>CM025854.1:28480310-29128660 GCA_003952965.2 Morella rubra
GTAAAAACACAGGTCAAATGAATCCCAAAGCCAATATCTTGATTCTTGCTACGTATTATATACCCGGGTCTTCATAAATTTGTGTAGGGTGAGCTAGTTGTTGGTCCCTTTAAAAAATTTTGTTGAACAGAGGGGACGAGATACATACATACATATATATATATATATGGGGAAAATACACTTTTCACCCAAACTACCGGGTAGTGACACATTGCACCCCAAACTACCATCTTTAAGACATTGCACCCTCAAACTACCAATGTTATACATTTTGCACCCTAAACTACCCACTTTGACACATTACACCCTCCAACTACTAATATTAAACACTTTGCACCCTCTATTTGACAGTAATACCCTTGAAAAATTAATGAATTGACAACAATATCTAAGGGCATTATCGTCATTTTAGTTTTAAAATTTGATAAAGGGTGCAAAATGTAAAAATTGGTAGTTAAAAGGTGCAATGTCTCAAAATTGGTAGTTTAGGATGCAAAGTGTAAAATATATGGTAGTTTGTGGGTGAAGTGTTTTTCCCCCATATATATATATATATATATATCATTCTTAGATGACAGACGCGTCTGATCTGGATCCGTTATTTTGGCACCAAAAAGCGACTTAGGACAACTGAAGGGGCTCAACAGTTTCTATATGCCCCAGGAATGACATTGATCAGATACACTTCTAAGCACCAGGTATGTGGTATGTTGGCTATATAGCAGTCTCAGAAAAACTTGAACCCTTGTTCACATGTTAGGACGGACATATTCCCCATCAAAAAGTGCAACCAACAAGGCGAAAATCAGCAGCCCAATGTGGGAAAGATCAAAACACTACCATAAACTTAACAAAATGAGATTCAGAATGGAAAAGGAATTAGAGGGAGGTTACCAAGCCAATCGCCAACGTAGAAAGACTCATGTCTGGACCAGTCTGTGTAGTTTACGTTCTGTTGCCATCCTCGTGACCCTCCCACCCGAATTAGCCTCGCCACCGCGCACGTTTGCCACCCCATTATAATCATCAACGCCACCACCATCACCCTCACAGCCCCTCTTTTGCTAGCCAAACCCTCCATCACTTTGACTCAGTTAGTCTCTTGATCCTCTCTGGCGCGGAAAAAGGGAAAAAAGCACAAGGAGCCCTCTCTAGAAATATGGTACTATTTGTAGGAGCGAACAACCTCGGAGCCTAAGTACTAGGTTTTGGTTTTACCCTTAATCGAACTGTAAACAGAACTAGTCAAAACCATAAATATCCGTAGTTGGCAATGCGAGAACCCCACTTGCACACACCTGTCATGAACCATTTGGTAGTGTGAGGTTGAGTCCATATAATCTGTTTGGCTGTAGTAAGGTCACCGGCCGGCCTGACTTATCCGGTACTGCTAATGTCCAGAATTTGCTGTGTTAGCTTGGTCCCATTCCACTTGACCTTGAATATAAAATTTTCTTCCCCATTTAAAAAAAAAAAAAAAAAAGGGTCACTAAGATGAAAATATTTTTGGGTGCTTTCCAGATCACGGTAGGATAAATTTAGCATGTGAGAGAGAGCGTGAATAGTGTGGGTAGGATAATCTTTAAATATATTACCAATTAGAGACATGAGCCTGCTTCATTACGAGATAGACACTTCTGGCAGAAGTTTTGGAGCCGCATAGAATTTGCTGATTTGGGCAAAGTGAGGTGGAACTGGACGATGCGTAATTGCTTCTTATCTCGTGCATTTGATGGGATAGAATACAGTTGTCTTCCATGCCAACAAACTTCCTCTGGGTGGAGAAATTTTTAGCGTTCGTAACCTCAGAAGTGAGTAGTTGGTGGACCTTTATAAGCGGAGTTTATATATAGAGGAACGTAATCAAAACAAGCCACTCAATCGAAGAGAAATTTGCAAGAGCTTTCCTTTTGAAATGAGGCGGTTTACCAACATTTATATCTTAAATTGATGGACCAAGAAGACGGAAAAGGAAGACTTTGCTCGAAAAACAGCCGGCCATGATTTTGGAGTGCTGGGTTTCGTGGCAGTTATTAGCCCAAATTTTTTCGGTGAGAAACTTCGTACCCAATTAACTCAATCCGCTAACACCCGCGGCCCACATGGTTTTAAGGCCCCACAGCTATTCGTCGGTCTAACTCCACTGGCAGATCCACAAATCACGCATTCGAATTCTCCAATAAATTAAACAATTTCTTGTAGTGTTACAGCCACCGTTTTTGACACATTTGAAACTGAAACACAGTTCACTCACCACCCCGATTGCAGGGCATCAACTACCATGAAGAAAACATCACAACATAAATTAGCCCCGAAGAAATAAAACGTGGAAGCAAACTCAATTACTTCCACAAACTGCTAAAAGAATGTCTAAATTAATTCTGATTCCCTCACGAAACTCAAAGACTGAACTTTAAAGAAGATCGCCATTACTACCAGAACCGGAGGAATGTATCCCATACAGCACCGATGGCAAAAACCATAGGCAAAACAATCTTGCCTCTGGAAGTCAAACTAGGAGAGCTGCTCTTTTCGTTCAAAGGGGAAGATGTGGGAGGAGGTGGTAGATTCTCCACACTTACGGCTATCTTCATGCCACTATAGCAGAACCCCTTACCACTAACAATGTAGTAATTTCGGGTGACATTTAGCGGAACGACATCCCTTCCAGCTCCGGTAGTCCAATTGTGGAGAGGATGATCAGAATTGCAGGACTCATAGTCTGTCTTGTTGACCTCGAGCACGTTCATTTGGTTCCTGTCATACACAAAAACTGGAGAACAAAACAAAGAGTTACCGAGTAGCTTTAAATGCTTGGGTAGTCAAATTTTCAACATAGGGGTCTAGAACTCAAATTAATCACAGTCCTCCTATTAAACAGAGAAATAAAACTGTAGAAGGATGCCTAGCTTTCCAGGTATAAAACAAACTCCTCGTTTTAGAGCATTAGAATCAAGAAAAATGGGACTGCAATAGTTTGTCTGTGCCAAATGTTACAGCCAAACAGAGGAAACTTGAATTCAGCTGCAAGCATAATGGCTACAAAAACGTTGAAACAGTACAATGTATGTGGTGCACTGTCAATCGTAGAGGTTTGTTGGCGAACAGACAGTCCCGAGATCTTAAATGGTAATGATGCTGACCAATAATGGATAATTCGTTCCATGGAATTAATGCTCCACCATATACAAGCCAAGCACATTGTTGGTGGACTTAATTTTCGAAATGCCGAACTTCAAAATATCTGGCCAATGATTTACATATCAAGCTACCGAAGACTAACAAAGTTCAAGGTCTTGAACTAACATCAATTGAAAATTGAGGCCCATGTTAGTTCACCTTACAGAGCATGAGTTACTCAAAAAACAAAGAGCAGGATGCTTCGAGTTAAAGCCATTTAGATGACAAGAGTCAAATAAGACACAAGTAAACCGAATTGGTCACATTAATCTGGCAAAAGGGAAAATTTTCAATTGCAAGGGAATATGAAAGAACATTTTGTAACATAGATGTATGATTTCATTTCATTTTTTTGGAATATTTTTGCGGACCCAAGACAGTTTTCATAATTAAACGTGACCTTTAACTTTACAAGTAGTGCTTGGCAGCAGGAACGAATATTTCCATCGCTTGCCTAATGAGCCCAATTAAGTATCAAAGAGGCACTAAATATGAAAACTGATAACTCGCAAAACAAAAGAAGGAAAGTCAATAACAAAATCGTATGACTAACCAAAAATAGAAGCGAAAGGAATATCTAGATCCAAAAAGAAAGAGATTTGCCATCAAAATTCAACGAAGTAGCTATTGAGAGCTATTAAGAATAAATATAAGCCCTTTCTACTTTGAATAAAAACAGAAACTAACCAATCTAGTTCAAGAAAGGAAAGAATATACTGAGCCACTCCACACACAATTCTCTACTAGAAGTAGAACAACCTGAATCCGTAGATCTGAGCCAGGCAGAACACTTTTTTTTTTTGCTCTGCCGATGGTAGACCAGGACAACAATAAAGCAGTGCAGAAATCAGATTGACGAACAACAATCGAGCAGAATTATTAATTGGGAAAGAAAAGAAAAAAAGAGGCAAAGAACAAGCACAATTTCTCACAACCCAATTGGATCTATCTCATTTACCTTCAACATCAAGCACTACCACACTAAAAAGTGAACAACGTGAAATGAGCCATGAACTACCGTGAGAGAAAGCAGTGGAAGATGTACTAGTACAGAGTAGATCTATGCTCGAACAAGCGCATGCACACACAAATACAAATGAAGAGAGAGAGCAGAGAGCTTACAGAGCCAGTCCCCATTGTAGAAGTCCTTGTCCTGAGCCCAAATAGTGTAGTTAACACCGGGGGACCAACCCTTGTTCCCTCCCACCATCCAACGAGTTGCAGAAACTCCCGGCACAATTACCACCACTACTGCGCACATTAGCACCACCGCGAAGGTCAGTGAAACATACCCAGTCCCTCTTTTCACTCCCTCCATTCTCAACTCTCTCGCCACAAGTCCCTCTGGGAATGCTCTGTCTCTAAGAAGCCACAGATCTCTGTTTTTGGCCTTTCTTGGGTTTGGACCGTTTGGTTTATATGCTTCTGATGAAGACTACGCTACTTCTATATCTGCTACAACGACCGCTCGATTATTTATTAGCAAAAATCCGTACCCTTAATTTTCGGATATGTTACTTGTTTACTTTTCTCTAAGCTACTCTATTTTCTTAATTATGCATTAGCAAAGTCTAACCAGCTTCTTAAAGCTGACTCTCTTGTGTCCTACGAAATCAGGGGCAGACAGACTTCAACATTTCCAGCTACTTGCCATGTGCGTGGGAATGGGCCAATTATTACTTTCTTTTAGTTTACTACTATAACGTTCTAATAGAAAATTAAAGTTTAGACTTTCAATTTATATGTTCTAATCTAAAATGATATCTTCAATAGGGAACGATGAAAAAAAACAGTTCTTTAATTTCAACTCACATGTAGATCAAGCGATGTCGTTTTCATCTGAGCTCCACTCACACGAGATCTCTCTCTTTTCCAAATTTGCTACAGAGACAAACTACAAACAAGTACAGTAGAAAAAAGAAAAGAAAAAGATATCACCTATTTTTTCTTTTTGGGAGAGAATTGGTTTGCTTTATTTTTTTCTAAATAAATTCGTATTAAATTGCACTGTATTAACAAGCCCAATAATGGGACTTGATCGAGATGTTCAGCCCCAAGTCGTGCTGTTGCATCATGCATGCCCAAAGTAGCAAGCTTTCTATGGAAACTTCACCATGGCAAGCTGTCCCACCGAAAAATATAGGTTAGGTTTGACTTGTGATATTATATAGAATTGGAGACAGGTGGAAGAGGGTCGCGATCAGGTACATATATTTCCTTTTGTGTTGTTTACGTATCCTGATCTTGATGATAATGGTCACCAACTATAAATGTATGATTTTGACAAAATAAAGAAACGCTTTTTTTTTTTTTTTTCTTGTCGATTCACCAAATGGTTTTATATAATGTGATCTAGAAAGTTTGAGGTCATGAAACCCGATCACAGACACAGTGGTTGTAATCATTGTGCTGGGATGGGTTGTCTCTAAAGCACAAAAGATGGTTGGAACTTTAGAGAAGAATCACGAAGCGAAAAAGAGGACAGAACGAGTGGCCCGGCCGATTGCGGGACACATTTTGCAAAAGGAAAAAGAGAAAGTGCAAATATTAATTAAGGTTAAATGTGTGTTTTTGTCGAAGTTGCACCCGGCATGGGAGAGAGGGTACAAGCGGCTGGACGAGAGAGAAGAAGCCACCCCCTGAGGACTATCGAAACCTATTTTGATGCTGTTTTCGGAAGGGTGCTTTAATGGCGGATACATGCTGATGCAGGACTTCTAGGGGCGTAACGGCTTTGTCTCGGACAGAACGTATGACTAACTAACACTGCGGGTTCGATCGGGGGTTCTAACAAATAGTGGGCTTAGAAACGATGTTATATATGATCCACTTATGAACGGTACTCTATTATTTTTTTGTTTTTCTTCATAAACGATACTCCATCCAATCTACTGAATATTTGTCTTAGAACCAAACAAAAAAGGTCAAAAAAACAAAACAAGGACGTCAATTTTTGAACCCATCCAATAATACTAAGCACCCATTTCACCAAAATTTATTATTTCTTAATTCACAATAAACGCGTCCCTTAGCTTCTTACCTGTGATACTTACAAAGACATTTGTCAAAAGCCTATATCCACAAAGAGTATTTCTGTATGTCCTCGAAAATGTAAGAGACTAGCTCTATTCATTCAGCCAAAGGAGAAAGTAACTGTAAACTTCATTCAGTCCAACCTTCTAAGCAGGTACTCAACTTGAACTTCTTTTGTCAATGGCATGATCCAGTCACCATATAGATCAGCAACCAAGCTTGGTACTATTTTACAAACCGGTTCAGGTCCGGCATCGGCTTCCCCTACCTTCACTGTCACCTCTTGGCCAAATGTTCTGGCCTTCACTTCTACTCTCCTTTTGATGGCATCTTCGACTTTTGGATATGTCAGCATATCCATCAGTCTTTGCCTGTCCTGCAGAATCAAACACCACCACCACAGGGAAAAGAAAGTGAGTGAAAGCGTCAAAAATCATTTCAAGAAAATCCACAAAAAAATAAATAAAAAGCATTGTATAGGATAGGTCCAGCAGAAATGTATGTAAGAAAGGCTATGTACCTGGGCTCTAATGGCAGCTTCGTAGGTATCTGGATAGGCTTGAAATTTGGCCTCTGCAACAAATTTACCATAATGGATTCTTTTTGAAAGAGCCTGCAATCGCAACCAGCGTATATATCAAGACAGAGAGAGACAGATAATTTCTTCTTATACACTTTTTCTTTTTTACCAGGGAGTGAGAGAGAGAGAGAGAGAGTAGTGTTCCTAATGATGCAATGACACCATAATTTGATGAATTTGAAAACTCCATTGCCAGATATGTCCATTGCCAGAATTTGCATGAAATGTGATACAGAGAACTAATTACATTTGCGTAGCTGAATATTCTAAGCAATGTCTCACTAAACACGAAATTTATACCTAACAGATCAAGACCGAGTTGATTGGGGTTGCCTACCATCATTCAAAATTTTATCGTAGGAAATGGATCCAGAGAATAGAACTATCAAAACTCTAACTTTTTCACAAACTTCATATTGTGTTACATTACTTTCTTGCATGTTCTGCAAGAAGGAAATATGGTGGCAGATGGTTTATCTAGGTTGAGCGCTAAAGGAATACAACAAATTTTTTTTAATCTAGTTTTTTCTTTAGCAAAGGAGATCCAAGGGCACCTACGACTGGACAAATGGGGTTTTCCTCTGCTACGCGTGCGTTGAGAGTTTTCTATCTCTTAATCTGAGTTTTGTTTTATTCGGTATTCTTTTGTCACAAGTGAGGACAATGTGAATAAATTTAAGAGCTTTGCTTTCTTTCTCAAAATAGAAAAATAAAAAAAAAATCATCCTTTCACAGTATGGTGGATGACAAGGGGACTTATCCTACTGGTTCTAAAGTCTAGACTAAAATTGGGCTTAACTCAGGGGAAGGACTATGAAACTGCATTTTCTAAGGGGTATTTGACCACCTAACCTTATGTGCTTCATGCTCAGAAAACCAAATGTTGCTCGAATAAGGGATATTCTCTCACATCTTGTTCTATGAAGGTGCTTCGACTTCACATTGCTTGATTTATGTGTGGTAGAGAAGCAGTCACAATTTCTTCCACGGATGAATGAAGTACACGAGTGGACACCCCCCCCCCCCCCCCCCCCCAAGGGACCCAGGGAATGGGGGAGAGAGACAGATAGAGAGTGAGAAGGGAAGGTAAGATACAAGGTGGCGAACATAGCAAAAGACTCAAGAGGAATAACAGTATTAATTGAGAGGGCTGTAAAGCTGGAACACGTCATGCCTAATTTTTCCTTACCACAGCAGAATTCATTAAAATTATAGTCATCCAAATAAGTTTTGAAGTTCATTGAAACATGGATGATTGAATGAAAATGCATACCTGCAAGCACATTGTGTCGCAAACAGCAGTCGAACCACAGTTGCCATCATCTCCTTCCTCAACTAATCTTGGGATAAGATCTCTAAAATACATGTCCCACACTTTTTTATTTATATTGATGGAGTCAGAAAAAGGATGTAGTACCTGTTTTCAAGTCAGAGAAAGGTTCAATGGAGGAGAATTGAGGGGAACAAAATTGGAAAATAATCAGCAAATAGATCGATAAAAACCTAACTCCAGAGCAAGAGAGAGAGAGAGAGAGGTTAGCTGGGTGAAATCCTTTCAGGCAAATTCTCATCAACTGTGCCAAACAAACGTAGCTTTTCACCAATTTACTAGCTAAAATAAGCTTTGTTAGCTTTTTATGCAGCAAACAAATATACTTCATTGACTTTCCACTATTTCTCTCCCAAAGTAGAATCCATTACTGGCGCTTTCATACTGAGCTGATAAAAAATATTATGGACTAGTATTCCTAATAAACTCTCCATTCTGCAATTGTCCAAAACACACCCGTTGAGAAAGGACAAAATCTTGAGTTCAGAATTGAAAAGAGGGGGGGGGGGGGGGGGGCTTGCACATCTTATTTACCTGTGGGTATTGCATAGGTGGCAATACTGGGTCTGGAAGCTCATCTGGGAAGAAAGGATGCTCATCCGGACTCTTGTATCGACCCACCTGTGGTGTGCAATGAGAAATTAATCAGGATGCATTGCATAGCAATTCCTCATTTCAACCATTCTTTTTTCTAGGGGGTCTAACAAACCTGAGCATGAAGTTTTTCAGTTTCTTTAACCATATATTCAACCAAAGAGCCATTGAATCCATCCACGGTGAAAGCATTAGGGTTGTATGTATCCGCATTATAACAATATTGAGCTCTCTCCAAAAGGCTAAATATGATGCTATCCTCCTGTCTTATTAAGGAACTTCTTATACTGTCCAGTGTCAAGTTCTCGCTCTCATCCACCCTTTTCCTTGTTGCAATTGACCTACATTAAAAGACAGCATAATATAGCATTTGAACCACAGAAATAGAGGGTTAAGGTGTTTAGATCCTCCCATGGGACACCCAACAGTGTACATGTACAATGCATGATAGACTTGAGTTCCGGCAAGTATTTTGTATCAGTGCGCAGCTATTGCTGAAGACATGCCACTGTGGAGAAAAGTGACTCAGGATATCAAAGAAGCCGCTTTTTGGATGCATTCTAAATTAGCATTCTATGTGACATTAATGAATTATTTGTAGGTTGTTGAATTCTACTAGCTTAAATCCTTTTATGCTTTTTGTAGAAAGAATGAAAGCAGAAGAATTTGAGAGAATTCAGTGTATTTCAATGTGTATAGAATTGTACAAGGAATGGCCAATTTATAGGAGAAGAGGCCAAAGAAGAAAAGGAATGCAATAATTACAAAATAATTACAAAATGGAGAGAATCAATTAGAATCGTCCAATTGTTAAACTTGGGAATTACTCGAGAGTAATGACCAAGTAATGAGATATATGGTAATATATTTCAATACTTTTCTTTCCTGTTTTTGATGTACGAATGAAGTCATCATTCAGAAACAGCTGCTGCAGATGAGAGACTGAATGACATCCATAGCTACTTACTCAGAAACATAGTAACTAACAACTAAAGCAATGACATCAAACAATCACTAAACAAGAAAGCAAGTTATGCTTTGAGATCTTCAGTTTGATCTGGACGTGGCTCGATTCTGCTCTTTCTTCGCCAAATGGCGGATGTGAGCGTTCACAAAAATGTCGTTTCTTATCCGTACGCATGCAAGTAGAACCCTTATACTGTAGATTGGACTAACAAAACATACAAAGTCCATATAAGGCAAGATATACAACAATTTTCATGAACCGTACCGCAAAAAAGTATCGATAACCGAAGCGAACAGCACATAAAAGAACACAAGACTTGGTCCAAAACCACGAAGGTAACAAAAATGAAATTAGAAGCAAAAATAGAAAAGTGAATTTTCTTTCTCGAACTGAGATACCCAAGGTCGATCGTAATAATTAACAATTGTAACGAAAAGTTGCTATTTCGGTACCCAGCAGGAGTTGATGTAGCTTGTACAGACTGAGCGCTTCTCTTCGTCGAGCTCGTACCTTGGAGCCCGAAAGAAAAATCCAGCTTGGTCCGGAGGACCAAAGAGGAAACGGGTCTCGAACATCTGGAAGCATGAGGAGCAATAATGGCAGGAGAGGCAGTTCCCAGCAGCTTCGCCTCCATTGAAAGCGAAAAGAGAGCTTAGAGGGCAAGGAACAACCGAAGGAGAGGAGCGTTTAAAATCAGGACAAAGAAAAGGAAAATGAGGGTAGGAGGAAGTTTGGGCCTGCTGGCGCTTTGTATTGGTGGTTAATGAGAGGGGTAGGTGTTAGGTGCTGAAATTGGGTAGGTCGAGAGTCGGAAAACTGTTTTCGTGCTCTGGACGCATCCTGGCACTGCGTAGTGCGTCGTGCGTGTGAGGTTAAATAGTGGACTGGTCCATGCGACTCGCGAGGAAACGGAGTGGCCCCACCGAACCAACCACCCAACAGGCCAACAACCTGGTGAACTGTATTTTGCTTATTTCTGTTCTTGATGAAATGAGGAGACGGACTAGTACGTATTCTCATTGGTTTTAATTTGGAAATATCTTAAAGCCTATTGTTCCAATTAAAGTATAATTCATGATTTCACAAGTGGTTAATTAACAACATTATAGGGTCCCGATATTTTTCTTAAGACAACTGGCTAATGGCTATCATGCTAGAAGACAGCTGATAGAATCATAATTTATATTAGATAAAAAATCAGAAATAGTTTTTGTTTTTCGAAACTGAAGTTGCGTCTAGCATGGGCACCATTTGTCTTGAGATAAAAGAAAAAACACTTCAGTTGAACTCGTGATTACTGAAAAAAGAAAAGAAAAGAAGAACTCGTGATTACTTTTTGTGGAAGTAACTCTGAAAAGTTTTTTTTGCATCGTACTTTTTATCAGGTCTGCGAAGAACAACCGTAATGCAAATATGGTAAAACAATCTTGAAAATGGAATTGCTTCTTGCATGGAAGATAAGATTACCCTTTTAGAGTTATGCAGATGCAGAACTATTGGTTGTGACCCAATTATATGATCACATGAATTATATTATTACTCTTTTGGAGTTAACGCTAAAGAGTTTTCTCGAAACAGGCGATTGTCAGATATAGAACAACTAGTTGTGACGCAGTTATATGACCACATGAATTACATTATTACTCTTTTAGAATTAACACCATAGGGTTTTTTCGAAATAGGTGATTTTCAAATATAGTACAAATGGTTGTGACGCAATTATATGACCACATGAATTACATTATTATTCTTTTGGAGTTAAAACTGCAGAGTTTTCTTGAAATAGAAAATTGTCAGATTCACAGGATGATTGGTTGTGACGCAATTATATGATCACATGAATTACATTATTACTCTTTTAAAGTTAAAGCTGCAGAGTTTTCTCGAAATAGACTATTGTCAGATTCAGGACGACTAGTTTGATGTAGTTATATGACCACATTAATTACATTATTACTCTTTTGGAGTTAACATTGTATATTTTTCTCGAAACAGACAATTGTCATATACAAAACGATTAGTTGTGACGCAATTATATGATCACATGAATTACATTATTACCCTTTTAGAGTTAATGCTGCAGAGTTTTCTCGAAACGGACTATTATCATATACAAGACGACTAGTTATGACGCAGTTATATGACCACGTTAATTACATTATTACTCTTTTGAAGTTACTTCTACAAGTTTTTTCGAAACAGACGATCGTTAGATATAGGAAGATTGATTGTAACGCACTTATATGACCACACGAGTTCCATTATTACTCTCTCGTAGTTAACGCTGCAAAATTTTATCGAAATAGATGATTGTCAGATGCACAACGACTAGTCGTGACAATTATGAAAATATGTTAGATTTCTCTTAAAATTATATTGGTGACTCAAGCGGTGGGTCGTGGGCTATGAGCTGCTGCATTACCTCTCCGAAATTGTTGTGTACATTAAGTGGCTCACTTCGGTAGATTTTCCATATGAAGTTTCTTCTCACACAAAAAAAAAACATAATTTAATTTCACTTTTTTTGTTCTCAAAATACTCGATTACTACCAACTATTTTAAGCTTTGATCACCACCATCCTAGTTTCTTGCATGGTAGCAAATTGTATTAGAGAATCGTATCAATGAACCTTGTATTTATTTAATTAAAATTGATCCAGAAAAGTAAATTTTCTAAACATATGTCTCTCAGATGCAATTATGAGAATCCAAACATCTCTCTTTTTTTAATTTTTACTTAGGGCTTGTTTGTTTGTAAACGTATTATAAAATACTGATATATTCAACAAATTTTCAAAACGAACATCTAAAATCTCAAAATATCATACATAAACACCAATACATTTTACACAATCTTCAACAACTTTTTACACAAACTCTAATAAATTTTCAAAAAAAAATTATAACAAATATTCTCTCCATATATTTTTCATATAACTTCAATACTTTTTTATTAAATAATTATATCAAATAATCTCTCTCTACAACTTTTTACAAATTTTCACAAAAAAATTAAATATATTTAAAAATTTTCACTAATTTTTACACAAAAACTTATAAAACTCCAATCTGCATAAATATTCATAATTTTATCAAAATCTTACAATATTTTAGAAAATAAACATCCCCTGAGACAATTGGCCTCCACGCAAGAAGTCACCTGAATTTCAAGAACTAAAAAAATATTTATAGAAAATCATTTATTAGATACAATTATGAGAATCCAAAAGTGTCTCAATTATTGAATTTGTAAAAATATTGAAATTTGTGAAAAAAGTTTTTTTAAAATTCTGTGGCACCCAAACAAAGCCGGACAATCTGGGGACGACGGTAAAAGGTGACTCAGAGATCGCTGTAGCATTTTGCTCCTCAGCCTCGTTACTACTTTAGTTACCGACCAAAATAAAACTAAAATCTCATTCCTGTCCGCCTGCCCCAAATCCATGGCTCCCTCCAATTGACAACTTCCGGACTTTTTAGTGCGCTTTTATTACTCTTTGAACCCAATGCAACTTTACACGCCAATCCGAACGCCAACATGGGTTTCCAGACGAAGACTCTTGGAAGAAAAGCTCTCGGACCTCCACAAATGCACCAACCTCAACCAGATAAAGCAAATCCACGCCCAAATTCTAAAAGCCAATCTACATCAGGATCTCTTTGTAGCACCAAAGCTCATAGCGGCATTCTCTTTGTGCCGCCAAATGGTGTTGGCGGTCAATGCTTTCGATCAAGTTCAAGAAGCCAATGCGCATTTGTATAATACTTTGATCAGAGCCCATGTCCAAAATTCTCAGCCCTTACAGGCCTTTGCCACTTTCTTTGAAATGCAGAGTAACGGTGTTTATCCCGATAATTTCACGTACCCATTTCTGCTTAAAGCGTGTTCTGGCCAGTCTTGTTTGCGTATGGTCCAGATGATTCATGCTCATATTAAAAAGTTTGGGTTTTGTTCAGATATTTTCGTGCCCAATTCGCTTATCGATAGTTATTCCAAGTGTGGGTCGTTTGGTGTTAAGGCAGCGAGGAAGTTGTTTAAGGAGATGGGGGAGAGAGATGTTGTGTCTTGGAATTCTATGATTGGTGGTTTGGCGAAAGCGGGAGAGTTGGGGGAGGCTCGCCGGTTGTTTGATGAAATGCCGGAGAAGGATATGGTGAGTTGGAATACTATATTGGATGGTTATGCAAAGGCCGGAGAAATGAACCATGCATTTGAATTATTTGAGGGGATGCCTGAGAGGAATGTTGTGTCTTGGTCTACTATGGTTTCAGGTTACTGTAAAGCTGGGGATATGGATATGGCGAGAATGTTGTTTGATAAGATGCCAGTTAAGAACTTAGTTTCTTGGACAATTATGATATCTGGGTATGCTCAAAAGGGGCTTATGAATGAGGCAGTCAGCTTATATGATAAAATGGAGGAGGCTGTTTTGAAGCCTGATGATGGGGTTCTTATAAGTATTTTGGCTGCTTGTGCAGAGTCTGGTTTGCTTGGATTGGGTCAGAAAGTTCATGACTCTATTAGGAGGACTGGGTTTAAGGGTAGTACTCAAGTATCAAATGCCTTGGTTGATATGTATGCGAAGTGTGGTAGCTTAGATGAGGCCTATAGTGTATTCAATGGGATGACGAAGAGAGATGTGGTATCCTGGAATGCCATGCTCCAAGGGTTAGCCATGCATGGACATGGTGAGAAAGCGCTTCAGCTTTTCTCTAGGATGAAGGTAGAAGGGTTTGAGCCAGATAGAGTTACCTTAATTGGCATCTTATGTGCTTGTACGCATGCAGGCTTAGTGGAGGAGGGTGTTCAATACTTCTACTCGATGGAGAGGAACTACGGTATTGTTCCCGAGATTGAGCATTATGGTTGCATGATTGACCTTTTGGGTCGCGGGGGCCGTCTTAAGGAAGCTTTCCGGCTTGTGAATAGCATGCCTATGGAACCAAATGTGATTATTTGGGGCACCCTTTTGGGGGCATGCCGTATGCATAATGATGTGGATCTTGCTAGGCAAGTTGTGGATCACCTGGTTATATTAGAACCGTCAGATCCTGGAAACTTTTCAATGTTGTCTAATATATATGCTGCAGCTGGAGATTGGGACAGTGTTTCAAATGTAAGGCTGCGAATGAGGAGTACAGGAATCCAGAAACCATCAGGGGCTAGTTCTATAGAGGTTCATGATGAGGTTCATGAATTTACAGTATTTGATAAATCACACCCTAAATCAGATAAAATATATCAGATGATTGACAGATTGGTTCAGGACCTTAAGCAGGTTGGATACGTCCCGAAAGCATACCAATAGGAATTGGTTTAGGTACTCTGCTGAATTGGTGCATATCTTGCAAGCATATCCTCACATTAAGGGGCAGGACCGCGTTGGGAAGATGCATTTTGGGGCAGATTCCCGGTCCTGATCCCCTTCCATCAGAATTTAGGTCTGCTTAGTGATTATGGTGCTTATGGGATGTCTGAATCATTTATGATGTTTCAGGATACAGCCAATGTATAATAGCATTTAGAATGGATCCGTTGTGTGTTTTGCAGCACCTGATTGAGTAAATACTCTCGTGGCGCTATTCATTATTGTTGAATCATTGAGCATTAGTTTAACTTGGGAAGCTTAATGGTTACCAATAACCCTGTTCTAGGATCATGTACAAAAGGCATGCGAATCAATTAATTTGTGAAAGTGAGTCTCTTTTTTAAATGGTACTGCAATCTTGTATTGCGTTTCAATTCTCTTTCATCGGCCTTCCACTTTTTGCTCGGAATTGTGACCCGTGCCGGATCTATAGCATCAAAGAAAATGAGTTTATGTAAGCTGCCACACGGCCTAAAAAAGATGCTGGGCTACCAATTGACGAAGACTTGAGCCTTAGACTAAAAGATATATTTTAAAATTAGAATTATCTAAGCCCTTATATTAAATTTTCTATTTAAGATCTTCTAAGCAATATGCGATCTCACTCGACGACTTTCCAAACTAGGCCCCGTCTATTTTTTTCACGTTTAACATTTTTGTTAGCCTTAATCCAAACTCAACGTGGGCCACAGCTACTGCTACACCACCACGCGTAATAACCCGAAATTCGGGTAGAGTATACGATTCGCGAGTGGGTGCTTCGGTAGGAAAGTGACTCAACTACATATGAGTAACTGGCTACGAAGGTGACACATCATCCGAAAAGGGTTTGATTGATCGATCCGGTAGCCACGAATGAGAAGGCATGCACCTTTGGAACGGATGTGCATCTTCTCCTTCTACGCCATGTGTAAAGTCAAAATCTGCTGGCCCATCTTTCGGAATCTCAAATACAAACATCCAACTTGGATTGGATCGGATGAGATTGAAGAACACCGTGTGGTGCACATTAATCCCCGTTGCAAATATATACATTTTGTGGCAGCGACTCTCAGCCTCCATCCTTTTTTATCCACGTTTGACAAAACACAAGTGGGGAAGGGGAAGCTAAAACCATGGAAGCTTGTTTCCTCAACTCGAATTCCGTCACCAAAATCGTAGCATTTGTTCCCTCAAACAAAGCTGCTATTTGGGATCACTCCAAGGGCTATGCCAGGCAATTAAAAGGCAGAAGACACGCCGCTCAGTTTTCAGTATCGTGTAAGTGGTTCGATTCTATTAAAACAGTGTCGATCCGAGGTCGTTTTCTATACAATTGGATTGCAGTTTGTATGGAACTCTAAAATTGAGTTTTGATCCAACAGGTTGTCGTACGGGAATGGGATCCTCATCTTCGTCGCCCGAAGACGACAATAATTCACTTCCTAGTCCTGACTGGCGATCCTTCAGAGCAAAACTGGTTGCTGGAGAGCGAGCATCAAGTGTACAAGAGCCCTCCTCTTACGTCGATCCAGATGCTGTGGTGGATCTTGATCATCCCCCGGCCACCGCAATCGGTGACAAGTGGGCCCACACTATCCATGAGCCCGAAAAGGGTTGCTTGCTCATTGCTACCGAGAAGCTCGACGGTGTCCACATTTTTGAAAGAACGGTAATCCTCGTCTTGTCAGATGGGCCAATGGGTCCATCTGGGGTCATTCTAAATCGACCATCACTCATGTCGATCAAGGAGACGAGATCAACGGTCCTAGATGTTGCGGGGATGTTCTCTGACAGGCCATTGTTCTTTGGTGGGCCTCTAGAGGACGGTCTGTTTTTGGTGAGTACTAAAGGGGGCGATGACGATGATGGGGTGGGAAAGAGTAGGGTTTTTGAGGAAGTGATGAAGGGTCTGTATTACGGGACTAAGGAGAGCGTGGGTTGTGCAGCTGAAATGGTGAAGAGGAATGTGGTGGGTGTTGGGGACTTCAGGTTCTTTGATGGCTACTGCGGGTGGGAGAAAGAGCAACTCAAGGATGAAATAAGAGCTGGTTACTGGACAGTCGCAGCTTGCAGTCCGAGTGTAATTGGGTTGGCTAGTGTGCAGAGCATTGGGCTGTGGGAGGAGGTTCTTGGGCTTATGGGCCCTAGAAAAGTTTGGTGAGATAATGAAAGAAAATTGCTTAGTGGAGTGGGGAATATGAACTTCTAGAGTGGGTTGATATGTAATTTTGTTTACTTGTGCTGAGGTTGAAGTGGATACTACATTCAGATATGAAAGAGTAGCTAAACTCCCATGAAAAAAAGAAATGAAATAAAAGATGAAAAATCTATGAACATCGTTGTTTTAGATGCACATTATAAGGTGACGTTTGTTTCTTCAATATTTTGAGACATAGAAATTTTCAGTAAAATAAATACACTCCAAAATTTTTAACTTTTACTCATACACATTTTACCTTTCACAAATCTCAATAAAATAAATATTCTTAAAATTTCGAGAATATTTTTCGAAATTTTGACAAACAAACACTCCCTAAATCAAGGGATTCGGACTTTCATTTTATGAATATAAATATAAGTTTAATAATTATAAGGTGGCTAATAGGTTAATGGCATGAGTTCATAATTGTAGTGTAACTAGTGCTAAACACACATAACAAAATTGAATGATATTAATCCTTTCAAATCAACCATTAATTTTAATTTCTATCATTATGTTTCTAAATTTATTCATTTTTTTATAATAGTTTAGAAGATCCAAAATCTGAACAGGGCGCGATAATTAGAAATTCGAGATAATATTCTGAGGATGCAAATCTCGTTAAATTGAAAAATAATTTTTTTTTTTAATGGGTAATAGAAAAATAGATAGATTGAAATGAACGGAGAAAAAAAGAGAAGAAAATAGTTGATTCAAAGAAATAATACATAATTAAGGGTTTTCGGCAATTTCCAATTTCCAATTTCCATTTGCGGATATATATGTTTTTTTTTTTTTTTTTTTTCAAAGATGGGAAATTAGCCTGGCTTACAAGACTACTTCTGCAAGACTGCAGCCGGAAGTAGTTTGGGACTGAAGCTTCAGAGACGCTTCGGGTGACGCACGAAGAGGACAACAGAGACGGATCGCTAATGGCAAGCGCAAGATTGATATCGCGGGCCTTTTCGCTGGCGTCTAATAGGAATCCCTCTCTCCCTCTAACCTTTGGTAAGCGACTCTCAATTTTCGTCCATGCCTTACCACCTCGTCCGTCGGAGTCACTACTCCCAGCATCAGCAAGCAATCCGAGCATATCTCCCGCTTGCTTTTGTTTTCCAAGCAGAGGGTTAACTATTCACGGACAGTGCAGATTATTTACTTCCACCACCACAGAGAATGAAGCCGACGGCGACAACAATGACGAGACCAAGGCCACGGGCACCGAAGAAATCCAGAAAAGTGTCAAGCTTCCAGCCCCCTACGACGCCCTTGACAAGATTCTCGTCGTAGAGGAGCCCCCGAAGGACCCAAAAGACTTGCAAGCAATCTTTCGCAGTATGCGGACCGAAGACGGCCTTCTCAATCACGCCGTCAAGATGTTCGACGCTTTGTCTAAAGACGGACTCACCCACGAGGCCTCGGAACTCTCTGCTCAGATCAAGGACAAGGGTCACATACCCAGTGTGGTCGCCCACACAGCCGTCATCGAGGCTTATGCCAACGCCGACCAGCCCAAGGAGGCTCTCAGGGTCTACTTGCGGATGCTTGCCTCGGGGGTCTCCCCCAATGCTTACACTTACACTGTTCTTATTAAGGGACTTTCTGCTGATGTTAAATACATTGGGAACGCCAAGAAGTATTTGATGGAAATGGTGGGCAAAGGGATGAAGCCCAATACCGACACTTACATTGCTGTGTTTGAGGCGTTAGCCAAGGAGCGGAAGCTGGACGAAGCCTGGGAGTTGCTGGAGCAGATGAAGGACGAGGGATTCCTGCCTGACGAGAAGGCTGTGAGGAAGGTCCTTAGTAACAAGCAGGGTCAGTCTACGTGGAGGGGCAGTTTCATTGATGGATTCCTGTTCAAAACGAAGAAGAACAGAGATCTTCTCGTTAACAAGAAAATTTGGTCACGTAGGTCTACTATTTGGCCGGAATTTGCTAATTCAACTGTTCGAATTTACAACGGAAAGGCTTTTGTTCGTTGTAAGCTCACTGAAGGAAAAGTTGGTCATAAATTTGGAGAGTTTGCTCTTACACGTAAAAGAAGACCGAGAACAAATACTGGAGGACAGGCTAAGAAAAAGGGCAAAAAGTAAGGTCTAAGTGCATTGGTATGCTCCCAATTTTCCTTATTTATTTCTTTAGTATCAGTTAATCATTGCTTCCCTCCTTTGTCAAGTCGGATTGGTAGGATCGGCAATCACGCTTTCTTAATATTGTTGAGTTTAGCTGAAGGAATTTGTTAGGTCCTCATTGTGTTTTGCTTCCATCGGCTTTTATCCGTATTTGTCTGCATCTTTTGAAAGACTACGTAGATGCCGTATGGCTCATCAAGGGATAATAAAGTTTCTCTTTCAATCGCTTGAAGGTATTGCATTTTAATTCTTTGTATAGTAGCATCATATGATTTGGTCTCAAGCGTCTGTTCTGATTCATAATTGAATCCCCCCTCAATGTTCCCATATTAAATGCAAACTCCTGATTAGTTAGAGAACTACATAATGTAATCCTTATAAGTTGGTTCCAGCTTAATTGGTTGCCCCATTTCTGATTTTATTTCACCTTCAAACAAAATGACGCACTAGTACCATAGGTTAGTACTCACAGTCCCCTATATATGAATTTATGAAACTGAATATGCATGGATGATGGTTTGAGCAGCTTTTGGTTGAATCTAATTTTATTTAGTTATTTTATCTAATTTTATTTAGTTATTCAGTTCAACCAATGATTCATTATCGTAACAGATAGCATAGCAACAACAATTTCGCCTGACTGACGTTCGTCAAGCAGGCCAAGTGGATTGGCCATGGTCTTCTTTGGCTAATGAGACCTCTAGCCCGAATTCTGAAAAGACCAATAACAAAACTTGGAGGAGGAACAAAAGTGTCCTAAGACACTGGGGAAAGAATATGATACTGGGGGAAATTATATATACTGTGCTTGGAATTATTCATCTTTGTTTACTTAACAAAAGGATAAAATACATTTTTCACCCACGAACTACCGTAGGTTTTGCACTTTGCACCCTAAACTACTAATTTTGATACATTGCACCCTCTAACTATCAATTTTTAACACTTTGCACCTTTTATCAAATTTTTAGACTAAAATGATGATAATGCCTTTGACCCATTTTGCATATATTAAAGATATTGTTGTCAATTCATTAATTTTCAAGGGCATTATTGTCAAATAGAGGGTGCAAATTGTTTAATATTAATAGTTGGGGGTGCAAAGTGTCAAAGTGGGTAGTTTAGGGTGCAAAGTGTCTAACATTGGTAGTTTGGGGGTGCAATGTCTTAAAGATGGTAGTTTGGGGTGCAATGTGTCACTACCCTGGTAGTTTGTGGGTGAAAAGTGTATTTTTCCAAAAAAAAAAAAAAAAAAAAGTAAGAAATGAATTTGTAATGTTTAAATACAGCGGCATAGTTATATGCACCTGCGATGTTTAAAATGTCTCAAGGTATAAGTACACATCGGCAACATTAATTGAAATTTCTAGTTTTAAGCGAAGATTTTAATGTCGTTTGCTTGCTGAAATTTATCTCTTTTTGTGATTGTAGCTCTACCTTGTTGGCCTTTTCACAATGGCAACTGATCAATTTAATACAAAGCAGGTTGATGTCATTTTTATCTTGTGTGTGTCTCTACGGCAGCCAGTAAGTACTCACCTACACAGAGGGATTAATGGGGGGACCCTTTGGGTACAAAATAAAGAGAGCAGACATTGACAGCACCTAAGCTGGCTGCCTTTGTGACATGCTCTAACAAATGGAGAAATCTGTCCTCTGCACTTTTCTACAGTCTTTCTGCGATTTACGGAAAAAAAAAAAAAAAAATCACAGAGAAGACGGGGCTTGAATTTTCATTTGGGAAATTTACAAATAACACACTAAGTTTTAGTGTCTTTTTAAAAACATCACTAGGTTTTAAAAAATTTAAAAACACTCATTAGGTTTGTCATTTTGATATCAAAACTCACTGGATTTAACTCCGTTAGACCGGTTTAACGGAAAATCCATCTCGTCCAATCATAATGTGCACGTGTCATTAAATAAATAATAAAATGTATTTTTAAAAATAAAAAGTAAATCTAAAATTAATAAAAAAGCGTAAGTAATTTTTTTTTTTTTTTTTTAAAAAGGTGGGGATTGGGGACCCCCGATCCTCACGGTGGAGGGGGGATCCCTTTGGCTGCCCAGTTCTGGGCAGCCAAAGGGTGGGGGGATCCACCCCGGGTGGTGGTCTGGGGGACTTCCCCAGAGCCGGGGTGGAGGGATTCCTCCTCCCTCCGCTGGCCGCCCAGAACTGGGCAGCCATGGGTGGACCCCCTCCACCCGACGGCATCTGGGTGGGGGTGGGAGGTCCCCCCACCCAGACCACTGCCCGGGGTGGAGGAGCCCTCCCTCTGGCCCCCAGTTCTAGGCGCCCAGAGGTGGAGGAGGATTCCCCCTCCACCGTGAATGCCAATCATTTCTTTTTTTTGGGTTTTTTATTACGTTTTTTACACACACATGTCACATTATGATTGGACGGGATGGATCTTCCGTTAAACTTGTCTAACAACGTTGGATCCTGTGAGTTTTGATATAAAAATGACAAACTTAGTGAGTGTTTTTAAATTTTTTTAAACCTAGTGATTTTTTAAAAAAGCGTAAAACCTAGTGTGTTATTTGTAAATTTCTCTTTTCATTTTACTCTTCCAACACAGCTTAAGCAATTCATATATGGAAAGAGATTATTCTTGCACCAGAATTCTCTGCAATATTTTTAAATTGTAATTATTATATTTATTTTTATAAATTGTACTTTTCAATTTAAGCATAAAATTATAGAAAATGCTGATCTATTATTCTTGCAAGGAACGGCATGAAGATAGATATTTTTTTCATTAAGCAGTGATGCAGCAGCTATAAATTTGCAGCTTCCCAAAAATATTGAAGACGCGATAGCTGTAGCTGTGGGGTCAAAACCGTAACAAGAATATTTCTGAACGAAATTGAGTGTATTTGAGATTAATAATATTTCTTCCATTTCATCAAAAAAAAATATTATTTCTTCCAAGAAAAGGACGTGGTAACGACAAGAAGAATAAAAGTCATCAGCCCTTAAACAAACACTTGGGGCTTGTTTGGAAATGGGCTGTGATTATGGTTTTAGGTTCAATTTTTAAATTTCAAATTTTAATATTGTTTAGTTGTAAGGATTTGTTTGGTTGTTAATATTTGGAATGATTTATATTTTAATTAAATTAATTAATATTAATTTTTATAGTTATTATGATATTCAAAAAATAAGAAAATAAAAAATAATTTTAAAAAATCAGAAAATATATATAATTCAAAAAATAAGTAGAAAATAATTTCATAAATATCAAAACTTATAAAAATAGATAAATTATGAAACTAATAAAAAATATCCATAAAAATTAAAAGACAGATAAAAATCGTGTAAAATTTATAAAACAAATAAAATTTGACAAATATAATAAAAAACTATAAATTTGATTATTACAAAAAAAAAAAAAAAACCAGTTATGGCATTGTTTGGTCTCGCGTTAGGTGTTTGGTCTCGCATTAGGTGTATTCATATAAGTGTGTTTATGATAATAAGGTCATTGTACGTAATTGGAATCATTATAACCATGATAAAATTTGTATCTTATCTGTAGACTTAGATAAAATATCTCTAGCCTCAGATAAAATATCTCTAGCCTCTTCGGCAATAACCCATAAAAGCACATTTCCCTATTTTTAGTTTTTAATTCTTTCTTTTGGGCGATATACTCTACAAATGAAATTAGAAAATATTAATAAATTGTTGACGTTATAAATGCCACATAAATGATTTTATTTGGTGAGATACTCAACCAGAAGGACAATTGTATAAATCTATACTCAAACAATTGTATAAATCTTCTTCTTTTTTTTCTTTCTTTTTTCTTTTTCATTTTGTGCAGATAATATACTGACAATTTTTAGAGAAAATAGAGATGTATGCTAAAGAAAAAGGATAAAGCAATAAAATATTAACATTCTTGGTAAAAAAAAAAAAGAAAAATTAACAGCATGTTACGAAAATTCCAAGAAAACAAATAAGGTAATGTTAAGGTAATGTAAATTTTATTTTATTTTTTTATAAAATTTGCACATTTTTATCTTGGGTATTTTAATTTTTATGGATATATTTTTTTATTAGTTTCATATTTTATCTATTTTTATAATTTTTGATATTTATGAAATCATTTTCTACTTATTTTTTGAATTATATATTTTTCTTATTTTTTAAAATCATTTTTTATTTTCTTATTTTTTGAATATCGTAATAACTATAAAATTAATATTAATTAATTTAATTAAATATAAATCATTTTAAATCTTAAACAACCAAACAAATCCTTACAACTAAACAATATTTAAATCTTAAAATTTGAAATTTGAAAATTGAACCCAAAACCAAAACTAAAATCATAACCACAATCCATTTCCAAACAAGCCGTATGCTCAAAAAACACAAAACACTTGAGTTGTGTTTGAGTGCCAAATTTTTAAGGTGGTTAAAATTTTGGATATAGAAGTTAATAAAAAAATAAGGAAAGAGAATGAAAAAGTTAGTGAAAAAGTATAAAAGTTGGTAAAAAAGTGAAAAAGTTTATGAGAGTTGATAAAAAAGTGAAGAGAAAATTTTTTTTTGTAATAATGATAAAATTTTAGAGAGCCAAAAATTTAGTTGCTTAACGCACCCTTGATAGCTCTTCTCCTCTTTGGTACGAGAAAAATCTCTCAAATTTCGCACTAATTACCCCTATGCGAGGGATCAAAGGTACTCGATCAAACCTCAAATAATAATAATAATAATCTAGTGATTTATTGAGCATTCCTCGCCCCATCATTCGTCTATGGACAGCATGTCCTGTTTTTTTTTCTTTAGAAAAATATATATGTAACCTAAATTTTAAGGAAAATCCAATACCACGCTAGTGGAACGGCCGTGGACTCCATCAGCGCCAACCTCAAATAGTATAACTTCGTGGCTAGCGGCTAGCCGGCTACCCTTCCGATAGGTTAGAGCATGGTGGGGAATATTTTCCACGTTCCACACGTGCGAGTGGTTGTGACATTGAACTGAAGAAATCCAATCAAGAGGGGTCAGCTACACTCGGAAACTGTTAGGCTGTTGCTTCAGTAAACCCAGTGCCAACATTTTCTAAAGTACTACTTTCCCTATTTATCTATGTTGCGCCAAAAAGCATGGAAGTGGAGAGAATCTAGAAAAATGCGAAAATCATAAAGTAATGAGAATAAATACCGATATCTTTCGCATCCTCGGAAAGCCAGGAAAGAAATGTAATAACTAAATGTGAAAGAAATGATTGCATCAAAGCCATTAGGTAAAGGAAAGCACATACAATAATGGCGGACCACAAGTTGACAAGTTACAAGTCATTTCTGTTGCTGTTGTTGTTGTTGTTGAAGTGTCATGTGGTATTGTGGCTTTAGTGTAGAAGGATCTTCTTTCTGGGATGTGGGATCTCTATATTTTCTTATACTATTCTGGCCCAGCAGATCTGAATAATTCCTGTAGATTCTTTTGTCTGGGGATGATCTGAGCTTTGTGAATGGCTGTTCATAGAATCTCAGATTTATTGGCTCCATGAGGTGGTTACCGGTGTTCGTTGTTTCATGGGCTTCCTGGGTTATTCTGGTTTGCGGGCACTTTTTGTTCTGTGCTGTGGCTGTGAAGACTCTTAGAGCTGGTGCGTTATGTGGGTTGCAGTCCAGAATTTGGTGACCTACGGGCAATAGTTGAGGAGGGGTAGAAGAGGATACAGGTACAAGTTATTATTGTTCTCATTTTGTTATAATATATATATATATATATATTTCTCTCGGATACCCTGTATTGATAATTTGGTATTGCTGGATTTTTTTTTTTTTCTTAAGCTTGGTATTGCGGAGAAAAAAAGAGAAGAAAATAGTTGATTCAAAGAAATAATACATAATTAAGGGTTTTCGGCAATTTCCAATTTCCAATTTCCATTTGCGGATATATATGTTTTTTTTTTTTTTTTTTTTCAAAGATGGGAAATTAGCCTGGCTTACAAGACTACTTCTGCAAGACTGCAGCCGGAAGTAGTTTGGGACTGAAGCTTCAGAGACGCTTCGGGTGACGCACGAAGAGGACAACAGAGACGGATCGCTAATGGCAAGCGCAAGATTGATATCGCGGGCCTTTTCGCTGGCGTCTAATAGGAATCCCTCTCTCCCTCTAACCTTTGGTAAGCGACTCTCAATTTTCGTCCATGCCTTACCACCTCGTCCGTCGGAGTCACTACTCCCAGCATCAGCAAGCAATCCGAGCATATCTCCCGCTTGCTTTTGTTTTCCAAGCAGAGGGTTAACTATTCACGGACAGTGCAGATTATTTACTTCCACCACCACAGAGAATGAAGCCGACGGCGACAACAATGACGAGACCAAGGCCACGGGCACCGAAGAAATCCAGAAAAGTGTCAAGCTTCCAGCCCCCTACGACGCCCTTGACAAGATTCTCGTCGTAGAGGAGCCCCCGAAGGACCCAAAAGACTTGCAAGCAATCTTTCGCAGTATGCGGACCGAAGACGGCCTTCTCAATCACGCCGTCAAGATGTTCGACGCTTTGTCTAAAGACGGACTCACCCACGAGGCCTCGGAACTCTCTGCTCAGATCAAGGACAAGGGTCACATACCCAGTGTGGTCGCCCACACAGCCGTCATCGAGGCTTATGCCAACGCCGACCAGCCCAAGGAGGCTCTCAGGGTCTACTTGCGGATGCTTGCCTCGGGGGTCTCCCCCAATGCTTACACTTACACTGTTCTTATTAAGGGACTTTCTGCTGATGTTAAATACATTGGGAACGCCAAGAAGTATTTGATGGAAATGGTGGGCAAAGGGATGAAGCCCAATACCGACACTTACATTGCTGTGTTTGAGGCGTTAGCCAAGGAGCGGAAGCTGGACGAAGCCTGGGAGTTGCTGGAGCAGATGAAGGACGAGGGATTCCTGCCTGACGAGAAGGCTGTGAGGAAGGTCCTTAGTAACAAGCAGGGTCAGTCTACGTGGAGGGGCAGTTTCATTGATGGATTCCTGTTCAAAACGAAGAAGAACAGAGATCTTCTCGTTAACAAGAAAATTTGGTCACGTAGGTCTACTATTTGGCCGGAATTTGCTAATTCAACTGTTCGAATTTACAACGGAAAGGCTTTTGTTCGTTGTAAGCTCACTGAAGGAAAAGTTGGTCATAAATTTGGAGAGTTTGCTCTTACACGTAAAAGAAGACCGAGAACAAATACTGGAGGACAGGCTAAGAAAAAGGGCAAAAAGTAAGGTCTAAGTGCATTGGTATGCTCCCAATTTTCCTTATTTATTTCTTTAGTATCAGTTAATCATTGCTTCCCTCCTTTGTCAAGTCGGATTGGTAGGATCGGCAATCACGCTTTCTTAATATTGTTGAGTTTAGCTGAAGGAATTTGTTAGGTCCTCATTGTGTTTTGCTTCCATCGGCTTTTATCCGTATTTGTCTGCATCTTTTGAAAGACTACGTAGATGCCGTATGGCTCATCAAGGGATAATAAAGTTTCTCTTTCAATCGCTTGAAGGTATTGCATTTTAATTCTTTGTATAGTAGCATCATATGATTTGGTCTCAAGCGTCTGTTCTGATTCATAATTGAATCCCCCCTCAATGTTCCCATATTAAATGCAAACTCCTGATTAGTTAGAGAACTACATAATGTAATCCTTATAAGTTGGTTCCAGCTTAATTGGTTGCCCCATTTCTGATTTTATTTCACCTTCAAACAAAATGACGCACTAGTACCATAGGTTAGTACTCACAGTCCCCTATATATGAATTTATGAAACTGAATATGCATGGATGATGGTTTGAGCAGCTTTTGGTTGAATCTAATTTTATTTAGTTATTTTATCTAATTTTATTTAGTTATTCAGTTCAACCAATGATTCATTATCGTAACAGATAGCATAGCAACAACAATTTCGCCTGACTGACGTTCGTCAAGCAGGCCAAGTGGATTGGCCATGGTCTTCTTTGGCTAATGAGACCTCTAGCCCGAATTCTGAAAAGACCAATAACAAAACTTGGAGGAGGAACAAAAGTGTCCTAAGACACTGGGGAAAGAATATGATACTGGGGGAAATTATATATACTGTGCTTGGAATTATTCATCTTTGTTTACTTAACAAAAGGATAAAATACATTTTTCACCCACGAACTACCGTAGGTTTTGCACTTTGCACCCTAAACTACTAATTTTGATACATTGCACCCTCTAACTACAATTTTTAACACTTTGCACCTTTTATCAAATTTTTAGACTAAAATGATGATAATGCTTTGACCCATTTTGCATATATTAAAGATTTGTTGTCAATTCATTAATTTTCAAGGGTGTTATTGTCAAATAGAGGGTGCAAATTGTTTAATATTAATAGTTGGGGGTGCAAAGTGTCAAAGTGGGTAGTTTAGGGTGCAAAGTGTCTAACATTGGTAGTTTGGGGGTGCAATGTCTTAAAGATGGTAGTTTGGGGTGCAATGTGTCACTACCCTGGTAGTTTGTGGGTGAAAAGTGTATTTTTCCAAAAAAAAAAAAAAAAAAAAGTAAGAAATGAATTTGTAATGTTTAAATACAGCGGCATAGTTATATGCACCTGCGATGTTTAAAATGTCTCAAGGTATAAGTACACATCGGCAACATTAATTGAAATTTCTAGTTTTAAGCGAAGATTTTAATGTCGTTTGCTTGCTGAAATTTATCTCTTTTTGTGATTGTAGCTCTACCTTGTTGGCCTTTTCACAATGGCAACTGATCAATTTAATACAAAGCAGGTTGATGTCATTTTTATCTTGTGTGTGTCTCTACGGCAGCCAGTAAGTACTCACCTACACAGAGGGATTAATGGGGGGACCCTTTGGGTACAAAATAAAGAGAGCAGACATTGACAGCACCTAAGCTGGCTGCCTTTGTGACATGCTCTAACAAATGGAGAAATCTGTCCTCTGCACTTTTCTACAGTCTTTCTGCGATTTACGGAAAAAAAAAAAAAAAATCACAGAGAAGACGGGGCTTGAATTTTCATTTGGGAAATTTACAAATAACACACTAAGTTTTAGTGTCTTTTTAAAAACATCACTAGGTTTTAAAAAATTTAAAAACACTCATTAGGTTTGTCATTTTGATATCAAAACTCACTGGATTTAACTCCGTTAGACCGGTTTAACGGAAAATCCATCTCGTCCAATCATAATGTGCACGTGTCATTAAATAAATAATAAAATGTATTTTTAAAAATAAAAAGTAAATCTAAAATTAATAAAAAAGCGTAAGTAATTTTTTTTTTTTTTTTTTAAAAAGGTGGGGATTGGGGACCCCCGATCCTCACGGTGGAGGGGGGATCCCTTTGGCTGCCCAGTTCTGGGCAGCCAAAGGGTGGGGGGATCCACCCCGGGTGGTGGTCTGGGGGACTTCCCCAGAGCCGGGGTGGAGGGATTCCTCCTCCCTCCGCTGGCCGCCCAGAACTGGGCAGCCATGGGTGGACCCCCTCCACCCGACGGCATCTGGGTGGGGGGGGAGGTCCCCCCACCCAGACCACTGCCCGGGGTGGAGGAGCCCTCCCTCTGGCCCCCAGTTCTAGGCGCCCAGAGGTGGAGGAGGATTCCCCCTCCACCGTGAATGCCAATCATTTCTTTTTTTGGAAAAAAAAAATTAATTACGTTTTTTATTAATTTTAGATTTATTAATTTTTTAAAATTTTTTATTTATTTAATTACACATGTCACATTATGATTGGACGGGATGGATCTTCCGTTAAACTTGTCTAACAACGTTGGATCCTGTGAGTTTTGATATAAAAATGACAAACTTAGTGAGTGTTTTTAAATTTTTTTAAACCTAGTGATTTTTTAAAAAAGCGCTAAAACCTAGTGTGTTATTTGTAAATTTCTCTTTTCATTTTACTCTTCCAACACAGCTTAAGCAATTCATATATGGAAAGAGATTATTCTTGCACCAGAATTCTCTGCAATATTTTTAAATTGTAATTATTATATTTATTTTTATAAATTGTACTTTTCAATTTAAGCATAAAATTATAGAAAATGCTGATCTATTATTCTTGCAAGGAACGGCATGAAGATAGATATTTTTTTCATTAAGCAGTGATGCAGCAGCTATAAATTTGCAGCTTCCCAAAAATATTGAAGACGCGATAGCTGTAGCTGTGGGGTCAAAACCGTAACAAGAATATTTCTGAACGAAATTGAGTGTATTTGAGATTAATAATATTTCTTCCATTTCATCAAAAAAAAATATTATTTCTTCCAAGAAAAGGACGTGGTAACGACAAGAAGAATAAAAGTCATCAGCCCTTAAACAAACACTTGGGGCTTGTTTGGAAATGGGCTGTGATTATGGTTTTAGGTTCAATTTTTAAATTTCAAATTTTAATATTGTTTAGTTGTAAGGATTTGTTTGGTTGTTAATATTTGGAATGATTTATATTTTAATTAAATTAATTAATATTAATTTTATAGTTATTATGATATTCAAAAAATAAGAAAATAAAAAATAATTTAAAAAATCAGAAAATATATATATTCAAAAAATAAGTAGAAAATAATTTCATAAATATCAAAACTTATAAAAATAGATAAATTATGAAACTAATAAAAAATATCCATAAAAATTAAAAGACAGATAAAAATCGTGTAAAATTTATAAAACAAATAAAATTTGACAAATATAATAAAAAACTATAAATTTGATTATTACAAAAAAAAAAAAAAAAAACCAGTTATGGCATTGTTTGGTCTCGCGTTAGGTGTTTGGTCTCGCATTAGGTGTATTCATATAAGTGTGTTTATGATAATAAGGTCATTGTATGTAATTGAAATCATTATAACCATGATAAAATTGTATCTTATCTCTAGACTTAGATAAAATATCTCTAGCCTCTTATGCCTCAACAACCCATAAAAGCACATTTCCCTGTTTTTAGTTTTTAATTCTTTCTTTTGGGCGATATACTCTACAAATGAAATTAGAAAATATTAATAAATTGTTGACGTTATAAATGCCACATAAATGATTTTATTTGGTGAGATACTCAACCAGAAGGACAATTGTATAAATCTATACTCAAACAATTGTATAAATCTTCTTCTTTTTTTCTTTCTTTTTTCTTTTCATTTTGTGCAGATAATATACTGACAATTTTTAGAGAAAATAGAGATGTATGCTAAAGAAAAAGGATAAAGCAATAAAATATTAACATTCTTGGTAAAAAAAAAAAAAAAAAAAACAGCATGTTACGAAAATTCCAAGAAAACAAATAAGGTAATGTTAAGGTAATGTAATTTTATTTTATTTTTTATAAAATTTGCACATTTTTATCTTGGGTATTTTAATTTTTATGGATATATTTTTTTATTAGTTTCATATTTTATCTATTTTTATAATTTTTGATATTTATGAAATTTTTCTACTTATTTTTTGAATTATATTTTTTCTTATTTTTTAAAATCATTTTTTATTTTCTTATTTTTTGAATATCGTAATAACTATAAAATTAATATTAATTAATTTAATTAACATATAAATCATTTAAATCTTAAACAACCAAACAAATCCTTACAACTAAACAATATTAAATCTTAAAATTTGAAATTTGAAAATTGAACCCAAAACCAAAACTAAAATCATAACCACAATCCATTTCCAAACAAGCCGTATGCTCAAAAAACACAAAACACTTGAGTTGTGTTTGAGTGCCAAATTTTTAAGGTGGTTAAAATTTTGGATATAGAAGTTAATAAAAAAATAAGGAAAGAGAATGAAAAAGTTAGTGAAAAAGTAAAAAGTTGGTAAAAAAGTGAAAAAGTTTATGAGAGTTGATAAAAAAGTGAAGAGAAAATTTTTTTTGTAATAATGATAAAATTTTAGAGAGCCAAAAATTTAGTTGCTTAACGCACCCTTGATAGCTCTTCTCCTCTTTGGTACGAGAAAAATCTCTCAAATTTCGCACTAATTACCCCTATGCGAGGGATCAAAGGTACTCGATCAAACCTCAAATAATAATAATAATAATCTAGTGATTTATTGAGCATTCCTCGCCCCATCATTCGTCTATGGACAGCATGTCCTGTTTTTTTTTCTTTAGAAAAATATATATGTAACCTAAATTTTAAGGAAAATCCAATACCACGCTAGTGGAACGGCCGTGGACTCCATCAGCGCCAACCTCAAATAGTATAACTTCGTGGCTAGCGGCTAGCCGGCTACCCTTCCGATAGGTTAGAGCATGGTGGGGAATATTTTCCACGTTCCACACGTGCGAGTGGTTGTGACATTGAACTGAAGAAATCCAATCAAGAGGGGTCAGCTACACTCGGAAACTGTTAGGCTGTTGCTTCAGTAAACCCAGTGCCAACATTTTCTAAAGTACTACTTTCCCTATTTATCTATGTTGCGCCAAAAAGCATGGAAGTGGAGAGAATCTAGAAAAATGCGAAAATCATAAAGTAATGAGAATAAATACCGATATCTTTCGCATCCTCGGAAAGCCAGGAAAGAAATGTAATAACTAAATGTGAAAGAAATGATTGCATCAAAGCCATTAGGTAAAGGAAAGCACATACAATAATGGCGGACCACAAGTTGACAAGTTACAAGTCATTTCTGTTGCTGTTGTTGTTGTTGTTGAAGTGTCATGTGGTATTGTGGCTTTAGTGTAGAAGGATCTTCTTTCTGGGATGTGGGATCTCTATATTTTCTTATACTATTCTGGCCCAGCAGATCTGAATAATTCCTGTAGATTCTTTTGTCTGGGGATGATCTGAGCTTTGTGAATGGCTGTTCATAGAATCTCAGATTTATTGGCTCCATGAGGTGGTTACCGGTGTTCGTTGTTTCATGGGCTTCCTGGGTTATTCTGGTTTGCGGGCACTTTTTGTTCTGTGCTGTGGCTGTGAAGACTTAGAGCTGGTGCGTTATGTGGGTTGCAGTCCAGAATTTGGTGACCTACGGGCAATAGTTGAGGAGGTAGAAGAGGATACAGGTACAAGTTATTATTGTTCTCATTTTGTATAATATATATATATATATATTTCTCTCGGATACCCTGTATTGATAATTTGGTATTGCTGGATTTTTTTTTTTTTTCTAAGCTTTTTTTTTTTTTTTTTTTTTTTTTTTTTTTTTTTTTTTTTTTTTTTTTTTTTTTTTTTCCCAATGGCTGACCGCCTTTCTTTCTCGTTCTAAATTACCATTCTCTTTCCTTTTGCGATTAAACAGTAGTATTGCCTATGACTTATCGATTTTTATGCATTTCTCCCCTTCCTCTCTGCAGACTAGCCATTTTCTCTTGCTCAGTCTTTCGGATTGCCAATTGATGGGGGCCTATGCTCTCCATATGTCGAGAGTGGTTTGATGCGTTGTTAGCTGACTTTCTTTTCATTTTACAGTTGGCAATCACACAGTTCCATGGAGCTTGATTGTAAGGATTTGGATGACTTGCATGGTGTTTTCACCGATAGCATTTCGGGAATTTTATGAATTACAAGTGAATTGGGGGTCTGTAATATCCACCAAGAAGAGGTGAACGGTGAACCATGGGTCGTGCGATTTGTTGTCTGGGATTTCTCCATAAACTGAGGACTTTCTGCTGGTGCTAGTGTGCTCAAACCCAATTTGTCAACATTAGGTTCTTCTTAGCGGGTGCTTTTATGGTTTTCCTTTAATGCAACGCTGTCTTATTAAAAACACAACATTGTGCTTAAGATAATATATGCTTTTTTTTTGGACTATAGTGAGACAATTATGATACCTTTGGTTGTTATATTCTGTTCTGGATTTATAGTATTCTTTTATTATCTACTCCAACAAATAGCGTGTTTTAGAGTTGAAATAAGTTAAAGCTGATTATTTATTATTATATGTGAAACTCCTATTTCTTAGGAATTTTGTTCAAGATGCTAAAGTAAATATGTATGAGTTGCTGTATGCACCTAAGCTGAGAATGCAGATCTGCTGGTTGTTTTGGAAAAGTGCGAATTTGGTTTTATTGCTTACTATTGAATTGGTAGTCAACTATTATACTCTGCTCCTAAGCTGATTGGTGCTGTTTCTTGAGTTGATTGCAGAAATGGGAACTAAAGTGCAGTCTAAGATGTTGCTAGGACATTATCCCTCAAGGGGTCTAAATACCAATGGTGGCACAGGGAGTTGGCCTTTACATCAAGAACAGAAAACATTGAGGGGACAATACCATAACATATTCTTCCAAAGACCTGAAAGGAATGGACATGAGGGATATCAGAAGGAACACCTAAGACAAACCATATTGAAGCATGAAACCATATTCAGGCATCAGGTAGGCCTTTTACCGACATTTTTTTTTGAGCTATGAAGTTTGACTTTTTATGCTTTTTGACTAACTTTGAATGAGGGTGGAAATAGTAGTACCCATGCAGTATTGTTGTATTTGAACATTTTTCTTCTTATTTTCCTTGTCAACTGTGATATTATATTTGAACTTATTGGTGTGTTATTTTGTCTTCTAGCTCCATGAACTCCATCGTCTTTACAAAACACAAAGGGACCTGATGAATGATATCAGAAGCAATGAACCACTCCTGATGCCAGCAGAGACATCACAATCAAATGTCTTTCCAGCTGCATATCTATCTGAAGATGACAAGAAGAGGTGGCATATTTCGACCTTGTCCTTGATGGATTGTAGTGATGGTAAACTGTCGGCATCAGCTGTGGATAGCATCCAATCTCATTTTGATTCTATGAAAGGGAAAATCATGCAATCCAAGTTGGGTTCTACCCAAACTGGAGTAATGCGGAAGGACAATGAATCTCTTGAACCCCAATGCAGGAAGCTTCAGACAAGATTTCTTGACCTGGAAATTCCACCTGATGAATTCATCAACAGTGAACCAGAGCAGCAAGGAGTTTCTGGAGTTTCAGGAATGCGTAGTTGTCCTCCGAACAGGACTAATGAGATTGCTTGCAAGAGGGACAGAAAATTATCCATCTGCATTGGGATGAGCACTGGTTATAATGCTGATGCATTTAGTTCCAATATGCATTTAAGGAAAACCCCTCGCTTGACTGATCTGAACGTGGCGATTCAGGTTGAGGACGAATCTGCTTCAGCTATTCGGAGAGATAATACGTTCTCCAAAGAGGGGATGAAAAGGCAAGATTCATCTGCAAGTGCATATTCCAGCTTCCAATGTTTGCCTAAGAATTTCTCTCAAAATCCCCATAATAGAGGGGATGGAGCAGTTAGCAGTCTGCGTTCTGAGATTGAAAGTCAGAATCAAGATTGGCCATTTTATTCTTGTGAAGCTGGTAAGAACTTCTGTAAAAAGGTTGCTCTTAAGTTTCCGTCTTCTATTATTTTAAGAGAAAAATTAGAAAGATCTTTTTACAAAGTTCTGGCTTTCTTGTCTCCCCTTGTTCACAGGCTTCTTAATCTTTTTCAAATTATTGAATACCTCTAGTACCCTGGTTCTCTATCTCTATATCATTTGAACTGGGGTAAAACAAGAGTAAATATTGGGTAGCATGAGAGATGAAAAGGGACTCGGAAAAATAAGTTACTCTAACTGGAAAATGGTCTTCATTATTTTTCCGAGTAAGAATTGAAGGATTTTCTGGGCATATTCATGTGCGTTAGGAATGTGATTCAATATGAATATACCTGGTTAGGCATAGTCTTGGCAACTTGCATGCTTACATGTTTGCAAGAGACATAGTGTGGAGAACTCTGCACGATGCTTTGAAATACAATTTTCATGTGATTTTGAGGCTCCAGCTGTGGAGGAATTCGTTTTAATGCCGAAGAGAAAACTGTTCTCCAAACTGGTTATCTTGTTGAATATGTTTTTTAATGATGCTAAAAGTTCTTTGAACTATGTTAAAGAGTCTGTCATGTTCATCATCAATTTGATTTAGAAAACTGGGTAGAAGTGCTTTTATTAGCTGAAGGAATCACTTTACCTTATTGGCGGTTCCTGTGTAAAGCCACTGTTGTTTCCTTCACTTTTTAACTTTGAACAATAGGCTTCCAACACATGGTTCTTAGAAACAATAGAGCAGAAAATATGGGGTGCTAGCCAAAGTTAGTGTTTCTAGGGTCTTCAATATAGGCTAATGGTTGATATGATCATTTTCAGGGAAAACTAAAAGCAAAAGTTCTTTCTGTGGAAATTTTCTTCCCCAAGAGTTTTCTAAGCCTTGTGAATCATCACAAGTTGAAACCCCAAAAGCTCATAGCCCTGCAACATGTTTTCCTTCTGATCAGAACAAGACAGAGCAACAGGCAAAGAGGACACTGTTTGGTGTAGAAATCTCTGACATCAATCGTGATTCATCTCCTGTGGCTTCCCATACACTTGGTCTTCATAGTCCACAAGTTCCTAATTCTGATGCAGCCAATTCTGAGTCGGGTACCATTTCACGTGGGACAAAGCCTCCGGATAGCTTGAGTCCTCAGGGAATATCAACTCAAGGAAACCTGTGCTTTAATACCTCCATTCAACCAGATAAGAGTTTGATGACATTGATGCAAAGCCCTGAAGCTCTTGGGGAGTTGAGTAAAGATAATACAAGATCAATTCCCTATATGAGAGCTGTAGTATCCTACCAAAATGATGTCTATTCAGTGTCCAGCGAGTTACGTGGTTGCCACCCATCAGTTCGCCCTGGCTTTCAGAGTGATATCAGCAACCCTCATTTTAGTTTTGAACAATTTCAGCAACATGAGCCTCAAAAATACCTTAGAGGTTCGGGCTGTATCATGGATGTGAAGTCTGCAAAGGAAATTAGTACAGATGCAATAGCTCTAGATAACACATTCAAAGTTGTTTGTCAGCAAAATCTTGTTTCAGTTGATTGGCCAAGGAACAAGGGGAATTCACAGGGAGCATTTTCTTGGCAAAACCCAAAACCAAATGTGAATTGCAAATATTTCAATGAAAGGGGAGGCACTGATCACAGGAATTTGAGTTCCTGGCAAAACCACTCTCTGCAGCTTGTCAACAGATCTGAAATGAGGAAGGGTGCGTCTCTGAGTTATGTTCAGGACTCTTCGTCAGCAACACATGCTGATAATGCTGAAAGTGGGAAAAGTGACATAGGTGACTGCTCAGGCAATAGGAAGATTGTTGGGCTTCCCTTTGTTGACAAACCTCATATATTGAAGGATCTACCTTCTCACGGCTCCCCCTCAAACCCTAGTTGTCTAGCTTCTACCCTTGATAATAGCAACGCTGTAAAAGTTGGATTTATTTTAACTGATTTGGCTCATGATCCCCTTTCACTCAGACCTGTAGTGCAGTGTAAATTTGAGGATCTGGTTGTAGAGAAGGGGCTGGTTAACGGCAGTGCTGCTTCAAGACATCAGATTGATTTGAACATTTGTATGACTGAAGAAGAGGTTCTATCTAGACCCTCCTCTCCTATTACAATTCATATAGATTTGGAGACACCAGTAGTCAGTGAGACAGAAAGAGGTATCACTTCCGGGGAAGGATCTTCAAAATGCAAAAGTGGAGAACCTTTTGACCCGTTTCAAGAGGAATCTAGGGTGCCTCGGGAGGGACTTATCAGGGTGGCAGCAGAAGCTTTAGTCTCCATCTCATCATTAGATGTGCGTAATCTTCCAGGCAATGATGTGGATAATCTTCAAGGAAATGGCCCTTGTCACCAGTCAGAAGCTTCACTTGCTGATTCCCTTCATTGGCTTGCAGAGATAATCTCCTCATACGAGGGTTATGTTGAGAATGCATTTGTGGAAGTTTCTCGAGGTAGGGACAAGTCCTTTACAGAAGAGATTATTCCTGATGGGATTGATTACTTCGAGTTCATGACATTGAATTTGACAGAAAGCAAGGTAGAGAACTACAGTTATAAGCCTCAGACTTTGGGACAACCAAAAGATGAAAACACATTGCCAAGAAGGCGTAGGAGAGGTCAAACAAGGCGAGGGAGGCAACGGAAAGACTTCCAAAGAGATATACTTCCTAGTCTCACATCTCTTTCACGGAATCAGGTGACTGCGGATCTTCAGACAATCGAAGGGTTGATTAGGACGACTGGTGGCTCTTGGCAGTCGGGTTTGGCACCCAGAAATTCAGGTAAGAGTGGTAGAGGAAGGGGAAGGAGGCGTGCAGGGGTTTCTTATCCATCTCCTACTGCCACTTCAGAATGCCCGCCCCTGGTTCAGCAGCCAAAATGTACAGAGCTGGGATTTGAGGAAGGAAACCTTACGGGATGGGGAAAGAGGACCAGACGTCCCTCGCGGCAGAGATTTCTAATTAATAGTCCTCCTCTGCCTTCGAAATAAGTAGCGAGAAAAAGGCCATTTTGATGGGCACTGGAGCAGGAATTGCCATGGCTTTTCCAGTCGGCTTTTTCTAACCCATGGAGTTTCTACATCGTACATGTCTTCTTAGTTCTAATGTTTCCTTAATCTGGAGGGACTTGTATGATTTATCATAAACAATTTGAATTTACCTTTGTGCTGACAAACATGACTTCATAAGCTGAGGTGGTAACATAAATGAAAGGTCTCTGAAAGATTGTGGGTTTCTGATACCTCAAAATCAAGAATTTAGATCACTCAGATTTTCCTCTCGAGCATTCAAAGGTTGTTTCGCGGCTTCTATTCCCCTCTTCTAATGGCTTCAAATTTTATATAGCAGACGCCATGGATGGTTATTATTTTGTTTTGAGTCCAAAACCACACCTCAAAGACAAGAAAGACAAAATAGTGAATCTGGGTAGCCGTAAATCAAAAGCCCTATTTCCAGGGAATGTTATGTGCCCTTAACCCATTTGATGAATCTTTTCGTCACCCATTTGAGGTAGTACTTAGAATACCACGTGGCCAATTACTCCATGTTCTTCCAATTGCAGTTCGGATATTAACTCCAAGAGGACTATTGCGGGTAGAATGCACCCCTTTTCGGCCTCCCCCATAAAATGCACTTATTTTGTGTTCAGGCCGGAAACATGGGATAAACAGTGACTATTGGCTCAAGACAAAAAAGAAAAAAAAGAAAAAGAAAACATTGAACATTTATTGTCTATTATAAACGACGCCATTTGTGCAAATGCAAAATTCCACTCACGAACTCAAGTTCTTGGGTTGCGATCCACTGGTTAACGGAAAATTGACTTCAGTTGGGATGACAATGGTCCTAAATTCTGAAATGAGTTCTTACACAAGGTTGTTCGAAGAGAGGGAGAGAGAGAGACCGATGTGAGTTTAAACATGGTAGCTTTCCCATCTGGGATTTTTTTCTCGATTCCACAAGCTCTATCCTTCATGATTACGAAGGTTTATACATATGGGATTCGTTCAATAGTCCATAGCAACAACCTCATACAATATACCAATGCTCAAAGCAGATTTTTCTTCAACACAAGTAGCAAAGAGCAACTCTCTCAATCTCCATTCCTATCAGACACATTTGCTTCGTTCTTGGACAATTGCTCGGATGTCTTCTCTCTGCGAAAACTCCATGCCAGCATTTTCGCTCATGGGCTCGGAGACAGCATTTTTTTAGGCTCTAAGCTCCTGAATTGCTATGCAAAGGTTGGTCTTTTGGCGGAATCCAGATTGATAGTTGACAGAATTATCAATCATAATCTGTCTCTTTGGAATTCAATCCTTGTCGGGTATTTTCGTACATGTCACTTCGGTGAAGTTCTTTGGAGGTATTCGAATTTGAGACAATGGCAGATTGGTTTAGATAGTTCGGCTATTACGTTTAGTTTGAAGAGTTGTATTGAGCTAGGAAGTTTGGAATGTGGGATAGGGATTCATGCAGATGCCTTGAAGTTTGGGTTAAATGCGGATAGGTTTGTAGGTTCGTCGCTCATAGCGTTATATTCTAGACGTGGAGATATTGAAGATGCAGCTAGAGTGTTTGATGAAATAACTTACAAAGATGTTGTTGTTTACACGTCCATGGTCACTGGGTTTGCTCAGTGCAGTGATCACCGTGTGTATGCTACTTTCTGGGTTGTTCGTTGCATGCAGAAGCAGCAACTTGAACCTAATCGGGTGACTTTAGTGAGCTTGCTTCAAGCTGCGGCACACTTGGAAGCACTAGAAGAGGGTCGTTCTATCCATGCTTATGCTATCAGAAGAAGCATTGGTTGTTCAGATGAAGTCCTTGAAACTAGTCTTATGGGCATGTATATCAAATGTGGGGCTCCAACAACAGCGGCCTGTATCTTTTGGAAAATGGAGGCAAGAACCATTTGTTCTTGGAATGCAATGATTGCTGGCCAACTTCAAATGGAGCAGCCCCTGGAAGGCCTCAACATTTTCAGTCAAATGGTGCAAGAAAACCTCATGCCTGATCTGATAACTTTAGCCAATGGGATTTTGTGTTGTGTTAACTTGAAGTATTTGCGTCAAGGCAAGAGCATTCATGGTTACATAATCCGAAGAGAAGTCCAATTGGATTTGGTAGCCATCACTGCTCTGGTCGATTTTTATTCTAAATGCAACAACTTAATCCAAGCAAGGGAATTGTTTGATAGTGTGGAGACATGCGATGCTGTCTTATACAATGTGATGATGGCTGGTTATCTCGAAAATAAATTTGCTGGTGATGCAATAAAGACTTTTATTGAAATGGTTGGAAGAGGTGTCAAACCAAATATAAGTTCCTTTCTGAGTCTACTTTCTGCGTCGTCTGAGCTGAAAGACATAAAAGGAGGCACGTGTATACATGGATATATATTAAGACATGGGTTTGACTGGAACACTGAAATTATTAACAATACCATTTATATGTATGCTAAATGTGGTCATATGGTCTATGCGAGGCAATTATTTGACAGGATGAGATATAAGGACCTGGTCTCTTGGACTTCTATGATGATGGGTTATGTTTGCCATGGCCATGCAGATGAAGCTATTACCTTGTTCCGGATGATGCATAGAGAAAAGCTGGACTATGACTCGATTGCTTTAACTAGTCTGCTTCAGGCATTTTCCCAGCTTGCATGTCTAAGTTTAGCAAAGGAAGTTCATTGTCACTTGTATCGAGTTCACTTGGACAGAGAGATTCCTGTTATCAATTCCCTGATCTCTACTTATGCTAAGTGTGGAAGATTAGATATCTCCAGAGACGTGTTTGAGCACAAGAGCGGGCAGTGTTTGACATCATGGAACACAATGATAGCTGCTTATGCAATGCATGCAAACTGTGTAGAGGTACTCAAATTACTTGATCGAATGAAAGAAGAAAAGGTCAAGCCTGATGTGGTAACCTTTACATCAATCCTCACTGCTTGTAGCCATTCAGGCTTTGTTGAAGAGGGGCTGCAAGTTTTCAGATCCATGACTGAAGAATATCATATAACTCCAAATGAAGTACATTATAATTGTATGGTAGACTTATTAAGCCGTGCAGGACAGCTTGAAGAAGCATATGATATGGTTAAGTGCTTGCCATCAACAAAAAGTATTTCGGCCATTGGTGCTTTGCTTTCTGCTTGTAGAGTGCATAGAAATACAGAGATGGGGGAGGTTATAGGGAGGCAATTGCTAGAACTAGAACCTGATAACTCAAGTGCTTATTCTTTGGTGTCTAATATATATGCAGAAGCTGGAAAATGGGATGAAGTAGCCAGATTAAGAGCCATTGTCAAGGATAAAGGTTTGAAAAGGATTCCTGGGTCTAGTGTCATAGAGCTGGATAAGCAGACATATGAGATGTGAACACTTCCTGAAAGGGGTTGCTTCAGTTTCCTTTTAAACCTTCATTTCCAGAACTGAGGCTCAATATGAGTGAAACTGATTTCGCATGGTACACAGCTGGCGTGAAAAGTTAAAGAGGGTATGAATAAACTGCTGATGAGCATTCTTTCTGTTTGTAGCCAAGCTGTCACAAAAAGAAAGATTTATATATTTTCTCACGAACTTTAATTGGCTTTATAATTTGAGTTGTGGTTGTTATTTTAAAAATAAAGTGAAATTGGCGTAATTTCTTTTTCTAATAGACAGCGACGAGGAATTTTAGTGATCATCCCCAAAATACTTACACTCGTGACTCGCTACCCCATGTTGTCCAAATGAAAAATGATAGCAGCGGTCCAGCCGGCTAAAATCTAAAAAACTACTCAACTTAAGTGTTATTTGGGGAGGTTCTTTTTATAAAAAATTGTAAAATTTTTAAGATACTTGATCTAATATTTATATAGATAGGAGTTTTTATAAATTTTTGTGTAAAAATTAGTAAATTTTTTTTAAATATATTTAATTTTTATTGAAATTTGTAAAAAAATGTAGAGATAGATGATTGATATAATTTCTTAATAAAAAAATATTAGAATAGGTGAAAAAGTATAGAGAGAGAAAATTTATTAGAATCTTTTTTAAAAAAAAGATATTGGAATTTGTGTGAAAAATTATTAAATTTTGTATTAAATGTATTTATATTATTTGAATATGATTTTTTAAGATTTTAGACTTAATTTTATGAATTTTTATTATATTTATTGTAACTTAAAATATTTTTGTAAAAAAATATAATCGATTAGAAATGAAAGACTAAGCAGACCTCGAAATTAATTAAATTAATTGGAGTGCACGGAAAATGATCGTAATATTTATTTTTCGAAATTTTAGAGAATATTTTTAAAAATTTTTAAAATATTAAAATATGTTTAATTTATTTTAAATTTTGATAACTCAGAACAATGGACAAATGAATGATACCTTTCAAAAGATAAAAAACATGAGAATTAATAAATGTGAACTGCCTGACTGACCTCCCCACTCCCAAAACTGCAAATCGTCACGCACATCGATACGTTTCAAGGCTATACATGCGACTATAAAGATTAGAAGAATTGTGCATTTTATAGCCCTCCTCATTCCTCAAACTCTCACAGCTACAATGCAAGAAAATCAAAAAACAAATTCGCCTATCTACGACCTGATAATCCTGGGAGCCTCAGGCTTCACAGGCAAGTACGTAGTGAAAGAAGCCCTCAGATTCCTCAGCCACCCACCTCTCAAAACCATAGCCCTCGCTGGGCGCAACCCCACCAAACTGACCCAAACCCTTCAATGGGCCTCACACCCAAACCACCCACCCCCGATTCCCATCCTCACGTTCAACACTTCCGACCCGCAATCCCTTCTTTCGCTTTGCCGACAAACCAAGCTTGTCCTCAACTGCGTTGGGCCCTTCCGCCTCTACGGTGAGCCTGTTGTCGCCGCCTGCGTTGAGATAGGGTGCGATTACTTGGACATATGTGGGGAGCCCGAGTTCATGGAGAGGATGGAGGCCAAATACGGGGAGAAGGCGGCGGAGAAGGGTGCTCTGATCATATCGGCCTGTGGGTTCGATTCTGTTCCGGCCGAATTGGGCCTAATGTTCAATTCGAGGCAGTGGGAGGAGCCCGCGGTGCCAAACAGTGTGGAGGCGTATCTGAGCTTGGAGTCGGAGAGGACTATTGTTGGGAATTTTGGGACGTACGAGTCGGCGGTGCTGGGCGTGGCCAATGCTGGTAGTTTGCAGCAGCTCAGGCGTTCGAGGCCAAGAAGAGCAAGGCCGGTGGTAAAAGAATTTCTCATTTGAATCTTCAATTCGATATGTGATATTTTTTGTTGTTATAATTGTTGTGTTTTGTTTTACTGAAGTGACTTGAAAAAAAGACGTCTTCTGTGGTTCAAGTTCCTTGGCCTTTCTAGGTTTTGGGTTTTGAGTTCTATTTGAATCTATGGGTAGTAATGTGATTGAAGTTAGATTGAGTTAAATTAAGGTAGCGCCTGCAGGAAGATTATGAAGTTAGAGGAGTGAAATGATGATTTTTCCGGTGTTGAGTTATATTTGAATCTGTGGGTAGTAATGGGACTGAGGTTAGATTACCTTAAATTAAGCTAGTGCTTTGCAGGAAGATTATGAAATTAGAGGAGTAAAATGATAATTTTTCTGGCGTTTAGATGCATTATCCATTAAGGAATGTGAGTTGTGGGGTTGAGATCTGACTAAATGATGCCTGTGTAGTTATGCACTTGAAACGACAGCTGGTAATGTTGTTTCCTCGGCCATTTTTTTAAAACTAACAAATAGTGTAGTATTTCAGTAGTTATTGGCAAATTCCTTGAGAAAATGGGGATCACGTTGCAAGTGTGTAAGTTTTTAGCAGCTTTGGAAGGGGGAACTTTTAAGAGAGGTTTGAATAGCAGTAGTGGTGCTAATAGAGTGGAAGGTTTGGTTGCTAGAGTTAGTAGTGGGAAGAACTCTGATGCAACTGTTCTAGCGGCATGGTGGTAGTCAGCATGTTGACAATTAGTGGGGTGGCAGTGCTTGTGGAAATGACAAGGTACGTTACTTGGGAGAGTGGTGGCAAGGTGGTAATGGCTGCACTAAGGGAGGTAGTGACAATAATTGTCATTCTATTCAGCATAAGCTAAACAACCAATATTGATAATCTCTTAAATCCCACAATATATATCTTTCTGGTTCATTCATTAGATAGTTTGACAGTAACAATACATTGGAAACATAAATCTTGATCTCTCTTATTGTCTTAATGTGATAACTATGATCTTGCACCTCTAAATCACCTTAAATTATATTGATGTCAAGTTTACTGTATCGCTTTTAGATTCCTGGTCCCACACCTCCCAAAGGACCTCTTATAGAGAACCAGAAAAAGATTGGGCTTTGGGCCGTAAAGCTGCCTTCAGCAGATTCGGTTGTTGTTCGAAGAACACTTGCAGCTCTGACAGAAAATCCCCATGGACTCCCAGGAGTTAGTGAGAGTGCTGAACAGATTGAAAAGAGGGAGGCCTTCTGGTCAACTATGAAGCCAACTCATTTTGGGGTGAAGATAGGATCCAAATCCTTGTTGGGTGTCTTCCGGTTCATCGTTGTTGGGATTTTTATTGGACTTCTGGGTCAAACTGCTTTTGGAAGGTGGCTTCTCTTATCATTTCCCTCGATTTTCAGCCTTGGATGGTTCAGGAAGAAGGGTCCCTCAGATGACGAGGTCAGAAGTGCTTCATTTAAGATGTGGTTTGTTGGGCATGGTTTTAGCAACAGCACTCTTGCTTCACCGGGAAACGTGAAACCTGATATGCAAATAATAACAAGAGTAATGGGACCTGAGATTGGCTATCTGACCACCCCAATAATTCTTCTTCAGTGTGCTCGTATTGTTCTGAGCCAGCGAGACAACCTACCAAAGGGAGGAGTATTAACACCGGGGATTGTATTTGGCCCGACTGATCTTCAAGCAAGACTTCAAGAGAATGGAATATCTTTTGAGCTCATTTCAAAGAGTGCTCTTTCTTGATGATCATGTTCGTCACAGGCTTCATAACATCTCAGAAATGGAACAAGACAGGAAACTTTTTCCAGATACCACTATCCCTTAATAAATAAGTAGTTACGTTCTTTTCCCTCCTTTTTACTTGTTATATCAGATGATACAGGTTTTTTAGGCGAAAGTTTGGCGTCTGTCTGTAAATTGTCGTCCCTTTGTATTCCTTTGGAATTTCTAAACCTTCAGACTCGGTCTCGATGTAGCAATCATGGTTTTATACCATTCGAAGGGAGTGGCTAGCCCTTTAAACGCAATGGACCTTCTTTTCTCCTAGCTAAATCACAAGGCTGTTATCGAGTTGTAGAACAAGAAGTCAAGATGCAGCGCAAACCAAAAGAAGGATAAAGAATAAGAATGAGAATAGTAAAGAACCAAATTAATTTCGGTCACCAAAAAAGAAAAAAATTAATTTCACCTGAATCACCTCTTGTGCAAGGTTTCTTCTAATCTCTTCGCTTTTACCAATTGGTTCACTTCTGAACCCAGGTCCCGTCACTCTATTTCCAGGCATGCCTTCTCCACAATCTCTGCATATGTTCATTAATCTTGTCCCCATGTTGTGGCCATGTCAACTCGGTGGCTTATGAACCCTTCAATGGTAGGATGTGCTACAATCTCTTGCTGTTTCTTCCGCGCCTACAGTCTCTTTCTAATAATGAACTGCAGCTAGCAGGTCTTTCAGCTCTCCATCATCATCTTTACCGACTTTACTTGATCCTTGAGTTTCCCCAGAAATCAACACGCCCTTCTCTCTGCCCGACATTTGTAGACTACAGCGAGAGTTTATGGTTCAACTCGGTCGATGCTGTTCATTTGAATTCGTGTTGCATTTGTTGAGAAAGCTCGAGCATTTGAGATTATGTATGCACCTGAAAAGAAAGGTTCAAGGAATATTTGATATGGGACAAATGGACGAGGCTCGGGATCTTCTTCTTCTTTTGACAAGTATCCGGGATCTCAAATTCAGCATGCCAGTTGTAAAGAGTTCTTGAAACGACATCGTTTATGGGTACTGTTGGACTACTAAAGTCTAAAGTCACTACAATCCGAGGCACTTATCCGGAGAGCTCTTTTGAGGGGCCTTCACTCACTATTCTCCCAGTCTCAGACTTCTTGGCGCCAAACGCCTCGCGCTCTCTCTCTCTCTCTCTCTCTCTCTCTCTGTGGCGCGGGCGGCGGCTGCAATGAACGTCTGTAAAAGCCTACTCCGTACGTCTCTCACTTCGCTGGAATGCAGTCTCGGAAGCACTCGAGCGACCTCTTTTTCAATCTCCTTTCGACCTCTGGCTTCCTTCTCTGCCTTCTCTTCCCTCCTCTCTCATCCTCAAGGTACTCTTTCTGCAACTCCGCCAATTTCTCTCACTATTTATATGTAGGTGATTGAGAAATATTTCTTCTAATTCATTCTCTACTATCTGGCGCTTCTAGGGCTCAGAATCGTACCGTACACCGCTCCTTCAAGATCTTATGCTTCTTCCACCGAAGGTGCTGCGATTTCTATAGAAGCAACCGATTTCTTGGACCAAACTTTCTCCACAAATCCAACCCTAGAACCAGGTGATGAGGGACTTTCGACCGACACTGTCGAACACCTCCTCTCAAACCCTGACGACGTCGCAGGACTAATGAAGATGGAGCGCCGGCCCATCAATCTCGATGGAGGCGAGTCCCTACGATCCAATCGGTGGTTCCCGTACCTCGACAGGTTTAGGTGCGGGACCGGTGAGTATTTGAGCAGCGGCGAGGTGCTGGAGGCGCTGAGCCCGCACATATTGGACGTGAGGAAGGAGAGGTTTCGAAATGTGGCAAGGAATAGGAGCTACTCGGTCTGCTTGGTCGTCGAAGGGCTGTGCGATTTCGGGAACGTTTCGGCCACTCTTCGATCTGCCGACGCTCTTGGGTTCCAGTCTGTCCACGTCGTCTCGCGCGACTCGAAAAGGTGCAGCGACGATTGAGGTGAAAAAAGAAAAAGGCTTTGTTTTGAATTTTTTCTTGAAGAACTTTTGTGGGTTTTGTTAATCTAATTGTTTATTGTATTGATTTATAGCTGTGTTTTATGTATAGTGAGTTTAGATAGGTGATTGTAGGTAGTTTCCTTACAATGCTTTTTGTCATTCGATTTTAAATGAGAGAAAAAAATGGGGTAGTTTTGCGAGGATATTTAGAAAGGTTATTCTACAGGTTCATTGGATATTCTTTTCAGGTAAAAAGCTTTGCTTGGGTAGTATGTTATGTAAAACCAGGAGATTGTCACACTGCATCCAATAGTTGAAGGATTATTAGTCATTGTTTTGGGCTGCAGTCAGGTACCTCTTTGAGATTGAGTCCTTCAGTCTGTTTTCATAGGGGTACGTTTGTTGCTCTGGATATAAATCTCTAATGTGTGTTTGATGTTCCTGTGGAAATATGATGGGTGTTTTGAAGTTCTTTTGATTTTGTTCTAAAATTTGATCATTTAGAATGGGACTAATGGGGAAACTTGTACCATGAACACTGATTCTGTGGTGTTATTTGAGGTTGTGTGATTTGGCTAAGATTTTAAAATGTTACTTCCATTTATATTGATGGCAGGCATTTTCTTTCAATAGTAGTCTCTCATCAATTACATTTTAGTATTGAATGTTTTGATCGAGAACTGGTTGATTTCTTTACCAACATTACCTGCAATTACGTTGCAGGTATAGAGATAACCGCCATGTTAGCAAGGGTGCAGAGAAATGGTTAGACATTGAACTCTGGAACTCCACTCCAGAGTGCTTTAGTATTCTTAAGTCACGTGGTTATCGCATTGCAACTACACATGTTGGAATGGATGCGGTATTGATCAATCCTACTCCTTTCTGATTTGCTTCCCCCTGATTATCTTGGTACCAAACTTTCTTTCCACAAATCCAACCCTAGAACCAGGTGATGAGGGACTTTCGACCGACACTGTCGCAACACCTCCTCTCAAACCCTGACGACGTCGCAGGATTGGATGGAGCGCCGGCCCATCAATCTCGATGGAGGCGAGTCCCTACGATCCAATCGGTTTTCCCGTACCTCGACAGGTATTAGGTGCGGGACTACAAGTGAGCATATTTGAGTAGCGTCTGAGGTGTGGAGGCGCTGAGCCCGCAAACATATTGTTACTCCGTAAAATGCAGTCTCGTTCTTGAAATAAACTGGCAAGGAAGAATCGTAGGAAGATCTTATGCTTCGAAGTGCTGCGATTTCTATAGAAGCAACCGATTTCTTGGACCAAACTTTCGAACCAGGTGATGAGGGACTTTCGACCGACACTGTCGAACACCTCCTCTCAAACCCTGACGACGTCGCAGGACTAATGAAGATGGAGCGCCGGCCCATCAATCTCGATGGAGGCGAGTCCCTACGATCCAATCGGTGGTTCCCGTACCTCGACAGGTTTAGGTGCGGGACCGGTGAGTATTTGAGCAGCGGCGAGGTGCTGGAGGCGCTGAGCCCGCACATATTGGACGTGAGGAAGGAGAGGTTTCGAAATGTGGCAAGGAATAGGAGCTACTCGGTCTGCTTGGTCGTCGAAGGGCTGTGCGATTTCGGGAACGTTTCGGCCACTCTTCGATCTGCCGACGCTCTTGGGTTCCAGTCTGTCCAACTCGAAAAGGTGCAGCGACGATTGAGGTGAAAAAAGAAAAAGGCTTTGTTTTGAATTTTTTCTTGAAGAACTTTTGTGGGTTTTGTTAATCTAATTGTTTATTGTATTGATTTATAGCTGTGTTTTATGTATAGTGAGTTTAGATAGGTGATTGTAGGTAGTTTCCTTACAATGCTTTTTGTCATTCGATTTTAAATGAGAGAAAAAAATGGGGTAGTTTTGCGAGGATATTTAGAAAGGTTATTCTACAGGTTCATTGGATATTCTTTTCAGGTAAAAAGCTTTGCTTGGGTAGTATGTTATGTAAAACCAGGAGATTGTCACACTGCATCCAATAGTTGAAGGATTATTAGTCATTGTTTTGGGCTGCAGTCAGGTACCTCTTTGAGATTGAGTCCTTCAGTCTGTTTTCATAGGGGTACGTTTGTTGCTCTGGATATAAATCTCTAATGTGTGTTTGATGTTCCTGTGGAAATATGATGGGTGTTTTGAAGTTCTTTTGATTTTGTTCTAAAATTTGATCATTTAGAATGGGACTAATGGGGAAACTTGTACCATGAACACTGATTCTGTGGTGTTATTTGAGGTTGTGTGATTTGGCTAAGATTTTAAAATGTTACTTCCATTTATATTGATGGCAGGCATTTTCTTTCAATAGTAGTCTCTCATCAATTACATTTTAGTATTGAATGTTTTGATCGAGAACTGGTTGATTTCTTTACCAACATTACCTGCAATTACGTTGCAGGTATAGAGATAACCGCCATGTTAGCAAGGGTGCAGAGAAATGGTTAGACATTGAACTCTGGAACTCCACTCCAGAGTGCTTTAGTATTCTTAAGTCACGTGGTTATCGCATTGCAACTACACATGTTGGAATGGATGCGGTATTGATCAATCCTACTCCTTTCTGCCTTTTCTTTTTCTTTTTTCCCCTCATCTGACAAAAGTGCTTTGATTAAATATTATTAGGTAGAGATATCTGATGCCATGACATTTTGGCTGACGCACTTATATTATGCTTAGGTATCCATCTATGACATGGATTGGTCATTTCCAACTGCAATAGTAGTTGGGAACGAGAACAGGTAATTACTTTTCTTTCTTTTTTTCTTCCAATTTTCCCAATTGACTGTTTTTAAGATTATGGCTTCGTCTATTCTTTTCTTCACAAGATGGATTTTACAGTCTTTTCATGAGCTTATATAAGATTAATCTGCTCTTGAAATAATATGACATCTAAAAATCGCATTTTGGTGCTAGCCTGCTATGTTGCGAAAAGAAAGATGACCTACAGAAAGCTTTTAGTTGAGCTAAAGATAGCTGTTTTTGTTACTTATAATTTCTTGAAAGTGTGTAGTAGTTTTGAAATTGGCTCAACTCTCTTTCAGGGGTATAAGCGATGAGGCCCTGGAGTTGTCAGATTTGCATTGCAGTATTCCAATGCAAGGCATGGTGGACTCTTTCAATGTGTCAGTTGCTGCAGGCATCCTCATGCATCATGCTGTTTGTGACAGAACTTCACGCCTGGTAATGACCTATTCCTGTACAATCTGCTGCACGTTGAAGAAATTCAAACTTAGTCCTGTTTATGGAGAAGTATCATTTACCGACTCTTTTTGCTGGCTTTTTTTGGTCCATCTACGGTATTTTTGTAAGGCTTCCATATTAAAATGATTTTCTCATACAAAAATTTGACCTAGTTTGAGGTAGTGCTACATTTTCTGTGTCCATCAGAGAAACCAAATTCAATTTTCGACCTGTGTTATATGGGTTTGTATTTACCTGCAGCCGGAGCTTGCTGTGGCTGCTGCAGTGCTTATTTTTTAAACATATTAGAGAGTGCTAGATGTTACCTTAGTCTGTTGGCACCGTCATTGTAAGGGACCGGACAAATATTCAAATAGGTTTACTTACCCAAATATAAATGTTTTAGTATGCAGTTACACTTAAATTAACAAAAATAGAATTGCAGATTTTGCTTATGCTCTGTGTTCCATTTTTCAGAAACTGATAAATTATTGCACACTATGTTTACAGGGCTGTCATGGTGATCTTACATTGGAAGAAAGCCAAATCCTGCTAGCAGAGTTCTCTCTGCGTCATAGCAGAAGTGCGATTAGCATTGCCCACCAATATGCGAAGCGAAAGGCAGCCGTGTTTACACCTAATCTAGGGTAGAGACTCACCAGTTCAACCATCTAGCGGATTGTGGAGCATTCTGATGTTTGGTTTGGGATTACCCAGTACGGTTATTAAGTTCTCTAAAAGAAATGCATTTGTTGTTGAAAGACTTTTACTCGCGTGTTTAGCTGTACATGTTATGCATGCCAACAATTTTTTTTAACCTTTTTTTTTCTTACCGACCCATTCGACATTCGTTACCAAGCTCCAAGTAATGCTTTACAAAGCCTGCAACTCAAATTAATGGGGCTTGGTTATCCATCCTTTGTTAAAGAAGGAATAGAGAGAGAGAGAGAGAGTCACGGAAAATCTTTTCTTTCCTCAGAGAGGCAAGAGGCATTTTAAGGAGTACCGAGACTGAGTTGGCAAGATTTAGTGTTAGCTTTTCTGTTCCTCGTTGCAAGAGAAGAGTAAAAAAAATAACATAAAAAAATTACGACTGGTACTTCTTAACATTCGAACTTTTACAAAAATCATGTAAAAATTAATAAACATGATATGGACTTCAATTGACTATTCGATGTATGTCATAATCCTATACAATTGTCCTAATCAATTAACAATTCGCTATTTGTGGTTTGAATTGTTGCCTTGGTCCGCTCCATGCCAAGGCTTTCCCCATGTTGCTTCATTTCTTGGGACCTGATGAACTCTTCAATTCTTGCTTTCAATTCGTTGTCTGGAATCAGCATGTCCGCAGTGAGATGTGAACGGTTGAAAGGGTCAGTCTGCATATCACGACCAAGATAATCAGCACAATTACTGTGGAGAGAGTGAGATGTAAACTGTAAAACGCAAGAGCAGATTTACATTATCACTGAGCAGATGCCTTTGAATGACGGGTCGGTCTACAGTGATTCTTGAAGAAGGCAAGATAACTGGATCCTTCATTAAAGTATACTGCACATGAAAGACAAACAAGAACATAATCACAGGTCAACAAGAAGAGGAGTGCTTCTCCCAGCAAGGACGTGACCGCTTAGTGTCACCCTCCTCCCCGTCAGAGAAAAATCAGCAGACTAAAGGTGAAGGGAGCATGAGTTCAAAATGGATCGTGCGCAATTTCATGTGTCAGACATTATTGATATGATAACCAGGTATTACCCGTCAACATATTGAAAAAAATTGGAAGAATCTAAGCCGAAAAACGTAAGTGTACTTGCCTGAATTGGGTCAAGGAATTCATCAGGTATCTCCCCAAGAGTAGCTTCAGTGTCCATTGCCTCAGAAGCTGCAACTTTGGCCTTGGCACCCAGCTCAACAAATTCCTGTACTACTCTCACATCTTCACCAATTCTTCTAAGAACATCTGCTGCAGCGCCAAATAACTAGAACATGCTCCACTTGTCAAATTAAGTTTAGCCAACCATATGGTTCAGAAGAGACCAAAAAAAAAAAAAAAAACCTAGAAATTCTCGAACTAAGTCTACATTAAATTGCCAAAGAAGACAAGCTAATGGACTCTTTGACTCGGCCGAATTACCTGCTCATTGTATGATCGACCATCTTTAGATATAGCAGCTGGGAAAATATTTTCCGTATCTCCTCTTGCCAGATGCACATACATGTAGACAATCTTCACATAAACCATTTAGCCAGTGAGCATATTTCTGCCTTCAATTTTTTTTTAGGAATAAGGCGTAAGAGAGAAGATCACAACATATATAATGTTTGCCAGTCAGCCTGCATATTACATTTTCATTATACTAACAGCCTGTTTGTTTTCAAAATTTTAGCCAAAATTTTACTTTTATCAAACACACTTCAAAAAACTGCTTTCACCGATTTCAATACCACTTTTTTTTAACTCCAACATAAAATTTTACTAAAATTTTAAGCCAAACGCGCTGTAAGAATTCTCAGGGTTTTACACGAAATTAGATCTTCCAATAAAACAAAACAAAACTATCAGTATCATATGGCATACAAATACAACTTCTATAGAAAACCTGAATTTTTCAGTTTTTTTCTTTGTTTTATTCAAACCACCATGAGATTGTTAATCCAACTGCCTCATCCTTGTGAAAAGGAGAACTAACATCGCCATTCGTGAAAAAGAAAACAGCTGCTGATATCAATTTTCTGCTCATAAATCTTAGTTTACAGCCAATTCAAAATCTTTAAATGGCATTTCACTTTGCACAAGAGCTTCAAACATGAAAGAGGGTGATCACAAACATTTATTGTAGTCACCACTGTCAACCTAAAGAGCTTTAATTTAACCTTGAATGCTGTTTGAATTAAATTGATCTCCCACTTCAAGAGTTCAAAATTAGGCAAAACTTGATATGACAGATTTCTTTAGTGCATTTTAATTAGATGATATCCCAGGTCAGGCCCCCAAAGGTTTTTATATCTGTCCCAAGTATAACCCAACCAGATGCCTAAACAAGCACATACAGACAGCCTTCCTTCCGTCAAATAGGCATTAAAGCTTCAAATATACCAAGGATACTTGATCATTGGCTCCACATCAGATATCCTCATCAAGTACGAAAATTTTAATTTGACAGAGAGGAAAATCGAAATCTACTTCATACCAACCTGCTTCAGCAAATGTTTGGGACGAAACTCATATTTCTCGGGGTCTTTTAGACTAAGAGATTTTCTTTGGGGGCCCACAAGTTGCAACAAGAAGTAATTGAGCATGCTGGCCACTCTCTCAACCTGGAAAAAAAAAAAAGATTAAGAGATGGGCCACAGGAAAAATTTCCTGTCGGGGCTAACATATAGGGAGGAAAAATGTAAATGCCCAATACTTACCATCTCAGGAAGTAAAAAAGGAGCTGTAATCTGCTCTGAAGTAAATGCCAGCATACTCACATCCTCATTTGCCAATTTCATATCAATCCGGATAATCTAAAAATACCCAGTACAGTACATTTTAGCAGGTACTCTATGTTCAATAATAAAGTTCACATAAGGCCTGTATTCATAAGCAAAAAGTCAAACTGACATTCTCTTGGGAGTGGAATAGTCGGGTTCTCTCCTGCCTCTCTTGAGCTGATCTTTGCTCCCATTCTGAAGTATTTGACATCTCAGCTTCCAACTCTTTGAGTTCAAGAATTTTGTTAAGACTTTCATCAAGAAGATAGATGCTATCATTGATCAGGAAGTTTAAGAAAGTAAGATAGACACCCTTCTCCTCCTCCTTGGCAATCTGGAGCCAAAAAAAATTTAAAGCAGTCAAACACAAACAAATTTTGGATGCATGTGCGAGCATGCATGCACACACATACACCCACATAGAGAGACAGACAGAGAATATATCAGTCCATGGAGAAGACTGGACCTGTCTCCAAGCATTACGATGACTAGGGACCTGCCAGAGGTATTCTAGAAGTTCGGCAATATTATGACGGATGTTAAACTTGTCATAGAACTGCAAAGGATGAAAAACAAACAGGCAAATCAACAATGAGCTTCATATGTACAACACTGACAGATGAATGAGACCATGAATACTTGAAATTAAACAAACCTATTTGAACCATAAAGTGGGAGTGAAAAATAAAAAAGAAAAGAAAAAATGGCCCGATGCTTCAAATTTTTTTGACCAAGTTGCGTGCAACAGCACTAGTCTGACATGCTTTGATATGGTAATTGCCAGCAGAAAACAGACCACTAGGATGAACCCAAGTCCCAACCATATTGCACCAGAGCAATCTACATCCAAAAGCCAAGCCAATAGGTTGACCAACCAGGTACAAATGTCAAGAAATATTAGAGACAAGAAAATTCTTGAATCATTTGGGACAAACTCAGTCCCAAAAGCTCAGCTCCTCTAGTTGACCAGCCATGAGATAGTACTGCAGAGGTTTAATAGAGTATCAAACTTGAACTAAATTCTAGTGTGCTCAAAGCAACAAACATACATATTTGGACCTAAGTCCTAAATTCTCCCCCAACACACAAGAAGAGTTATCTTCCAAAAGTTAAGAGAGCAAAGGATCTTAGTTATTATTCTGGCTACATAATGCACAACCTTCTCAGCTTTCTGATGACGCATTTTCATGAATGTCCCTATTTATCCAGATAAGTCTTATTCAGATCTCACCTGGTCATTAATCCTTGTGAGTAAACACCTACTTTGAAGGATACATAGCATGCAAAGCCTGCCCAATCTACCTGTATGCATTGAACCTACCTCTGTCCCTTGCGAGGGAACAGTTGACTCACCATGTAAACCCTGATGCTGCTTTCTTAAGCATACCTTTCATCTCTTTGTTTTTTCCTTAAGAGAAGGGCGAGAAATGCAAATTTTAGTCCCATTTATGTGAACTGTTCCCTCCGTGATACCATATATTCTGATGGGTTTACACAATTAAGATTATCCATTTATTATTAGCAATTCTAAGTCATGGTGATTTGTTTCTTAAGATCATTTGCCCAGCATTTTTCACACCTTTTATCTACGACAAACTGTAGTATCTCATAGCTATGACACTTGTTATTTTGTCTGACATGAATCAAGAGGTAATCACCTGCGTGTGAGAACCAGTGAACTCAATGTCAACATAAAGCTTCAGAAGATTCCTCACAAGATACTCAAGAGACAGTTGGTGCCCTTCAAATAGAGTGGCTGTAGCAGATGAGCCACTGCACATGCAACATACAAAATGCCACAAACACATTAATACTAAGCTAGGATACACTAGGGGTACTCAATAATCTCTGTCTATTAAAAAACATGGAAGGTGAAAAATCACCTTCTACGGGGCATCCAACAATTCAGCACTTCAACCATCTTGGCTCTGAGATAAGGGTTTCTGATAAATTCCGGACTTGCCATGAACATGATAATAAAGTTCATAAAGTCATCCTGCCAACCAAAATAAATAGCATGTATGTGAGTTGGAAGACTTTCTGGCGACAACAAAGGGCATAGATTCAGAATAAAACTTATGAACTTGAAGTCTACCAGGAACACCCCGTCCAAAGCTCTCGGAATCCTGGAAGCAAATATAAGCAATTCCATGGCATCTTCCAAAAAATGCTCTGGCATAGACGCAAATTCCATTGGGCAAGTGGATGGAAGAGGCATCTTAAATCCACCAATCAGGCTAACCAACCAAACCACCATTAAACGGTAGAAAGAAAGAGCATTCTGAATAAGTGTTCCGTCCTACAAAGAGAAGTAAAAAAAAAAAAAAGAATCAGAGTCCGTAGAATCGATAATCACAATGAAAAAGACAATATAGACATATATAGATATCAAGGAACCAAAGTACCCTTAAAAGAATAAACAAATTCTAAGCAATCTCAAGCGGAGACAGGTACTTGCTAGAAGGGGAAAAATGTTGTAAAACATAAATCATCTGATACTCGGGGGTATGATAAAAGGAAAATGCAGCACATGCTACATCTATACATCATATTCACAGGAAACAAACATTATTCTTTTCCTCCTTTTGCCAAAGGAACACACTACTTTAAAAAATGAAAATAGAAGCATAAATACGAAACAAGAGTCAAATTCTCAAAAAAAAAAAAAAAAAAGAGTGAAAAAGCAACTAAGATGTCGAAGTTGGGGACAACAGAAACTGAAATGCAGAGGCTCCTCAGTTTCGCTGAAGTTTAGGCTCAGACTGACCACACCAACGGACACATTCAATGTTGTATAACAAGAATGAAAATGACTAGGAGATACTCTGACCACCCAAATAATTTCAATTGAAGTCACATTCCACAAAAATAGATTCAAACTTTTGGCCTCCATGATCCACTGTCATATATGATTCAACCAACTTCAAGTTGTGAAAGAATATGAAATTTGTCTGTAGCACAGGTTTGTCTGAGTGCAAGTACACACCCACAGAGAGAGAGAGAGAGAGAGAGAGAAACATGGCATACCCTCAATATCTGAGCTTCATAACAAAGTTTTTCCTGTGAATACAACTCTATTTCTTTCTCAAGGCGAGAAACGTCCATCTCCACTGCTGGAGTAGAAGCATGCCCTTGCATGGATTTAAGCGAAGAAAGAGCATCTTCACACCTTTGAATGTCCTAAAAAAGGATTACAAAATGATTACTATTTTCCGATGTGCAATTCTATGTTTACTCATACACTCAGGACGTTACCTGAACTAAATGTTTAAAGTCGGAAAATGCTTTTAATAAACCCAAGTTGAGCACCCTTGCAGTCATAAAGAAGCATTCGGTAATAAATGGAAACTTAGTTTTATCACCGCCGGATGCTGGCTTTGCATTAGAGGATCCACTAGAACTACTACCAGAACTGGTGGCCTCCTGAGATTGGAGCAGCCGATTTTCGCCATCAGTATATTGTTTAGAGCCATCAATTTTCCCCAAATCATTAGTATTAAGCCATTCAGCAACTTCTTCAGATGATGCATGGAGAGCAGTCAACCCTCTTACACAAAATAACACCAGTGATTAGGAGAAGAAAATCTACATCAACATAAATATAGCCAAGAAAATCAAAGTCCACAAACAGAAAGGCCTCACCTCAAATCCAGTCTGTTACTGTGAAATACATATTTCGGATTAATTTTATCCCTTTTTGTTAAGTTTGCATCTAAAAAAGGCTCGCACAGCTTAAGCATAACAGCACTGAGACTGACAAACATGCCTGAACTCGCACAAGATAGAGGATCAACCTGTACCAAAAGTTATGCACAACGCAACATCAAATTATGAAAAGAAAGTGACAGTATTACCAATAAGTATCATTTTCAACAGAAAACCATATATCACTTTCTCAATTCACACAACTACAAACTGAGAAATGCTATGAGAAATGGGGAAATACCTGGATATGAGACCTCGAAGAGTTTTTATTGATCACCTCTGCAAGATACTCGAGCACATTTTCCCGGGTGTCCATATTTTTAAGGAGTGCAAGAAGAATTTCTGCTAGACCACCATACAAGTTATTCATGACTGTTTTGATTGTGGTAAATGAGGATAATAAATCAGCTGATCGACGAGTTGATGCTTCTGAAAAGCACTGCTGCCTGGCGTTTACAGAGTAATAATGCACAAATGAGAAAGCATTCTTAGGAACCCCAACCAAAAGCAGTCCAAAGCTACAGTTTCACAAGTTCCATAGGGATAAAAACCACCAACCATGTACAAAATTACGTGGACAGAAAGAGTTGGGGGGTTGGAAATAAACAAACAAACAAGCACGGGGTTTGAACTATAACCTAAATTAGGAAGCAGCAAAAGTAAAGAAACATGTAAAGGCATGTTCTTTTCTACACAATTACCCTAACTCTCACACCAAACAACAGCAACAAATACCATTCTGCTAGTGCTCCTCTTATTCCACACTTTTGAAAGAAAAAAAAAAAGGTTCCAGTGGTCCTAAACCAAGCGAAAGAAAAGGTCCACCAGAACTAAAAGAGATACGGCGATAGTCACAATGGCATATGCACACCAATTAATAATTTCGTATCCTAGCTTTAATCTAGTACAAAGTCAACATCTTGTTCTGATAAACAATGTAATCAACCAAGCAAAATAGAAGTCATACTAAACCAATATCAATAAATCAAAGAAATCACTATCAATACATCAAACAGCCAACTCCCTGATCTCATCACCTACTGGTTCATTTGGATGAAGGCACCCACACCAACATCACTGACACTCAACTATGACCTATGATTGCTATGACATTTGGCCCCCAATTAGCACTATAATTAACTTGATTAGCCTAATTGCATCCCCCAACTAATGTCAGTCTGTCTCCTAAGCTAAAGAAGTTCCAAACCACAAGCCCTCAACTTGAACTGCCAGTTTAGAACTCCTGCCCAGAATACCACACAGAATGAGCTGAGCTTCAGGATATGCAAATGGTTGAAGATGGTCTTATTGTTATGCCAATTTCGCCTCCTCTATCTGATCCACAACCAAACTATCCTTTAGCTAATAAGTTAAAAACTAAGCAGATTGGGAGGTTGCTCAAATGTGATAAAAGAGGTCAAATATTCATTTTCTTAATTAGGCATTTTAAGACAATTGCATCGAAATGCATAATACAGCTTCCTAATGTAAATGAAAAGCCTCACATGCATTAACCATACAGTTTCAAGAAGTTCAGAAACTGAAGAATCACGGGTAGTGATGGAAACAAATAAAACTGCCTCCTTTTCTACTGTTTTTGCTTTGTAAACATAAAACAGAATACTTAGGTAAGCCAGAAGGATGCCTCATGTTCAGTCGAGTGGAACTTTTGTTTTCCATAGTATTAAACCCCGGGACAGAGAATATTCTAGATTTTGATTGTTCTCTCTTCCTACATCTTCAAGCCGCCACGCAATACCAAGTTGATTAGATAACAATTGCAACCCACAAGAGCACAAGCACCCGATATGAAAAATCCAAACTAGTGGACGAAGAATTCCACTCACCCCACGTCAGGCTGGCTCTTGAAAATGGGATGATCAGGTAGAGCACTGACATGAAAAAATGGCCCTAAAATGCTCGTCATCTCAATCACCCGACCGTTCAGATACACTCCTTTCGGTATCCACCAGGGATGATTCACTAACGATTTGGCACCAACCGGGAAGCTGACCAAATATAACAAGGCCCTTAAAGGCTGCTGAAAGTTCCCGAGCGCGGAAACCTTAAGCACACTGCCCCTCAAGTCCTCATACAAGCCCTTCAATATCGGGTCCAAGCTATCGAAATCAGAGTCCCTAAAGAACTCCTCCAAGAAACCAGGTGGGCATTGACTTCCCACGCCACCACTACTACTACGGCCGAACCCGTCCACCGAGCTCCCAACCTCCGAGAAAATCAGCGGCAACAACGGCGAATTACTCGTGCCTGAAGTAGTATTCAAATTCGAATTCGACGGATTCGGGAACAACTCGGGGTTCCCCAAGTGAATCCTACAATAGGAGACCGACAATTTCTTGGCTTGCTTCACCACCGACTCCATCTCAAACCGCACATTCTTGTCCTTCATGGAAGTTATCTTCTTCCCCTCCTCGTAGGCGCGGCGATAGCAGCCGATCAGGTACTGGAAAGGCGGCTCCGCCGAGGCAAAATTCCCCGAGAGCCGATCGATCAGGACCCGCTCCATCAAATCCCTCGAGAGCTTCAAGTCCTTGCCCTCGCTCAGAATCTCGGCCGCGGTCAGCTCCAAGTAGACGATTCGAGCATCGGACGATGACTCCGCCGGATCAGTCAGCGATGCGAAGAAGATTTTCCGGAGGATTACGTCCTCGATTTCCTCCGGAGACCTCCTTTGGGCTTTTGGGGTCGCCATATTGGAAAGCTTTTTCCTTTCTCCGGTAAATGGTCTTAGAAGAAGAGACTGAAATTTCTTCAGCAAACCGGTACTTTCCCCTTTAAAAAACTAAACAAAAGAAAGAAAGATTGGTCTTTCAGAAGGGGTTTTGTGAAGTTTTCCCGGGAAACAAGCAGATAGGTGGGTGAATTTGATAGTAGAATCACAGTTTAGTAGTGAAGTCAAGGCGTTGAGCACTGAGCCGCGCAAATTGCAATTGGGACCGTAGGAGTAGACAGAGCCACAAAGGCAAGGTACCTAGGACTTATATGGAACACGGAGGTGGTCGTTTCTTCTAGAAGACGGTGTCGTCTCCAATTCCCTGTACAACTTTCGGAGAATGACTCGGGGACGTTGGTTGCAGAAAAATTTTAAAATTTTAAAAAAATTTTAAGATATCTGTGTGATGTTTGAGTTTTATTAATATTTGTATATAAGTGGTTGTGTTGTATTGATATTTATAAAAAAGATAATATTAAATTATATTAATATTTATGTAAAAATAATATTTTAATTTTAATTTTAAAAATTAAATTAAAATTAAAATTAAAATTTTAAAAATTTTATCAAAATAAACGTCCCATTGTACTCGGCCAAATCAAAACATTTGTTAGTCTATGAATCTATCTAATTAAAAAAAAAAAAAAACATCTATCTAATTCTTAAGGTCGTTTGCCCGAAAACGACACCCTGTTACTCCAGAAAGTATGACCAAGGGGGACTTCTTGGCAGGGGCAAAACTAGGATATTATTTGTTGGGGGGCCAAACTGAAAGATAATAATTTTTGGTGGAATCAATTGTAAAAAAATAAACAACAATAATGTCATTGACCTACTGCACCTATGTTGAGAATATTATTATTAATTTATTAAGTCATCAAAGATATGTAACACTCCAATTTGAAAAATTATGTTAAGTGATAACACTCCAATTCGAAAAATTATGTTAAATGAATATTTTGAGTTTAAAAGAAAGATAAAGGCCTAATTTTATTTTATTTTATTTTTATTTTAAATGCTAAAGAATGGAGATTGAATTGTATTCTTTAAATTTAAAAGTCTTGAAATAGAGATTTTTTTGAAACTCTTGTGTTGTGAAAATTAAATATGCGAAAGGTTTGTTTGTTTTATAAAATCGAAATGTTCTAACATGGGATATGTTAATGTAAATTTTAAATTAACATGAGTAGTTGAAAGGTGGATAATTTATAATTCAATCTTTCAAACCATCAATGAGTGAATAGTATATTTATCCGGGTCCCTTTCGTTCTTTTGCTTTTTACGTCCTTCTTAGAGCAGGACAATTTACTGTGGGAAGGTCGTATGGACTATGGAACGCACAGGAACAAATATACAGAAAGGGGCTGAATGACCCTCCTGGTATATTGATATGTGACCACGCTTATGATTCAGAAAGATTATGAAAGGATGGTGCCTTGTATGATCCTATTCAGAAATTTACTTTGTAATACATCGTGGATAAATCTACCCAAAAAAAAAAATTTCTAAAATACAAAAAAATTCCTCTTATTCCTCTTGCCCCTTCTGCCAGACAGCCAGATGAATCAGGTTGTATACTGTTCTAAGACTGCAACCCACTTGATAATAACATTCTGCGGGAAGATGTGTTTGAACGAAAGGCTGTAAGTTCCCCATGTAATCACGTTAAACAAAAACCAGTGCCAAGATTTCAGAACAACTCGTGACTTCCACCACCATCATCAGATTGAGGCCCTGATGAGTGTTTTGCATTAGCAGGACCAAATAGCAACTCCAGGCAGAAAGCAGGGCCACATATTGATCTTCCATTTTTCCCCACTTTATCCAATTCCCCCACAGGGAGCTGCAATGTTTCAGAAAGCGTAAGATAACTGGACTTAGAATGAATAAACCGTTAACCTCAATTTTAACGACCTAATATTTACGTTAACGCAGTTATTTAATTATTTATTTACATTATAAACTTTATGAAGTTAGCCTTTATTTTATCAGTTGTTAAACAGAAGTTAGCCAATTTCAGTTGTAAACAGCCCTCTGAACTTGGGAAAGCATTCTATCTATTGGAAGGCAATTCACTGTCAAGTATTCTCAAACCATTAAACTCATTATGATGTCCTTTCTCGCAATCCTAAACTATCTCGGATTCAAGGAACATAAGCATTTAGTGGCATGACACATTTTAACGTCGTGAGCTTGCGATTCAGGAAAGGAAAGGACAAAATGCAACCGGAAATTGGTAACTCTAGGTCCAAGGACTTATTCAAAGTGACAATAGCTCTATGGGGAGATTAGCATTCTGCTCTTATTATAGAAGGCAGCACAAGACTGCAAAGCATGTGTAGAGAACCATAAGTACCTGTAACAAGCTGCTCTTAATGAAAGCCGTATTGAAGCAGCAATAAAAGAGTCGCCCTCCAAACATTTTTTGGTAGAATATTATGCGGACATCTCCAGTAACCTGTCCAACCAAACATGGTCAATTACCCAGACTTTAGTGTGAAACATGTGGAAACGACACAACCTTACCTCCCCACACGTGATATCATCACAAAGTTTTGATGACTTACAAGAAGGGCATGTGGTTGAGATAGACTTTGTGATTTACAATCTTATCATGAACCAAAAATTTTACATATAAAATTGGATTTATTGATCCTTTTCTACCTATATGAATCTCTCAAGATCTTTCTGACAAATGCCAAATTACTGAACATCCTGAACCTTGCCAATAGACACAAAGCTATGTATATAGCACAAATCAATGAAATTACTTACTCGCAGAGGCTTCTCAAAATAATGGTCAAGACAGGTTTTCTGGTAGATTATGGAACTTTCTGTGTCCATTTGAACCACAACATGTTCTTCTAACTGTGATTTCTTCCCTTCTTCATCAATGTTGGTGAAAGAGAGATAATACTGAGGACTGTTACTTCTTTGATAACCCTTATTAATTTCTCTGCAGCAACTCCGTGCGAGTTCTACAGATGGACGGTACAACTGATCAGGCATCTGTGAAAAAGGGTGAAAAAGATCTTCTGAGCAGATACTGAAAAGCAGCTAATCAAATAATGTCCAAGACATATTCCGACTTGCTCAAAATTTAGAGGAATCAAAAATAAAATTGTTCCAGGAAAATGAACAAGTGAAACGAGAACAGACAATAGAATTAGAGCAAGAATTAGCAACAACTCGCATTTTTGCATGACATATTAGCAACTAACACTTGGCCAACTGGATAAAAACTTAAAACCCAAGTTATGACCTATTGAAATAAGAAAGAAGTGAATTATGCCAAAAGAATTTTCCCTTCACATTTTTACTGCAATTGAATTTTGAGAAACTTGAAAAGCACAATAAAGTTTTGAGACAACTAAATGAATAGAAGGAAAATCTCCAGTCAATGTATCAGGGTTTCCATATAATAAAAAGTGAGTTCTGCAGATGAAAAAATGAAATCCAAATGAGATATTAATGCCTTTCCCCTAAGAACTGGACTAGGATGGGTTACCTCTTGCAATTCTGTAACCACAAAAAAGATTGTGTCAACGTTAACTAAGTCATGAAGTCGGATCCGCCGCAATTCCCGGCTACAAGGTTCAGGCAAAATCACATCTGGCAGTTCGTTATGGATGCCCGTCGGAGAAGAAAGTACCCGTTCCCAGTATCTCACATAACGGCGTTGGCTTGGTATTGAAACCTGTTCAATGCAATGTGGGATACATTTCCTTAAAGAATGCTATAAGAAACATATACAACCTTCTGCAAAATTGAAAAAAGAAAATTTTGAATTGGCAGAATATAATATATATATATATATACCCTTTTTCTGCTTGCAACTTCAACCTTTCCTCGTGTACCTCATAAAAAAATCCATGATTAATTTTTTTTTTCTCTCCGGACATTGGGGCTGATACCACCCTCCTCTCTCTCTCTACACCCCCCCCCAAAAAAAAAAAAAAAAATTCCTAGCTGCTAGTAGCTTTGACCTATGCTTTTGATGTATCTGCTTCACTAAATTCTCAACTAACTTCTAATAAAAAAACATGTGATAGAAAGCAGCACATTTCTACTCAGATAAACTTCATACAAATTTTTTTCGCCAGTCAAGTCTAAGGGCAAAACTTTCCTGTTCCTTAAAAGAATCCAAAGTTTTGCTAGCATGCTTTTATCTGATGTCTCAGCCAATAACCTATCTGGTCTTCCCACTTACTTGCAGCTCCTTTTGGTCACGCTTAGGTTTTTCTTGCCGGCACAGTTTCTTTCATTGAACATGGCAAAATTGTAATTGGTTTGGCATTTGTTCACTATCGGTCCTTTCTTGTCTTTCTTTCTTGCCATTCTCAACATCTGCATTACATATGCACACACACATAGCAACATATCTGGGATTTGTCATTCAGAGGGCCAATTTGAAAGAACCCTACATTGTCCCATAGGGCTACTCTAGTGCACGTGAAAACTTTGGACAAGGGGAGGGGAAGAAAAGCCAACACTTATTTATACCAGAACCATAGGCAGATAAAAGGAAAATAATTGATTCCCAACTAACATCATGTCACCTTCTTATATATTTGAATTAACTGCAAAACTATACATGACTTGAAACAAAGGAGAGTAATTAATCACTGATGACATAACTCAATGAATCAGACTGTATTGACCAACTTGCCAAATATTTAAAAACCATTTACAATCATTCTGCATCCTAAAGTCCCAGAATGACAATATTGCTTAATTATTTCCTTCCTGTAATATCCATGGGTTCGTGCTACTCCAATTATTACCCACAAGGTTTTCTTGCCTAATTAATACCAGCCGAAGAATTTCTGCCGGCAGATATTTTCAAATTCCTAATAGGTCACTAACCAATCAAATTTAGTGAATGTAAACGAGCTGATCTTCAAATTATCAAGTGATTCTTTGCTTTTACTACCATACACCGATGATGTTGCTTTAGCATTTGAAATTGGCAGTGTTACACAAAATCTAACTTACTCCTTCATTATTGGTGGTCCGTCTATCTGCATATAACTGAAGAGCCTCATCTGCGGACATGCCAGTGTAAACTAGATAGGCACACACCATTAACCCTGTTCGACCTTTGCCTGCCTGTAAATTGTAATAAGAACCACCAAAACTAAGGCCAAAACAAATGTATCAAATTAACAACCATAGATATGACATTTAGGTTGTCAAACAAACACAAACAAATGTTGCAAATTTTTCTATTTCATAGTTACTATGAGGTCAATGGACTGAGTTCAATGGTTACCAGTAAGATTGCACCCTACAAATGTTCAAAGAAACATCTCCACGGCTTGCAAACTTGGGAAACCAAGACATGGGAATCATATACCTGATCTTTCAGTGAACAAATGAAAGCCAGTCCTGTACCTTGGTACAGTGTAATTACCGAGTGGAAGAAAGTCCTTACCCAGACAGCAACTAGCTTAAGATACAATGACTAACATAAGAGTAATAAGGAGACGTAATGAAGACACAACACTGAGCTGTTAGGATTCATAACCGGATTCATAACCAGTGGAAGGCTGCAATTAATTATTGCGGTAGTCTATTCTCAAGCAACCCATTTTCTGAAAACTAGAGACCAGGTTTCATGTTGACAACCCATGAACCAGTGTATGTGTTATGGTCAGCTAAGTGGCTACCAAAGTTGAAATTAAGCTAATTTTAGTTTCCAGAAGTATGGCCAGATTGTTGTAATTCTGATACTGATCGAGATCAAAATGGACATAGGGAAAAAAGCTAAAGAAAATTGTAGAAGATGACAGACAAAAATGGCAGGTTTGAAAACAATACCATGCAGTGTACAACAGCAACATTTTTTGGTTCACAAGTTAGCCATGAATGAACGCTTTCACAGAAAATCTTAATCATTTGGAGAGGCGGAACATGGTTGTCATCAAAGGGATATGCCTCCACACGGCCATGAAAATGTGACGGATCATATGTTTCTTCTATACAGAGATTGTAGATCTGCAAGAAACCATTAGAGAAACAATACCTATGAAGAGAGAGAGAGAGAGAGAGAGAGAGAGAGAGAGAGAGGAGGAGGAAACAGAACATACATCTATACATATATATATATATATACACACACACATTTATATACATATATATAAATGCATTTTATATAGATATTTGAGACTCTATGAATGCTATAATGCAGAAGGTTTGACAAGTAAACAACTCTATACAGTAAATTTTGAGAATACAAACGTACGAGACACATTGTGATCATTTGGACATAAATCAAATCAGAGCAAAATGCTATAATACAGCTACTTTACGCATGAGCAAAAAGGGGGCAACAAAATTGTACAACTAGGAACACCTTGAAATTTAGGTAAGATGCATTGACCAGGAGAAAAAGTGACATGATAACCTTAACCAGTAAAGATAACATGTGGTGAAAACCAAGAAGGGGGAAAGGGTTAAACCGACATTGATGGTATATCTAATGCGGTGTTTTATTGGACAACATGCACAAGGTGATCAAGCTGCAGGAACTAGCACATGGTCCTTCACGTACTGATTGAGGAAATAATACCCCACACACTAGTTGAAAACTTGGAAAATTCTTTTTCATATGTATTATAATATTGTCAACTCATTATAACGGAAACGTTATTCAAGAAAAAAGGGGGGTAACTGCTATATTGTCTGTTTATAACCTCATAACATAGGTATTTTGTTACTCAAAGAAACAATCTTTTACGTTAAACTAATACCATGAATGACATGTATCTGGAATATCAAGCAATCAAACACAAAGAATGGACGCTTATGTCATATGGGGTGATATAGTAGGTATGTGAGGGGTGAAAACTTGCACCTTATAATGCTCCTGATGTCTCATCTCCAGCACAGACTGGACTTGCCAGAGAGGATTTCGATACATAGCTCGCATATGTTCTGCAGGGAATGACATTGCCAGAACGCGATCTGTGATGTAGGACATGTCAAGATCATAACCAGCAACGAGCATTCGCCTTCGCTGCTTAGATACCAAGTTACGGAGATAGAAGCTGTTGCTGAGACAATTAATAAGATGATTGTGTAGACTTAGGTCTTCAACCTTCCCTGGTCCCTGCTTTGCTAATTTTGACCCCATTTGGCTGATAGGGCAGGCAACTTATTGGTAGTAAGATACCTGTTAGACAAACTAAAAAATAGGTATCATAAGTTATGAAGCTTAAGTCCAAAGGATACATCTATTTGGCTTTCCACAGCGACCAATCTTTTTCCAAAAGTGATAGATTACCATTTGAAAAATGCTACACTGATTGAATGTATAAGAAGCACTACACCAGATAAAGAGCGAACAATTACATAACATGACCCAAAACAAATAGAACAGATGATATTCATCTCTAATGCTGCAAGCAAGCTGAGGCGCTCATCATTTCTTTATAAACATCTTGTAGAGTGAAGAAACAGACACAACAATTGGGGGAGGGGGGTGTTTGAGGTTGGGTTTCGACATCTTCATGAATTTCCATTCAATTAACTAGCAAAAAATATTAATTTTTGGGGAAACATCATAGGATGTCCCATAATTATAGAGCAAAATCAAAGTGTCCCACCCAAGTTTCAATTTGTCTAATTAGGCCCTTTTAAGTTGCAAAAAAATCAATTGTCTCCCTCCGTTCGATTTGACCGTTAAACTAGATGTAAAGTGGCTGAAATGCCCCTCCAAGACAAAAGTACTAAAAATTTGAGAAATTCAAAAATCTTCTACTCTTGTCTTAGAGGGGCATTTCAATCAGTCGACATTATTTTCCGTTTGGTTTGGCCGTCAAACCAAACGGAGGCAACAAATGATTGTTTTTACAACTGGAGGGTATAATCAAATAAATTGAAACTTGAGGGTGCACTTTGATTTTACCCCATAAATATGGGACTTATTGTGATGTTTATCTTATGCTAAATCAACAGCCATTCAATGCCACACACTATCCGTTTCATTAGTGTGGCAAATATGCAAAACCATGAAGAGGCAAAACTGCAAGAAAATCAACTGTGAAACGCCAAATAATCCATACTGCAACATATCTCAATCTCAACAGCTAATTGATTTCTTTGTTATTATCATAAGAGGAAAAATTCCAAGAAAAGACAGAAATAAAATTATCGCTACAGTTGAAATTTCGTCCGCCATGATTATTATCTCCACGAAACAATATACATTTCCATAAACCAGAAATCAACAATGATGATAGATTTGGTTCCGATGAAAGGAAAGCTGAACTAACAAAATAACCGAAACGCTGATTTAAACAATTGCCTAAACCAATTTAAGATCTTTGATAGCTTTGTCAGTTTACCTGAGCTAAACATGAAGCTTGTGATCCACTAACTTCGACGCAATTTCTAGGGCACCATACAGGAAAGGGCAACCCTAGAAAGCGCTGGTAGGGAATATGGGAAAATACGTAAGGTTGGGGTGGGTAGGGAGGGAGGCCGGGAGGCGAAGATGGCCTCCATCCTTTTGGAGTGGAATTGGATATTTGTGCTAAATTTGGAGGGCCTTTTTGCACCATTTTCCCTCAGCCCCAAATTTGGAGCAAATGTGGCCGATAACTTAGGCCAATAAGAAAATAAAAAGTGGATACGAAGTTATTGAGTCTTGGATTTATTTCTTACAGCTGAGGAAATCCAGAGAGAGAGAGAGAGAGTTCCTCGACCGTTGGGACGGCGGTGACATTGGGGCTTGGAGCTTGTTTGCCTGTCGGGATGTGGAACAACTCTCTCTCAGGTATTGGGCTGTCTCGTGGTTCCCCTTTCGGTAATGTAAGCGAAAATGGTGCGCAATTTTTGACACCAATTAAACATAATAAATTTTATCGGTTCAGGATCCATCGGGGCTTCGATATACCTTTTCAAATCTTATACGGTGTTCGTTTGTAAAATTTTAGGTGAGTTAAAATTTCGAAGCATCGGAGTCACTAAAAAATAATAAAAAAATATATTATTTGAATGAATTTTTTTATATTTTAATATATTAGAATTAGTAAAAAATTAAAATATATAATTTTGTATAATTACTTATTATGACTAAAATTTTAGAGTGTTTAAAATTTTAGTTTCAAAGGCCATATTAACTAGTTTGCGTCTCAAAATTATTTATAGGTGGAATTCAATAAAAATCTGTGCATGATGCAACCTGAATCATAATAGATAGGTGGAAATTTATTTTTAAAAAATCTCAATAGTTTAATTTTAAAAGAACTCTAAGAAAAAACGGTACCTAATATTAATTCAAGCTCACGAGGTCGAGGAAAATATAAGTGAAATCTCTCTTGTTTCCTGCGCGCGGTTCACCGTAATCTACAATCAGTACAAAGCTTGAAAAGGAAAGAACAATCCAGAGGCAGAAATTTTCTTTTATTGTTCTTCGAGGAAGAAGAAATTCACTAGCTCTCAATATTTTTTTTTACATTCAACGCAATTGCCATGACGACATTTGAGGCCCTGGCTTGACCTAAACAAGATCTTATTGACTCGCGAGTGGAGAGGACCGACAGGAAAGAAGATTAAAAAGAGGAAATAAATACAGACATGCATGATCCTTATTCTAGGTGGTCGTGTGGCCTTATGGACATGAACATTGCAGCATACTGCAGGAGCCTACGCTCGCTGCCTCCATTTGCAGTGTGAGCATCAGGAATCACTGGACCCCTAGTCCTCATCCTGTATCTGCGCCAAGCTAGCTGTAGTATAACAGCAGCCCATGTTCGCCAATTAGATGAGTAGTATCTTGCCGTTCGCTTGAGTCTCTCATTGGCAAATTTGTAGCGGAAGTGATCAGTGACGTATCTGAGATTCGCGGCATCAAGGCCGAATGCCTCTGTAGATTCAATGCAACTAAATGTTGCAGATGAGGCTGGAAGCCGGTCTATAAATGGGCGGCGAAGGCAATAGGAGAGAAGCTCGTCTCCCAAAAACCCTCCAGGTTCAAGCATACTTGTTGCCACCATCCCTTTGCTTAGGCTTTGGCAACGTTTTACACGTCCACGAACGATGAACATTATCCTTAGTACTGGGTCTCCTTCTCTGATTATCTGTTTCATGGAGATATTTGTTTTTAACTTGTTTGAGATAGGGTAATCATATACTGCTAATTACCGCATAATCATTCACCTTTTCGTCTTTGGAGAAGACAAGAGGCTTGACCCGATCACAGATGTTGTCAAGAATAAGATCATCCATGTTGTGGAACAGAGGAACCTATCAAGATTGCAATTAGATTAGTTCTGCTCTGTTTGATTGGACAATTCATGGGTCATAGAACACCTCATAATAAGCCAGATATTTTAGATGTGGTTTTTGATCTGGTATATATGCTTGGAAACAGACTTTGACTAAAAACTTTTGGAAACAATTGGTAGATTGCAAGCTCTGTTACCTTCTTTATGAGGTCTAGGCAGAGATAGCGCTTGATGTCCCTACGAAGACCTTGGGGAAGGTCTTTGATCAGTTCCATCTCATCTTCTCCACCCATAGTTGCCCACCTTTGGCGTTCAAAATGGCGAACTCTCTGCCTCAAACGAGATGGCAACTGCCTCCGCCTCATCCACCACTCCATGTCTCGACATCGCAGCTGCATTTTTCTTTTCTTTGCCATGACCGAATGCAAGAATACCTTGACAGCAACCACACGTACGTCCCCATCGTTAGATTATGCTTTATTATTTCCAACTTCGCATATATGTTCGAGAAATGACTATAAGTAGCATTGATAAGAACAATTACAATGTACACACCTGGATATTTCCTATCAACAAAGTGAAGAGCATCAGCCCGCTAAGCACGATAACTATGCTGAACATCACTTCTAGCCAGTGACTTGTAGGCTCAAGATCATTGCCAAAGGTGCTGCATCGTTTGAAAAAGCATCGTTAGATGGTCTATCAATCTACTCAATCCAAATGCTTCAAATCCTTGAAGATGGGCTTTGAAGAAGCATAAAATCCGGCCCTTGGAAGGCCAATCAAAAAGTCGAAAATGGTATGCGGTTGGAGATGTCTAGAAGTGGCGCTTATAGGACGTCTATGCATCTAAACTCACTCAAAAGGTGCAGCACTAACAAAAAATTGATGAACCGAACGTTATAATTTTACCTGAGGGTCATTAAGCCCCAAAAGATAGGATAAAGGATCTTCACAGCCATTGAATTGCTAGAAATGACTGGAAGAGCCCACTGGTAGATGCCATAATTGAATGGGCCATTAACATCTAAGCACAATGGCTTTCTGACCATCGTTGATGAGTTACCACCGCATGGGTCTCCTATTGTCCCTGTCGGTAACAGAAACTGATAGCAAACCTCCTCGGAGCAAGACAGAGAGAGATTGCAGTTTTCAATTCTGTCACACTGTTGCTGGAGGCATGATGCCACACGTTGTATTGCAAGGACGTACCAGCATCCTCCGGCAACCTGCTGAGAGGAAACATAAACGATTAACCATGCACCCGCAGCAACAACAACAACTTAGTCTATAAATTGGTGCAAATGAAAGCTCAAGCTGTAGACATGAGAGGCAGATCAAAGTAGGCTTACGTGAGAGGCAATGAAGTAGGCAATGAGATTGAGGCCGAAACCCCACCAAATGGTGCCAAAGATGTAACCCGTGACTTTTTGCATTCTTCTCATCATGTAAATGCTGTGGTAGACCTTGGGCAGGAATTGAAACAAGAAAATAAACAGAAGTATGGTCATGATCATTTTAATCCGCTCTTCTCTTATCAATTTCGGAACTACCAACCAAAATACAGCCTGCAAAATAAAGAACAAGAGATATACAGTAAGAGCAAGAAATGAAACGTACGGAAATCCGAAATAAAATGGAGAAAGGAGATGATCATAATTTGGGCAAGCTAACTAGCCAGTGCCGGATCAAGTCTTGAGAATATGCCAAGGATCAGCTCTCAATCCTTTGCGCGTCAAGTAGTTTTCAAAGGTTGTCCCATATCAGGCCATACGAAAATGCATACGTTCAGTCCGTATGGACGAAAGGGCCGGGACTCACAAAAAGTACTTGATTTTCAATTGCTTGTATCCGACAAACGACCGTTGGTGGAGCCATCTACTATCATTTTCATCATCGCGTGATTCACACAGACTTGTGAAATGGAAGTAAAAAACATCATTCTGCCACAAGTACAACTGTACAAGTTTTTCTCAAGTAAAATGAAGAGGGCGGGGGAAGTTTCATGGAGCTAAAAGCTGATTTTCTCGAGTTCTTTCTCACAAGCCACATCGTAAATTTTAATCAAATAAAATAATATTTTCTCTTTATTATTAAATCACTTCTGTTCTTTTTATTATTAAATCACTTCTGTTCTTTATAATAAAATATAAAAAAAATTAACTCAAATCATATTTTTCATTCTTTCAATATGATGATACCAATATTGAATCACATCCAGCCCAAACCAATTTAGGCCATAAACCAAATAATTTATCACAATCACTTGTACCGAAGAAAAAAAAAAATCACTTGTACAAAATTTTACTGTTTCAAAACTCTCTACAAAAATTTAACAAAACTCACCCTTAAAAAAATCAAAATTTCGTAGACACTATAAATTTTAAAGCATGTTCAATTGTAAAAGTATTATAGAATATAAATGTATTCAATAAACTTTACAAACCGAACATCTAATATCTTTTAAAAAAAATTATAATAAATCTTCCCTCTCTATAATTTTTTACCTAACTCTAATGCTTGTTTATTAAATAATTACATTAAATCATTTTTTTTTATACCTTTTTAAAAACTCTAATAAAAACTAAATATCTATAAAAAATTTCAATAAACTTTACACAAAAATTTATAAAATTTCAATCTTATAGGGTTTGATTTTAAAATTTTATCAAAATTTTATTAAATTTTTATGATGGTGTTAAAAAATAGATAAAATAAAAATTAGTGAATTAATGATAAAAATAAAAATAAAATTTTTAAATATGTTAAATAAAAATAAAATTTTATTAAAATTTTTATAAAACAAACACTATATTAATAAAATATTCATAGTTCTATCAATATCCTAAAATTCTTTCAACTTTTTAGAAATCGAACATCTCCCTACTAACAAGAACTGTATACGACGCTATATATATATATATATATATATATATAGGTTGCGAGTCTGCCATGGATGGCCAGCTTTTCAACACGTCGTATCATCTTCAGAGTCTTGCAAAAACTCAACAACGACATCATAGCAAAGCCCCCCAAAAAGGTAAAAACATCGTGTTCGTTCAACGTGGACAGCTTGAAGAAACAAAAAGTAACTGCGAGTGCTCTATCCGGGGAACGGAATTGAAAAACCCCAAAAGTTAGCGCTGGATGTCAGACGATGTACGATGTGTCGTTTCTACTGCTACCTCTGTCTGTGTAACTGAGCGCCTGTCAATACCATCAGCCTAATGATTTTTTTTTTCTGGCCAGTCGATGTAAATGAAGTGAAATTCATGGGTAATATCGTCATGCAAATTTTATGAGGTCGCGAATGCGTGAGATTGAAGAGAGCCGAAAAGGAATGAAATACTGACCTGAGGAACAGGGAGTATGACGAAAGCGTCGAACCAGAAGCCCTTGAGGGACCGCACATAGTGTGACGCGATCGCACGTGCGTCCCATACGAGCTTCCCGCACCCGACTACCAGCGACTCCCTCGAAACGTACGCCAGCCGAAACTGCAGCCATAGGTGGCACAGGTGCACGGCGTCCACGCAAGTTCGAAGCACCGTCACGATGGCCGCCAACCCACCATCCATGTAGAGGCAGGGAGCCCCACCCCTCCCGATAGACAGCGCGTAGAAGAACAACGGGTCCACGGCCAAGGCCAGCCCACGCGCTAGCAGGAACGCTCGGTTCCACCACTGCACGTGCTTGCTGCGCGGGTCTAGGACCCTCCCGAAGGGGCCGGACGGAGGGTGCCGGGTCCACGGTCCTCGAGTCGCATTCTTGCGGTTGGGGCGGTTCTGGATAGGGACTAGATAAGACCCGGCCGAGGCCTCCCACTCGGGCTGGTGGGCGCGGTCGCAGCTGGTTGAATGGAAGGCCGGAACACCGACTTGGGTGCAAGCGTAGCATTCGACGGAGTTGGACATGGGGCTGTCATCGTTGCTGTTGCTGCTGTTCTGGTTGTTGTTGTTGTTGTCGTTGTCGATGTTGCTGTTTGAGGAATTATTGAACGTGAATAGTCCAAGACATCTGCGACCGCGTTAGATGAAATAACTTAGAATATAATTTTTTGTTTGGCTGATTATAACAACGCGTATATACATACAAATGAATTCAATAAAACTCCATGCATGATGCAACCTGAATCATATAGAAAATATAGAAAGAACACAAATTATGCCCTAGTTTTCTTATAAAAAGAGAAAGCAAAAGCAGAAGAAGAAGAAGAAGAGGAAGAAGAGGGTGACCTTGAGAGGAAGAAGTGGAACTTGGGAAGGGAAGGCATGATTGGAAGAGAGAAACCATGAAGAGAAACGAGAGATGGTGGTGGAGAGAGAGTGTGAGTTTGCGTGTAAAGAGGAGGCGAAAGAGTACTGGGGGTGGGGGTGTTAAGAGAGAGGGGGAGAGAGGAGAGATTGGGTTGGGACTTGGATTTGTTTGGAAGGATGATAATAGAGGAGTGTGTCAGGTAGCACATGAAGAGGGGTTGTGTATGCTGATTTGTAAGGATGAAGAGGCAGCCGCTCAAGCCTCAAGGAACGTGGTGTTGTTGGTGGTAGGGTTCTTAGCTTGTCCGTTGAGGCAGGGTCCACCGTCGCTCGAGTGACTACTGACTAGTCGAGTCTCCCTCAAAGAGTAGGACCACTCGCGGAATCATAGGCCATTAATATATTTCTAGTTTTGTAGTTTCCCTTTTCGAAACTGCAGGAATAATGTGGTAAGAACTCAAGCAGTTGGACGTTAAATCCGAATCATCCTGCATCTTTTTGTTTTTTTCTCCCATTTTTCTTATCCAATGAAATTTGAATTCCAAGTTACCGTTTGTCAACAGAGATTTTAACCATCCTATCTTCGGAACATGTTATTCGTACGTACTTAATTCACACGTTTTCTTATACGTATAGACTTGATCATGTGATCTAAAATATATCTAGATGTGTATATATATATATATATATATATATATATATATATATATATATATATATATATATATATATAACAAAAAACATTGCCCCATAGTATATTTTTAAGAAGAGAAGTAACATTTTATTTATATATACAAGGTTATTTCGATGATCTCACTGATTGCTCAAGTTCTTTTTTTTTTCTTTTTTTTTGTATCAAGTTCACGACCTTAGCTAAGGGCACGTTCATTTTCAAAATTATTCTAAAATATAAATATATTCACAAAATCAATATCTAAAATTTTAAAATTTATACACAAACACTAATACATTTTACGCAATCTTCAACAACTTTTCACACAAACTCTAATATCTTTTCAAAAAAAAATTCTAACAAATATTCTCTCTCTATACTTTTTCACTAACTCCAATATTTTTTTATTAAACAATTACATCAAATCATCTCTTTCTATACTTTTTTACAAACTCCAATAAAAATTAAATATTTTTAAAACTTTTCACTAACATTTACACAAAAACCTATAAGACTCTAATCTACATAAATATTCACAATTCAACTAAAATCCTACAGTTTTTTACAAAACAAACACCCCTAAAGGTTCATCATCAATCCCTTGCAAATGGCAGCAATTTAATTTCTATAGATTTTTTCAATAAAATTAACTGCATCAAAACTAAACAGATCATATTTGTAACTTCAGTACATTTTTGTCAAAGCAACATCTAACTTAGGTATATATGTTTCTTCTATGCAACTAAGAAATTTTAAGGCCTTCAAACCCATCAACCATAAAAACAAAAAACAAAAAGGAGACTTTCACTTTTGATCTCCCAACGCTTGAACTAATGACTTTCTAAAGTCAAATCTACCAACTAATTTCGTCTTATTTCATCCTCAATCTATCGAAATTCATCAAATTACACCTTCCCTGTCATAATTGTGTTACGTAGTTCATTTTCGTTCATTTGAATCCTAAGATTTGATTAAAAGTTATGCACAAATTGTTGAATTTTGACGAGTGGCGTATGTGATAAAATTAGTAATTTAGACCCTTAAAATAATATTGGTCCTAAGAGTTTTAAGAGCGACAAGTGAAATTTTATAAAAAAAAAAAGCCAAAAAGAAAAATTGAAAGAATAAGGTGGGCGCCCCTTTCTCATTAAAGAAGCCCAGTTCATGATGGACACAAAATCCAATGCCAAACGAGGAAAACTGACGGGTTCCACAACTTAATGAAAAGGACGGGAAACCATGAAGGCAAGCTGATCGATGGAAATTGGGAATCGAGCGTAGCTAGGGGCGTTTGTTTTGCCCAATTTGTTGGGGTTTAAAATTTATACCAGGTCAAATATATTTTATAAGTCTTAATAAATTTTACACTTTTACACATATATTTTACATTTTTCACATATTCTAATAAACTTTAACATTTAAAAAATTCTTAAAATTTTTAGAATATTCTCTAAAATTTCAGTAAACAAACAATACCCTAATCTTCTTCTCTCTCTTTTTTTTTTTTTTCTTTTAAAAAAAAATCGAGCATACCTAATCAATATATAGATAACATGTCAAGCTACCCATCACTAGTGCCACTGTGAAAAAATATGCTTCCTTGCAAATTCGACTTTTTAAAATCAATGAAAATCATCGAGTGACCTTTCATGCTCACGAATCACGATCCATCCTTTTTAACCATTTCGGATGCTGCGTAGATCTCACACTTCCCCTCCACAGTGGTTCGTAACTTGTCGATTACTGAAACTCACCAACATAGCGTGAAACATCAATTCACCTCTCTTCGTCGATTAAAGCTACGACAAGCTAATACGAAAGCCAAGGGGCCATCAGATCAAATTTTCCTTGATTGTCCGGATTACTGTTCAAGTATTGCTCCACTTTGTTGATTAGATGATTATCTAAGCTAAGCCTGTGTTTAGATGGACAAAATATTGTTGGATGTAGTATAGATTTTTTAAGACCGGTAAAAAATTGTTAGAATTTGTAAAAAATATTAAAGTTTGTAAAAGGTTATTGAACTTTGTGAAAAAATTATTTGGCCTTATTTGAGATTAGATTTGGACTCAGGTTTTTAAACTCAAAACTTGACTTAAGCCATCCACTTTGGGATGTTTTGATATATCTTCCTAAGCTAGTTCATGCAAATATCACCCCAATCACGGAAGCTAAAGTGCACTAAATTTTGATAGGCTCCACTTTATTTTTAATATTAACTGTCAAAATCAAAATTATGAGTGGGAGAATATCTCTTTCAGTGTATTCACAAGTGAACAATGAACAGCCTCCTCCCTGTCCACGGCCACTCCTCCCCCACTTTTCCTCTGTTCTGTGCATGCCATATTCACAGACGTTTCGTTAACGTGTTCCCAAGTTTGGTTATCCGCTTCGCGTGTGAGTGGAAGGTTCCTAAACCGCAAACGGCCATGCCCGCCATATATTTTAGTGAATTCATGATGGACACAGATCCAAAAACAGCGCAGCTCTGTAATCTGCACGTCACAGCCAAAAGGAGAACTGAGTGGGGTCGCAGAACCAGTACTCTGTTTATTCTCAATCATGTGTGAGTTTCGTGAATTTTTGGACGATTTTCAGAGCTTTTTACTACTGTTCTTCACGGGAGATGCACGTTTTGATTCCTCGAGAATTTCACAAGAGCTTTTTCCCCTTAAAAGTAATTTGACAAGCTGAATCTTCTCTCTCTCTCTCTCTTTTTTCTTTTGTATTTTGACAAGCTGATTCGATTTGCTACAAAGACCGCTTTATCGTGATTTCCTATAAAAGTGGGTTCCTCGTACACAATAATTTAAGACTGATGCGGCAATTTGCCTTTTTTTTTTTTAATAGATTCCGAAACTGAGTCGCCATTTCTAGTGATACGTAATCGAGAAACGTCTCCTGCTGCATTTAAGATGCTTTTTCTGTCACCCTTTATTGTCTGCGCAAAGAGAAAAATACTCCCCACCCTTTCTAGTTTAAAGAGTGTGAGATCATACCAACATTTTGTCCCTAACGCGCGCAAGCTATTACACAGTGTTCATGGAGGAAAAAGGAGACTCTGACAGGCAACAAGAATCTTTTATGGAGCAGCGACTGTCATGCATCACGTTGCTTAAAGCAAAGCATGATCCACGTTGGTTTATAAAGAAGTTGGATATTCTATAAGTTTACCCATGATTGGTTCTTAATAGCCTCAAATACTATTCTGTTGAATCTTGCATGTATTTTAATATAGCTATCTCTTTTTTAAAATCAAAGATGCGGGTGAAGACTAATTTTAGAGCTTATGCAGTTTTTTTATACTACACAAATTAATAATTATCAAACTAAAAACTTTTAGAATAGTCTCGTAGAATTAGTAGTACTTACGAAATTTTAAATTTACATTCTTGAAGAGAGTAAACTAGCAAAGTCTAAACCGTAACAATTAGGAAAACCTTTACTAATGTTATCTCTTACTTCAATGAAATCTCATCTTATACAATAGTTAAAGTAGCATATGTTTTTGGCAAGGCTCGAGGTGGAGTTGCTAGCTTTTTGGGAATATTAAAAAATAACCTCAATCATTTTTCTATTCACTTTTTTACTCACTCCATAAAAAAAAAAAAATTCAAACAAACATCAAATTTTGCACTAATAAAAATTAACTCGACCTAAATTTTGATATACCAACACCAAAAAATTTTATCTGCCAAACGCGGGTAACAATCCCTTTGCCTCCAAGTGATCAATCCTCTTCCACGTGACGGCCAATAAAAAATAGATACTTCTTTTTCGTTTTTTATAAGTTCCAACCAGTTAATCGCAGTTAAAAGGGTACATTCTTAAGATGTCCCACTTATCACAGCTGTATCCTGTACTCCGTAGAGGGCCACCTAGTTGGGATTGTTGACGACTTGACGCATGGAAAGTTGTGGTCTAAGAGGCTGCTCAAGAATCATCATAAGCAAGTTGGGTGTCTGGACAGCCTTGTAACGTTTGCAGGGTCTGATTCAAGTGAGATCTGCATATCTTTTTTGCTTCCTAGAGTATATGCCTCTATGATAATACGCCAACTTGCAAACGCTATTCAGAGAGCATCAATCACACGTTTTTTTAAAGAAAGTCCTCGCTGTACTCTTCCAATATTTTGGTTTTACAATAAATATTAATTTTTTTTTAATATTTATTATGATGGAAAATAGATGATTTAATGAAAAAAAAAACTATTTTATTGATTAAAATTTCGGATCATTTTAATTTTGCAAATACCACCGGAATTATGCGAGGAAGACCCTTGAAAATATTTGAGTAATGTGCAGAAGCTATGCAAAATATTCCTTAAACACGATCGATATTATTAATTAATTTTTGTAAATGCTTGAAAATACCTTGCCATAAAAATGTCTTAGTTTTATCTTGTCAATTTCTTTAAGAATATGATAACTTTGTCATCCTTGTCTTTTTCTCTCCTCCAGTACGTAGTACGATATTTTAGTAGCAGAATTTGCCAAAGTTGGGTAAACCAACCCTCTTTCTCTCCCATCGCTTCGGCCAACAAGTGAAGGATCATCAGGAAACTTATCTACCGGAGGGGATGTGATATGATCTCTCTCTCTCTCTCCCTCTCTCCCCACCGTGCATGGGGGATTTTGAAAAAGAAAATATGGCTCATTTAGCATCACTGCCGACACCTGGGTCCCATTAAAATTTGGAGTTTTGGGGGTAAATGATAATAAATGGACAAAACACACCTAAATGGCAGATACAAAAGCTTATCTGAATTCTCCTCATGGAGTCGAAAACAACGAAGTCTTTATCGACGCGGGGCCTTTAGACAGTAAGAGTGGTCATTTTCAATTTTCCGTACCCACTTGTGTGGCCGTACCACTTTTTTCCGCCAGGAGTGAAGTTGAAGTAACTGGCAAATTTGTAGCAATCAAGAAATTTCTGCTTAGGAACCTATTACTGAGTATTTTTGTCTAATAGGGATGATCTGATCCTTGCATCTTACTGAGTATTTTTCCATTAAGCGTACAACCACATTTGAAAAATTGCATGGGCTCCAATTTATTTTCTCTTTTTTTTTTCCCACCTCTTTACCCAAAAATGAGAGTATATTTTTCCGAATTTTTTCTTTTAGAGTAATAAGAGAAATCTGAATATCCATTCACTTGCATTGGACTCAGCATACCTAACTCAATATGAATACTTGAGTTCAACATTACGGCAAACTTCATATATAGAGATTGACTATCCCCTATTTAAGTCGCAAGTTTTTTGTTCAAGTAGTGGTTTGAACTTCTAAATATGCACCTAACTCATATTCTCAGGGCCCGTTGCTACTTGAACTACTCAGGTGGGATTTTCTCGGATTTCGTATCCAACAAAAGTCCCCAAATTTCTATAACCTTCTTGTTAAGTGTGCTTGTTGATCAAATTTAAAATAAATAAATAAAACCATCCTAAACTGTCTGGTAACAAATCAAAAGGACAAAGCGTATCTAAGGTAGATGTATAATGTATGCCCTAAGTTATTTAGAAGAAGATAAGATATCTATAACCTTTCACTGATAAAGGTATGACAGCTTCCAGATGTTGTTATCAGACAACAAATTAGTACACACATATATATATATAATACCACAAGGATACAACCTCAGGTAGAAAACTGCGTAATTTGCTCTCTCTTTCACATTTGAAGTTACGTTTTGCGATTGGAGTATCCAGGGTTGTCAAAAGAAGAACGAAAGGCCGAAGGTACAGTTAGGAACCTTTTCAGCCATGAATGTTGATATGTACGCGTGGAGCAGCATGATCTTTCACAAGAAAATCAGGGATACTCTGAAACTTTGTTCCGAGTGCTACTTTAATTTCGTATGAAAAATTTTGGCACCTTCGATCTATTTATGCAAGTTCTTTAATGCAATCTGTTTCCTTTCTGGTTATGAACACTAGAAAGACTTTGTACAAATCAAAAAGTGAAGAGGCCGCCAGAGTGAAGATCAGGCGGCCGGAAATGGGGGAGTTCAGACATGTGGTCAAATCTCAACCAGCAAACAGAGCATGCCAGTTGCAAGAAAATAACAAAACAAAGCGACCCACTCCGTATTGTACAATGTCTGATAAGGGTCGTTCGTGCCTCAGACCCCATGCAGAACAGCACAAGCTTGGTTGGCATTGTAAAATGCTGCACAAAGATGGAAATTTTTTAACGCTATATATATCCAACTTTTGACCTTAAATAACGCTCACGTCCATGCCCATCTTCCTCATCAAATCAGCATATAAAGCTCCTCATCGCTTTTCCGAAACATAAAATATGTGTAAAAATCCATCCTCATCTGGTATACCAACCAAAATAATTCGGTATGTTTAAAAGAACCATCCTTGATGGAACTCTCTTAGCTTCAGTACTTTCCGATTTATTTGTACGTACGTGCGTGCGTGTGGAATAAGTTGAATTTTTTAGGTCGTGCCGCTGCATTATTTTAGTAGCTGCTTCTAGAAACTCAATCATGCAGGAAAAAATATCCGGTACGGTACGACTGTGCAGATAAGTCGTAGGGAAACATGGATCTAGAACCAACAAACTAATTTAAGGCCAAACTGCGGTGAAGTTTGGATCGATATCTTTGCAAATGACGTGTACTTTTTCTGTTTTCCAGTCGCTTTCCTAATTTAATTCCCTGTACCCAAACGTACTTTTCATTTTGCTAGATTCTATTAGACACTCATCGAACTGCAGAAAGAAGCCATCAAACTACTTGAAAATGGAACTGGCAGAGATGTAACATATATATATATACGCGCTAGCTGCGTTTGAGGGAGGATATTCTTGGATTTTTTATTTATTATTTTGTAAACTTCTTTTTGAGGTGGACAAGGATTTATGACACTCTCTTTTTTTTCGGTCGGATCTTCAATGGCATATCATTGCGATTGAGGAGGCCACGTATCGAAATTAGCGGGTAAGACTTTGAGATCCAGACAAGATATTTAAACTTTCACTGAATTGTGAATCATGAACCAAATACTGATTGAACTCAGTCTTCCCTTTCCTTACCTCTTCCGCTTTCGTGTCACACCAGATTCTGTACCATCGGAGCGCACTGGAAGGACATCCGCTTGTCATGAGTGTGAACGCTCTTGTCAATTGGGCGGGTAACATTCATGATTTTGATTCCTTCCATTCTGTCGTCACTGCCTGCCCAAATCCTTTTTTCCCTCTATAATTTAGTCGAAATAACTTCTTAAAACGATATATATTAGCATCTTCTTACTATAAGTATTTTGTATAAGTTCTAATATCATTCATTAACATGATCCAAACTAATTTTCATTGTCCCTACAATTATAACTGACTCTAAAATGTGTAAGAATAAAATGAGCTAACTCGAGTCATTTTTTTTTTCTCCTTTTCATTAAATGACATGGTCAGTCTAGGATCCTTAAATTTGTATTTTAAAATCGTGACCAGTGTTTATACGTTAACTTCTTTGGACCGCTTCTTTTGCCCTCCCAGATGAGCGTAGTAAATCAATCTGCGTTGAAAGCAATGCTCGCAGCTCTTGGTAGTTGGTACCAATGGCGTAAATAAATCTGCGGATTACATCTCGTGGCAGACCAAGGTAATGGGCTAACTAGAAGCGCTTAAGCGGGTCCTGTCTTGGGCCTGCAGCACCTCAATGTCCTTTTACATTAGGAGGATGAAGATACATGAAGCCCATAGTGAAGCTCTCTGGGCTTTTCACGTCCAGCCCAAAGAGCCATTGCCCTACGAACTAAGATGACACCTCATTTTTTCGTGTTTGGTCCGCGATAGTTTACAACCATCACGAAACGAATAATCACAATTTTAGCACGAGATTTTTTTTTTAATAAGGATTAAGGATGTGCATCCAACATTTTTATATAAAAGCCCTAAAAAACGTTGTTCTATGTATGATCTCTACAAAAATTAAAATTCTTTTTGGGAAGAAAAACTTTGATTTTTTGATATTTTCGAGAAGGAAAAAAAGAAAAGAAACAAAGAGTTTATCTACATTATATAAACAAAAAGATAAACTTCACCATTTGGCAATTGTATTTTAATCTTTGGACGTGCTATGAAATTGGAACCTCACGTTTCTTATAGCCTATTGGTACGATTTCATATATGTTATATGATTGAAAATTAAAGCAAAAACTATTATTTGATATTTCGACGGGTCATAAAGCCTAATGCAGATTTTCCTATTAAACTGTATGCTGTGGTGTTCATGTCAAAATAATATTAGATCAAGTAATGGTAGTGTTCTTTTCTTCAAAATTTCGAAATATGAAAATTTTTAACAAAATAAACACGTTCCAAAATTTATAATTTTTACACATATACATTCTACTTCTTACAAACTCAAATAAATTTTAATATTTAAAAAATTCATAAAATTTAAAAATATTTTCTAATGGCAAAATAACACGCCCAATTTCTCCATTTCTGTGGGCCCGCGTGAGGAGCGGTGAGGTCTTATGTAGACGGCGCCGTTTGGATGGTAGTTTCAAGTGACAACGACGTCGTTGTCAAGTGACGTAAATCCTGCGCACTCCGGGCCACTCGGAAAACCAGGACACGGCGCCACGACGTTCCATTTTGTTCAGAAAGATCCGAACCCAAGCCCCAACCCCAACAAAATCTATTTTCCTAATAAATTTCTCTGTTTGTCTTCGGAGCTTCGATTTTTCAGCAACAGCACCTGAACTCAGAGAGAGAGAGACGATTTGATTATGTACCCCATTATTTTCTCTTGTCAAAAGGCGGTGCGACCAAAGAACTTTGACCGATCGGTAAGACTGTCTGTGAATTCTCTTAATCTGATCATTCTCAAGCTTTTTAGTATCATTGCCGTCATTAATAATGCTCTATACCGTGTGCATCGGTTGCCATTTCTTTTTATGCTCGATGCTTTAACTAGATTTTAGGTCTAGGTTTATAGCTTGAATTTTCGGTGATTTTTCCTTTTGTTTATGTATGTGTTTTGGTAGGAAGTAAATTTGAGGGACTTATTGGGAATTGGGTGGTTAGACGGTGACGTGGGCAAACCAAGCGAAGCCGGAAGTTCTTTCCTCTGTTTGCGAGGAGTGATTGTTTCAGAGATTTACGATTTGGTCAATCCTTGTCAATGAGAAACATCGACGTGGTTCTACTTGGATTGGGAAATTAGTTGTTCGTGTGGAAATGTACGAGGTCACGATGACTAGTTTAGACTCGGCTGTAATAGAGGGAAACTTGAGGTTCTATAAATGGTACGTCAAATGCTTTTTGGGCATTTTAATCCTGTGGTTATGTGTTACTGAGGATGAACTGATTTGGTTGGAGATTTGACCAAGCTTTGATTAAGATAGATACATAGATCGGCATCCAACTGAGGATATTTCTATACCAAGGAACCCTTTCTTTCTTTATTGTTTTTGGGGGGAGGGGATGATAAATAGTTTTCAGGCATGCATAAATGCAAGGTGCTTTTTAATTCTTAGTTTAACCAACTGTATTTCAGATTTTTTGAACAAAGTAATGAAGCATGATATTTGCATGGGCTTTCGAGCTCTGAGGTTTTACCACCTTAAGTTATGATTATAGTTCAATACGACTATATTAGTCTGTCGCAGTATGATTATGTAATTACTGAGAAGATGCAGTGTTGATATATGGCATTTAACCTTGTGATCTGGATAAGTTTGTTTCTGATCATCTTGGTTTATTCACTTTGCTCCTGGGGCACTTTTGTTAATCACTCCCGTACCTATTTGGGACCTTGACACTTCTGGGTTTGATTCCTTTCTTTCCTCAAGGCATATAAACTGATTGCATCATTTTCTGGGAAAAGTAACTTTTTTGTTGTTGTTATTATGGAGAAAAATAGTAAAATCCAATTAGTTTAGATGAAGGCATGGTTGTGGTGTGTTAAGGATTTAAATTGATCTCGCTTTCAACATATATATTACTTCTATATTATACAAGATGAAGCATCAGATGAATGGTTCACCAGAACGCTACAAAAAATAATTTGCTTGATGAGTTTGCCACATTTTCTTTCAGGGTAAAATGTTGTCAGCTGTTCTCATGGTAATTGGACAAAGTTGTTCAAGGTTTATGTGACAACCTTCGTAAGTGTTGTTGTTTTGGTCATTCTAATGTGGAATTTTGCATCAAATTGCATAGCTGGAAGTGTTGGGTTGAAAAATGGCTCTCTAAACCCGACCCAAGCTGCTTCTGAATGCTCTGATGACGAGGCTTCTTCTACAGTTAGCAGAGAGGAAGGTCTAGAGTGCCCAATATGCTGGGAATCCTTTAACATTGTTGAAAATGTACCCTATGTTTTATGGTGTGGCCATACTCTTTGTAAAAATTGCATATTGGGACTGCAATGGGCTGTTGTGAAGTTTCCCACTCTACCGGTTCAGCTTCCACTCTTTATCTCCTGCCCGTGGTGCAATCTCTTATCCTTTCGTTTGATTTACAGAGGCAACCTCAGGTTTCCTCGCAAGAACTATTTTCTTCTCTGGATGCTTGAGAGCATGAATGGTGATAGAGGGAAGTCTTCCTTCTCTAGGGATCAGCAATCCGGCTGGCCAACAAATGGCAATTTACCAAATGGGAGTCACGTAAGGAGGATACAACAAACTCGTCATCCTGAGCCACCTGGATCAAACCATCACCATGGCCATCTCAATAATTTCCTCAGTATGGAAACATTACACTCTTCACTTCGGAAGTCGTTGGTTTTCTTTGTTCATTTGACAGCGAAGTTCCCCTTGGTTATCATATTTCTTCTGATCATCTTATATGCAATACCTGCCAGTGCTGCCATCTTGGCTTTGTACGTACTTGTCACAATTCTGTTTGCTCTCCCATCCTTTCTCATTCTGTACTTTGCATATCCTAGTCTGGATTGGCTAGTGAGGGAAATCATCACTTGAGATGCTATTTGCTTTTCAGTTTGCAAGTACTATGATCAGAAGCTTGGTTCTGGAAAATGGCACCCGTCTATCCAAATATCAGCAATTTTATAATTTGACGACTTTCCACTCTGTAATGCTGCTTGAAGAGCTTCCCATTCAAAGCCACTCCGGTCTCAGTAAACCCCATGTCCTTTCATTTTCCAAATCATTTCAGCGCTTTTTACAAAATCGTTGTTTACCATGACATTGTAGCTGCATTGTGCATATTCAAGCTCCTGTAAGCATACAGTTGTAATAGGTGATTAGTACTGAGGGCTGTGTATGGAAAGAGCAAGTGCTTGTTTGAATCAACTCTGTATTACCGTTGCTTAGGGGGCGGGGGAGGAAACTATGTATTACCGATATGTAATATATTATAGTTGTTTGTCTGATGCAAGTTTTGGGATCAAAGCTTTTTGTAGGCTTTATCCAGTCTTGATATTAATTGTTTGAGATGCAGGGTTCTTTGAGCTACCTGCGAGGCTGCAACAGGTGATTAGCCGCTTGGGGGTGGATGATGGCATACTGGATTTTTCCTTTGTTGTGCTTTGATAAGTTATATATATTTCCGTTTTCGATTCCTTTTAAATAAAACAAGCAAAAGAAGAGAAGAAGAAGAATCAGTTGATCAGGTTAGCTGCTTTGGAGGTTATGGGATGTTTTATAGTTAGTCATGAAGTGTGAAGTTTTGATCTGGGAACCGTTGCTCTCAAGCCGTGTTTCTTACTAGTAGTGGTTGATGTCTGGTTTGTCTGATTAGGGCTGAGTGATGTATAAATATCAACGCTTTTTCATTGCAATTTCCAGCATTCTAACAGCATTTCCCTTGAACAGCCTATGTGTACCACGAATTCATTATTTCTGATACCCCTTTTATTCCTCGTTTGCACTCACGGTCTGGCTTTTAAATCTTCGCCGTTTATAGGGAATTGTTCAAACCAGTGCTGAGAATCTTACCCCTACTGAAAGGAAGGATGTTACCGGAGGTCATGGAGTAATGTAGGTAGCACTTAAAATGATGCAAGCGATGATAGGATCTAAACTTTCATCATTTCTCGAATATATAGAAGGTGCAGTAAATGGACTTGAAGAAATTATAACTTAGGGTGATTAACGTTTTTCATAACTAAATAGAGCAGTTTAAGCCACTTGATGTTGTGATGGAGTTTTGCAATATATTAGTTACCCAATAAATAAAAAAGTTTTGCAATATAATCTATCCGGGTAAAAATGGCTGACCTCATGCGGTTTCTGACGAAAAAAAAAAAGAAAACAATGCATTTTTGTACTGCATCTCTTGCAAATAACATCCACTAAATAAACCATTTACCTATCGAACAAAAATATATATATATCAAAAATGTTGAATAGAACTTTTATTAGAGAATGTTGTCTAGTAGATAGAGATTCTTCTAAATTTACTATCTAAATTAGATGATCAAATTCTTATGAAGATATACATATTATGATTTACATGGATTCTATAGTAAGATTTAACCTGTCAAATAATTAATAATCATAATATTGAATGTTATAGAATCAATATATGTATATTTTTTTTCTTCTAAATTGAACAAATTAGAAAAAAAATATCGATCACACTCGTGGTTTAACAACATAATCAAATGTCTAGACCAGCAGACAATACTATTAATTACCACACTCATAGAAAGTTTTGCTGGTCTTTTATTATTTCCCGTTTTCCCCCATCCACAACAAATATAAAATCCTATGAAAATCCACGTAGGACAATCCAACATGGAGCCTCCACGTGTCGCAAAAATAACCAGGAATTGCAAGCTTCGATCCTGCCACATACCAATTCAAACTGGGCAGGCAGTGAGTTTATGGTATCGAAGCACAGAAAATAGATAGTTTCAAGAAATGGAAGCAGCAATTGCTCTTTGCTCTCAAAAGTTTACACTCTTGCAGAACCCAGTCTATCTCAAAGACCCAAATTCTAGTTTTCTTGGTGGGTCATTAAAGTGTCTTTCCTCTCAACTGAAACTGAGGAACAAGAGAAGAGATGCCGTCAGTTCAGTAGTTGCTTCCGCAAGCCTTACTACCGCAACCACAACAACAACCACTGGTAGTGGCAGGTTCTACTTCAACTTCACTGGGTTTCCTTTTCCTCTTGGTCCTTTTCTCAATCGGCGCACTATTAGGACCGAGGTTAGCCTCTTCAACTTCAAACTTGACCTGAAACTGTAGGCAGTTTCGGTTTTTTTTTTCATGTTCTTATCTTCCTTGGACATCCCCGTGTTTAGTTTCTATTTGAGAACTTCTTCGGATTTGAAAAGAGTCTCATTTCAAAGTGCGAAGTAAAACTTGAATTGCAGGGAAAAAGTAGTTTCTTTTTGTTGTAAAATGCAGTCCGACCAAAGACTATGCTCTCACTTCTGTTTACATCCTTCTTAGGCTGTGAAGGGTTGCATATGGCTATTCGAACAAGAGCAAGCATTAGGTTTCAGCAGTGTCTCAACGAACATTAGGATGACAGTTATTAAACTCAAATCTGGAGGATTATGGGTCCATGCCCCAATTGCTCCAACCGAGGAGTGTATTCAGGTTCTAACTTGTTCTTCGATTTTGCTATTCTATAGTATAGATACTTATAAGATAGTAGTGGTATCTGAAAAAACGGAAAATGCATACCCCTATTTGTAATTTCTTTGATACGTGCTTATTTTTGCATTTACGAATTCGAAAACACCCCTCCTCCCCGGGTTTGTATTTTGGTCTACTACTGCAATTTTGTAAAATAAAAATTCAGAAGGGATCTTCTATTAATGTCAAATCATTCCTGTATTCAAGGATACATATCAATCTTTAATGGATACCTAAGAACTCCACCTTGAAATGGTGACACAGAGCTATAGCTCCATGCTCAAGTATTTGACATAAGGCTATCTGGACTCGTGTTTACTGTAAAACAACATCACATGATGTTAAGCACTTATATGATCATCACTTGTAAACTATTTTGGTAGTTCCACTTGTTTCATCAAGAAGTATACTTGTTTTTTTTTTTCCTTCGAAAAGAAGAAAGAAAAATGCGAGACAACTAGCCGTTAGGTGATACCCAGTGACCTACTGTGAAGAAGTGAATCATCTATGTTTTCCACATAGGCAATGTCTTCTTCCACCTTTTGTTATGTATGTTCCTTTAGTCCCTTTCCTCTCTTTCACCCCAAGTTATTTTTATCCTTGACCTCTAAAAGTTCTGAAGTCTTGCACTTATATGGACTTGTAATTTTTTATTGATAATCTCTGCATTTCTTGCCAGCTTGTGAAGGAGTTAGGAGCTCCAGTAGAATACATTGTTCTGCCTACTTTTGCTTACGAGCATAAAATATTTGTTGGCCCATTTTCTAGAAAATTTCCTCGGGCTCAGATATGGGTGGCGCCAAGGCAATGGAGTTGGCCCTTGAATTTGCCACTCGCATTTTTTGGGATTTTCCGTGCTAAAACCTTGGAAGATGAGAACTTGTCAACCCCGTGGTCTGGCGAGATCGAACATAAAATTCTAAGCTCGCCAGAAGTAGGTAATGTAAAATATGCATCAACTACCGTAGCTCTGTGATTATGAATCTGGAGCAATTCTAACTGATTTGCTTGTGGAATGTTTCAGGAATTGGACCATACGTGGAGGTAGCATTTTATCATAAGCGCTCAAGAACATTGCTTGTGACAGATGCTGTAATTTTTGTACCAAAGCAAGCACCAGAGTGTATAAGCAAAGAATCCTTGTTAGCATCTGCGAAGAATGGTTTGGCTGTTAAAATTCTTAGTAAAGGAAAGGAAGTTCCGGAGGAACCGGTTGTTGACAATAGGAGGAACCGTCAAAAGGGTTAGTCCTTTATTGAGCTCCAAACAACACAACACATTTTTGTTGTTTCCACGTGAAATATGGGAACATAATGCCAAATCAACTCCAGTATTTGTCCTTGTGAAAATATTGAGATACTCCAATTTTTTGTGCAGGCTGGGAAAGAATGGTTCTCCAGATTTTGTTTCTTGGTCCATCAAATCTGTTGGAGCCTAATGCTAGCTTTGCTCAGATGTCACAAAAGTTGATCGTTTCACCCATTGTGAAGACACTGGTTTTTAGCAAAGTTCCCGAAAAGGTACATAAATTAGTCCGATTCAGGCTTCTTTTCCTCCCCTCCCCCCTCTCTCTCACCATACCCCGGGTGGTTGTATATAGTTTTGGCTTCTCTCTTTGACAAGCAGTAGTTAGTGTGTCTAGAAATCCTAGCACCACATAAGGGTAGTTAAGAGGATTATTTATACCTTTTGCATTTTAAATCTATATGGAACATTTCAGAGATGAATTTGTATCAACTGGAAGTGAGAGCAAAGTAGTGAAGTTGTGGCATGAAATACCCGGTTTTAGATGCAAGGAGTAAGCTTATATTTTCTTTATGGCCAAGAATGAAAAGGATGGTGGTTAACATTCTTTCCACGTGGTATATGTATTGGTTTCTTTTTGTTTTCCCAAATGTTGGGCCTAAGGAACGAAATTTGCGTAAATGAGATTACAGTGAGAACCTCAACATCTATCTTCCAAAGGCAGACAAAAAACTGGAGATTGCAATGCAAAGCCAATTTTTGAACAAAATAGTGAGATGCTGAACAAGATGGATTCTTATCACAAGTTGAAGTTGAATGTTTTCCCTTTTATCTTCCTTGTGCATGTATAGATATCCTTATTGATTTAAAGTTTTGCATTCAGTTACTACGAGATCATGCTTTCTGGACTCCCTGATTGTTGAACTCCCATTTGGATGTTTTTCTCAAGCAATATGATAAATTATACAGCTGGAATTAGTATGTTGTTTGTATCTTTTTTCGGTTTGCATGAATGCTATGTTTTTAGAAGTGACCTACAAAGTATTTCTGCCTTTTTCCCTGAAACAAAAGATGGGAGTATGATAATGATATGAGCTGTTTAAAATTCCAGGTCAGGGATTGGATTGATAGTATTGCACAGGACTGGAGGTTCAAGAGGATAATTCCTGCTCATTTTGCTGCCCCAATAAATGCAGGCAGGTCTGACTTCTTAGCTGCATTTGCATTTCTCGATGACCTCTTGGGTGAGCGTTATGTCACTTGGCCTTCACTATCTCTTCTCTTCACATCACTTATGGGAAAGGCTGCCAGTTACTTCCCACCAGAGGACATGAAGACCTTGTCATCCCTTGATGACTTTTTAGTCTCAGTGGGAGCTGTGAAGAAGACAGTTTCAGGCAGGAAACAATGACACAGCATGACATGTGAATCTTCTCATGAAGATAGCTCTCCTCTTAGAGTTCCAAATACCTATATACGTAGGGTATACTCACTACCTATGTTCTGTTTTATGAAAACTGGAAGGGGAAAGGTAGTTTTGATAGCCAGTGCTGGACAAAAGTAGCAACGTAAAAAATATAAAAAGTGAAAAGAAAATGCATGTTTTAAATTCGAATCCTTTCACTTAATGAGGCCCAAAGCTCCCTATGAGTTTTGGGTCCTTCCCAAACGACCCCAAGTCTGTATCCCAATCAAGGAAAAGTATTCTAGCAAACGCAATTCAGGACCTTATGGCTTATAACATGCCTAGTGGTAAAAATTTCAGTTAGGCAGAGAGCACTGATTTTCTTCATCCTACAAACCTACATTTGGTTGGTGGGTCATCCTCCCCAACTTAATTATGCTACCAAAGACGTCGACATTTTGATTTCATTTCTCATTGCGGTTGCTCGGCACGTGCTTACACTGACACATCCTAAAAAAAAAAAAATCATGTTTTTTATCCCAAAAAAAATAAATCCATGGAACTAACTAGGTTTTGAGCATTTTGTGGCCCTAAACTTGATATGTAAGGAGCTCTTCTTATGTCATGATTATATTAATGAACATGCTAGATCTGAAGCTTGGAGAGACAGAGGGAGAATCCAAGGTGTTTCTGTATTGTCTTTTTCCTCCTTTTTTGGCCCATCTTGCGACCACACTTGCTCAAAGCTTTAGGGCATGCCCTTCACAATCTGACGCAACATACCTTCCTTTTCATCCTCAACCCTGCACGATGATTAAAGAAGACGACTTTCCCCGCGCAAAGCAAACTTTCAGCCTCTCCTTGGAAACCCCACCTCGTCCTTTGTCATCCTCCGAAGTCTGTGACACGCTGAACACGAAACATCACGTAGTGCCCCTTTTTCGTGGGTGAGGGAAAGAAAGGCCAGAACTTCCCCAAAAACTCGAGGAAAGGTTATAGGACAAGAAAGTGAAGTCTTTCCCACAAAGGGTCTTGCACGCTATAAAGCGTATCGGGCTCTTTTTTTTTTTTTTGGTAAGCAAGCGCAACGGGCTCTAGAAAGGCGAATATATGACTTTGTATCAGCTGAACCTGATTTCTGTTTTGGCAACTTCCCATCATGATTATGATGATAACGATTACACATATAAATTTTAAATCAAACAAGGTATCATGACTACATCCATTGTATTAGGAGCAGACATTAACTATGTTTTCCTTAGAATTCCTGACTACTAATGCAATAGACGAATATTCTCTGATTTCTGGTAGATTTGCTGATCTTATGGAATCTTTACTTTGCTCTTCCATGTAATAATTGATTCATACACAACCAAATTGTTTACATTGAAACCAAGGCATAACTTTGAAAAATTTGGCAGTCCTCTTGAATACCGAGATTTCCCTTTAACTTATAAATAACATCCAACCATTCGGCTTCTTACTTTGTCTGCAAAACCACCAATATTCAGCTGCCACGGCGATAAAATCCACACTCCATGCACATAAGGGCATTTGTTTTGAGATAAACATCCACCCTCACTTCACTAATAACGCTATATTCATATGTTACACGAATCTGAATCCAATCCACACTCTGTTTTGGTCAAACTGTCAAAACTGTCGTTATGAGCCATTACAAAACTTCACAGTTTGCGACCGACCGATAAGAAAAATAAACAAAGATTAGTAAGAAACGTTATCCAATAACTGCAGCTTTATATTTAATATCGCAGTCCCTGATTTCTTTAAATTTTTAATTTTCCTGTAGCTTTCGGGTTAGTTAAGTAGGTTGAAAAATCGGCCGACTGTCATGGAGAGAGGCCCACCCTATTGGATTTATAGCAATTACAATGTACAAATTATGATTGTAAATGATTCTCTAAAATTAGAGACACAAGCATTTAGTTTCAGACGACTATATGGTAGATGTACTTATTTCTCTACACCTCTTTCTCTTTCCTTTTGCTGATCTTATGGAATCGCCTATTAATTTATCACAAAGACTCAGTTGCTCTTCCATGTAATAATTGATTCATACACAACCAAATTGTTTACATTGAAACCAAGGCATAACTTTGAAAAATTTGGCAGTCCTCTTGAATACCGAGATTTCCCTTTAACTTATAAATAACATCCAACCATTCGGCTTCTTACTTTGTCTGCAAAACCACCAATATTCAGCTGCCACGGCGATAAAATCCACACTCCATGCACATAAGGGCATTTGTTTTGAGATAAACATCCACCCTCACTTCACTAATAACGCTATATTCATATGTTACACGAATCTGAATCCAATCCACACTCTGTTTTGGTCAAACTGTCAAAACTGTCGTTATGAGCCATTACAAAACTTCACAGTTTGCGACCGACCGATAAGAAAAATAAACAAAGATTAGTAAGAAACGTTATCCAATAACTGCAGCTTTATATTTAATATCGCAGTCCCTGATTTCTTTAAATTTTTAATTTTCCTGTAGCTTTCGGGTTAGTTAAGTAGGTTGAAAAATCGGCCGACTGTCATGGAGAGAGGCCCACCCTATTGGATTTATAGCAATTACAATGTACAAATTATGATTGTAAATGATGGTTGAGCTTTGTGAAGCATGTTGCTTCACGTGTCATAATATAATGGAAGGACAATATTAAAAAAAGAATATGCCAAAGTATGAAATCCGCAGACTTACTTCAATCGAGGATGCACCCACCACAAACACTTCTTTTTTCTTGTTTCAAAAGAAAGACTCAAGTGTCAAGGAAGGAAGGAGGCAGTCTTGGAGGCCCTTTACCACAACACCAAAGAAACGCCGAGAAGAAGCTGAAATAATGTTCTTTTTCTTCTTCTTTTTTTTCATATATCTGGTCGGAATAATTAAGATAAACGTAACAATATTACAAATTTATGAATAAGAGGAGAAGATGGTTTCAAATCTTAAAACTCTACCTACCATAACAAACTAGATCGACTATAACCTAGGGAAGGTGTATCAGAGCGTATAGCATCTGCATCTTATAAATGTTAATTTCTGTCTACATTCGTTCTTTACTAAACGCTAAGAATGGTGTAGAATACAATGGTGCAGACTGCAGAGAATATGTATTCTTCTAAAGGAGCAAGTATATCTACTAGGGGATTGTTGTAAAGAAGATTCCTATAAAAGCTCATATAAAATTAATTCTAGCATTCTATAGAATTGAGCTTATTAATTATAAAAGATTACCATGCTCGAAAAAACTTAAAAACACACAAAGGGTAATTACAACCGGCTGAGATGTGTCTGGCAGCACAAAGTTTAAATTAATCTTCAATAACATTTCAAATGATTTGAACTTGAAATTCAGTATTAAATAATAGTGGGTGGATTTAATTCCTCATGCCCAAAAAAGGAAAAATATTTTATCTCTAAAGAGAAAAGATTTAGGACTCATTTGATTTAAGAAATGTTTCCGTTCCCCATCATTCTACAAGCTACCATGCCTGCTTGCCCCAGCAGACATGAACAACACACAAAATGCATGTCGTTCGTTTCAAAAGCAATTCTCATCGGGTCGTTTTGATTTTCGCCACCAAACGTTTAATTTTAACTGGTTCTTCAGTTTATTGCGGGACCCCCCATAGCCTATTTCCCACGCTTTCCTTCTCTCCCTCTGTCTGTCTCTCTCGGATTCTGCAACAAACGCGCCGAGGAGAGAGAGGCTCACCAACCACACAAAACTAGGAAAAATAAAAAAAAGGGCACTACAGACCGAAACAGTTGCTTGCACGATCTCTGAAGCGAATCCCACATACATATTTCTTCTATTCTAGTAGGAAGTTTTCCGTAGGAAAATAAAGGAAAAAAAAAACAGAAGAAAGAGTGGTTCGTTATATCGAGCACGCCGCATTCGTTCGTTCTTCTATTTCGGTTTTGCCTTTTCTTGGCTTTCTTGTTAAGCATGCTTAGCTGAGGAAGCCCAAAAAAAGGAGGTACGTATCTCTGCGCGATTTCAGGATCATTTCTGGGCCTTCCTTCTATAAAGCCATTTTCTCTCTTGATTTTAGACGGGGTTTGACGTTTCGGCTCATTTCCCCCCTTTACACACGTGGGACTGCTGGAAATTCAGGTTTCGGTGCTGGGTTTGTGTGGAAAGAATTCCGGGTGTCGGGGTACGTTCTGATAATCTGCCTGTGTTTGTAGGTTATCAAACGTTGTTTTTTATTTTTTGCTTGTAGAATGGTTATCTCCTATGGTATTTGAAAGGGTTTCTTTTCTTTGATGCTTGCTACGAGACACTGTTCTATTTTCTGCACTGTTATTATGATGTGGCTTGTGCTCAGTTTTATATTTGTGGAAATGGGTTTGGAGAATAATGAGATGTTGGTAATGGTTTATGTTGTCTGGTTGTTACATTGTTGGGTTTTCAAGTTCTAATTGCTACGTCTCTTTTGATTTCTTCTGTCGTGTTTCTGAATTAGATATCATATTGTTGGTTTGCCATGGTCCTCATTTCTAGTTGTCGTTTGATTTTTAAACATGAATGGTTCCTGACATGATATTTATTTCAGAACAGAGACATGAGAAATACTTATGTGATCAGTTTTAAAGCTTATATATTTTTTGTAATTTTTGAAGTTTTAGCAGTACTTCAACTGGTTTCTAATCTCCTTCAGAATTTGGAACAACCTGTTGTCACTTATTTTATGCGTACAATTGATTGTGTGCTTGAGCTTCAATACATCACTACAAGATACGTTCCATTTACATTGTTTCTTCTCGTTTTCAGGTTGAAGATCTTGTGGAAATATTTCCTGCTTGAAGTTGTCTTCAATTTGTACGTGTTGCTTTATTTAATGTTCCCTTTTATCTTTTCCAGAAGTATATCTTGTTCATTTAGTTAAGTTTATTTTAGACTCGATATTGTTCCTTTGTATCAACAATATAGTTTTGGTTTGTTTCCAGGGCTTTCTCTTCTGAGATTTGTTATATAAATACCTTCCTGTAAAATGGCTGAGGGAAGTGTCAATTTAACGGTGAGTCCAGAAAGAACTGTGCCTAACGAGGGAGATTTGAGAAGAAATTCTATGGGAAAAGCAAGTTCTTCAAACAGAGGTGAAAGTATTCCTCCTCATTATCTCAGGGCGTCAACTGGTTCCTGTCATGATTTTTGTAAATATGGGAGAAAACACGCATTTGAGGCAAAGGCAAGACGTCCCATACTGAAAAGAGTTGTGAAAAAGGCACCCAAAAGCGGAAATCCAGCAGTGAGTGTAGATCTACCAGGGAGAAAGGAGATAAGAGTGGTCGAGCGCAAACCTTCATCTGACTCCAAATCCCTTGCCTCTGATACCCCTCAGGCCATTAAGCAGGAATTGTCAACAAAATCACCTGACAACCAACATCCAGCTGAAAGTGAAGTTCCAGCAGAGAGGAAAAAGAAATTGGGGGTAAAGTTTAAATCTTCACCCTCTTCAAAAACCCATACATTTGTTATCCCCAAAACCATGAAGCGGGAAGGATCGTCCGCTGAAAAAATTGAAGTTTCTGGTGGAAAACGTTCAACAAAGATTCAAGATTTAAACTTGACTACGAAACATCACACTTCTTTGAAGCCAAAACCTTTGGCGGTGAAGCCAGTGTCTTCTCCTCGTTCTTCGAAGCCAAAAGCTTTGATGACAAAGCCAGTGTCTTCTCCTACTTCTTCGAAGCCAAAAGCTTTGATGACAAAGCCAGTGTCTTCTCCTACTTTTTTGAAGCCAAAAGGTTTGATGGCGAAGCCAGTGTCTTCTTCTGCTCCTTTGAAGCCAAGAGCTTTGACGGCTTTGAAAGCCAGTGTCTTCTTCTGCTCCTTTGAAGCCAAAACCTTTGACGGTGAAGCCAGTGTCTTCTCCTGCTTCTTTGACGCCAAGAGCTTTGACGGTGAAGCCAGTGTCTTCTCCTAAATCTCCTGGAGGCACAAGTGGCTTTAGAAACAGTGATGTCAAGATTGGCAAGACGACAACAGGGACCTCCAAAGGATCTGTGAAGAAGGCCCTGGCTCCTCCAGTCCCCTCATTGTCTTTGAGATCTTCTGCGAATAGAGTTCCAAATTTGGATGGAAGAAAGCTAAGGGACTTGAAAGTTGTGCCTCCTCATATGAATAAGAACAAGACCAGAAAAGCTGAACCTACGCAATCCAACAGTGATGAGGTTCAGGAGAAAACCTTGTATGTCATTGAGATGCAAACCGAGAACAAACCTTTGGAATCTGATCGAAATCAAAGCTGTGTGATTGAACCTTTGGAATCTGCTCAAAATGAAAGCTGTGCAATTGAACTGTCATCCACTTTATCGTCATCACCAAGGTCTTCATCCCTCCCAAATGCGGGGTCTTATTCGTCATATGAAGAAGAATATCTAGAAGAATGCGAATTTTCAGTGAGTGAAGCAGACGATGATTCACCCTCAGAAAACAAGGAAACCAATAACACAGAAGAAGCAGACATGGAAGAAGGATACGAAGGGAGGCCCAGAAAGGCTGGGGGGGTTTGCCCTGAAGATAAAGACGGGCAGTCCTTGACATTAAAGTTCAGAAGAGGGAAGGTGGTTGATAATGAGTCTGTGACTGACAGTCCAAGGAGACTCAAATTTAGGCGAGGAAAAGTGCTAGGGGAGAACCAAAATGTCAAGTCCATAGCCCGAAGGAGAACCTTCAAGAAGACAGGAGTTGATGGCAACACAAATGGTAACGACCCTGGTGCACAAAAAGTTGTTTTGAGACATCAAGATGTGCAGGGGAAGAAAGAGGCGCAGTGTTTGTTTAATCTTGTCATCGAAGAAACAGCAAGTAAACTTGTTGAAGCCCGGACGAGCAAGGTTAAGGCCTTGGTTGGTGCTTTTGAAACTGTGATCTCCCTACAAGAGAAAAAACCTTCTTCAAACGCTGTTACTTGAGTCGGAAAAATAACTATTCTTTTCTTTAAAAATCCATTGGTTTCCTGAAAAATATTATCCAGAAATAATGCCAAATTGAGTTCACAAAATAGCTGCAGCAGCATTGAGCGGATTGCTAGAGTTGACTTTAGAGGGCCTGGGTGTGGAGAGTCTTTGCTGTACTGTTCTTAACGGGCTTCATGTACACTTCTGAAGGGTGTGCTGCTTCTTGCTTTCTTTTTAACTTTCATACATAATGCGACTGAATTGTATATTGAGAATAAAACCAGTATACTCTTCATTTGATGTACTTCGTTTTTTTTTTTGGGGGGGGGGGGGGGAGGGGGGGTGGGAAGGGGGTGAATGTTGCCTACAAAAAAAGAATTGACTGCTTTTGTGGTATGGCTAGATGTTGGTTTTCCTTCGGCAATATGGTAGCTAATCTGCAGAAGATTGATTCCATTTTGGTTGGTCATTTGTATTCATTAGCGATTGGTACGCACTTGTTCAGGCATCTTGTACTGTGTGGATAAGATTCCTAATTAATATGTGTCACCGGCTATTTCTAGGATGCACTGGCTGGAAAATTGCTATAGACAATCCTTAGAGGATTTGAACTGCTTGTGCCTAAGGAAGTCGCTCACTTGATTGCAGTACTCTTTGTTCCTTGTTGAGGAAAAAAGCTTTGGTTTTACTTTTTAAACATTACCCCCATAAATAAAAGTCCCCCAGAAACCTTGGGGTTGAGTTCTCGTTGTAGAAGTTTAGTGTGAAGAGTTGCATTTTACCCACTTGGTTCATTTGGTCAAAATTGTGACGATTCTTTTTCTTTTGGACTTTAGCTTTTCCATGGCATCCTCATATACTTCGCAGCTGAAAAGGGTTTCAAGAATGTGACCTCCTGTGAACAGAGTACAACTTCTTAAAACACAATTTGTCAACTCAAACTCAACCGTGAGGAGTTCGATCTGTAGAACTGCGGACTCTTCTCTCTCTCTCTCTCTTGCAGGGCCACTGGGTGAACAAGTAGGGGAATGAATTATGCAGATCCAGTGCATGGTAAATATATCAACCTCGGATCTCTAGAATGTTGTAATTTTCGTATTCAGATTGTGAATTCGAAAATCCTCATGAGCATTATTTAGTGCACGAGTAAGACAATATTTAGTGCATGGTAAAGAGCATTTTTTCAGTCAAACATAAACGCATCCGTGTAACCTCTCTTTCCTGACTGTCTGTTTCCTCGAGTACTGGCTTCGTGTTATTTCTGTTCTTGAAAAATCTCCAACCGGAAGGTTTGGTGCTTTGGGATGATTTACTTAACAATGTAACGAAAAATTCTTTAATGAACTCCATTTCACCTGGGAATAAAAAGGGTTAGATCTCCAATAAATCATGCTTCTCTAATTTATTGTTTGAATAAGATGATTTAACTCGTAGATAGATAAATAAATCATGTGGACTTTATAACATTCGACACTCCTTGTATTAATGATCAACAATACGAGTTTTATAACATCGTACCCAAATGCTTTGCTAAGTTGTGAATGGATGGTTTAGAGTGAGCCACTATTTATATGCTCTCTCTCTCTCTCTCACGAAAATCATTTTGCTATACCAAAACGACACAAAACCCATGCTCCAACTCTCAAAATATGAGGATAGGACATAGTATGAGTATCGATAAAAAAAAACCAACTCATTTATTTCAGCCGTTACTTGTTAAACTTGTCAAAAAAATCTTGATAATTATTGTGTAATATCGTATCTTTAACTCAATTAGAATGAGGTTAGTTATTAATATTCTTGTATTACGGCAGGAAGTTGAATATTATTTATAGATTTAATTCTTAATTTACAACTATTTGAGATCCATGTTAAGATGCTTGGAATAAAATCATCAAGATTACAAAAACTAGACAATTAAAACTTGAGTACTTAAATATCACGTAAACTATCAGACTTTGTACATATATGCTCAAACAAAACAATTAGAGTCGCTTAGGGAAGGAAAAAACAAAAAGGAAGCAAAGCTTGATCGATTAAAAAATTACTCAAATTATAAGGCTCGGTTTATATAGAAGACAAAATTGTATTGACAGAAACGGAAAGAAACAAACTAAAATGAAGGAAAAAGTGATACTTTATTCCCAAACTATATTGCGGTATCAACTTCGACTCTTCAATTATCAATAAATACGGTGATTTACGTCATTTAATTTTTAAAAGTTTTCAATATATATCTTTTATTCAACCGATTAAATCAGTATTAACATAGCGTTTACTAATCAAATCATCATTAAAAAAATTTATATATCCTCACTTTTATATTAATTTTTTTCACTTTTCACCACCTCTTTAAATTTTTTTATTCTTTCTTCTCACTTTTCTTATTAATTCTCGTACTTAAAAATTTAATCATTCCAAAATTTTGTTTTCAAATCCATGTAAATTAAACAAAAAAAAATTATACAAAATGGCCTTTCAAGACAAAGTTACTATAAAATATTAAATAATATAAATAAAAATAATATCTTTCAATAAAGCTATTGAAACTTTATTTCTTAAAAAAAAAATCGTTTAAAGGGGTATTTTCATTATTTTACGTGCTTTTCCGTCCGTTTGACTTGAATCAATATTTAAACCGGAAGCTGTTGTCCTATAATTATGGGCCGCTGTTCTCCTAGAATGAAAATCTGTGGACGGTCTTTACCCAAAAAAAAAAAAAAAAAAATCTGTGGACGACGTATGCAAACGGGATAGCCAATGAAGAAATGCCAGCAGCGCTAAAAAGAATCTTTTACCGGAAAGAATTGTCTCCTGTCATATACTCCTTGGGTCCCGACAAAACGATTTAAAACTACAACAGTAAAAACAGCGGGAACCACTTGACGACTTTGGTTATCTTCACGGACATTGACTCCCCACTACCTGAATGACAGATAGGACAAAGAGGTCCCGCTGCATAGCCACCTAATCCACCTACCTGGACTCTGGAAACGTGGCGTAATACCATTCGTCCTTCATCTAAGAAAGAAACTATGCTTAAATTTTATGATCTCCAGACATATTTTACATTTTCGTCTTCCAAATGGAACCAGGCCTTCTTCCCATTCCTGCGTTTGCTTGCAGCGCCTCTCTGTAAGTGTACTGTTCTCTTTACGATACTGCCCCTACCGAATTTCCGATTCTTCCCTAAGTGAAATGGTTTGATTATCGTCAATATGTTTGTGCTTCTCTCTGATTTTTCTTTTTCGTTTTATCACTTGCTAAAAGCGTGTTTTATTCGAGCAGAGTTTGGTTTTATAGGGTTTCGGGATGCACACAATGGAGGATTCTTAAGCTGAGGTGAGAATTTTGGTTGTCAATTTTATGCTCACTACGATCTGGTCCACTCTCAGATTCTTTGACTGTCTTTTTTTAGTTTTGATGGGGGCTAGGGTTTTGTGAGGGTATTCATTTTCCTTGCTTATTTTATGGAGTGAAGTTGAGAACTAACTTGGGTTTTGTTTGGATTTTATTTATAGCTAAGAAATTCTGTATAGTTATGTGGAAAATGCTTGGGATGTTATCTGGAGGGCCAGTGGATCTAGGATTTTCGAAGATAGTAACATGCAATTGAGAAAGTATGCCGAAATTACGTTTATTTTTCTGTTACTTAAAATTGTGGGATTTGACTAAGTAATTGACAGATAATTTTGGCTTTGAATTGTTTGGGTTTGTTTTAACGACTGCAGCTTGATTTTTGTTTAACTATATTTGGTCGCTCTCTTGTTTCTTTATAAAGCCAGGTTCGGGTTCTTGAAAATGTTCTAATTGGTGGGCCTTGTGGAATGTGAAGAATCTTCAGGTGGGTCTTAATTCTACTGAGAGGTCGAACTATTATATTTTAGTGTATTGCATAATTTCTGCGTTTTAAGTAAATGCCATTGCAGTATCTGCCTCCAAAAGTGAGCACTTATATGCCATACCATTGTTACTGGACATAAATAGACTTCCTGTTTCGAATCAGAATTCTATCATTGGCTATTTTTCTCATGGGTATCAGTTCCTTGAAAATGGTGTAGTAGCCATATGGAAACATTTACCATGGAGATGTTCACTTTCTATGGGAGAGTTTGAGATAAGGGCAGTACTTCCCATTACTTTTACTTGTGTGTACTTAGAAAAGGAGATCAAGCAATTGCTCCATGTGTATGTCTTGACTTTTATGTCTCCTTGTGCATATGTAATGTGCATAAGTTAACTGCTTTTGACATCTGGAGTGTTTGATTTTCCTTCAGGCCTGGTGACCATATTGTCTCTTTTACCCTTTTTGCCGACATATTTGATGCGCAGCTTGGCTTGCATGTAACAATTTTTAATGACAAATCCTGAGGTTTATGTCTTCTGATTTTATCTTCCTGAATACCTTTAGATGATGAGAGAAAGAACTTTACTTATTAGATAACACGTTGTCCCTTAGAAGTGTTAGTTTCCACATTGAATACAACATTCTTTAACCTTTCTAGATCCTAAATCATCATTGCCAACAGTTGTTTTCCCTTTGTAGTGAGAAAATATTTGGAATGTGAAGCATTTGAATAGGCTGTCGGGAATAGTACTTTGTCTGATGTTTCAGTGCACATAGAAATGGCTGTTTGATTTCATTACAGTTTCCGTGGTTGAGAAGTGAGTGCCGGTGTTATTTTCTTACCTTTTAGGTTCTAGAATCGAGTAGTTTTTCGGTAATTTCTACAATTGAGATCATAGGGTTTGTGATTTTGGTTCTTTTTACATAGTGTCTGGTTGGAAAACTTGGTCATATCTTGTTGTCATTTTTTCTTCTGATATATGACAAGGATTTGTGACTATTGTTAATAGGTGGCTGACAATGATCCTGACAAAACAATATCGTTGCATACACTCAGCAAGCTGTCATTGCACAAAAGGGCATCTAAGCGAAGATGTGATATTCCTAGTATTCCAACGTTTAAACTGGAACCCCAAGATGATTGCTGCTCTTTCCTGTGTATGTAAGTGGTTTGATGATCTTGCAAAGAGGGTGCTTTGGAAGGAGTTTTGCCGAACTAGAGCACCAAAGATGATGCTTGATCTCCAATCTAGTGGAAGTCACAATGTTGATGGGAACTGGAGAGCCCTTGGGAAGCTACTTATTTACTGTTCAGGATGTAAGAAGGGTGGTCTGTTTAATGGCATTTCAATACCGGGCCACTTTGTTTATAGGACACGGTTCTCTAGGACATCAGGGAAGAGTTTTCTTTTGCCACAATGCAGAACAGATGTTTTGTATGTGTCTGACCCTTGTGAACATCTTGATCAAGCGGAAGAGGGGGATGTAGGGTTCTTCCGCGGAGTTTTCAAGTCGTTCTCAATGTCAAAAGTACGGAAGATGCTGATTAAAAGGGAGGCGCATTTTCATCCAACAGAGGTGTGCCCATATTGTAAAGCAAAGTTGTGGAACATGCTGCAAGCTAAGATGATACCGCAAAGCGCTAGCTGCAGGGTGGGTGCTTATGAGGATTGCATCGAGTATTATGTGTGTCTCAACGGACATATGCTTGGAGTCTGCACTCTTTTACCTTTGTCTGATTCTGAAGAGGCATCTGAGTTGGAGTGATAGTTTTGGAATGAAACTCAGGTATCCTCTTGAACCAAATATTTCTGTTTTTGTCAGATGAAACTTCGGGGAGATCATGAAAGATTTCTTCTTTCAGCCCTCAGATTAATAAGCTTTTATTTATTTATTGTGAAATGCGATTTTACCGGCCTGAGCACATTTTTGTAGTCATTTCTAGAATGATACCGGACATCCCTAATGCCGTAGATAGGAATTAGATACATCAAAAAAGAGAAAGATAAAAATTGACTCTTGAGATATCTTGGATGGGTCCGCAAACAACTGGAGTGGAATTTTTTGGGTGGGACCTGTTGCATGGCAAACTACCTCACAGGTCTGTGTTCTTGATGGAGGCTAGGGTTTTATGTGCTTAAAGAAGCTTTATGTTTGGAGGTCAACTGTATAAGTAGGTAGTTCTGAGTCAGGAAAAACAGCTTATTAAGCACTTGTTGTCCTTGAAAATTTGTTGCTGGGCATCAAGCATTCTGAATTCCAACAATGATCCTCTTTTTTAGTATCACTTCTAGACTCTAATCGAACTTTTAGATGCAACACCTTTGTTGGACAATTATTGCCTTAAAATTGAAGTTGATCCTAGCTCATGGTATGTCTGATTGTCTTACGCTTCCTATGTTGTCTATTTTGGCTAATGCTGTTATGTCGGTGCAACTCTGGAAAAGTAACTTCTTAGTGGAAGTGAATATAATTTTTCATTAATACGTCGACATTGTCCAGGAGAGTTTCATACCTAAAAGGAACCACTGAGACCGCCCCAATTAGTTGGGATTAAGACTTACGAGTTGAGTAGTACACTTTTATATCCCTTTCTTTCTGTGTCTATCATTGATTGGCTACTAGCCATTTTTTTTAACTAAGCAAGTCCTAACATTTTTAATATGGCTAATGTGCCCTTTCTGTGGACAGAATCCTTTCTAGCTAGACATAAGATTTCCTCGGACAGATTACTAATCCTTGCAATCATATATCTGGGTAGGTCAAAAATGTGATAAGCTGTTGTTTGTGGAGCTGGAATCAATCATAACAATTTCGTATGGACTTTCGAGTCTGCTGCTTATCAGTCTTGCTCTGGCCAGACATGTCCCAGCTAAAGGCCAAAAGCAGCTGCTAACCATTTCTTTGTAAATCATCCTTTACATGAATGTCAATGTGAACCATATGATACAATGTACATCTATATATGATCCATATGTCAATGAACGGCAGGGTGGTTTGTGTAATAATTCATACACACTCGTTTGTGGTGAACAAGCTGCTTTAATTCGTTACAAATTGTGCCCCTTAATTACAAACTTTGGTTCCCTCCTTTTGTGAATGGTGCTCTGAGTTGGATTATAGCAATATACATACCACTTTTGAGAACTCGAGCCTTTGGCATTCTTGTACAAAATCAGAGACGTGTAATTTGTGCTCATTTCTTACAATACTTGTTCAATGCTTTAAGCCTTGTAATATGCCCCTTTTTTTTTTCTTCTTCAAAGAAACACCATCCATTAGGAGTGTTTTCTATCAAATCCTAAATGTATATCTTATAACAGAATCTGCTAGTTGTCACAAGGTTGTAAGATAATCGAAGCTGTCCAAGTTGTCTTAGGTCAATTGATACAATTAACAAAAAAAAGAAAAGAAAAGTGAAAGCATAAACAATATTTTGTTATCTTAAGAAATATAATGTAAACGTAAACTGTAACTGTGATATTAATCAAACTTGTACTTCTATTTTGTTAGGATTCAAAAATATCATCATATCTATACGAGTTTGATTAGGATTCCCTTAGCATAAGCAGTGGTATAATTAGAGAATTTATAAAGTGAAGCATGGCTTCATCCGTTTCAACAAGGTTTATCTTGTGCCAAGAGACAAGTTGGTTTACAGGAACTGAAAAGCATCACAATGATAAAAAAAAATAAAAAAAGAAGACGAAGAAAAATAATAAATTACATAATAATTATCTCATGTTGTCAGATTGTAAAGCCCAATTAACTGAAAATACGAATAGAACAACATCCAAGAATCATACATCCTGCCTAACATCCGGTTCTTCAGCTCCAAATTCCAACCCTGCAATGCTCATTGGGCCGATGTTAACTGCAGAATTTAACACTCAATTTAAGGGACTTGACATGCATTTGAAGTTTCAAGGTAAAAATATTTGCCATATGACCACACAATAGAGAGCTGTACGTATTGAACAGAACTATGGATTAGCTACCAATACAGAAGCTTTTCCGTAGAATATAACACAGTGAGAGAGAGGACAGGGTGACCGAAGGATAAGGGGAGGAAAACTGCATCACATACCAACAGCATCTAACCCGGCCAATTTTGGCATGAACTGTCTGATATGATCTTCTGCTGCTTTCTCAGCTTTCAGTGTCTCACAAACAAAACAAACCAAAAGCTTCTTTTTCCCGTCCTTATGCTCAACCAAACCCACAACATCCTGCTCCCAACTACCTCCAAATTAACAAGAGCATGAAATTCACATGCAATGAAGATCAGTATTGACTAAGCAAGAGATGTCAACTAAAAAGAAAAGAATTTTGGATTCTTTTTTTTTTGGGGAGGGGTAATTAATTTCGTGTTCCTTTTTAATACAAAATTATGGATGATTACAATTTTCCTATATTTAGCACCCTAGTGATCGAAATTCAGGTTTCTTAGGCAAAAAGCATCAGAAAAACAATTCTCATGGTCATATAGTTTAATAATTCTCCCAGTCCACATGCTTCATAGACATTTGTTGCATGAAATAAATCAGACGAAACCCAGAGCTAAAGTAATTTTTTTTTAAAAAAGACATAAGATTTTAAAAGGATAAAAAAAATGTGAATGAAAGGTACCCTGCTTAGAAAACCAGAAAGATCAGCGAAGATATAGCTTACCCATGAGCATGATCAATGCTGTGGAAGCGAGCAGCATCATGGCCTCGACACTCCACAACTACAGCTTGTTCCTTCTTTCTCTGCGATATATCAAAACCCATTGGAGAGAAACCAAGGAAATATTAAAGAGTAAATGAAAAGTGAACTTCCTAGAAAGTGATAATTACAGATTATCTTATTGCGTTTCAGAAACTGTCATCTAAACCACCATATGGATTGGAATAAATGAAAATCATCATCTTTTACATCCCAATTCACGAATTTGCTCATGTGCTGCACATGGCTTCCTGGGAAAACGAAATTTTGTCCTCAACTGACCCTCGTTGGGACTTAAAGGTCCATGAAAGAAGTAGCGTAACAGCTCTAATATTCTTGCACTTGGAAACAGAACAGCCCTGCTCCGAACTATTTTGAGGACCAACTGAAGGTGAAATTTCAGGTTTCATAAAACACATGCTATTGGGATAGTAATATGCTTTATTTTACTTTAAATGAAAGTTCTAACAAAGGGATAGAGGGAGTTCATAATCACCCCTAATCACCAAAACTTGTTTTGTATTAATGTGTTACCAAAGATTAAAGGAGGAAAAAGGTAAGATTGTAAAAAAGAAGCAAACAGTTCCTACCGTGTAGTCTATGATTGTGAGCTTGATCAAGCGGTAATCCTCACCCCTGCTGCACTCTCTTTCACATTCCAACTCTTTCACCATGTAAAAATTCCCACCCAAAAAAAGAAGGTTCAGAGTACAAATAACGAGAAACACATATCTAATACCATGGTACAACAATGTAGACCAATCCTCCGCCAGTGAAAAAGGCCAACTAAGGTGGAGAAATCTTCAAAGGCTACATCCATAAGGGCATCATTCACCTAGCAAACATATTTAATGATGCTAACAATAGACTTCATGAAAGATTCTATTACAACTGTGCACACATTCACTTTTATTATCTTTATATTCTATCACTTTGATTCTCTTTGTCTTGATTCACGAATACATCTAGGGAAGACATATAAGCAGTCTAACCACTGTACATATATCAAGATTTATCAAGCATGTATTTTGGAGTTAAAACTCTCGCATAGAGTTTCCCCATCTGCAGCCTACATTGTACATCGTATTATGATCTAAAGGCGACCTAACTCGATCTAGATCATAGAAACGGAAGTGAAAAGCAATCTACAGGCACACATTTGACATGCAACAAGGTTTCCAACAAGGAAAAGGATACCGCACCCCTTTTCACTGCATTGTTGGTTTTCATTTTACTTACCCCACTGCTTAAATTCTCTTACTTTCCCGACCACCTCCCAATGTGAAGTTCTATAACTGTTCTTCCCATTTCAAATTCACAACATTTTCCAAGGCGACTTAGGTAACTTAAACAAGAATAAGAAGTATAAGAAGCAGCAACTCATAGAAACTGAACATCCTCAGAACCCAGAATTACAAATAGTCCTCCGATTCAATAATATGCTTGACCTACAGAAGTAAAATAAATGACGATGAAAGCAACTCCCAACGTACACCCTTTTTTTTTTTTGTGACACCAATGTGGACCCGGTTACCACCTCTACAAGAAACATCTGAAGAACCAATTGGCTTAATTCTAAGCCTACAAAAGAAACAAGGGATAACATGATAATCCTAAACAAGGAGAACAGACACGGGCACACACAAATGGTAATACCAGTGCCATGAAGGCCATAGCAGATAGAATGTGGAAGTTGGATGAAGTGCCCAGAGATGGACCCACATGGCAACAGTGCTATTGATGCAACTCCTTCCACCACCTCTTCCACCTTCCCTCTCTCGGATACTACTCCTCCTGCTTCCTCTGCTGCATGTTTGCAAATGAAAAATTGAGGAAATGAACAAATTTATTCAGAAGACAGGTAAACTGAAAAACAGATTTTACTCAGTACCCATGGATTAAATCCTCGAGAGAAAAATGCTCCCTTTTTCGGCGATTGCTGTCTCACTGTGTCTGTAATTAGGAGCACCTAGAAAGCAGACGTTATAAACGCTGCCGTTTGCGTGAATCTGAGAAAAAACGCTGCGTTCTAACGAGGAGGGCGGGAGCAGTTATAAATCATGATGTTAATTAAAGCGATGTTCAAACGGCGTCAGAAACGTAGCCTTGTTTATTAAAATTTTAACATTCTAAAATTTAATACAGTAAAATAATTATAATATAATCTAGAAATTTCGCTTACTTTTCCCCAGATAACATCTTTCTTCTAAGTAACTCAAACACCTTAACAATATGAGTTGTTTACACTGGTTTGTCGGTATTGCTGTCTTCGGATGATGTGGCAAGCAGGTGGGAGATGTAAGCAGGTGTTATCTTAGAAAAAACGTGAAATTTAGACATATAGTATTATTATAGAAAGACTGAGTAATAACACACAGGATTCAAATGGTATGGTTTGAAACTGACGTGTTGCGGAGATGTGGCAAGCAGGTGCCATCTTAGAAAAAACGTGAAATTTAGACATATAGTATTATTATAGAAAGACTATACAAATTACGATAGCTGCATTGGAATTCTCCATTAAGGAGTTGGACTGGAGCTGACAAAATGACTTAAAAAAAATTGAAAGAAAAGCACAAAAACTTGTGTGTTACAAATTAAATTCAGTAACTATATTTTGAAAAAGTCAAACCCTAAAGATTAAGCCTTAATTAAAGCGCTGTTCCAACGAGGTCAGAAACATCCATATGGGTTGGGCTGAATGACATACGGGCTTCAAATAAACGGTACGGGCTAAAGACTTACTAAGGAGCTCGCCCCAACTACTATGTTATGGGCTGGATCAGAAGTTCGGAACCTTGCCCCGGGGCCGCAGTAGATTTGTGGCTAAAGCAGTTTGGGTGTGACTTTGGTTTTGTTTTCTGTAAAATGGTTTCCAAAATCCTTTTCAAACGACAAACGTAAATCTGACAATAAGAATAAGCGAATACGTTTTGTACCATCTGTCACGTATTCTATAATTTGTACCTCAAAATACAAAAATTGATAAATTGCAAGTCCTATTTTATTTTATTTATCTCAATAATAAAATCTTAACATAAAAGAAATCCAATATGTTTTAACTAGTTTGGGTATAAAATAAATCTAATATGTCAAACGTAAGTCAGAATACGGTGCAAAATATAATTATCTCATAAAAATAATAAATAACCTCGTAAAAATAATAAATATGAAGACACGTCGTGGTGCTCTTGAGACACTTATGTGGTGGGCATTTAGTCTAACCAAGTAGAATGTCAAAGCAGCAACTAAGAAAAAGGTTGACTATAAATTCTTTACTTATTAAAAAAAACCAAGAAAAAGGTTGAGGCGGAAAAATGAGTCTTTTATAGTCCGTAGCAAATATAACAGAGAAATGTTTTTATAGTCCGTAGCAAACATACCAGTGAATTGTTGCTCTCATATAGCCATCGATACATTAATTTAGAAAATAGGTAAAATTATCTAAATGGCTTATGTAATTTCACTTTATTATAAATTGATTTCCAATACGCTTATATGTCCATTTTTAAACACTTAGATAATACTGACAAAAGATTAACTTAAAGTGTGAACGAAAAAACCCTATACATCATATTGGTAACCAATGAAACCAATTTGTAACAAAATAAGACCACTCACAAACGATTTGGATAATTTTTCCTAAAAATTATACCCCATTCAGAATATCTCGTAGTTTCTGTAAGAGCGCAAAGTAATATACAAGAGGAAGATCTCTTCAGTATTAGCTTATAATCTTTGATTCAAAATTTCTGTTCAAACCTTATATGGAGAAACTAAATACAAGAGGCTCGCTCAGGGAAAAAAAGAAAATACAAGAGACTCGGGGAATCGGTGAAAGAGCTTCTTTGTCGTGTGCAGCTGGAGTTTCTGAGCCAGTTTACGCCTCCTGAAGACTGGCTTCGGCTGGAGGAGCTTCAGGGGTTTCTGAGCCACTTTCAAGCCTCCTGAATACCAGCTTTTGCTGGGGGAGCTGGCCATTGGAAAATGCCGTGACTTCCGTATCTATCAACACTTTGTCTTCGTCCTTAAACTCTCCTTTCAAGATGCCCTTGGCAAGTTCATTTTCAACATTCTGCTGAATCACTCGCTTGACTGGCCGAGCACCATAGTTCGGGTCATAACCCAGACTTCCAAGAAGCTCAACAGCTGCTTCGGTCACCACGATTTTTATCTTGCGGTCTTCAAGCCGCTTTTGCACTCGTTCCAACTGCAAAAACAGAAAAAGAAAGCATACAAGGAATTGGATTTGTACCCCAAATTGATGATGGCCCAAAACAATGTGAGCTACATGCAGATGTTGGGGGAAAGGCATAACGATCCAGTATGGTCTGTTCAAAGAGATCAAAAGATAGGTTTGGCATGCCCGCATAAATGGTTGTATAAGGTCCAATATGATTCTAACATAACCAAATCACACACCCACTGCATGGCCATGGTCATACACCGGGCATTTTGTTCAATGAAGAGTGTCCAGTTATTAATCTTGAACCTAAAGCTCCAGTTCCCATAGGGTTCCTTAATCAACCGACTCAAGATCCATTAAAGAAAAATCTAGACTATCCTAAAGTTTTTGGAAGGGCAAGAGAGACCTAAGGGTGGTCCTGGCAATCCTTACTTCTCTGAAACTCCACCAGGTATCCAAACATAATACAATCTACTTCCAGATATCCTACTGTAACCAATTAAATCAACCTAAAGAAGATATAATTCTCATTCTCAACGGCCTTTTGGCTCATATGACAGTCCCATTGCATTAGGTGGATGTAGAGTTACCATAATAATTTCATTCTAAATTTCAGGCTATAATCCAAAGAACTGCTAGCATTCTGTTAAGCCCCAAATTATTCAACTTCCCCAAGAAAACTGCAACCACAGTTTATTAACCACTCACAAGACCACAGAGATCATCAACTTCGCAATGATCATCAAGTTAATGAAGGATCATAGTAGACAAGCTTACCTGTAACCTGACGATCTTGTTTATTTGATTGCGGTCAAGAGGTTGGAAAACTATATATTCATCAACCCTATTCATAAACTCGGGCCGGAAGATTGATCTTGCTGCATCCATTACCCTGTTCTTAATCGTTTCGTATGTTAGTTCCTTTGGTGAGGAGTCATCATCCGTGTCGAGTATGTACTGTGAACCCACATTTGAGGTCATAATGATGATAGTGTTTGTAAAACTCACAGTGCGACCCTGGGAATCAGTAACTCTTCCATCATCTAAAATCTGAAGAAACACATTGAACACATCAGCATGGGCCTTTTCTATCTCGTCGAAGAGGATGACTGCATATGGCCTCCTGCGAACCGTCTCTGTCAGCTGTCCACCTTCCTCATATCCCACATAACCAGGAGGAGCCCCAATCAGTCTTGAAACAGCATGCTTTTCCATGTATTCACTCATATCAATTCGAACAAGAGCTTCTTCTGTATTGAACAAGTAGGAGGCAAGTGCCTTTGCTAATTCAGTCTTTCCAACACCAGTGGGACCCATAAACATAAAACTAGCAATGGGACGGTGTGGATCTGCGAGACCAGCTCGAGATCGCTGTATAGACTCAGCTACTGCTTTCACAGCAGGATCTTGACCGACAACACGTTTATGCAGCTCTTCCTCCAAATGCAATAACTTCTCCCTCTCCGATTGTTGAAGCCTGGAAACAGGGATACCCGTCCATTTACTAACAATTTCAGCAATGTCATTTTCTGTAACTTCCTCCCTAAGCATTGACTTTCCAGAATTCATGTATTCATCCAACTCTTTCTCTGCATTTTCAAGTTGTCGTTGCAATGAATTTAGGCTGCCATACTTCAGCTCAGCAGCACGATTAAGATCATATTCCCGTTCAGCCTGCTGGATCTCAAGATTTACACGATCAATCTGTACAAATAAACAGAAAGTCAGTGAAGTTAGAAACATTTTCGAACAATACTTGATTATTTCTAGTCAAATGGATTTAACTTGATTTAGCTAAAAAATCAGGATGTCTATGCACACTACATTTACCTGTGTACCACCTTTTTTCCCATATGACATGGCAAAATGTTCTCATACCGACTAATGTTATGAAGTAAATTCAGACTATAGGAAAGGAACTTTTAACATGAATAACGAGTACATTGACAAGATACCTCTTCTTTGATTGACTGAATGCGGGTCATGACAGACTTTTCATGCTCCCACTGTTCAGTCAATTGGGCTTGTTTCTCCTTGAGGAGAGACAACTCAGCCTCAAGGCGGCCCAATCTATCTTTAGAAGCTTTATCTGTATCATTCGTAAGAGAGAGTCTCTCCATTTCCAACTTCAACACCGTACGGTTGATCTCATCAAGGGCAGTAGGCTTTGACGTAATCTCCATTTTCAGTTTGGCAGCTGCTTCATCAACTAGGTCAATAGCTGTGCATTTTGAACATATATTAGCATCCAACAAACAGAGATGTCTTAAACTTCAATTCTATGAGAACATCACTTTTGAGCTAGATAATCAGATCCGTACAATGCTTATCAGAACCTTAAAACCCAGCAGATACTTTAACAAAGTAAAGTGAATCAGAAACTAATTCCAAACATAAGAGAAAATGGAAGTTCATGCCACCTGATGCTCCAAGCTAGGAAAAACATACATCTTTCTATTGTGATATATGCTTGCTGTATCAAGAGGCTGGTATAATACCAGAAAGTAATTAACGTTCTAGTCACCCATGCATAGTGTTTCTCATGAATAGACACTACGGCATGCTTCATTCATATAATGCCATCCTTATGCTGCTTGAACAATAGAAGCATTAAGCTTCAATAACCATTCTGTGGTCTGATTAAGACACACATCAAAGCAAGTCATCATCTACAAATTAGACTTCATCAATCTTGAACCTTTCAAATGTTGTTTTATGTTATTCAATTACCTTTATCAGGTAAAAATCGACCACTGATGTAACGATCAGAAAGAATGGCAGCTGCTACAAGAGCACTGTCAGAAATACGGACTCCGTGATGCAGCTCATATCTTTCGCGTAGTCCTCGCAGAATAGAAATAGTATCTTCGACCGAAGGCTGATCAACATAAACTTGCTGAAAACGACGCTCCAAGGCTGGATCTTTCTCAATATATTTGCGATATTCATCCAAAGTTGTAGCACCAATACACCGCAACTCTCCCCGACCAAGCATAGGCTTCAACAGATTGCCAGCATCCATCGCACCATTTGTAGCACCTGAAAGAAAAAACTGAAAGCTTAGGGTCACCATCAGCGTTGTCATTCTTTAACATATTTCCTCTCCACATATAAGCTACTTCAGCTAGCTTTCAGCATTCAAAAATAGGCATCTGAAAGTAGTTTAACAAGCAAATCACCTGCCCCGACAACTGTATGGATCTCGTCAATGAAGAGGACAATCTGGCCATCCGATTCTGTAACTTCCTTGAGCACAGCCTTCAGCCTATCCTCAAATTCTCCCCGAAATTTTGCCCCAGCAATGAGTGCACCCATGTCAAGGGATATCAGCTGCAAGAAGCAACAACAGACCAGAGTACTGTCAAAGCTTCAATACTAGTTAGATTTTTTTTTTTGGGAGAGAGAGAAGGGGGAGTGTGGGGAGCGGAGGTAAGTCTGCACTAAACTTCTACATATGGCACACACCTTACGATTCATCAATGCTTGAGGTACATCTCCTTGCACAATTCTTTGAGCAAGCCTGTTGAAGAAGGTACAGTTCGATTAACATGCAGAAATATAAAGGAATCGAAAGGATTAGGGCCCAACAGAGAAAGCCTTGCTACAAGAAGAAATCAATTCAATCCAGTGACCTGCACAAACCCATAAATAAAGACAGGCCCCTAGCTCTAACTAGGTGCTTACCCTTCTGAGATCGCAGTTTTTCCTACACCAGGCTCGCCAATTAGAACAGGATTGTTCTTTGTTCTCCTGGAGAGAATCTGGATGCACCTGCGTATTTCATCGTCTCTTCCTATTACTGGGTCAAGTTTTCCTTCTCTTGCCATGGTTGTCAGATCTTTTCCATATTTCTCCAACGATTCATACTTCCCCTCAGGATCTGTAACAAATTGAAGCTGTAACTCAATAAAACATTGAACACAATGTTTTTGCAATACCTAAGTTGAAGAAACAACATAAAAAGACTTTCAAAGCACCAAAAACATCCTGAAGCTTCAATACAAATAGGTACTAAACAAGAACTAAACATCAAAAAATGATCCTTCTTCCACCATAATAGATCACTAAATAAAGACTGCAACGAAAGCTTCACATGCTAGTATAACTACATAAAAACTAAATCTTTTTAGCAAGCATTTGCATGAAAATATGTTAGATGGTCTCATAGTTCCAGGTCCAACTCATGCCTAGTCTCCTGGATAGAACAACGTCCACCCATATGGGAAACTAACATGATGATCATTACGTAGAAATGGAAGAATCTGCATATATCCAACTTGTACCACAATCACTGCAACTAGTGCTGTATGGAAAAGTGTTTACAGTCCATATCTTCACCTTCAATCACACGCATCTTTGTGGGTACACACACACATTGTTACAAGATAAATGTGAAAAGCAAAGGACAAAAAGAAAATAATCTAACCTTGGTCAATGACTGATTGGCGTCCCCTTATAGATTCAATTGCAGATTTTAAAGCTTGCAGAGATATTTGAAAATCTTTAAATAATTGCTTCCCGAACCGTTGATCTTGTGTGAAACCAAGAACCAAATGCTCCACAGACACAAATGAGTCCCCATACTCTTTCTTGAATCCCCTGGCTCGCTGAATCAAGGCTTCCAAATCACGTCCTAACATCGAACCAGATGATTCACCAAGAACCTATTGTAATTGGACAAGATAAATAGGCGAATCAGTTACTGAAGAATGCATTTACTGATGAGAAAGTCCAAAATTGGTCAACTCAATACTTCCAAAAGCTGGTAATACAAAACATGGAGGACAGTATCACACTAGTGCCAAAAACGTTGCCGAGGGACTCTCTAACCATGCTGAACCTCTTGGCCGCCCCCAATATGTCAGTATTTATTCATATGAAGGCTATTTTCAAGGTAAACAAGGAAAGCAGAAAATCTTTGGGAGTAGGAACAAAATCCAAGTTTCCACCTACACCCACCTATAGGTAGCTATCACTCAAGTACAGGACTATGTTTAGGATTCTTGGTCCATCTTTACACCATCAAACAATGGCCATATGTAATGAATCAAGTAGTAAGGTTTGTGATTAAAACTGTGTAAAAAATTACACCCACTGACCAGATAAAAAAGTTCTCGCCAGTGGAAGTCCCAAATCTAGTAAAAGAATCCAATCAATATGAATGCCCAAGCCTAACTTTACCAAATTCACGAGCCAGAGTCACAACCAGACACCAAAGCATATCTTGGGAGGCAAAGCTACGAGACTTCAAGAATTACCTTCGGTTGCCGTTGGATGAACTTATCAGTGGCCTCTAGAAGGCGGGTATTGTCAACCCCAGCCTTGGAGAAAATTCGGCGAGCAAGCCCATTCTTTTGCTCCAACACCGCCTTCATTAAATGCTCCGTCTCCACTATCTGATGCTTGTTCTCTTTTGCCACTTCTGGCGATGAAACAATGGCTTGCCATGCCATATCCGTGAAATCTTGTTGGGTTATCTATCATTATAGCAAAAGGAAAAACTCATCAATGTACAGAAAACCAATCACTCACTCACGTTCCAACTATACACAATTTAGAGTTCTTGGCACTAAACGTGACTGAAAACAGCATAAAAGAAAATTGATAAAAGATTCTTAAAAGATAATCAATTGAGATTCAGAAAGAGCCAAACTCTCACTCCTTATTTTAAAAATTAACGAAAAAGACACATAAACTGAAACACTAAAAGTACGCACACATAAAACCATTAAGAGGAGGATACCAGATTATACAAGTAACATCAGAGTTTTCTCTCTCGCACCGATAATAAAAGAATCATTTGAAACAAATGGACCCTATTAACAAACAGAAACAACTATTATCGGAATGCTACTGCCACAAATAATAACAGAACTATTATAAAAACGTATTCTAGTAAGTCAAAACGAAACTAACAAAGTTACCCTTCCATTTGAAGCTTCACAGCGAACATCAAGCGGCCGAGAGGTCCGACCAAATCTCTGAAATCCATTCGGAAACGCACCGCTTCTATACTGTTGCTTCGACTTCAAGGCCTTAAGGGATTTGGGTTTCGCAGGGAAGAAGCTCAGAGAGAGCCGTGGTGGCTGAGCGAACAGGGTAGTTCTATTGCAGCCGTTTGTCCGAACCGGCTGCGAAAGACCGAGACGGAACCCGGAGAACGACGACGTCGTGGATGCCATACCCGGCGCGCGGCGGAGGGTGTCTAGGGAGACGAATGAATATAAAACGAAAAAAGGAAATCTCGGTCACGAGGGAGTCGGAGGGAAACAAGGGAAAAACTTGGGTCTTTGCGTGGGAATGTCGCAAAGAGAGGGCTCTCGCAGGTTTAAAAAGTGGAAAGCTGGAATGGAAGCAAGTGACTGCAGAGGGAGTCTGAGGAGAACGGAGAGTGTTCGTGAAACGTCGCGAATTTGTTGGGACGCGGAGGATTCGTAAGTAGGAGACACGTGGGGGGAGCTAAGATATGACATGGAAAGGATTAGTCGGGACCCATTAGCGTGAGATTTATTAAATATTTTATTTAACTAATTAATGAAATACCAAATATAAAATAAATAAATTTTATAAGTCGCATGTGAAGTTGTTGCCTCGAGTATACTGTAGTAATTGAGTGCAGGCAACCCAACTCTAATTTTGTTTTCCGTCTTTTATTCTTTTTGGGTGTTATCATGTAACTTTTCTACTAAAAATTTGGAGACTAAATCGCCTTTTTGTTGCTACAAATATATTATCTTATATTTTCGATATTTCCAGAAGAAAGTGAAGATAACAACAGAATGAAATCAACTGAAAGCATGTCTCATCATCTTCTAATCATTTGGAGGATTTTAGAATTTTAAAAAGTAAAAAAATTTCTATTTGGGTGAGTTTAAATTCAAAAAATTCTCAAAAAGAGAGAATTAAGAAGACCTCAATGTCAGAGAAAGATTTTGATAGAAAGATCAGGCGCCAAAAAAGTTTGTCGTTTAAACCCATTAGCAGATGCATTTAGCGTAACTTCGTCTTCTATGTGTGAGTGAGAATCGGGCCCCTCTCCTGTACGGCAACCGTTAATGGACCATGTTGTGTTTGAGCACAGTTCTGTTCACTCGCAGGAGCTGGGGAGGAGAAGTCTGACTACAACAGCGGTTCCTAGAAATGGGCTGGGATTCTCTCCGAGATTGAAAAGGCGCACCGGGTCAAATTAATTTTGTTTTTTTTCCGTGGAAAGCAGCCCGTTTCAACTATAGCCGGCCATTTCTTCTCTAAGGGCGAAGCCCCAAATAAGTCGTCTGGAAATTCGGATGGAAAATTTGGGGAAAAGAGAGATGAAGGGCCCAATGAGAAGAAACGCATAATTCATTGCCATTGTTCTTATATAAACAAAATACATTGAGAAAATCCATAAAAGAAAACAAAATAAATTAAATACATTGTGAATAGCTTTTAGTTTCTTGAAAATTAGTGATGGTGCAACGCAACATCAGATGTTTTCCACCATGTTTGGGTAAGGATTTATTAGCTACGAAATTTCAGCTTATATAGAGCGTATCCTCATCTATGGATGGGATCCTCTGTAATTCTTTATTCAAATTGTACGATGCAATTTGGAGAAAGATGAACACAAAAAGTAGACCTCACACTATTTAATATTGCCAATATAAAACAATTCAAACAGAAAATTATAAAGAATCTTGTTCCTTGCATCTATACATACTGTAAAGACATGAGTAGCTAATATCATTTCTTTGGCGGCTCACATGGAGTATTCACAATTAATATTCAGGAATGCATTTTTTGCGACGGTAATTTAGCTGGAGGGCCCCTGGCCAATTAATATTCAGTAATATTCAGAAAGTGAGAGTCCTGGGGTGAAGACAATTATCCAACCTTATGGAATACTGGGGGAAAACAGAGAGGACTATCAAGAATTTTCCATTTGCAAACCTTTTTTTTTTTTTTTGGGCCCGGTGGGGGGCGGAGATCCGCAAGGCATCAGAAATAATTTCAGGATAAAAATTTGGAGATACAATTTCAATATAATGTAGTCTGATATACTCGACAACGAACAAAATATACCAAATACACGGAAAGGAAACAGTTGTATGAAGAAATCATTAACCTGCAACGAAACTTGACCTATGACAAATGTGTAGTAATTCGAAATCACAGCAAGCCACCAACTCTCGTTATCTTACCTGTTCCACATTCTTGAACTGCAGTAGAAATGAGATACACAAACCCTGTGAAAGGGTGGAAAAATTTAAGAGCCTGAATGATAGAAGTAGCAAAAGGACAGTCAAGTATCTCCCCACCATATACTAATGCTACCTCCACTCTTCAAAGCCGCAAATCATAATATAACACAGACGCACTTGTTCTGCTTTGGTTGGTTTGCCCCTTTCTTTTCTGTTCAGTTAGAGGAAGATAAACAGTTCTGTCAAAAATCAGTGACAAGCATCACATCGAAAAAAAACACTTGGAGGAGGGAAAGGGGCAGAGCAGTTAAGCAGATCGAAACAGAAGGATGTGTTTCTATCTCCATCAAGACAACCTAAGAGGCACAAGAATAATATCTACCCTATATGATCAATATCAGTGATAATTGTTGGAGTTTCAGGTTTCTCAGCAACGCCTGTACCTTTCTCTGAAGAAGGTGGTTGAACAATGACATGCATGGTCGTAACTCCGCCAGGGATGTCACATAATGGGCTCTGGCACTCCCCAAGAGTTCTGTTGTTCTCCAAAATTTTTCCGGCACTTATTAACTTGACATCTTTCACTGTCCTTGGACCATTCTCCTTCTCTGAAAAGTCAAAATATCATGCTTAGGTGCCTGGAATAACAATAAATAGCAAGGAATTGCCCGCTCATAGAGGGACAAAATTCAAAAGAAGAGTTCTTGTCAAGACATGATAACCCTAGATGAACAGATAGAAACTAATGGAATATGAGATTTAAACACATGGATCAAGTTTACTTGCACCGACTCATGCTATCAAGTGCATTGATGCTCTCATTATCTCAGATGTCTAATGCCCGTTTCAAAAGAGAAATCACTGGACTTGACATTTATCAGGTATGACATGTCTTTCTATTGCTATCAAATAAGGCCTGTAAACAAGAAAATCTGTATCTCATTGACCATTACCTAATCCGGCCATAAAAGCTATAGGCTTCTCAATGCCACTGGTGGGCAGCTGGCATAAAACCCTGCCTTTTCCAGGAACTGCCAGTACATTCCAGGCAAGTTTAATCTCAACAAAAAAAAATTACGAGCTGTCTGTTAGTGGTTCTTCTTGATAGGTCAGAAAAGCTGAATCTCTTTAAAGAAGACACTCAAGCATGATATAAAGCACAATATTCATGAAAAGTGTTGAGAGAGAGAGATAGGCTCAAAATCTGGAGGCATGATGAACAAGAAATGGTTTTTTTAAGCGCAGAGCTAGTTGGTTCATAGCATTTTAACCGTTGCACCATCACCATTCAAGTTCCCTAAAAAGAGCCACATGCATAGAGTAGTCTCCTTCAAAACCAAAGTTCCCAATAAATGCCACATATAATGCAATAATAGTAAGTAAAATTAGCAAAGATAACAAACTATTTATACCACCTCATACTTTTGATACCTGCTTTAAAGGCATAAACACAAAGCAAATTATCCCATGTGGGTCAACCAGAGCATTCTAATAAGCCCATAAGCTGCTCTGCAGAGAGTCTATTTAGTTGCTTGAGAAGATGCTTCATAGTACCAGCTTCTAGAATATTGCATGGTACATTGAATTGTCATCACTATGGTGATGGCTAAATTGGATTCAACTCCACTCCATAGGATGCTCTCCAAATGCAAAAGCAATGTAATGCACTAGGGGAGAACTACATATCTAGCCAAGTTTCAATTCTGAAACCCCAGATGGACGCAACATAAAACAAAGACAAAGTTTCTAGGTCACTACAACGACAGATATTCAGATACCGTCGCACAGTTTTACACTTATTAACTTGACATCTTTCACTGTCCTTGGATTCTCCTAAAAGTAAAATATCATGCCCTGGAATAACAATAAATAGCAAGGAATTTCATAGAGGGACAAAATTCAAAAGAAGAGTTCTTGTCAAGACATGATAACCCTAGATGAACAGATAGAAACTAATGGAATATGAGATTTAAACACATGGATCAAGTTTACTTGCACCGACTCATGCTATCAAGTGCATTGATGATTATCTCAGAAATGCCCGTTTCAAACACTGGACACATTTATCAGGTATGACATGTCTTTCTATTGCTATCAAATAAGGCCTGTAAACAAGAAAATCTGTATCTCATTGACATTACCTACCGGCCATAAAAGCTATAGGCTTCTCAATGCCACTGGTGGGCAGCTGGCATAAAACCCTGCCTTTTCCAGCTGCCAGTACATTCCAGGCAAGTTTAATCTCAACAAAAAAAAATTACGTGTCTGTTAGTGGTTCTTCTTGATAGGTCAGAAAAGCTGAATCTCTTTAAAGAAGACACTCAAGCATGATATAAAGCACAATATTCATGAAAAGTGTTGAGAGAGAGAGATAGGCTCAAAATCTGGAGGCATGATGAACAAGAAATGGTTTTTTTAAGCGCAGAGCTAGTTGGTTCATAGCATTTTAACCGTTGCACCATCACCATTCAAGTTCCCTAAAAAGAGCCACATGCATAGAGTAGTCTCCTTCAAAACCAAAGTTCCCAATAAATGCCACATATAATGCAATAATAGTAAGTAAAATTAGCAAAGATAACAAACTATTTATACCACCTCATACTTTTGATACCTGCTTTAAAGGCATAAACACAAAGCAAATTATCCCATGTGGGTCAACCAGAGCATTCTAATAAGCCCATAAGCTGCTCTGCAGAGAGTCTATTTAGTTGCTTGAGAAGATGCTTCATAGTACCAGCTTCTAGAATATTGCATGGTACATTGAATTGTCATCACTATGGTGATGGCTAAATTGGATTCAACTCCACTCCATAGGATGCTCTCCAAATGCAAAAGCAATGTAATGCACTAGGGGAGAACTACATATCTAGCCAAGTTTCAATTCTGAAACCCCAGATGGACGCAACATAAAACAAAGCAAAGTTTCTAGGTCACTACAACGACAGATATTCAGATACCGTCGCACAGTTTTACACCAGATCCTAGTAGCCACAATACGTTTTCTCAAAAACGAACTATGATAGCAGATTGCCAGCGCTGATGATTATAGAATTGAACTTCAAACATGCAAAATACAAGAAAGAAACAAGACAACAAACCTTTCGGCCATTGAGCAAGAATGTCTTCCTTTAAGGTCGCAACACTTGTAGCAAGGGGAAAACTTTTGGGGCCAATATCCGATCCATCAGTCAATCTGAACTTGATCTCTAATTGATCTTGTACCCCAGCCATCCTTGGACGATCTAAGTCCACTATAAGTAACCGGACAACCAATATCTTCACTTGGGCCTTCTCTAAACCTACGAATGTGTCAATTGGATTTTCTTCGAGGAATACCCCGCCGAACGACTTGAATTGCCTGACGGACAAAGAGAGCTCATCAAATTCTCACCAGGGTATTCAACAAATCTGAGTAACCATCCACCGAACGAAAGAAGAGTAAACTGAAAGGATTTGTACAACAAACAAGCCAAAACATTTTAGAAGTGGAAGCTAATACGAAACGGGACGTACTTAAAAGAAAAATAAAAAATATGTCCCATTTCTAGCGAGGAAAATTCACCCTAAATGTACCCAGGCGGGCCTATAAAAAAAATAGCAGAGAAAAATTCAGCACAGTACCTAAATACAAAGCACGAAACGCAAAATTAAGAGCAAACTCAGTGATACCCCACACCTACCCACCGACCCCAACACAAAGAACCTCCGCCAGTTAGTATTCACCAGAACAGAGAAAGAAAAAAAACCTCAGACGGGGGGGTATAGCACGAAATCAACAAAAGTCTTTATCTGGGTCAACTCTAAATCAATCGGAAACCAAGAGAAACAATTACAGAAAAACCTTCGCGGGTTGTCTTACTTGGTTCAGAAACTGATCAGGGTCATACTCTTTTCCACAGCTTTTGGTTCAGAAATCAGAAGAAGAAGTTGAGGAGGTTCCAATAATTGATACAAGTCAGAGGAAGAGATCAAACAAGTCTCGAATACGAGGCTGTTTCGGAGCTTTCAAACTGTTCTAAACCGACACTGGTGGTCAATGACTCCATTCGTTGCCTCCTTCTTCCAATCCCCTCAAGGCCATGTCCATGGACAGCTTGCGAGATCTTTTTATTTTGGAGACTCGACCTTTTTGCCTACCTCGCATCTCAGTTGGACAGGTTCGTTATCTGTTGGACTTCAATAACCATGTTATGGGTTATGGCCTTTTATGCATCATGTATTTATGGATCGGGTAGAAAGGTATATGCAGATCGTATACAATTTGGATTGGTTAACTTTTCTTTGACCTTTTTGTTCCATAAATCAGGTGGGAAAAAGTAAACTGCAACTACAAATATGCCTACTTCAAACCGGAGCATGACGTAAATTGATTGCTATCCACTCCTAAGTCCTAACTCCTTATGCCATCAAATTGCACGACATAAACTTAAGACCTCCTTAAGAATTTGAATGGTATTAATTACTTTTAATCCTATTGAGATTTGTTTGTAGGCTTAATTAGTTACTACTATGAGGTATGGCTGAATTCAAATTAGTCCTTAAAGTTTATTTTGTCCTAAACTAGTCTTTGACTTCTAAGTGATTTGGACATGCATAGCCGCTTGCAATTAGTGGTGATGTATATAATCTTATAATCATTATATAAGATTTAATATAGTATTATTAAGATATTAGAGATGAGATATTGTCCTAGAGATTCAAGTTTAAATATAGAAATATCTTTTTATATTATGCTTGATATTTTATTTATAAATAGAGACATGTAACTTGTGCTTTCTATGCACTTATAATGCAAAACATAATTATGGAGTTCTTTTATAATAGATGTAAATCTTCTAAACCGAATTACCTAAATTTATTTCTCTCCTTACTATTTCTCTCATCTTTTCATATTATTCTTCAATTATGCATTACGTTTATCTTTTCTTTTGATGTCCCTATTTAATCACATGATATTTATTCTTGGCTAACCAAGTTGAGATAATAAACACGCTAAGACACAAAGAATTCCCTAGAGACTATTATAGAACTAAATTAAACCCTAAGAGACTGGTTTGGAATTTAGTCATATCCAAATATTAGTAAACTAATTAAACCTATTTATTATATTTTTGGCCTGAGAAAGCAAAATTGGTCACAGGCGCAAATGTTGAAGGGGATGCAAAATGGACATCTCGATCATGATGAAGTACATGCAACATACTAACACGTCAGATACTCGAGCTTTTTGTAGAAAGGTTATAGAACATTTACAGATAACCATACGAAATTAGACTAAAATATTCCATTCAAACTCTTCTTTTAATGAAATAAAGAAAGTTGCCACCGAGAGAAGGGATTCTCGATGTAACTCACCAATATCTAAAAGTGTACTTAATTTTATGATCAAGTCGAGTTTGAAGCGATTCTAAAATCTTCTATTCTATTCGAATTATTATGTGAGTTCCAGCACTGATTCTACTGAATTATGCATGGAAAATATACTAACCTACTCTAATGTAATATGCGTTAACTGATGACAATTATCATGACTTATGTTTTTAATATCTTTAATATATAGTATATGATTTGAAAATATGCCAACCTCCATGCGAGGATGATCAGAATGTGATGTGAATTGAATGATAATGCTAATTTCGAATTAAGAAGAGTTTTTTTTTTTTTTTTTTTTTTAAATACTTTGATCTGAAACAAATTATGTATTCATGTTAATTTTAAGTAGGTTTATTAAACATATTATGCAATTCTCGAGAAATAAAAAAGATTTTATTCGCGCTCACATGATTGACCATTGAACATTGATCACGATTATTAAAATTTTAATATAATTAGAAACATAAACTGGGTAGCATAACTTCGTGTTTAATATAATAATAATACTTTGTCAAGTAGCGTATAGATTACTTAAGCATTCAAGCATGAATGTCGGGTAGTTACCAAGAAGCCATGAAAATTATATTTTCCCTCTATCACCTTGACTAATTTCGAGATAACGAAATTTATGTAGTCTTTTCATTCTATACAAATCAAATAATTACCTTATCAAAAGTTCCGAGTGTGATTTCAAAGAGCTGATAGTATCAATAAGATTTTGAACTTGAGAATTTAAAAGAAGCAAACCAGCAAGATCTAAACTTTAACCACTATGACTCAAGTTTTAACCACCAGACTAACCTTTTGAGTTGATATTCCTATCTTCGTTAGACGTGCTTTTCGTATTTCATTGTCTTGGGAGCTGATAAGTCCAATAACCATTCAGATTCTCTAGTGAGTCATCGGAAGAACCAACTAATTGATATTATATGATAATGCAACGAAGTGGCACAATTCCAATTGTCAATCATGCAAATAAACTATGGACAAAAATGATGTTATTATGGTCAAAAAAGAAAGGCAAAATGCCAAAGGGCCGACAAATCAAAGCATAAGGAACCTCCATGCACCTCGAAAGATCAGAGTTTCACCAAATTCGGGTCTTGGGGTGCTCAAAATATCAAGGCAATTCCAAATGGGTTTCTTGTCAGCACTGAGTCACCAATTTCCACGAACAAGAATCTCTCATTAAAAATATCATCATCAGAATTTCAATGACACAATGTTTGGTAGCGCAGTAGACAGCAATGCCGTGAGACCAGGGAGAACACCAAGAAATTCCATCCTGATAGTGGGACATTACACGATAAAGCATACACAACTCCAACTCATTCGTTAATTAAATTAATTATGTGAATTTATTCTTTTAAAGTGCAGTGCAAAGATTGTATATTTAAGCTCATAATATATGTATGTCGTGCAAAACATAACATTTTTACTCGTCTCTGGTTTGAGTAGAGCTCAAGTTTTCAACCTGTGGTGTCAAAGCTACATATTTCCCATTTGAGTTTTGCCTGAGATCTGATATATTTTCAGCTCATGAACCTTATTAAGGTAATCACGGCGATATGCTTTATATATATAAAATCTTAGTGTATAGAAACTCCTTGAAAACAAGAAGATTACACTTAACCAAGGAAAAAAAAAAAAAAAAGGAGGAGAATACTATGAGTAGATGTTTGGAACCGATCTACAGTAAGTGAGGAATAAATTATGGAGAAATAATTTTCTGCACATTTCAATGTCTCTAGTGAACCGTACATAACAAAGACCAATATGTAATCTAAGAAAGTTCATCTTTTGAATAGGACCTGTAACAGAGCAATCTTATACCTACCCCTAAAATTCACCATAATGGTATCAAATGAAAGGGGAAAAAATCGGTACTAACAAGAATGGAAACAGCAAAACAACGAAAAGTAAAGGCAAAGAAACATTTCTGGGCTAATGGGGGTCCCTAACAGAAGATATGTCCTAGCCTTCCTCTTCAACGCACCAATCAACCTGATGGCATTACCGACAGTACCTTCTATCTTCGTATATTTTCTCACTTATTTTCAAAATATGCTCTAAAGATCTCAGGCAGGACTCCACTGATGGAAGGCCAATAATAGTATCCTTTTCTCAACCAAAAAATAAAGGACGGATTGCTATGTTACAGATTGAAAGAATGAATCTCATGCCGTGCTAGTGATGTCGATCCTTGTCAGCAAGTGACAGTGAATTTGGGCCTCCAAAGGTTTGACCTTTCGGCCAATTTTCAGCTCGTCTTCTCGACTAAAGTCGAAAGCATTTCGAGCTCACAAAATACCTGTATGAAACCCGTGCCACAAAATACCTATATGAAACCTGTATCACTTGGGACTTTCCCCGACCTCATCTCTCTTTTTTGTAGCTCCTCTAGTTGATCAACTATGATTCCATGATGTGGCAGTTCCTTACAAAATCGTTTGAGTAATTGACATGCTTGGTCCAAAATGGCCGGAGATGCTCAAAGCCAATCTGCAACCATGGTTTTGACTGGCCATTGTAGTGGATAACTGCAGCCTTTTTCACATTCTCGATGTTAGTGTTATTCTGATAGCCCAAGCCCAACATATGCCAGGATGGGTCAATTGGGTGAACGTGACCTTTAAATGCAATCAAAGCAGGAGGTAAGGTTCCAAGTTTCCAGAGTGTCAAGTTTGACTTCAAATTCTGCCAAGAAAAAACCCAGATACTAAGTTATATGGCGGCAGTGCATCAGCTATTTACCTACAGTTGGATTTAAAATGCAAATTCTACGATGTACTGTCAACAATGAACTCTCACATAAGAGAAACCAACGCTTGAAATCTGAATAAAAGTCAGATTCACATTGAAACAACAGGGTTCCTAAATACATTGTCCTCCTACAAGGACTTTTCAACATAAAGAGGGTGCAATAGATCAAAAGCTCAAAAATTTCAGGATCTAAGCAACTTCAAAGCAGACAAACTGATATTTTTGCTAAACCCTGAGAATGCTAATGAACGTAAGTTGCCTGAAAAAGGATATGGCCTGAACTGTATCAATAGATTCAAAGACAGTGCCCAGCATAAAACTTCATTTGTTTTTTCTGTAACCCCAGAGCCCAAAAGAATACATAACGAGGTTAGGCTCCAATAATCCACAAGGAAGGAAAACAATTACAATCAGATGTAAAAATCTGGCATAAGCACTCTTGTACGGAGAAAAATGATATTCTATTTCCCCAAGGTCGATGTTTTCATTTCCTTCATAAACCTTTACTTAGAAAGACTTAATAGGTGGAAATTTACAGTAAAAAGGGGGCATGCATGAGTAAATAGACAAAAAAAGAGTTTACAAGTAAAACTAAAGAAACGGCTTTACCTCCCTCACCCAAGAATGGTATGCTTCCCTTATGTTTGTCTTCCTCCAAGCATGAAGATCAAAGATATTCATCCCATAAGCCCATGCACATTCATCAGGGTCCAAATTCTTTGCTATGAGGGGATGTGAAAAATTGAAGTAGTTCCTGAAACGCTTAGACATTACCCAATCATCTTCACCTTTACAAGTTTCAACAGCTCCATTAACCTTTCCCCCAAGGTCAATATCCCAAAGTGGAGACAAATCACGCTGAATCACGATGTCATCATCTAAAAAGACCACCTTGTCGAGGTTCGGAAAGAGCTGTTCAATATACATGATCAGCATGCTTATTTTGGGGGGGGGGGGTTCAATTGAAAAAAGAAAGGAAAAAGAAGAGCACAGCGAAAGAAAGACGAAAAATTTCATCCAAGACAAGATATAACCATTGCCAACTCAAGGGTTTGACGATAAAAACCAAGAGGACATGGAATCCAAAGATCCTAATGGATGTTTAGACTCCTTGCCCCTTGTCAACCATGAATAATGTCAAAGGGACCATCAAGCCCCCAGACCAAGAATGAAAGTAGAAACCTTTCAATTCACTCTCCATTCTCTCATAAATAAAGCTCACCCTCAAGCCCTCAGCGGCACCTTTTTTCACAAAGAGCAGAGTGCAAAAGTATTTAAGACAGGAAGCCAGCTATTAACATCCAAATTATCACAACAGATCCCACATTGCCAACCTCTATAGAAGTAAATTGCCTTTCCAAATTATAAATAACAACCCATCTCTAGGAATTCCATGTGTTCTTTTACATAATTCTCCATCTATATATCATTTCATAGTTTCATTGGACATATTAATTCACAAAGAATTCAGGCAGATTCAGTAAATTGAATCCATAAACAATACAAATTTAACAAGCAATATCTGTCTAGAATTTACAACAACCAATTGAGTTCAATATATTTGACTGCCAAAGCATTAACTGCCTATGATTATCAAGCATCAACCTTATTTATGTACTTGTTCTTTTTGTACTTGAATAAACTCACAGGAGGGAAGATTATAGTCTCCAGAAACTGAACAAAGGAAAAAAACAGTTTCAAATTACATTCTGTACTTCTGTTATATGCTCAGAGAATAAAGATTACCTCTGGTAGATATATACGGAGATGGTTTAGTAAAGATATATACTTCGGGCTTCTAGCTTGCAATTTTGAGGCAAATGTTCGTGGAGTTGTATCACTGAGATTGGCCCCTGCAACATGATTACCATGGTAGTAATTCCTGATCCCATTTTGGTTCTCTACAGCTTCAAGTACTGGAACATTTTCTCTTGTTAACCAATCAAACTGGTGAACGCCTTTCACTTCAACAATAGCTGGGGAGACAGGGTTTAACGCAAACCATGAGTGCATACCAGCGTAGGTCTTCTTGTCAGTGATGACATGGAAGACAACTTTTTCAGGTTTTAAAGATGACTGGACAGTAGAAGCAACAACAACTGAGGCAGCCAAAATGTTATCTGTTGATAGGATAAAGTGGTGATAAGACTTGTCAGTAAGCAAAGGCAGCAACTCCGGGGGAGGCAACTGTTTGCGTGCATGAGCATTAGAGGAATATTCATCAGTCAATCGGAGAGACAGACAATGGATCCCCTTCGGAATGGAACTAGCTGCAAAGTGTTTATTCATCAGCTCCGAAAATTTAGACTCCCTTATTTCCCTTTCAAATTTCTCCATCTGTGGATACCAACATACAATTAGATGAAATGATCAAAAGTTATCTTCGTTTGTGTTTTCACTTGGTGAGGGAATATCAGGAGGAAGAGGAAGTTTAAAAGCTCCCCCTCCCCCCTCCAATTCATATTCATATCTTTTAAGCTACAGCAAGGTAAGTAATTTGCTATCAAACTAGATATATGTAAGCAAGTATTGTACACATATCAATACACATATCAACCAAAAAAATCAGACAAACAATGATGAAAGAATATAGACAAGAGAAAAGCTTCCTCTAGAAAGGCAAATAAAGCAAGCGAGAGGTTTAAAACAAGTAAGAAAGATATAACCAATTGTAGAAAGAAATCCCAAAAGAACAAGAGAGAATCAAAAGGCCCCACTTTAGGCAGAGTCAGTTGATGGAACACAGCCCAGGATGTTCCTCCACTCAACGACAATACATTCATGATTAAAAGTTATTACACCACTAGCCAAATCCCTTCACAAATAATTTGATGGGAAGAAGACTTCCCCTCCTAACGCCCCAGCTTGATGAAAGTAGCCTCATGACTACTAGTACTCATCCAACCAGGGACGAAGCTAGGATTAGGGATATGGGGAGGCCAATTTCATTAAAATGTTTCTTTTTTTTTGGGGGGGGGGGGGGGGAAACTACTAAAAGGACAAAAAAAAAACTGTAATAAAATTCAGTTTTTGGCCTAACAAAAATAAATTCAACTCGATTTGGGGGGGCCATCGGCCCCCTAGCTCTGTCCCTGCATCCAACACTAAATAATAATCTGACTGAGATGCCAAAAGCAACTATTCAAAAACCCAAAACAAACACAAAGATGAGCCATGCCAAAATGTGTCTTAGAAATCGCTTCTGCACCTCAACAGAAGCTGCGTTTTTCTTCGTCTAGGCCAACACCAGCTACATTTGTTCATCAAACATAGTGCTATTTGGGGAAAATGTCTGATTGACAACGTATTATCACTTAGGTTATTCCTTGGTTATTCAAAAACGAGAAGAGCTATCAAGGAGCCTTACATGTTAAGGTAAATCGAAGAGGTAGAAAGTTTTATGATGCAGAAGATCTGTACCCAGAGGACAGCAGAGTCCATGCACATTACAAGCTCCTCATAATCAAACTTTACCTCAGGCTTAGTAGCCTAGATGATAAGCTGATTACCCAATCTCAATCTCAGAACAAGGACTCTACGGTTAGAATCAGTGTTAAGCTGGACCCTTGTGCATCGTATAACAGAAAGTTATGCATTTTGACAACCAGAGGTCAAATAGAGTATCATAGTTTGATGAGATAGGTAACCCTTTTCTTCTCCCTCTCAATTTTGATGCAGGCCATCGAATTGTTTTGTGGACCATAAAAATGGGCCAAAGCAGAGTAAAGGGATCTATCGTCTAGATAATTTGATCATGTATGCAAATGCATTCCATAAATATTTATCTGAACCAAGGAACTCATACATACCATTGCCCTCAACATGAAAGCAAAAGTCGTTGCATCATACTGGTTGTTCTTCATTTCAGAAACAAGTTGACTAAATGAGTCTGGCAGCTTAAGACCATGTGGGATTTCCTCAGTGTTCACTTGGTTAAGAATCTTGTAAAAGTCTCTAACCAGTCTCTGCTGCACCATCACCACCACCACAACAAGGATCCAGCATAAGTCAATAACATAGGCATTGGATACTAAGACCAATAGATAAATTCCATTGCTGGCAAACAATAAAAACTTACAGTATGAAGAAAAAAGTTACTCACCCCTGAATCATCACCCCCGTTAAAAAACTTTGGTCCCCAGCGTCTGCCTAAACAATCTGAGGCAGAGAAGAGTGAGAGTAAATTCATAGGTCCATCATAAACACTGCAATAGTGTTAACTAGAATTCTAAACCCTACAAGCAGGCCAGAGAGAGCAAATGTAACTACATAAGCGTTCTTTTTCTACAATGCAGGGACAGATTCATTTGACGGAATTGTCATGAATGAACCAATTTTTTTCTGTCAGCATCACAGCAAATAATAAATTTGAAGCTCACAGTCAAAATCGATGCCCTGACCAGATTTATTGATCATTTAGAAAATAAAACAAAGAAAATTCTAATACCCATGAACACAATGAACAATAACATTCAGATATTAATATCACGTAAAGCTTGGACATGCATACGTAATCAATGAATTTAGTGACCTGAAATAACGAACCGATTGAGTTCAATTAAACATAACTAAATGAAAAAGATCCACCAGATAAGCAATGAAACAAAATCAAATCCAAGTCAACTAATAGGGCGATTGGATTCAGCTACACAAAACATCATGGAAATAATCTCCACAGGGCATCATACCAAAATCTACTGGACTCGATTAAAACACAATCAACCAGAACCAGCAACAAAAATCAACATGACAAAAGGTATAATGACCACATCGCTAATTCAGCTCACTTGATTAACGAGACCAATCCAGGTCAGCTACCCAAATTCACACAAGAAAACACCGGCATTAGACAACAACCCAATTCAACCCAATCAATCAACAAAACAATCGAATACCTCTATAACCAAAAATTGGAAATGCAAACGAATGGGAAGTTGATCAAATAGAGTACCAAATGAGGAGCACTTGTTGACACCTTCAAGGGTAACAACAGCAGTGAGAATGAAGACAAAGGGCAACAAGAAAGCAAGGAACAGAATGGTGTGGAAGATGGTTCGATAGGAGATGTGGCGAGCTGCGACCTTGATCTTCATTAAGTCAATAAACCCATTGCTGCTGGAGATCGTGATGCTTCTCATACTAGGAGAGAAGTGAAGCTGCATCGTCGTCTATGCAGCCCCACCGCGACACCGAAAATCACTACTACCGTGCTAACAATACCAGACCCGACCTGACTCGCTGTATCCACCTCCACCAATGGTCCCAAAATCCCCAACATCAGATCCGAGCTCACGCCCACGCCCACAACGATACCGACCGAATTCAGATCTAGTTTCCTGGGTTTTTACGCTCAAGTAGCTGTTTCTTGTTGGTCTTCTGGAAGACCGCATTGGAGATCAGCAAGTCCGCTTTTGATGACTCAGTCACTGGTTTGAATCAAACAGCCAAATCGTGGGTTCGGAACAGCTTCCTCTCCCATGGACCCAAAGAGGAGTATGTCACAGAGAGAGAGAAAAAAGAAGAGAGAGAAAATATTTATGGGTTTTTCGTTTTCTCGGAATTTTCTTCTTTTCCTATTGTGTGAACTGTGAAGAGCTTTTTCATTGGTGGATCGCGTCCGATCTAGTAAATTTCAAAATCAAATACTAATTAACAAGAATTAATTAAATATTTGATTAACAGAAGAAAAAACTATAAATTATATTATAACATAGTTTTATAATAATAGAATCGAATCTTTGGAGTCAAAACCGTGTTGGTTTGGAGAGAGAAAGGTGACTGAGTGTGAGAGAGAGGGAGGGAGGGAGTCGAGAGGGAGAGAAACTTGTGGTTGGGGTCTTTGACCTTGAGGTTAGGCCAGAGGAAGGGACAAGAAGCAGGGGTGTGTGATCTGGAAGCTAAATTTGGAGGTCTCTCCTATGTTTATGGACAAAGCTAAGGGAATTATGTGGATAAAAGGTGTGGCTAATTTTAGTTAATATCATTTATCTCTTTCCGCATGACGTAAATTTTGTAGGGGTGAAAAGTATAAGCCAACAAAAAAAAACAACAGTTTGTAGGTGTAAAAGTAATTAGGTCATGTAAAAAGATTTTTACCATATTTAGAGAATCCTAAGTTACCAAATAGGGTATGGAATAAGAGATTGTAGCTTATTTGTTTAGAAAGATGGGGTTCTTTTCGTTTATAGGCTGCAATGTCTGGCTGTTTTACAGCTAATTCATTTGCAGGATGAATTCTCTGTCAAATGGGTATCTCGTAGTTTAATCGTAAGTTGCCTTTATATTGAATATGAGACTGCAAATTATATGTTATATCTCCATAAGAAAATCAAGATTTCAACTAATTAAAAAAACAAAAAAAAAAAAACATTTTAGCCTGTCATGTTGTATGTTAAAAGTCTTGATATTGACACTGCAGAGAATGACAGACAGTTGATGTATGGGATGATGCAAGGAAAAAGAAACATTGAGATATAAGCTCTTTATTGTACAGACAATGAAGGCTCTGCATATTCTCGGGGCATTTTTTTTTTTTTTTTTTTATGTAATGAAGGGACTAATCAAGGCTTTTATCCTTCGGATTACCTAGACATTGATTTGGCGTGGCATTTAATTTTCCAGAGCATATCCGCGTTTTATTTTGGCTAGTTTTTTCTGTAGCAACAAAATGTTTCGGGTTTTTCAAAACCAGCTCATAGTGCATCATTGATGAGGAAGCCAGCGTCCGTTTGTCATGTGGACCAATCAAATCGTGTACAGGCCTCTGGGTCTGCCTCCTTTGTCAGGAAGTTATTCACCATTGTTGCAGAACAGAGATCATTAATGCAACTAAATTGAACTACCCAACTCAAAATTATAAGCACTTCAATTAACCCAAATAGAGTGAAAGGAACAATAACATCTGAACACGATCTCATGGGGCTGTCGACAGAAACACACAAAAGAAGTTGATCAGCATTAGACAGGAAATATAAAGAGAGTTTGTACACAGCGTTTATCCCCACTGCTCTATAGTGGGTGTTCTTTTCTTCCTGCATTGCCTTCTTGACTGGAATCCACCAAACAATTGCCTGAAAAGGGCATATGCCTCAATAGCCTTCTTGACTGGAAACCACCCAACAATCGCATAAAGAGGCCCATGTGATTGAGGCAATTCATGGGGGATCTGTCACCCTTCCCCCGTCCCCGCAGCACTATCAAAACAAAGCACGAAGAGTCGTTGATCGAAGTCGATCGTGGTGTGTGAGCTTGTTACTTCATGCAACCTCCACATGGGAGAAGTGCGAGTCATGTTGCCATTACACGAAAAGTGACATATCCCGGAGAGAGCAGGTGGTGGTTACCTGGATGAAATAAGGTAATTTGTGGGCCACTGGACTTTTTTTGGTATGTTGCTTAAACTAATAAGTATCCCAAAGTTAAGAATTATTGAGGGGCTTGTTCCAATTTCCAAATTCGTTGCTGCCCTATCATGAGATGTGTATCTGAAGATTATCTCGTTACACAAATATTTAGTTGAACAATCAAATTTCTTCTCACTTCCCAGGAGGCTGATAATAATAGGCTTTGAACTCACGCTATAAGCCTTTGAGAGACCCTTCTTGTGGGCTGCACTGCATACCAGCAAAGGAAACAAATTGGCTACATATATCTTTGTGCAAGCAGCCACCGACCGACGAATAGAACTCGGCTTCAGATGCCTCCTCTCTCTCACTCAATCTCTCTCTTTCCCTTTTTGATTAACTCATATTGGACTTTTGAGCTTGTCTTTTTCAAAAATGATTAGCAATGGGACTCCTTTAAACATGAGTCAAGGATAGATATTTGTTGGCCAATTGAATCCAGTGTCAAACTTAATCTCGCGTGCCTGGTATTCTTCCATTCAGATGCTTCCAATAGCACTCCCCAGAGTTAGGTGGTTCTTTTTGAGAGTCGGAGTTAAGTATATTGTTAGCCAATTAAATCATTAGGCATTATAAGCATGCAAGGAATTGGGTTTACCGAGCCATATGGGGTAGTTAATATGCACTGCCGACCTGGTTTCCTCTCTCTCTCGCTCGCTCGCTCGCTCGCTCGTGTTCACACATGTAAGTTTGAATAATATTCTGGACACATCCAAATCCGAAAGCACAACTCTTAATGGAAAAAGTAATGGCACATGGCATGTAGCAGTGAGTTGGAGACAGAAGGCCTGAAAAATACAGCTGACGAATGGACGCTTTGTTCTAAAGCTTTGACGTCAAATAAGCATCAGAAGGCCACTACATGGAGACAGGGATAGCACCCAACTCTCCAATTTCGCTGTCTTGAGTCCATTTGTTTCTGTTTCGAGCACAGAATTCCATCCTAAATTTCGCCTAAAGTGCATGCAGCATTCAACCCAACGGTTAAAGTATTCTCACGCGTTTCACCTCATGAATTTCGAAGCATATAAATACTAAAATATCCCATCATCAGCACGCATACAAACACTTGAAGCTAAAATGAATATGTGGATAAAGATTCACAAATGGGGGAAAGAAATAAGCAACCTCTTCAATTGATAGATTCAGCTAACAGTTCTGATCGCTAAATTAACAGACCCTGTCTTTTCTTTGTCATAAAAAGAGTTCATCTTTACTCATTAAAAGGAATATGAAGAAAGGAAGCAAAAACCTATGAATCCGATGATTACATAGAGCAACTCTCAAAACAAGTAGGTGGGGTTGGATAAAGTATTGAAATGAGGTGTTCGATCATTTCTTGGCGAAGTGGGTACAAAAAATCCATGGAGAAGACCAATCATTGGAAATGATGAAGGACATAACATTTAACTTAAGTTAATTTGCAAACTATATTTTAGAATTTATAAATATATCAAACTCCCTTACAAAGAGCATCTACTTTAAGAGCGTTCTCTGTCAAGGGAGACAGCTAATCCCCAACTTTCTCATTACTCTTAAGGGTAATCGACAGTTGAATCCCCCTTGAAAGCGTAAGTATATACAGTATACCTGATCCTCTACCATAATCTTCTAAGGCCTATAGGAAAGATACAAACGAACACCTAGCATCTATACAATCCAAATCAATGACCGCGCTTCAACTTTCGAAATTCCAATTTGTCCGCAGACTGGGTTATAAAAAGAGACGGAAAGTTCGTCCATTAAGAATGAATGACAGCTGCAGCTTCTGTTAGGCCAAAAAATTGCTTCTTCGGTCCATAATATTAGAAGATCCACCACAAGCGCCGGTAGTAAATGAAACAATGGAGCCGGTGGTCAAACTTGATTGCTCCCATTCCAAGGCTAGATTATAGACCTAAATGAAGGCACTCCCTCCTCTCCGAAAGAGATTCCTTTCTACTCAACCAAACGAAGTCTTCCCACCACGGGTATCCATAGTTCGCTGTGATCAAACAATTTCGACTTGGGTTTGACTCTTCATTTGATCTTTGTGCTACTTGGACATCGCAAAGCCTATATATTATCCATTGCAAGTGGAAAATAAGTTCCCATTTCACACATTTCTGACATCAACCAAACTGAGAGCTGGTGCTTTTCTTAATCCTATCTCATTCATCATATATCTCACATTCTCGGCATCTTTCCACCTCCCCACTGCACAATAAATTTTTGCCATCAATACATAATTTCCCGTGTTTTCTGGCTCAAGCTCAAAAAGGCTCTTTGCAGCTACTTCTCCTAGTTCAACATTCTCATGTATCACACAAGAACCAAGCAGTGCACCCCACACAGCATGGTTAGGTTTAAATGGCATTGCTCTGATTAAATCATAAGCTTCATCCAGTCGACCAGTACGACCAAGAAGATCAACAATGCAAGTGTAATGATCAGGACGAGGTCTCATTCGGTGATTTTCAAGCATAAACTTGAACAAATTCAAACCCTTGTCTACCAGACCTGCATGGCTGCATGCCTGCAAAACGGAAGTGAATGTGACTTCGTTTGGTTTCACCCCAGATTGAACCATCTGATTGAAAAGTGAAACGGCAATCTCACCATGACCGTGAACTCCGTAACAAGCTATTATTACACTCCATACAATAATGTCCTTTTCATTTTCAGGAACTCCACTAAAAATCTTGTGAGCAGATTCTAAGCTTCCACATTTTGAGTATATGTCGATCAAACCAGTAGCAACTTCGATGCTTGAAAGAAACCCAGATCTTACCAGGTAACAATGTATATTTGTTGCTTGCTGCAAATCTGCAAGAATAGCATATGCAGGAAGGAGACTGTTTAAGGTTGCATCGTTGGGTTGTACAGCTTCCTTTAGCATTAGTTTAAAAAATTCTGCTGCTTCTCTTGCAAGTCCGTTATGAATACACCCAGAGAGAATAGCATTCCAGGGGACTGTCCGTCTTTCTGTAGTTTTATCGAACACTCGGAAACAAAGGTCAATGTTTTTGCATTTCGCATACATGTCTATCAACGCAGTCTCCACAATGACATCCGACTCAACTTTTTGCCTTATTGACCACCCATGCAAGCACCTACCATACTTGGAAGAACACAAACTGCCACAGGCCAAAAGAAGGGAAGCGATAGTTATTGAGTTGGGTCTTACCCCATCAACCTGCATTGGCCAACAAAGAGCCAAAGCACTTCTTGCATCACCATTCACAATGTACCCATTGATCATGGTTGTCCATGTGACCACATCCCTCTCACCCATCTTATCAACAACTAACTGTGCTTCATTCATACTACCGCACTTTGCATACATATCTACCAAGGCATTCCTCGCCGCTATATTCTTGCCCAAATCCTTCTCTTCCACTAATGCATGAATCCTTCTTCCCGATAACAGATCCTTAATGTAACCACAAGCAGGCAACACTGATACCATGGTGGCACAGTCGGGCTCCACGCCCACATCCATCATCCAATTGAAAACCATCATAGCTTCCTTGGCACACCCATTTCGAAAGTAGCCGTTAATCATAGTATTCCAAGACACAACACTCCGTTCCCCCATTGTATCAAAAATCCATCTTGCTGCCTCCTTCTCCCCACAATTCATATACATTGCCAACAAAGAATTCTGCACGAACGTGTCCAAATCAAACCCAGCCATCAATGTTCGCCCGTGAAGAACAACGCCCACATTAAGCAACGACAAGTCACCACATGCCTTAACAACAAACGGGTATGTAAAGTTATCGGGCCGGCACTGCCCCCAAGCGAGCATTTCAACAAATACGTGAAGTGCGTCATAAGGCAAACCATTTTGAATGTACATCCGTATCATGGTGTTATACAAAAATAAGCTCCGGTCAGGCGCTTCCTCGAACAATTTACGTGCAAATGGCACGTACCCACACAGGGCATATGTTGTGGCGACAGTTGAGCGAAGTTCCTTCGAGGTTGAGGAGAAGAGGAGGCCAGAGGTAATGGTGTGGGCATGGAGCTGTTTGGTTTTCGTGAGGGACCGAGTAGCTGCATATTTTCGCAGGAGGGACTGGCACTGGGCGACGGTCGTGGTGAGAAGGTGCTTGGTGGCTGAGAGAGCCTGAGATGTGCCATTCATCAATTCAGACGTTTGGATCCTCACCTAGACGAGTTTTTCCTTAATTGCCTTAAGGCTTACACTAGTCATTGTCTTCTGAAGTTGCTGCGGCTTTTGCATCTAGTCCGAACTCCGACGAAAACAATTGCTACACATTTTAGAAAACAAGTTTAAAAACAAGAGTGAGTCGTCATAAAAACGACGCCGTCTCAAGTTTCCACACGGTACTTGTGGATTTGGAGTACCGAGCATGATTTCCGGAACATAACTTGAGCCTACAAACAAAACCCAGCCGTTTGATCCGGAGATTTACGGAGACTAAAAACAATCGCACGGCCAATATTTGCGGTTTCAGGTTTCCCATCCGGAAAAGAGAGCAAGCAGAGCGTTATTCGCGTCCTCCCATTGCCTTCCGTCCGTGGCGGCCTCCTCTCGTCCTTCAACGAACTCCCTTACACTTTTCACTCCGGCTCTGTTCTTCTACAGACCACCATATCAGAGGTAAACCTGAGCACCCAAAATTTCTGTATATTTCTCTGGCATTTTTTCACCATCCAGAAGAATAAAAGAGAGAGAAAAGAAAGCTGGTATAAAATATTTGCCCCCGGTCTTTTCTGGCAAATGGTTATTGGAGGAAGCTGTTTGTTCTAATTTGGTAGTGGAATGAATTTTTTAACCAATTTACTTAAGAAGCTTCTTTTACTTCTGGTTCCCTGTTTCCCCTTGTAATTTGCTCCTACTTCTTAGCTCAGAGCAGTATAACTACGTGCTTTCTAAGTACTGAACGCCCAAGTGAATACTTGAGACTTATAAGAACTTAACTTCTTCAAATGTGGTATTTTTGTCGGTAAATGGGTTTTCCACTTAGATAAATTAATGCCAATAAGTTGTTTGTTCAATGCCCGTAATAGTAGTTTGACTTATAAGCACAGAAATTGTGCGTAGGAGAGTATTTCGAGAATCGAGTGGGAATGAGAATGAAAGGGCATCCATTTCTTACTTTGATCGAGTTTTAAGCCTGTCAGAACAGAGGTGGCAAAATAAGATGGAGGAAGGGCCACGTGGTGAAGCTGAAGAACCGGTGGACTCTTATGTGGCTTTGGAAGAAGGCGATGAGTGTTGCGTTGCTGAGGAGGATGCTGAAGCTCCAATGGTATTGGATGATGCAAAGGAGGATTACGTGAATTTTGAAAATTCTCAGAGTTTAGTGGGTGGGGTTGCGGAGCCCGTGGTGGGGATGGAGTTTCCTTCAGAAGATGATGCGAGGAACTTCTACAATGCTTATGCTAAACAAACAGGTTTTAGTATTCGTGTGAACTCATATTATCGTTCAAAGAAAGATAACTCAATTATATCTCGTGAGTTTTGTTGTTCTAAAGAAGGGTTCCGTAGAGAGAGGCGCGCTAAAAAGATAGATTTGGGTGATGCAACAAAAAGGAGGCGTGCTAGACCTATCACAAGGGAAGGTTGCAAAGCATTGATGACTGTAAGAAGACGAGATGATGGGAAATGGTTTGTGGCGAAACTAGAGAAAACCCATAACCATGAGCTAGTAACTCCAGCTATGCGGCATTTTCTTAGGTCGCATAAGCAGGCGTGTGATCCCAGTAAAAGTTCAAGTAATTCTTTCGGTTCTCCTGGAGTGGATTTAGATAGTCCTTTGAATGTCTTGGCTGAAGATTCCAACAGTTTTGGCCAAATGGTATTTGCCGCGCAGAATAGTGTCAATTACATTGGAAAGGGAAGGTTAAGCACTTTTGGGATGGATGCACAAAGTCTGCTTGGCTTTTTTAAGGTTATGCAGGCCAGCGATCCTGCATTTTATTATGCAATACAGGTTGATGAAGAAGATCGGCTAAGTAGCGTTTTCTGGGTTGACACAAGATCAAGAATTGCTTATAATTCCTTCTCTGATGTTGTAGCCTTTGATACTACTTATCAAGCAAATCAATATAAAATGCCAATTTGCACCTTTTACCGGAGTGAATCATCATAAGCAGTCAGTGCATGTTTGGATGTGCATGCTGCAATTGCTTCAGATGAGACGGAATCCACATTCATTTGGCTTTTTACAACTTGGCTGGAGGCAATGTCTGGCCAGCAACCTGGCTTAATTATAACGGACTATGATTCAGCTATACGTAGGGCAGTAGAACAGGTTTTTTCCCGGTCAAAGCACAGGTATTGCAAGTGGCATATTGGGAGCAAAATGCCTAGGGAGATGGGACATACATATAGCTCACTACCAAGAACATTTCAAGTAGAATTTGATAGGTGCGTCAACAGGAGTGAGACACCTGAGGAATTTGAATCTGCTTGGCCAATGCTTCTTGATAAGTACAATCTTAGAGGAAATGAGTGGCTTCAATCACTTTATATTGACCGCAAATTGTGGGTGCCAACATATGTAAGAGACACGTTCTTTGCAGGGATGTATGCTACCCAGCGAAGTACATGTGTGAGCTCACTTTTTGATGGCTATGTGAATGCTGAAGGACTACCTTACAAGAATGGTCGCAGAGCAATATGAGAATGGCCTTAGATGATCGATATGAGAAAGAAGCAAGGGCAGAGTTTGATGCAACAAAAAGGAGGCGTGCTAGACCTATCACAAGGGAAGGTTGCAAAGCATTGATGACTGTAAGAAGACGAGATGATGGGAAATGGTTTGTGGCGAAACTAGAGAAAACCCATAACCATGAGCTAGTAACTCCAGCTATGCGGCATTTTCTTAGGTCGCATAAGCAGGCGTGTGATCCCAGTAAAAGTTCAAGTAATTCTTTCGGTTCTCCTGGAGTGGATTTAGATAGTCCTTTGAATGTCTTGGCTGAAGATTCCAACAGTTTTGGCCAAATGGTATTTGCCGCGCAGAATAGTGTCAATTACATTGGAAAGGGAAGGTTAAGCACTTTTGGGATGGATGCACAAAGTCTGCTTGGCTTTTTTAAGGTTATGCAGGCCAGCGATCCTGCATTTTATTATGCAATACAGGTTGATGAAGAAGATCGGCTAAGTAGCGTTTTCTGGGTTGACACAAGATCAAGAATTGCTTATAATTCCTTCTCTGATGTTGTAGCCTTTGATACTACTTATCAAGCAAATCAATATAAAATGCCATTTGCACCTTTTACCGGAGTGAATCATCATAAGCAGTCAGTGCTGTTTGGATGTGCATTGCTTGCAGATGAGACGGAATCCACATTCATTTGGCTTTTTACAACTTGGCTGGAGGCAATGTCTGGCCAGCAACCTGGCTTAATTATAACGGACTATGATTCAGCTATACGTAGGGCAGTAGAACAGGTTTTTTCCCGGTCAAAGCACAGGTATTGCAAGTGGCATATTGGGAGCAAAATGCCTAGGGAGATGGGACATACATATAGCTCACTACCAAGAACATTTCAAGTAGAATTTGATAGGTGCGTCAACAGGAGTGAGACACCTGAGGAATTTGAATCTGCTTGGCCAATGCTTCTTGATAAGTACAATCTTAGAGGAAATGAGTGGCTTCAATCACTTTATATTGACCGCAAATTGTGGGTGCCAACATATGTAAGAGACACGTTCTTTGCAGGGATGTATGCTACCCAGCGAAGTACATGTGTGAGCTCACTTTTTGATGGCTATGTGAATGCAAGGACTACCTTACAAGAATTCGCAGAGCAATATGAGAAGGCCTTAGATGATCGATATGAGAAAGAAGCAAGGGCAGAGTTTGAGACCTTTTATACTAAATCCATTCTAAAGACACCGCTTCCCATGGAAAAGCAAGCAGCAGACATTTACACAAGAAAGATATTTACCGTATTTCAAGATGAAGTATTTGAATCTCTTGCACTTGCTGTGAAATTCAGTGGAGAGGATGGAGGAACCAATACATACGAGGTAGCCAGATTTGATGAAGAACAAAAAGTTCACTTTGTTTGTATTAATATAGCTGAGCACGTAGCTAGTTGTAGTTGCAAGATGTTTGAGTTTGAAGGGATCCTTTGCCGTCACGTGCTTGGGGTTTTTAAAGCAAAGAATGTCTTTATGCTTCCACAGCATTATATCTTGAAAAGATGGACAAGAAATGCCAAGGATGAGGCCATTCTCGTTGCTCAGGCCAGTGGTGAGACACAAGGTAATTCTCAGAAAAGCAAGAACTTGCAGTACAATATTTTGTATCAGGAAGCCATTAAATGTGCAGATGAAGGGATGGCATGTGACCACTGTTTTAAAGTGGCATTGGATGCCTTAAGAGAGGCCAGGATCAAAATTGTTGATGCAAAGAAAAATGCCATCAAGGTAACTAAAGTGGAAACCATGGCCAGCACAAGTTATCAAGGTGAGAACACCACAATTGCCAGTCAGGTTGACAGTTCATCAGCACTACTAACTTCCCTTGAACACCAGAAAATGAAAACAGGAGAATCGTTAAGGGAAAATAATGTATTAGCATCAGAGCAATCATCAAACGTAGTTACGCTCTGCACTAATTGTAAGGGCCCTGGCCATGACAGTAATGCTTGCTTGTGGTTGAAGGAGTCATGCCAACTCACTTCCATGGTAAGATAATTTCATTCAAATGGATGTCACTTAATGGTAAGTATCTATATCTTGTTCCAATCATGTACAGACTTGTTTCTCTTTTGTAGGATGATCAAAATCAGAAAATTGCCTATACGACAGTCCGTCCGGAATAGGAGTCAGCATTCTTCCGAACTCGAATCTTTAGGTGTTGTCCATAGTTATTGAACATGTCAGCCTCCTTTTCTTTCAGTGTTAACTAAAGCTATTATACGAATGTGAATTTTGTAACTTTGTCTGTTTTGATTGTGTTCTTTCTCCGAATCTGAAACGTTCAACGTTTTGTCTTCTGCCCCTGCAGTGTGGGGCTTTGCATAAAAAGACAACTAGAAGGTTAACTGTGTTATTCCTTTGCCCTTGCAAACTGTGGAAGGCTATTTGAATCTATTCTTAAACCAATGTGCATCTGAGGTGCAGAGTCCGGCCGTCTTGGTCGCATTTCTTTTAGTGTTTTTTTTTTTTTGCCTGTTTTTCAGCAATTACCCTCTTTTGTCCCTCTTGTGGTTTGGTCAGGTTATGTGTCTTTTTATGTTCATCCTTTTGATAGACCCCCACCCCCAACCACATTCCTTTTTTCTTTTTCCACTTGTCTTTGGCAACATACAGCAACATGGTTCCCAGTTCTACTGTCATAATGGTAATTTGGTACTTTCCCATATGGTTTACTTGCTTGCTGGTTAAAATTCTGCTGATTCCTCATATTTACTTTGAAGATGTCATGATTTAGTTGTCTGTTTTAGTAGCCAAGAGATTGAGGAACGAACTCTCTAGACTTTTGCTATTGTCATCCGATGAACCATACATATTAATGCTGCTTTATGGCATGATAATACTTTTTGCGTGGTTACGGATAAATTTGTGATTTTACTTGGGTCCTTTGAATTTGCTATTTCTTCTCGAGCTTGTTAACTTCACCATAAAAGCCCAAATACATACGAAATCATACTAATCTCTTGATGTATCCCTCATTCCGATGTTGAGGTATTGTCTTCAAGCATCTCATCTCTATCTGAATCATTTTGTATAATATTGAAGTTCCTTACGAGTCGCTAAATTAATTTTGAAAAACTTTTTAATCTTTTTAACACTTCAACCAAACTTATCTAAACTTTTCGGATAGAAAAATATAAAAAAATTTAAATTTGACACAAAATTTTGCCCACACTAAAGACCAATTTCTCCACAAGTTTTAGAAATTCTTCCGTGGAAAGTTTGTGTAGATTGGATTTTCAAGAACAAGTGATGAAGAGTGATACCGGGATTAACTGGTGAAAGCGCGGGATACCTCGTGAGCACTTCGAGATGGTTAGAATGCTTTGGAAGAAATGGAACCTCGGATTAAGATGATTGCCCAGGATAGATGGATACCTTGGGATATTTGTGAAAAGGTCAGAAAAGTATATGAGTAGCTCGGGATGTTTGTGAGAATGTCAGGAAACACTCGGGAACAGACTTTAACTCACACACTCGGATAGATAAGCTCACACTCAAGTAGAACACAAAGGGATACAAAAATCACTATCCAATGTAATCAATCACAGAATATAGAGCAAGAACTCGCTACCTACTGGAATCCATTGAAGGATAATAGTTTGTAGAAAAAATCCTTATTCAAAATAACCTAAGGCTCAAGTTGTTTAGCTCAAGTTGTATAAACACTCAAATCTATATGTTTCCATTACAAGAAAAGGATTTAAATAGCAAAGCTTGGAACAACCCTCTAAGCATGAGTAAATGAGAAATATAACTTCTAAAATATTAATTGAGACTTAAGAAACATAAAAGACACTTAGAGAAATGAAAAGACATATTGAAAATCTAAAAGAATAAACTAAAATAGCAAAATCGTCTAAAATTTGATAGACCTCGTAACTAGTTGACAGCCTGACTACCTTGGGATAATTTTACCATAATTTTGTCTAGAAAACTCTAAATTGTACGCCGTTTAATGCGTTGTAAACTAGACTCACAAAGCTTTCCAACAAGTCATAATTCGAACACAGAATCTTGGTAAATCATTTCAGACATTAATTTCAATCACGAACATTTAGTACTGAACACACTCATGTCAAAGAGATCGATATTTGAAGAAACTGGCTGGAGAATAAGGAAGACTTGAAATGAGGCGTTAATATCTCACGTCGTCGTCTAAGGAAGACTTGAAATGGGGCGTTAATATCTCACGTCGTCGTCTAAGGAAGACTTGAAATGGGGCGTTAATATCTCACGTCGTCGTCGGCTCTCTCAATGTCTAAATGTCACCCATCATTGACTTCAAGAAATCGTAATAACTATCTTTAATCCCTTTACATCCATACAATTGCTACAAACACTTACCTCTTCGAAAGCCAAAATCATTCCAAATAATTTGAATTTGAATGTGATGAATCAGACAATCAGTAAACATCCAAAATTTCAGGAGCAGGTCGCAAGTTACATTGACCAACATCAAAAGTCAGAACCCAATTCGAGAGTGGCGAGTAAAGGCTACAAATGCAACAGAAGCAAACCCTAATTACATACACCTCCTTCGCAATGGGTTCTTGATCAGGCTAAACAGAACACCAAAGTGGAAGACAGAAGCCAAATGAGCATATAGATGGTCTTTTTATGTCACAATCTACAGGGACTTCCTATTTTTCATCAAAGCAGCTTTAGACTCCATCTTCAAAGGCAAAGGAGCAGAGAATACATAATCCCCATTTCCACCCTGAACATGCCCTCTAATTTTATAACTACCTTGACTTCTCAATATCCTTCCACAATTTCTTTCCCCATCACTGCTCTGTGGTGATGCTCCAGTCTCCAAGTGTGCCTCCTCATCTTCCTGGGTGCCCTGGGGAAAACCCTTAACTTCTTCAAGTTCGGTGTTAAGATTTTCCACTAGCATTGCCTGATCATCACTGGAAACATTCTCATCCGAACAATTACCATCCCCACTTGAAACTGGCTCGCTGGTGTTGCCAAAAACCCTGTACACATTCCCATCTTCTGCAAAAGTCACGCTTTTCTTCACCCTAGATTGAACCCCATTCCTTTTCACCAAAGCCCCAGTTCTAATTTGCCTATTTTTTCCATGAATGACAGCTCTAGGAGGGTTTTCCTCATCATCATCACTCACTTGCTGTAACCCCTCAAGCTCCAGATCTTCCTCATCATTTTGAGAAATGCTAGAAAACCCACTAATCCTTTCAAGTCTGGCCTTCAATTGCTCTATCATTTCCCTTTGGGCACTCAAACTTGTACTCTTGGTGTTCAAGACCCCAGATTTGTTACCATTAGGACGACCAACAGTTGCACTCTTAACTGTTTTAAAGGAAAGCCCGTACCTTTTCGCAACCATCCCATCTACGAACTCCAAGAACCGCAATATATCTCTGCTAATCGATTTCTTCCCATCCCTAATCAATGGATCCCCACTCTGAAAGCAAAACCCACATAAGTACAAATCTGGTTCGGAAAAAAAATATAGGGAAAAAAAGAGAGAGAGGAAAGTTTGAACTAAAAAAAAAATGTCCATGAATGATTTACCAGGATAGAGTCGAGCTGGAGAAGCAAACCCACGGCTTTGTGGGAAATAGCGTCAAAATCAACGTGGGTCTGACTGGAAAGTGAGGATTTGAGAAAGTTGAAAGTGGACTTGATGACAGCGAGGTCTTTGAGCTGCCCAAGGGTTCTTGATCTGCGTACAAGGAAGGCACGGAAATGGGTTTGTATAACCCGAGCGGCCAAGTCTCTGAGAGAGTACGGAGGACACGAATATGGAGATGGAGCAGAAGAAGCAGGGGAAAACAGGAGGAGAGAGGACTCAAGGGTATCGATGCGGCGAAGCAGAGAGGAGAGAAGAGAATTGGTCTCAGGGGTTTCTTGGAAGCGTGGGTTTTGAGATCGTCGTTGATGATGTTGGTACAGGTTTTGAGGGTGTAGATTGTGGGTGTTGAGTTTCGGCGATTGGGAATATGGATCGTCATGATGGCTTGGTGGGGTGGATTGAAGAATGTGAGCAGCAAGGGCTTGGAGAAGTGGGTCTGGCAATGGTGGGGAAAGATGAGGTGGGTTGCAGCCGCAACAAGAGTTGCAGCAGCAGGTGGCGGTCGTGGTATTGGTTGTGGGAGGGCGACTTCGGTGGTGGTGACAGGCCATTTTGGTGGTGAGTTTGACACAGATTCTGTGCAGTTTGAGGGTTTTGGTGCGTTGGGCTTTCTACCGATGGTCATCGGTCAAAGCTAAAGGATAAACTCATTCGGATTATCTGGCGATAAAAGCTGATGTCATCAGTCATGTTTATAAATTTTTAATAACTACGTATTTTGCAGGGTTTTTTTTTTTTTTTTTCGGATTCATTCAGCTAATCTTCCAGTCTTTTGAGATCTCCTGGCGGTGTGTTGGTGCACAGGCAAAGCTGATATCAATAATGCTCATAAAATTTTGCGCAACGAGGAATACGTTGGGTGGAAAACCCATTGGAAATTTGGAATGGTATCGCGGGATTCATATATATTTCTGTTTGATTCAAACAATAAAAATTATTTCATAATTCAGGTGAGAGATTTAAACGTCAGAATATAAATAATAAATTAGAAACTTCTTTAATTTACTGTATGAATTATATAGTAATTAAATTAATAGTTTGAATTTTACAACATTAAATATTTGATGTATATCTCCTAAATTGGATCATAGAAGATCTCTGTCTATAGAAAAAGTATCAATTTAGAACAAAATATACGTCACTCATCTCTGGAGACATTAAAAGTGGAAAGCAATTGTTTGGGATTTATTAGTAGATGGGTTTGTAGCTTAGCAACTTCTAATGCCTGGAATATTGAAATCCACGACTATAGAGCCCAATCCTCTGTAAAGTCGTGAGAACATTAACATTCGCCGCACATGAATATGAACCCAAAAAAATCTTGCCCACCACACAGAAAGCCAAATGTACTGGCTGGGGCTGGGATCTAAGCCCAAGTTGAGCTGGGCTCAAGCTGGGCTCAATTTGGGTTCCGCACCTGCAAAGAAAATGAATAGTGAAGAGGGAGCTTTCCCTTCGGATCGACCTCCGACATAACTGCAAATTAAAGAGATGGCTGGACTAATCGTTGTAACTTTCATCTTTGTTATCTTCGCCCTTCTAGTTCTAAATGTGGGTGAATTGATTTACGAATCTTTTTAGCCGTCGGATATATCTAGTGCAGTATAATTAATTTAATTACTAGATTATTTTATTTTATTTATTTTGTTTGATGGATCATTTATTTATTTCACGTTGTAAATTAAGGTTTCTCTTATTCATGTTTTGCATGATGTATAACACGAAAGTAGTCATGGCGGGGATTAATCCAGAATGCTCGCTTTGCTTTGTTCCGAAGTGCACAAGACAAAATACAACGTGGCATGATAGATGCCTCAACTCGCTGCACTGTGAAAGGGATTGCAAAAAGTTGTTTTGGATGCATTAAAAATTACACATCGAAATGATGTTGATCAAGATATTACCAAAACAATTGACAAGTGGAGCAAAACCGCGGAAACCACAAAACAATGGGCAAATGGGGGACATGTGGTGTTGTACTTGTGGGGGAATTACATATTATATAAAAACAACAGAGCCAAGCGTAAACTTTAAAATGTTAAATTTGAATAAAAGGTGTTCTAGGTCTCTAATGCAATCATTAAATTTTTAAATTTTATGATAAAGTTTCAAAATATTTGTTTTTGTTTTTATCTAGGCAGAATAATTGAGAAGGGAGAGGAAACCTACACCTATCCTTCTCGCATTTATTCTTACAGCTGTTTGTTCTTCTTTTTTCTTTTTAAGAAAATACGACAGTAATTATAAAATTATATTAATAATCTTTACTTAGCTCGAATTACAAAAGAGATAAAATTTAAACCAAAATAAAGAAAAAAAATATAATTCAACATTGGTTGGCCTTGCAACTTACAAATTACAACTACCATAAATATAATCATGTTAGTCCGAGTCTGGAGAATATATTTTTTATCCACAAATGAAATGGGTTTTCCTTGCCTCTATATTTGGAAGATGTATCTTATTTTACCATTGTAACAGAGAAAAATAAGAGTGAATGGGATATTATATTTGGCATGTAGTTACTAGTTTTAATTTTTTTTAGGAGAAATCTTATGCAATAAGCTGCCAGAGTAAACCCACCTAACGAATAAGTAAATATCAAAAAGTTAGCGTAGAATCATCCACATCATTATGACTTTCACTTAAATTGATTACGATATTTACTAATAAGAAATCGAACATGTAATATGTGTTCGTTCACATCACTGGTGCAGGCATGGGTCTATCTCCAATTTTTCAATATTAATCTTAAAAGACGACGAAAAAGTGTTCTTTTACTAGTAAGAACTAAGAAGAGGTTCTGTCCTTTGCCTAGCAGTACCACAATCGAATTTAATGAAATATCAATACCTTTCTACTCTTTGATATAACGGAGATGTTTGGAAGTAAAAATTTCAGATTTTAAAAAATTATATTTTAATAAAATAATTTTTTTTTATTAAATCATCACTTTCCACTACAAATAAATATAAAAGAAATTTTAAAATCATATATCCCTTTAATTTTCCACTATCTTTGTTAATCCAAAATTTGTGCCACCCAAAATTTTTTTAGCATTCACGGTAGTCTGAATGACAGATATGCGTTTCATTCATGCCTCCCATTATTATCACCTCCATCCAGTTAAAATTGCTACACGTGGACGGTCCGCAAATTTCACCTTGAAGCCATGAAATTTAAGCATATGTGAAACTGAGATGCTTACACGTGGGCGGTGGATATGAAGTTAGTAGTCGAGTATCTGTGGAAATCTTCTTTGGAAACAATGCTGGGATATAGTCAGAACCATTATATAAAACACAGACAACACAAGGTTTCAACAACTGATAGTGGACCACGGACAACTTGTGTCCGCCAAGTCGGCGGTTGTACTGATTTCAAAATAGTTTTACCGTAGGAAATAAATACTTATAAATTTAAATAATAGGCGGAGTGGATATTTGCTCGTGATTTTCTCATTTTCCAACGGACCTTTTATTAGATTCGGAGCGAGGGGAGAATGAGACTGTCAAAAGGATAAGAAGTCAGAGGGTCTCAGTATCAGTGTCTGTGCCACTGAACTCTCAGTCTGTGATCTTTGCGAGAACGCGATGGCAGCTTCGCAATTCTCCGCGACTTCGACCCGGCTAGAGGCATTTTCGCAATGCAATGCGGTCTCTAGACTATTCGCTTTCGGTTCCGGAAGCAGCAGATCAAAACTTCTGTCGATCAGGACCTTGAGTTCACGGCCTGTGAGGCGGTATTTCTCGGTCAAGAACGTGTCCAGCGAGCCGAAGCCGAAACTGATGGATCCAATCACCGAAGGTCGGGATTTTCCTGTCCCCTGCTGTGTTTGATCTATGATCTTGCGCTTCCATTTTTTGTAGTTGACTTTCAGAGAGAGGTGGTATTCTCCTTTATCTGCTGTTGTGTTTTTTTTGGCCAGGAACTAATGTAGTTGAGTATAAAGAAAGTACGCTCACTTAAGGTTAGTCGGAAAGGATCGAAGGATTTAAATGGGGAGAGTGGTAAAAGAATAAACGAAATGAAGAGGAATGATTGGGTTCGTAAGGGCGCGTTTGAAACAGGGGTGATGGTAAACTAATTATTAGGTGCTCGTGGAGCACTGTTCCCTCATCTCGCGTAAATGATGGATCCTATGAAGGCTTTTAGGCAGTGCCACATTTATATGAGGGGAAGGAACAATGCTACCTAATAGCTTCTGCTGATGATTGTTGGTCAATTTCCTATGAAGTGACCCATTACCATCTATCTAGTGACCTTGTATGCCTGTATTTCAGATTTCTGTTAGTGGGGAAAACAAAAAGGAATTTTGAATCCTCTACCAACAGATATTTGGTATATCGCACATAGTCAACTACATCTTACCTTGTTAGCATCAAGAAAGGATTGAGACTCATCATTTGGTGAGAAGTTACCTCAAACCTATTAGAAGTCATGCTATTTGATGATCTCAACTGTCTTGTTCCAGTCAAACTCATGTGTCTATGCAACTGAGGATGGGAAAAGAGTTTGCAGGTTAAACAATTGACAATCATTTAATTAAGCTGCCTTGTCACTGGGTGCTGCTAGATGGTGCACTTCAGGTGGTGTGTTTGGATCTTTTTTTGATGCTGACATGGTAAGACGTGATCTGTTTTTTGCATTGTGGCTTACATGGGGAAAGGGGGTCAAAGTGAGACAAGCATTAAGATAATAAACCCTAAACTCTCTTTCTGCATTTGTGTCCAAATTAAGAGAGAGAGAGAGAGAGATTGCGAAGGCAATTCCTGTGAAGTGTGCATATATTTCATTTCATGTTGTCTACCGTATTGATGATTACCATTTGTATTTTGCTTTAGAAGCTCCAACTTCTCACACTTCATTCACACCGGATGCGGCATCTATTGCCTCAAGTATCAAGTACCATGCAGAGTTCACCCCATTGTTTTCTCCAGAGCGGTTTGAGCTTCCAAAGGCATTCTTTGCAACCGCACAAAGTGTCCGTGATGCTCTCATTATAAATTGGAATGCAACATATGAATACTATGAAAGGTTGAATGTAAAGCAGGCATATTATTTGTCGATGGAATTTCTACAGGTTTGCCATTAGTGTTCTCTACTTTTCCCACAAAGACAATTCATTCTTGTTGTTTCTAACTGCACGATGTTATTGTTCCCTAATCTTTAATTTTTGTAGGGTAGAGCACTGTTAAATGCAATTGGTAATTTAGAGCTCACTGGTGAGTATGCAGAGGCTCTCAGAAAGCTTGGATATAAGTTAGAAAATGTGGCCTCCCAGGTCAGGTTGCTTTTCTTGTAATTTCCATTCAGTTTGATGTAGTTTGCTATGGATTCTTCAATTCAAGTTCTACTCAACTTGATCTCTATAACCCCAAATTTTCTCAATCAATGTTGGACCTAAGCCAACCAAAAATGTGGGCAAAAGCCAACATGTGCAACAAAGTTAATTAATTTTCCATTGATTGGTGAATTAAATGGGTGAGTGAAAGCTAGGGAATCATTATTAGCAGAAATAGTTTAAGCAAACAGTGAAGGCAGAGAAGTTATTATGCCTAATTTCCTTTTGATCCAAGGGCAACCTTGAAGTGCATTCCGATTCCCAAAACATATTCATATATAGAGATTAACCTTATGATAATCAGATATAGAGATAACAATAATTTCTTGGATTAAGTTACTAACTTCTTCACTTGGTTGTGACTTCGGCCTTTTTATTTTTCCTTTTTTCTCAGAAATGGTTGGATTTCACCAAAGCAGACAATTCAATACCAACTTTGGAGAGACAAACAATTATTGGAGCTGATTGAAATGGTGCTTGTGGGGAAGAAACAACTTATAAAATCTGAATACGAATCACCATACGAATCATAAACAACTTGTTTGTTTTGAACCCTCTACCACCTAGGATAGACAAGATGATCTTGAATATGACCTTTTCTTTTTGTAATTACTTAAATGCACTTTCATGCAAATCAATTAATCTGTCTGTGGGTATACGTCTCAGTCAGGTCAGGTTGCTTTTCTTGTAATTTCCATTCAGTTTGATGTAGTTTGCTATGGATTCTTCAATTCAAGTTCTACTCAACTTGATCTCTATAACCCCAAATTTTCTCAATCAATGTTGGACCTAAGCCAACCAAAAATGTGGGCAAAAGCCAACATGTGCAACAAAGTTAATTAATTTTCCATTGATTGGTGAATTAAATGGGTGAGTGAAAGCTAGGGAATCATTATTAGCAGAAATAGTTTAAGCAAACAGTGAAGGCAGAGAAGTTATTATGCCTAATTTCCTTTTGATCCAAGGGCAACCTTGAAGTGCATTCCGATTCCCAAAACATATTCATATATAGAGATTAACCTTATGATAATCAGATATAGAGATAACAATAATTTCTTGGATTAAGTTACTAACTTCTTCACTTGGTTGTGACTTCGGCCTTTTTATTTTTCCTTTTTTCTCAGAAATGGTTGGATTTCACCAAAGCAGACAATTCAATACCAACTTTGGAGAGACAAACAATTATTGGAGCTGATTGAAATGGTGCTTGTGGGGAAGAAACAACTTATAAAATCTGAATACGAATCACCATACGAATCATAAACAACTTGTTTGTTTTGAACCCTCTACCACCTAGGATAGACAAGATGATCTTGAATATGACCTTTTCTTTTTGTAATTACTTAAATGCACTTTCATGCAAATCAATTAATCTGTCTGTGGGTATACGTGTCATGGTATCTAATATCTTTTGTTGACTACAAACAGGAGCCTGATGCTGCACTCGGTAATGGGGGTCTAGGGCGCCTTGCCTCCTGTTTCCTGGACTCTTTGGCAACATTAAATTACCCAGCATGGGGCTATGGCCTGAGATACAAGTATGGCCTGTTTAAACAGCGGATAACAAAAGATGGGCAGGAGGAAGCTGCTGAAGATTGGCTTGAGGTATACGTGATATCTGCTTTTTTTCCTTAACTCGAAGTGCTTAATAGCATTTGAGTGACGTCTTACTGTTCGGATTGATTACACTACCTTGAAGTAAATTATGGTTTCTTGTTGCAGATGGGAAATCCCTGGGAAATTCTGCGAAATGATGTCTCCCATCCTGTCAAATTTTATGGCAAGGTTGTTTCTGGATCGGATGGAAAAAGACATTGGATTGGAGGAGAAGATATAAAGGCTGTTGCTTATGATGTTCCAATACCAGGATATAAAACTAAAAACACTATCAATCTGCGACTTTGGTCCACCAAGGCTCAGTCAGAAGATTTTGATTTGAATGCTTTTAATGCTGGAGAGCACACCAAAGCATATGAAGCCCTAGCAAATGCTGAGAAGGTTTGGATGCACTCATCATGTTATATACATTTTCTTTTGATGATCTTGCCTGCTGTCGGACACTTTTTTTCTAAATTTTGCCTACAAATGCCTACTTTCAGATGGGTCCCTTTTCATATTGTGAGGGACCTTGACCGCCAATAATGCCAACTTTCAGATGTTTCTATCATATATAATGTTTGTTACTTCTACCACTTGGTACAAAGGATGGTTTGTATACTGATTTTTTTAATACCAGATTTGTTATGTACTCTACCCCGGGGATGAATCGATGGAGGGCAAGATCCTTCGTTTGAAGCAACAATACACGCTATGTTCAGCGTCTCTACAAGATATCCTTGCGCGATTTGAGAGAAGATCTGGAGCAAATGTAAAATGGGAAGAGATCCCTGAGAAGGTTGCAGTACAGATGAATGATACCCACCCAACTCTCTGTATCCCAGAGCTGATGAGAATTTTGATAGATTTGAAGGGTTTAAGCTGGAAGGAGGCCTGGACCATCACTCAAAGGTACTAGTGTTTGTTTTGTATCCATGCATTGATGAGTTACCTTTGTTGATTGTGCGTTGGACTATTTGGAACACTGGATCTAATTGATATCTTTGTGTTTTACTCCCTCCGTCATAATCCGACTCTCTTGCCTTCCTTTGAAGAAGATCCAACATAAATGTCAACTTTCTAAAATTGGAAGTTTATATTTCAACATTCCATATTACCTCTACTTTTCTCAAAAACCAGATGAGATTCTTGGTAAAAGTCGTGTCACCTCTAATAGATTAAATAATATTTTAGGTAGATCAATTTATAATGTTCCTTCTATTAATAATCACAACATTCCAAACTGAGACATAATAATGGGGATGGAGGGGGGGAGTCATAAATGTTTGGATTATAATGAACTAAGTGAGGTACACCAGATCATAAATAGCAGAAGTTTATTCATCCTCTTTTCTCACCTCATGTAGATGCAAGTGGGACAAGGATTTGGATAACTATAGCGATTTCTTTTCTTCTAATCTCTATTGTGCTGAAAAGACATGCACAGGCGCGCACTTTAACACACATTCCAGCTGGTTGGCTCAACCCATGTTTCCATCTTTGCGGTTCGAAGAGAGAAAAAATAAAATGAAAGCTAGAACATTATCCATGGGATTCTTCTAACATTTTCTAACGCTTCCATTAGTTTCTGATAGTCTTGCTGATTTTCTATTCTTAATACAGTCTCACATTTTGTAACATCTATTTATAACATTCTGCAACCTTTGTTCCAGAACCGTGGCATATACGAATCACACTGTTCTTCCTGAGGCATTGGAGAAATGGAGTTTAGAGCTTATGCAGAAACTGCTTCCTCGACACGTGGAAATCATCGAGATGATTGATGAGGAGGTAATGCTGGACTATATGCATAACTAAAATCTTCTCACCTAACTTATATTTTTCCTGATTCCTAATTTGTCATATTTTCCAGCTTATCCAAACCATAATATCTGAGTATGGAACAGCGGATTCTGAAATATTGGAGAAAAAATTGAAGGAGATGAGAATATTAGAGAATGTTGATCTCCCTGCCACCTTTGCGGATTTATTTGTGAAACCTAAGGAAAGCCCTATTGTTCTTCCCAGTGAGGAACTTGAAAATTCTGAAGAAGCAGTTGAACCTCTTGATGAAGAAGGTGGATCTGAAGAGGAAGGCACTCAGAAAAAGACAATGGTGTTGCCAGATCCAGTACCAGAGCCTCTTGTGAAACCTAAGGAAAGCCCTATTGTTCTTCCCAGTGAGGAACTTGAAAATTCTGAAGAAGCAGTTGAACCTCTTGAGGAAGAAGGTGGATCTGAAGAGGAAGGCACTCGGAAAAAGACAATGGTGTTGCCAGATCCAGTACCAGAGCCTCCAAAGATCGTTCGCATGGCTAATCTCTCTGTTGTTGGGGGTCATGCAGTAAATGGCGTTGCTGAGATACATAGCGAGATAGTAAAAAAAGACGTATTCAATTCATTTTTTAAGGTAAAAATGTTGTTCATATCAAGATAATGCAGTTCAATGATTCTGGAAAAGGGAAAAACAAAAGTGATTCATTCAGTCAATGCCTGTTATAGTATCTTATGTACTCATATCATTGACCTCTACACTGTCGTTTTGGCAGTTGTGGCCTGATAAATTTCAAAACAAAACAAATGGGGTGACACCAAGAAGGTGGATCCGCTTCTGCAATCCAGAATTAAGTAAAATTATATCCAGCTGCACTGGTTCAGACGACTGGGTCCTAAATACTGAAAAACTGGCTGAGTTACGGAAGGTAGTCCACCCAATCAAATTTCTTACTTGTCTAATTGTCACATTGATGATCATTAGTCTTGATAAATGAAAACAGATTTTGATTCCTCTTCAGTTTTTTTTCTAACATAGTGTCTCTTTTCTTTTAGTTTAAATCCTGATTGGTCAAATTTAAATGGATACTTTTAAAATGTGGAGCACTAACATTGGACATGACACAGTATACACATAAGTATAGAATATGTACCTCCTTTCGGGCTTGCACCCTATAGACATGCAGAAGCAAAAAGAGAGGAGTTTATGATTTGCAAATTTCAAGACGACTGACAGTTACCCAAAAAAAAATTTCAAGACGACTGGAGTACCCATGTTTTGCAGACTATGTAACACTTAAGTTTAGGGTCATATCACCATGTCTTAGAAGTGACACTGCGACAGCACTTTGCCTAGGAATAACCACATTAGTGGTTGTATTCATAGTTATTTTCATTCTCAAAATTTGTATTTGTACTTGCATCTTAAGTGGTATTGACAATTGCGATGACAGTTACAGTTACAATTACAATTTTTATGTCGTCTCTTACCTTCTCAACTCAAAAACACGAAGCTCTACATCTTGTGTTATCTGCTTAGAAAATACATTTGAAGTCTATATCTTAGATTTCAATCTTTTCTATACACAAGGGGTTACTGCATTCGAAGTGAAATTCTTCTTTTCGATTTTCACTCTTTTTTCAATTATGCATAGGAGCTTTAGAATTGAAGCCATGGATTTTGAATTTCAAGGCATATTGTCCATCTGTTTTGTCATATATGCCTAGTAGATGATAAAAAAGTGGTGCTGATCTCACAGACCTACTAACTGCGGTAGTTCCACTTTTAATAGTTTGCTGATAATGAGGATCTCCAAACCCAGTGGAGGGCTGCCAAAAGGAGCAACAAGATGAAAGTTGTGTCATTCCTCAAAGAGAAGACAGGGTATTCTGTCAGCCCTGATGCATTATTTGATATCCAGGTAATTTGGTTGCCTTTGGATTCACTTCTTTCTCGCAGTGTGACAAAAGTGTGGGAAAATGGAATTGTTCAACGCCAGATGAAAGTAGGAAAAGTCCACAAAATGATGGAAAACTGGGGTATGTTTTCCGTAAGGCATCCCCAGAAGAAACTCAGTCAAATTTTAGATGAGGTAGTAGTGGTTGACCATTAAGAAGAGAGTAGCTATAAAGGCTCAACCATCTCTTTATCTCATGGTTCAGGCTCAAGACAAGTTTTCATTATGGAGTGGATTAATATCTTCCAAAATAATGTATTCAGTTGGTGGTTTGTAGCTTTGGCTGCTCATCATTCAAAATTGTTTTTTCTTGTACGGCATGATGAACTGTGGCACCGATTTATTTTTTTAGGTGAAGCGCATCCATGAATACAAAAGGCAACTAATGAACATCTTGGGAATTGTTTATCGCTACAAGACGATGAAAGAAATGAGTGCAGCGGAGAGGAGAACAAAGTTTGTGCCACGAGTCTGTATATTTGGGGGAAAAGCATTTGCTACATATGTGCAAGCCAAGAGAATTGTGAAATTTATCACTGATGTTGGGTCTACAGTAAACCATGATCCTGAAATAGGTGATTTACTCAAGGTATGGATGGACTTGATCCTAGATCTTGTTAATGAGTTTTGTGAAAGGTGGGCATACATCATCTATCTTTACTATCACAGGATTAACAACTTGACTGACTCTTTTTCATTGTGATTCTCACATCATGAACAATTGGCAAGTTCTGTCAGTTTGTGGCATTGACCTATAAATAGGAATTTTGGTGCTTTGGCACTTAAAAACTAGACTGATTTGTAGATTTGATCTAAGTTATACTTCTGCGTATCACTTATAGTACGGATGGGCCATGATACAACTAAATCACTGCATGACTGAAAAAGATATAAAAGAGGAAGAAAAAAGAAAAGAGAAACGTAGTTTGAAAAAATTTGGATGTTATAACAGCACATCCTGGAAGGTTAGGACATGTAAATGTACAGAATGAAATAGTTTTCACAACACAGACTTATCATTTCAGGCAAAGAATCTCTATCCCCCCCCCCCCTCTCCCCGGGTGGAGAGGATAGGAATTTGATAGTAATATCTATGTAACAATTGATGGTAATTATTTCAATAAAACAACTTGACATTGCATATAGGAATTTGATATTACTTAGTTATCTCTTTGTAACACTTGATGGTAATTATTTCAACAAAACAACTTGACACTGCATAGTCAAGTCCTGCTGGCGCATCTCAGTTCTCAAGTTCAGTTTCTATACCAACATAGCCACACCATTGAGTTCAGTTGATTTAAATTGGTTGTTAAATAACTCTAAATTCTTTCTTAAACGTGCATCGGTTGCTCGCTGCAAATTCCTCTTGATCAATTGAAAGACAATCATTGTTTGTGTAATTATTGCCTATTACATTGTTTCTGTTATCACAAAGCTAATGATTTTGAAATATTGTTTGTCTCAATTAGGTCATTTTTGTTCCTGATTACAATGTCAGTGTCGCTGAATTGCTTATCCCTGCAAGTGAGCTATCACAACACATAAGGTATTTCACTTGATGCTTGGTACTATTTTCTTGCCTTGTCTCGTGGTTGTCTAGTTTTATGTTTGCTGCATATGGTAGATGGAGGAAGGGATTTTGCCAGTACTCGTGTTTTTAGCAGCTTATTGATGCTTTGAATCAGGCTTGCCCATACGTGGCCTTTTGTGTTTAAAGTTGTGAAGGACTGAAAGTTTTTCTGCGATGGGCTTAATGTGGTCCTGGCAACGGCTGGAAATGTACAGTGTAGATTTCTTTCGGGGAAGCATGAGTAATGGGTGGTAAACTAGGGAGCAGAGTCCTAGGATTTTTGAAATAGTTTAAGTTAGTTGTCAGCCTGACTCAAGTTCTATTGTACACATGTGAAATATAGGTTGGATTATTTCCTCCCAGCACACTCATTTTGTCCATCATTGTAAGTAGTAACAGCACAAAAAGAACCAAATGCAACAACGGTATTCCAGTACAAAGAGTTACTTAATTTATATGGTATAATAGCAAAAATATTCCTTTGATTGTTGCTGGAAATGCTTATTCTTATGCACCTTTTGCTGCAGATCAGTAACCATGCTTGTGTGTTGGCAATGCGCAATTACCGACATTAAGAACTTATGTCTTTAAGTGCAAGGAGAGCTTGGGAAATTAAAGAATTATTTGCCAAAATCTTTAGGTATTAGTTAGTTGTGTTAGATAAAGCTTTCACAAAGCTGACACCTTCCTCCCTCTCTGTAGTACTGCTGGGATGGAGGCCAGTGGAACTAGCAACATGAAGTTTGTGATGAATGGTTGCATTCTGATTGGGACCTTGGATGGAGCGAATGTTGAAATAAGAGAAGAGGTTGGTGCAGACAACTTTTTCCTCTTTGGTGCTGAAGCTCATGAGATTGCTGGGCTCAGGAAAGAAAGAGCTGAGGGAAAGGTATGCCTTCGTAACAAACTCATCACTTCTCTCATGTTCTAACTGGGATTGCTAAGTTGGCAGAAATTCTACGAACTAGCTTATTGTTTCTGTACATTGCAATTTAACCTTGCTGAACATGTAGTTTGTTCCGGACCCACGTTTTGAGGAAGTCAAGGAATTTGTAAGAAGTGGTGTTTTTGGGTCTTACAATTATGATGAACTTATCGGGTCTTTGGAAGGAAATGAAGGTTTTGGCCGCGCTGACTATTTCCTTGTGGCCAAGGACTTCCCTGTACATGTAGAGATGCCAAGCAGAAGGTTGATAGAAGCATACCGGGTGACCAGGGTGAGTATATACGGCATCAATATGCTTGCTTAATGTAGATCAGTTGCTTTGTGTTGGCAGAGATCCTTTAAGTGTTGGGACCAAAATGCACAAAGCTTTCATGCTGGGATGGAAGTGGAACTAGCATGAAGTCCTGATTGGGACCTTGGATGGAGCGAATGTTGAACTGGTGCTCTCATGAGATTGCTGGGCTCAGGAAAGAAAGAGCTGAGGGAAAGGTATGCCTTCGTAACAAACTCATCACTTCTCTCATGTTCTAACTGGGATTGCTAGGCTGGTTGGTGAGTTGGCAGAAATTCTACGACCTCTCTTTGTTTTTGGAAGAAATGGAAACTAGTAAAGGGAAGAATAACTTATTGTTTCTGTTCTTCTTGTCTTTTACATGCTGATTGCAATTTAACCTTGCTGAACTCGTTATGTAGTTTGTTCCGGACCCACGTTTTGAGGAAGTCAAGGAATTTGTAAGAAGTGGTGTTTTTGGGTCTTACAATTATGATGAACTTATCGGGTCTTTGGAAGGAAATGAAGGTTTTGGCCGCGCTGACTATTTCCTTGTGGCCAAGGACTTCCCTGGTTACATAGAATGCCAAGAGAAGGTTGATGAAGCATACCGGGACCAAAAGGTGAGATATACGGCATCAATATGTGCTTGCTAATGTAGCTTTTTGTAGAGATCCATGTGACTGCAATTCATGGTGGAAACACATTCCATATTTATGAACTGGGTCAATTGGATCCTATGTTTGCTTCCATCTACAAAATTTTCATGTTGCTCATCCATCAAGCACATACATCCAACTCATACATTTTCTCACAGATGCAATTACAATCATAAATAGTTCTAGTTTGGTTATTCTATTTGTGCCTAATATCTGTGATTGGTGCTGGTTCAGAGATGGACAAGAATGTCGATCTTGAATACTGCAGGATCATACAAGTTCAGCAGCGACAGAACCATCCATGAATATGCCAAGGACATATGGAATATTGCACCTGTCGAATTGCCGTAGAGGTCTATTTGTACGGACCGGTGGAGATGGATTTCGCACGGATGGCTGATTACAGAGGCATTTCGTTCTTTCAACGTATCTTTTTGTTGCTTTCGACCTTTTCAGTATGTAAAGAAAATGGGTGGGGAATAAGGTGCGAGGTCTCGTTCGAATTCAAGTTTTTTGCAATAAATAATGCAACGCGCTCGCCTTTGTGCACAGAACTGGTTCTTTTTTACCTTCCAATTTTGATGGGCGCTGCTGAGGCTTGCCGGTTTTTAATACAGTAGCTCTCTTGCATGGGTTTGATTTTGTTGCTGCTCTTAATCCTAGCAGTCTTGTTTCAAGAACCGGAAGCTATTCGAATGGAGATGCATTGAGCTAAAAGCCTTCAGATCTATAAAAAGTGGTGCCTGCTCTTAATCCTGTCAGTCTTTCAAATTCATTGCATGGTAGATTTCATATTAAGGATATATAATATTTATTTCAAATTCATTGCATGCGAAATTGGATTAGGGTTTGGAGGTTAGTATGGGTTAACAGGAAGAAGAGTAGGGTGGCGGGTTGATGTCTGTGCGTGGTTGTGGGATTTGGTACTTGTCAGGCCACCTGGTGTACTCCATGAAGTTCTTCAACTTCTCACGCAGAGCTTTTCATAGACAGAGAGAGAGAGAGATTGGTCTGTGAAATCCGCAACCGATTCTTTTTGTGACAGAACTCTGGACGTTAGAGGGGGGTGTCAGAGTGAGGTGACAGCCGGAGAGAACGAAGGACAATTGGATCTGGACTCACGTGGGCCTTAAGCTAATAGGCTTCAGTGATCTTATGTCTTGTTTACGGGCACATATTTGATGTGCTTCCAGGGACTGAGAGTGGGCCTTAAACATAAGTTCTCTGTGAGCCCCAACGTAGGTTTCAAATGGGCCTCCAAACCATTCAAGTAGCTCCACTTGTTTAGAAAGGCGTCAACTTTTCTCTCTTGAACCATGCAGTTAGATGAGCATGTTCGTCGTCCTCTCTGTGCACGGTTGCCAAACCAACAAGATAACGCGGATACGGGGGGACAAAGAAAGTCTATTAGCTGGATTTATCATTCACTCTTTGAACCAAACAAAATTGAGATACAAAAAGGACGGAAGTTCAACAAAAATCAAGCACAATATTCCTGACCATCTGGTTTCCAAAACGAAACGTGTGTGAATGAGCTTCGATTCGCTAACTGTGGAAACTTATCAGTGAAGAATGAAGACGTAAACGTGGAACTAATACCAGCTTTTTGATGAAACGCACACCATGGATTTACCAAACATCAAACGGAAGCTTCACCTCTCTCTACATGGGTTATTCTCAAATCTGCTAAGAAAGCCACTAGAAACTACGAGGTAGCGATGGAGGGAAATCTCCTTTCTCAGTTAGGGATTAGACCCACCATCAGCTCAGGCTTCTGACCATTTCCAACCCACCATGACTTGATTCCAACATCAACGTTGGTCTCTCCCTCGGGAATAACTGGGAGATTAAGATCGACTAAATCAGAGATTGCAGAAATCTGTTGCTTTATTACCAGAGTCTCTTCAGCTAAGGTTTCCGAGCTTTTAAGCGAATGAACCCTCTTGTGACCGCCCAAAGCTTGGCCTGATGCAAAAACCTTGAAGCAGACGTGGCACTTGTGCTCCTTAGTTTCCTTTGACACTGACTTCTCCTGCTCAACCGAATTCTCTCCAAACTCAATACTGACAAGCTTGCATTTAGCCTCTGTTTCCGGAATAATGTCACGCTGGCTGCTCTCTTCACAGCTATGAATTTTCAGTTCAGAGCAGTTCTTAGTTCTGTGTATTGACTGGTGGCCTCCAAGTGCGTGATGAGAGTGGAAATTCTTGTCGCAGATCTTGCACTTGTATTTAGTTATCTTCGAAGAACTACTTACGATTCCAAGATCAGCAGAAGTAGCACACGTCTGCTTGCAAGACTTTCCCCTCAACTGAGCATGACAAGCATCAGGCCTAGCTTTATTGGTTGAAGCCGACTTCGTGGATCCTGAATTAGCTGGATTAAATCCATCACCTTCTGCAAAATCTTGATCCAATTCTACTTCAGTGTGCTCGATTTTCACCTTACTGTGATTATCCTTCTCCATTTCATCTCCAGACACATCATCCGGTTTAGGTATCCTGCATCCGGCATCCCCATAAAACTTGTCAACCGGGATTTCCAATTCAACCTTCTTTTCCTCAGAAATTCCAAACCCAGAATCATTTTCGCTAAATTCGTATACCGTCTTCTCAGCCAAAACAGTCTTAGAATGTGAAACACCAGAATCGGAATCCTCCACCCTTCGTTTCTTCATCTTACAAGAATCATCACCTTCCAAAGCAAAGATTCCATCCTCGTTATCATTGGCAATCCGCTTATTTTGCCCAGATGACTTGACCTCGACAGTTTCTGAATCATTGTCAGAATACTCCGTAAGCGAGCAAAATCCATCCCAATTTCTTACGCCCTCAGACAGCATCACCAAGCACATAGCAACCTCTGCTACTTCTTGCTCAATTTCCCCAAAGCATAAAGATTCATTCAAGCTAGAAAACGAAGAATTTGGACGAATCTTGTACCTCATTCTGTTTGATCTTTTTCTGCGCACCAGCCCCAGGCTTTCACCGTACGATTGGTTGTCCATGTCCATCTTCTGGCTTGAAGTAGTGGATGATTCGATGCATACCTCAAATCTTTCACAGTGGCTCCTCTTGTGGGTTGTGAGAGCTCCCACTGACCCAAACCCTTTGCCACATTCTCTGCAGTGAAGTCCACTTCGTCGTCTCCCTGAGTGATGCCTCATGTGACCAAACAAAGCTTTTAGTGACTCGAATGCTCTGTCACACATTTTACAGACAAGTTCTTGCTCTGAAGCACCATGGCCTGAGCGTGAGAACTTCCAAGACTTCTTGGGGTTTTCTCTAAGGCCATAACCAGTATGTCCACAGCCTTCAAAACCCATTTCACTTTTGATGCCCTTTTTCCGTCCTTTGGCTGATTTCTTGCTCGTATGGCACCTCATGTGACCTCCCAAGACTTTCCCACTCACAAAACTTTGGTTGCAGAGCTTGCACAGATGCCTCTGTTCTTGATCTTGTCCCATCGTGGAATTTCCCAAAAAGCCCGACAAAGTTTTCTAAACAAAAGTAACTTCACCCCAGAGAAACTAGACAAAGAAATTCAGAACAGAAACCCAAGCAAAGGCTAAAATTTCGATGAAAGCTTAAATTTTTACCTACATTCCCAGAAAAACCAAAAGAATGATCAACAAACAGAGGAATCAATCGAGACCCGGATGAGAAAAGACCAAGGTTAGCAACCACATCATCGGGATTCTTGCTTTTGGAAAGTGTGTAGAAACAAAAAAATTCCCCATCGAGAATCGAGGTCCCCAACGGAGAGCTTAAGACCTTACGTTCCGAAAGAACCCTATTCAGAGCGGTTTCTTTTGGGTCTCTCTCTCTCTCTCTCTCTGTGGCTACTACAAATATGCAAGCGGAACGTCGAAACAAACACAGATTGGTTAATGCACGATCTACGAATAGAAACAAAGAAAGGTACAAGGGGACAGAGAAAGATAGTGGAAATCTGTTGGATGATACTACATATTTGAAAGGAGAAAGCTTGCGTGGGAAGAAAGGCAAGAATTGTGTTGGTGTCCCATTCATTCTACCCTAACTGTGGTGGACACTCATCTCTGCACACTAGTCTGCCTCACTTATGTCACCTATGGCTATTTGTCTCCTCGTTTTTAACTTATGGCCGATTTTCACGCATAACCGGACGTTAAAAAGACGGGTGCGCATAATCATGATGATAAAATAACAAAATTGATAGATCAAGTGCATGTCAGCCTGCGTAGAAAAAAAAAAGTGCACGTCAGTCTTTTTTTTTGTCCAATTTACGTAGGTTTTTCTAAATCTTAGCCTTATATAGAGAGAATATTCACAAGTAACGGAGAAATTTTAAGAATTTTGGTGTAGAGAACGAGAAACAAAATCCAAACCAACTTTTTTTTTTTTTTTTTTTTTTCAAAGTATTTGATTGCTATAGAGATACATTATTATCTCCCAAAGGACACTGGGTTGGGCAGGGTCTTTTCCACTAGACCAATTGGTATGAGTAATTTACACTGAATAAGAATTTTCCTAGTCGTGATGAATAAAGTTCAAAATATTTCAAAGATGATAAAATGACGAGGATCACCAATAAAAGTGATAGAAAATACTACTTAAAATTCAAATCTTTAGAGTTTCATGAGCTCATGAAACTGTTACCACTTACCAGCACCTATTAACATCCCCGATGTGTTGCTTTGATTCGACGAGAAGTTAGAAATTCTTAACGAACTGGAAGTTCAAATATTTCAATCAAGTGGATCGGAAAAAAAAAAAAGAAGTGATAGAAGAAAGTAGCTTTTGATCTCGTATGAGAATACTTACGAGTTCATACAACGGTGCAAGTTTCTCGAACGAATTCCTTTGATGTGAACACCGCACTGGAACCAACTGCCTCCAACCACTCCTTACTTTGTCTTGCTCTTGAGACGCTGACCCCACAGGAAAAAAAAAAAAAAAAAAAACCCCAGAGGACCAACCGCCGGTCCGCCACTCTTTTCACCCTTGCGTAACTGCTTCAGTTACTACAATCGATGGCACTCAAAGGTTAAGAATATTGATTTGAAGCAATTATTTTACAGAAAGTTCAATCTTCCGTCGTCCCACGCCATCACAGTGGCGTGAACTTGACCGTAAACTTGTACGGATTATTTTCCGAGTCATTAAGCTAATCTGACGCCTGAAAAACCGGCTCAGATCAAGGAAACCAAGAGTGTGTTTGTTTGTAAAATTTTGAGGAGGTTAAAATTTTAGGGTATTGAATTTGGTGAAAAAGTAAAAAGAGAAATGATTTTTAATATTTATTATAATGAAAAGTAATGATTTGACGAAAGAGAGAGAGATTATATTGTAATTTTTTATTGTGTTAAAATTTTAAGAAATGTAAAATTTTGGTGTGCAAACGCACCCCAAGTGGCCGGGCTTTTCTGATCATCAAGTTGGCTTTAGCCTGCATGAAACGGTATATTTGATACTTTCTTTTCTCAAGCCATCAAAGAACTGTAATCCCAAAAATATGGAGAAAGAGAAGGAAAAGTTGTGTAATGACTGAAGAGCTTTCTGTTGCCAATATTTAATGCAATGGTCACTCTTTCGGACTTTTCGATTTCCTTTTTCCCTGCATTGTCTGTCTGATGGAAATACTGGAAAATTGGCAACAAGAAATATGACATGAGATAACTTGTCTTTGAAAGGAAGATAACCTAGATATCAATTATGAATCCAATCTGGTGTGTATTTTGGGACGGAGTTCTGTTAAGGTTGGATGAAGTACCTAGGAAAGTTTAGCATAAAAACCGTAGCGTGGATGTTTGCCATTGTCCTGCTCGGTCACCGTTCAGACAGAGGACTTAAGTATAAGTTTTTGAGAAGCCGCATAATTACTAACAAATAATCACCACTAAAACATGAATCTCAAAGTCTCCAGTACAAACTTCCATTTCAGCTCGAAATGAAACCTACTTAGCACAGAGACAGAAAGAGAGATTCGTTGAAGCCCTCAGTCCTCGGGAATGAGCCATTAAATCTAAAACGTGTCATTCCCAAGGTGATCCTGATAAGAATAAACAGGATATTCGGCTTTTGCGGATATGGGTTCAGCAACCTGCAAACTTTAAAATGCTAAACTCCAGGAGTCTTCCTCTGACACAATTGTGAAGATCAACTATCTTCTGAAAAAATACTTTTAAGACTTCCCCATCTTTGAAGGGCAGATCATCTACCACCACTATGCAAATCCTGTTTAAAGTCACAGCCGCCCCTTGCCTTGCCTGGAACAGTTCCGGTCCAAAGACAACTAAATGATAGGACAAAGAAAACAGGAGGAACTAATCAGCTCTCTTATAGTTGACCCCTGCCATAAGGGCAAGATTCCTCAAAGGAAACATCTTCATGCACACTGCAAATTGGAAAAATCAACTCTCGCCCACCTTTAGTATTGATAGGCTCATAAACGTAACCTGAAAAATGTTATCAACCACTCAATCTTTTATAAGATGAACCTTCATGTCTCTCATTCTCCACTGGACTCTCTTGCATCGTCAGCTGGACCACAGCTATCGACCTTGTCTCGCTGACTCTCAAATGATGTGCAGGAGTCATCTTGAATATCATAGTCCTCACTGTTATAACTTGGAATTTTGCCATAAACCTCTAATTGATTATCACCACGACAGTCATCAAAAGAATTACTTAGGCGTGTGCCTGAAATGTCATCTATATCTCCCTCATCGTCTTCATCAGTTCCAACCCTATGAATTATGATGTCAGCACCATGTTTACCAGCATCTACTTCTTCCTCAACCTCAATTTCTTCAGGGCAATCCTCTACATGATTTTCCTGATAATAAGCAGAGGCATCTTGATCAAAAGGAGACTCTACCACAGAGTCTTCATCTTCCTCTAGCAGCCCAGGTTCACTTTTTTGCCACTCATCATTGTCGCTATCAATGTTTAGTGGATCAAATCTATTCTGCTCAGCACGTTTCTGGAGCATAAAGACATTGAAATAATAGTTTACGAGGTCCTTCTTCGTTCGACAAGGGAAAACTGCCAAGAGATGGTCCCAAAAGTTCTTACCCAATGATGCAGGGTTAGAAAGAACAACCTCATGGAAGGCTTGCTCCTCCTCTAAAGTCCATCTCTTTGCAACCTCCTCTCCCATCTCCCCGAATCCTAACTCCTCAAATATCTCCTGTCCAAGATTTTCCTTCAGTTTCTCTCTTGCTTCCTTTACATGTCGTCTCACACATCTGACAGAACCCTCATCAAGGCACGTGCAATCACATCTGGCTTCCCCACTCTCATAGCAAAGGTTAGCAGATGCTTCAGGGTCAGGCATTGGAATTACACAAGTACCCATCAACATCTCTTCATTAACATCATCAACCAGGAGGCCTCCATTTGATGCATGTGAGATAGCAAGTTGAGGATTAGGCTCCTCCAGATTATCTGGAGAGTTCTTTAGCTGTTGGACAACCCATTCTGGAACAAAAGCTTGATGCTCTGGTCCAACAGAAACAAGCTTTCTAGAAGGACCGTTCAAAAGGGATAAATAGATCTCCTCAGACTGATATAAAGTATTTAGCTGGTCCCCAGATTGAAAAAATTCTGGAAAGAACGAGAAATGAGCTGCTGTCTCTGACCTAACATCAGCTCCAATAATACTTTCGTTAACCCACAAAATCTTGGGAATGCTGCCAGAAACACTAGTTTCTAACACCTTTCTCTCATTTGAGACTTCAGTGACCAAGTCATTTACAAGCCTGCCTTCATCTTGAAATTTAATAAGCCTGTCCTCCTCACCTTCACCATCTTCATATGTGAATTGGGTCAGGGAAAAAGTCAATTGAAAAGTTAAAGAATATATTATGGTGCACTAATCTTGGGTCACTGGGAAAACACACGCAAGTGACAAAAAATTCATGGAGATAGGTCCAGAGCAAGTTTCCTGACCAGTGGAAAAAATATTTGCAAATTCTTGTAACTTATTTCAACTGACACCATATTGAAAGCCACAACCTCGTTGTTTGACTCAAGAAACTATTCAAGGGAAAAAAAAAACCCACAACAGGTTTCAATTTTAAATGAATGAAACCAAATCCCTTGGAAGGAAAGAAGGAAATGCCGAACAGCCCCAATTGTGTTATTTAAAATTCATCAAATAAGGTCAATCTCTGTATCAAGATATTGTACCAATTTGGTTAATTCATTAAATGGACCAAATATAAAACATTTCTTATTTACAATCAGACCAGTTTGGATGACATAATCAATACCACTTTCCTCTACTGAGAATCTCGAGATATGAAGATATAAACTGCATATTACCTATTTGACGATTAGAAGGGACAATATCAATAGCAGGAGAAAGCTGACAAGCATGTTCCAGCAGTCTAGGTTGCTTAGAAGCAACCTCATATGAATCCTTGTCGACAAAAGGCCGTTTGTGTATCATTATCCCCCTGCAAGTAAGACTTACTTTAAGAGGGTGGAAAAATAAAATATATGCAAAGGTCTTGGACATTCATAGGTTTCGTCTGAAGTAGAGATCAGCGAACCAGGTCCTTCGAAAGTGAAAGAAAAGAACGGTCATTTTTTCCTTTGTATTTTAGGTTTCTACCCACAACTTGTATCTGTGGGATTCCACCCATGGCTCAATCTCCAAACCATGTTTATGGTATAAGAAATACCATTTAGTCCAAGGACCACAGACAACAAGATTAACTTCAAAAATGACAGTGTCTGATATTTACTATAAGCAAACATATATCCAAACAGATCAAGTTCAATTTTGACAAGCAATCAGACCAAAAACAAGATAAGGAGCTAAATGAACAGCATTGTATCATCCAACAGGATAAGGAACTGAGATTCAAATTTCAATAAAAAATAAATTTTGGGGTATCAAGATAACGATTGGGACTCTAGACAATTATTTACATCATAGAATAAAAAATAAGCTTCAACGGAAGAATGCACTTCATTGATGTATATCCTTATGGTTTGACCTGTACTCCTCAAAAATAGACCATCAAATTCCATGATGTAAAATTTCACAAAAGAAGGAAAGGCATCTACCTTGCCCAATCTTCCACACAAAATGAATCTACCTTCCCTCATCTCACAATCACCCATCCATCCTAATACCCACCAACAGCACAAATAGCCCAACACATTTATTCTTACAAAATGCTAATTTTTCATACTAATCTAACAAACCAGATGCCCATTTGTGCTTTAAGATTTGTTTCATATCTTGACTTAAGATATCCTTTCCCGTGCTGTGAAAGTTGCATCCTATTGGAAACGTTACAGAAAATGAACACATTTGAAAGCGGTTTGTCTTCCTCTTTGCCTCTCTTTTGTTCTTGTTAATATTCATGAGAATTTTCACACAATTCGAAATATTATAAAAAGATTAAAAAAAATTAAGAAAAAAGAACAGTACTGATTTATTTATTAACTACCGTATAACAGTATGCCTCCAAACCATGTAAGTGCAACATTGATTATGCATCAGAAACAATTTCAGACTCAAAAGAAGTTCGATAGTCTATAAAAGTTGAACATATTAAAACCACTACAAAAGCTTTCAAAAAATTAGGAAAAAAAGAAAAAAGAAGACGAATTTTCTGTACCTGAACTACAGGCCCTGGTATAACCTGCAAACTTGATGACAGACACAAAAGTATAAAAGCAACTGACGGGGCGCGGACAATGAAAGAAAAAAGGAGCAATCGAAACCCAGATTTAGAATCCCCAAATATTTAAAAACCAAAAATCTAGATCCTAGTTTCAAAGAACAAAACGCTGATCTTCAAGGATCTGAATTTAAAGAATACGGAGTTCGTCTGTATCCAAATAATTCCCAACTTTTCGAAACAATCCAAAAAACTAAAACCTACCCAGATAAAGTGGGATCGTCAAAAACAGATATATTTACAGGTTAAACAAACGTGTAAGAAATCAAAAAGAATTCAGTAGGTTTTTCTAAATACCCTAACCCTAGAATCGAAATTAGTATACAACGGGGCCTAAAATGGGGATCAATTCGTAGAGGAAAGAGCGAATCGGAGGAAGAAAGATTCAATTAAGAGATCTGCTCGCGGGATCCACCGAATCTGGACCAAAATTAGAAAGATTTGGGATCGAAAAATTCGGACCAAAAGAGTAAAGTTTGGAAGCTCATAATTAGTTTCTATTTATCGTTCGTGATCCGAGGATACGGACACTTGACTCGCGATGCTGAAAAAGAGAAAGCCTAACTGAAAAAAGAGTCGGGAATCCGATCAAAAAATTACGGAATATGACACTTAGGGATTACAAATAGTGGCGGGGAGAGGAGAAGGGAAAGATTCTGTCAGGTAAATGTCATAACTGGTGGTGGCATTTGCGTCAGAAAGCACACGTTTCTGCCACGTGGAGGAAAGTTAGGATCGTTTCGGCGACTCCAGTCGAGGTGGTTGAATGTAAATTAGCGTGCAAATGAAACTTTTATTCCGAAGATGCTAATTATACTCATTTAGGAAAAAAAGAAAAAAAAAAGATGCTAATTATACTCGAAAGCCAAATAAAAAGCCATGGCCTGCTGCCTTCACCTTACCCATGCCAATTATACACGTGTGCGTTTAGAAACAAGCGCTTTTCTTTTTTTCCTAATAAAGTGTCCAGATTAGTCTAAGCACATTTTGCTTAATGACAGATTCTATACAGTCATACCATCTGACATAATTTGGGCAATTATTAGACCAAAGTTCTTAGAGGTGACCCGAGATGGCTAGTAACGCTTATGAAGTTTTCACCATAAGATTTTAGAGATAGTATACCACTAAAACCCAAATTTTAACCCCTAGACTAACTCTTTAAAATTTTGTATTTATGTTGTCTCATCTTTCTCTTAAGTGGAGGAATCTTTAATTATCTCAAAATTTGCACATTTTTTTCTATTACGAATAACTTCATCTTATTAATTTATCATTAGATGTGAAGATGTTGGATAAACTCAATAAATCCTGATATATCCTTCATCTGAATATAATTTTATATTTTAACGGGCATAAGTGATTGTTTATTAGTAGTTTAATATGCATTATAATTTTAATGTATATGCAATTTATTCCATTATTCTTAACTCGAAATGTAGTCTTTTCGCATTTAGCTCCTCTTTAACAGTTAATACTCGGCTAGCCTCATGGTCAATGAGGCTTAAGACCTTTTTATGACCATCTTAGCACTTGTTCACGATACTGAATTCAACTTAATACATGCCATAATGTATCTTAACAAGCACAAACTACAATAATTTGTAGAGGATCAGGATAATTTAAAGTTCTTAGAGTTTCTTTGAGACAAAACTTCTTAAAACTTAACCGTTATTTTTTTTTTATAAAATATATATATCTCTAATGTCGTCAAATCTGTAAATGTGAACTTGATAAAAAAAAAGAAAAAAAAGAAAGATAAAAGATAAAATTTCAACCATTTAGTTTAAAAAATAATGGAAGCAATTTTGAAAATGAGTCCACACGTATTTAGCTAAAATTTTTAAAGGATCCTAATCTATGCGTAGATATATATTATTTAACAAAATTGTGAATAACTTAGGTGCATGCATCCTAGTAGCAACTGTTGTTGTTTTTTCTTTTTTTTTGGGGGGATATGCAGTTTGGGATTGACTTATTTTAGGGGCGGTCATGGTGGATGTGATCCTAATAGTTTAGGTTTATAAAAGACGTGTCGCGGTGGGTCAAAAACCAATGGTGGATGTGGTCGGTTGCACGTTTCTAAATTCTGAACCCAACCCGATCGATCTTATTCTATTCTGAGTCGTCTTTAATTTCTTAAATTCTCCAGGTGCCCACCAGATCACTTTAGGTGGTTTCATGTTAGACTATACTCGAAGTCATATAGCTGAGCCTGGTGGGTCGTTCATGTGGGGGTATTTCTAAGTATCCAGCATTGCTGTCGGGATTTTTTTTTTTTTTTTGTTCTTTAATGTTTTCTCCTTAACTTACTACTGACATTATTTGTCCACCTCCATCCGAATCAAGTAGTTCTTGAATAGAATTAGAGAGATTGTGACCGACGTGCACATCATGCATTTGCATGTTTTTAGAAAAGAGCCTGCCTTACGCAATAAGATTCCAAGAGAAAAAGTTGACCGATGGCCGCAGATCCTGTGAAAAGGGAAATGTCCTACATTTTAAATGGAGAGAAAACAAAATTTTTGGCCTGCAGCCTTTTGGAGGATGGAATCCAGACAGGATCGGGAAAATCCTGCCAACTTGACCCCAATACTTGTTGAAGCACTCGAATTTCAGACAAAAATGGAATTGGTAAAAATTCGAGCCAAAGACTAAATCGGAAAACTTGAACATTCTAGATATAATAGCAGATTACACCGACAAAAGATCCTCTGCGTTTTCTAGAAAACAAGTAAATGACAGACAGTAATAACCTTGGATACAATGTAAGGCAAAACATAGAGCCTCATACTTTCACCAGTGTTATACCAGTTATCCAATCGACTACCAAGGGAAAGTAAGAGACAAAGAAAATCATTATAACAAAAAATATATTATAAAGAATCGAACTGATTGCTGCCAACTATCGTCCTCGACCCATTGATCAGTGCATCTCTTCTAGGCCACAGCAGGCATGTCCTTGAGCCATGGGTCCAGGGGCTTTCCAATTGAGTAAACAATAAAACCAATCTCACGCAGCTTATCTACCTCAGCTACGTTCCTGCCATCAAATATAAAAGCTGGCTTCTGCATGTTATCATAAATCCTTTGGTAATCAAGAGTCTTAAACTCATCCCACTCGGTCAGAATGCAAACACCATGAGCATCCTTTGTTGCTTCATAAGCATCCCAAACCACGCTGACTTGCTTCACAGTGGTGGGGCTCATGGGCTGGAGGTGAATGGGATGGTCCCAAGTAAACTTGTCCATTGTAAGGTCCCTCTGGATCTGGTCTTCAGTGACCTGAGGGTCATATATGCTCAGCCTGGCCTTGTCACCCAATAGCCCCTTGCACACATCAATGGCCGGGGTCTCCCTTGTGTCACCCGTATCTTTCTTGAAAGCAAACCCCAGGATGGCAATCTTCTTGTTTGAAACCGTGTTAAACATAGATGCAACTACACGGTTTACAAAGCGGTTCTTCTGGTAGTCGTTGATCTTGATGACTTGTTTCCAGTACTCTGCCACCTCAGGAAGGCCATTGCACTCGCAGATGTAAACCAGATTCAAAATATCCTTCTGGAAGCAGGACCCACCAAAGCCAACACTAGAATTGAGGAACTTGGATCCAATCCTTGAGTCCTTACCAACAGCATATGCTACCTGTGTTACATTTGCCCCGGTAGCCTCACAAAGGGCAGACATAGCATTTACTGACGATATTCTCTGGGCCAAGAAGGCATTGGCAGCAAGCTTTGAGAGCTCCGCAGACCAGAGATTGGTGGTTAGTATACGTTCTTCAGGGACCCACTGAGCATAGACATCCTTCAACGCTTGGATAGCCTTCTGGCCTCCGGGGGTCTCCCGACCTCCAATGAGGACTCTGTCCGGATTAAACAGATCTTGAATTGCAGTCCCCTCCGCAAGGAATTCTGGGTTTGAGAGGATTTGGAATTCAATTCCCTTGCTGTTGTGGGTCAGAATTTTTTCGATTGCCTCAGCAGTTTTGACTGGGACAGTCGATTTCTCAACCACAATTTTGTTAGATTTGGACACATCAGCAATCATGCGGGCAGCACTCTCCCAATATGTCAGATCTGCAGCCTTCCCTGCCCCAAGACCCCGAGTTTTGGTGGGAGTGTTGACAGAGACAAACACTATATCAGCTTCCGAGACGTGTTTCTCCACATCGGTGCTGAAGAAGAGGTTCTTGCCTCGGCATTGCTTCACTACACTATCAAGGCCAGGCTCATAGATGGGGAGCTGGTCACTGTTCCAGGCTGTGATCCGAGATACAGAGATATCCACAACAGCTACTTCAATAGATGGACACTTGAGGGCAATTACCGCCATTGTTGGCCCCCCAACATACCCAGCACCAATACAACAGATCTTCACCATTTTCCTTTTCTAGCTTTAATACCTGATCAAAACATGCATATATATCAGAACCAGATAAACCCACATCCAGATATCCCCATTGAAATCAACCTGCTTTCGCACATGAAGCAGTTCAACTGATGAAATAATTTTACAGTAAGTTTTGAATAAGAAGATCAATATACTGGCAAAGAAACTTCTTCTCCTGAACAAAAACACAATGGTTTAGGGCACAAATTTAAATACATATTGAGGAAGGAAAGTTGGTTTTCCAAAAATGCACCAACTGAAAGCTCCTTATGATCTCAAATCAAGCATTTTGAATAGCAATGGAAATCGGAACAATTTGTGAGGTATAATCGAAACCTCAATTCCCAGATCTACACATCTAGGTCCAGCTGGATCACAAGAAGGACGAGAAGAAGGGACGGAACTTTTTTCTTTTGGTGGGGGGAGGAGGGACTTTGTTGTGCTTGGAAAGTGGTTTCCTTTCCCACGACAATGAATCTTAAAGGAAGAGAATAATAGCATTGGCCACGAATCTCAAAACTGAAAGCTGGATTTGCAGGTTGAAGGAAGCAAACACTGTACGGAGAAAATGCATGAAACCGTAAACCGACACTATTAATTGTAACTTAACCAATTAGGAAGAAAAACATCATTCCCAGAACCAAGACAAAATCAGATCTGACCCAAATCGGAATCATGGACAATCCGCCGATAAAACGGATCAAGTGACGTACAACCAAGAAAGCGCATTGAATTGCTAATTGTTGCATGTAACCAATTACAGATTATACCAGATCCACGTCCAATGAGCTCGATTTCTATACTCAATGCATGTATCAAACATAAAAACCAAATTAATTAGGCACAGAATTCAACAGGGAAAAAAGGAGTAATAGATCGAGAACAGAAATGTGAAAAATTGCAACAGATCCGATGATTAGGAACACAGACACTAAACATTCTACCGATTTCACAAAAACAAAAAACTTTAAAGTCTAAACAATGGGTAAAACAACGGAAAAAAATAAGGATTTTGGAATAGAAATTCGAACAATTTCATGCGAATCCGAATGAAGAATAATGAAATTGGTGTTTGGGGGGGGGGGGGGGGGATAGGTTACCCTGTGGCAAGCTCCTCCGGCTTTCTCAGGGTCTGTGACTTCTGCGAACGAGGTAGAGCGGGGTGGAGCACTTATATACGCAATGCATGTCCGAGACTACCCCTGGGTTCTCAAGAAAGGACAGGCCAGTACAGGGTGCTTGCAGTTCGCGTGGACCTCTCAGACACGTTTTACAAAGGAGTCGGTTGGGGAAGGGAGGGGTAGGAACGTAAATTCGGTTTCTGGTCTGATACGAGCTTCTTGTACTTGCAAAGTGAAATTACTGAAATGCCCATCTGCTGTGAGCATGGAAAAGTCAACTACGTCAAAAAAAAATAAAAAGAAGGACCTGGATTACGCAAAGCAGCAACCACACAGCTTAGCATATGAGATTCTACGCGTTTGCTGCGGTAAGCAAAGCCCTGTAAAGCACACACAAAGAGATCGCGACTTATGATCTGCTTCCTAGATGTTGCTGATGCATGTTGAAACTTGAAAGAGGCCCAAAAGAGTTGAGTTATTTGGCAAATGAAACAGATCTACCCAGTAGTCAAGAGTAGGTGATAATTTTGTAGTTTAATTGTAATTCTTTTATTCGTTTTTTTTTTCTGGGCTCTCAATTTCCAGCTGAGTACTTTTCCTTCCTCTTTTTTTCATCTCAAAATTCCAGACATTCAAGGGTGGCAAATGTTCCTTAAAGATGCTGAGGTTCCAAAAGGACACCATACTTTCAACGAAACTGACCTTTATTATGAAAGTTCTGGTGTCGTTTTGTCCTAATGAGAAAAAAGTTACTGCTGGAAGGGCAAACAATTAGTACACCTACAAACCTGATTTCATGTCCACTAATGTCATGACACGCGGAGTGCAGTCATTGGGTACCATATTTGGTAAAGCACGAAGGGCAAACTTCAAAACTAAGAATTGAGACTTTGCTTCAGGAGTCAGAAATTGATGAGGACTGTATTGAGGAGTGTATCTGAAGCCACATTATAAAAATAGTAGGAAACCCTTTTCAAAGACCGGGGAGAAAGTGAGAGAATTATGAAGCATGAAAGGTACTGGTGGTGACGATGACTCGTAATTGTAATGCCAGAAAAATTGAGCAAGAAAAGATTGAAAGAAAACCCATTTCAGAAAACAATCGAGCCATCGCTTTCTCTGGTTGATTGTTTTGCCTGTGGAAGAACTAAACGAACAGGAGAATGGTTGAGGGTTCTGAAAAAGGAAATGATGGAAGAACAATGAACATGATAGAGGACTAATTTGGAATTGAGGGAGATGTTTCTCCTGGCGTTCGAGTACGATAATCTGGTGGAAAAGTTTTTCTTAAATTGCAAGGATAAACGCCGTAAAGGACTTTTTAAAGAATTTTTACCTGGCAGCCTGCAAGCCGGCGTCTGTACTCATGGAGTCATGGGTTCGGGCTGGTAAACAACGAACTGTAAAATAATGGGTTCGGGCTGGCAGCCTGCAAGCCGGTGTCTTTACTAGCTTGGTTGGCCGAACTGTAAAATAATTGTTGGTCCAATCCTTATTCTTCAGAGTTTAGTGTAAAGTATACTCCTCAAGAAAGAATCCCTGTTGAAGCCTTAGGCACTGTTTACAAACTAAATTTTTTTGAAAAAAAATTTAAGGTAAATTATAATTTTATTAGATTTTTAGAAAAAAAAAAAAGTGATGAAAAGTAAATGGATGAAAAAATGAAAAGAGGGATGATTATAGTAAATTTGTTATGTTTATTATAATAGAAATAGATAATTGAGATAAATGATTTTGATATTATTATTATTATTTTCTTAATTAAAATGTTGAGTTATTTATGTTTACATTTAAAAATTTTGAATAGGTAAAAAATTTCTCAATATTTTATATTTACAAACCCTACTTGTTATTGTTTGCGAGATGCTTTTATGCGAAGGTTGCAGCCAATGTGCAAAAATTTTTTTTTGTTTTTTTTGCTGGAAAAAGCCATGGCAGCTAACAATTCATTTGGCCTCTAACAATGAGTTAGGGAAAAATATTCTATTATAAGAGACTTTCTTCTGAGAGGTGATAAGTAGTGGTCATGATCGTCTAAGATTCATCCAACAGTTATAACTTTGACACCTCATTTAATGAGCTTAAACAAACTTGGCTCGACTTGGTTTGGTCATGGCTAAGCCAAGTCATTTTGTTTGTGAATTCTTCATAGTTCGCTTGAGCGTGAATCATCTTGTCTCAAATGAGGGCATTTCTATAGATCCAAGCAAAGTGGAGATAGTTATGAATTGGTCAGGACCAACCAATGTCCACGAAGTAAGGAACTTTTTAGGTCTTACAGGATATTATCGGAGATTTTTATAGGATTTTTCAAAGATATCAGTTTCGTCGACCGCACTAACGCGGAAGAATATTAAGTTTGAGTTGACAGAAGATTGTAAACAGAGTTTTCAAGAACTGAAACAAAGACTTATAACTGCATTAGTGTTAACTATTTCATCTCGAAGTGGAGGCATTGTGATCTTTAGCAACGCATCACGTAAGGGTTTGAGTTGTGTGTTGATGCAGAATGGAAAGGTTGTTGTGTATGCATCTCGACAGCTGAAGGGTTATGAGCAGAATTACCCTACCCATGATTTGGAATTAGCGGCAATAGTTTTTGCTTTGAAGATTTGGAGGCATTATCTCTATAGAAAGCAGTGTGAGATATTTACTGATCACAAGAGCCTTAAATATTTGTCTACTCGAAAAGAGTTGAATATAAGGTAAAGAAGATGGTTGGAACTAATCAAAGATTATGATTGTACGATCAGTTACCACCTAAGAAGGCTAATGCAGTAGTAGAAAATCATCTGGAGTTTTTATGTTCGCTTTGATTAGTCAGCATCATATCAAAATGGACCTAGAGAGATCAATGATTGAGTTTGTCGAAGATAATCATAGAGCTCTTTTGGCTCTTATGGTGATTCAACCAACTTTGGTGGAAAGAATTAAGAAAGCTCAGTTTGCTGGATACAGAATTGTGGAAGCTTATAACGGAGGTCTAAAATAGGTCAAGTTAGAATTCAACATATCGAATGATGGGATATTGGGATATTGAAATTGTCTATATGTGCCTAATGATGATAATATTAAAATGGTTATTTTGGAAAAAGCTTTTCGCTCTTCTTACCCTGTTCATCCAGGGAGCACTAAAATGTATCGGAATTTGAAAGATCTTTTTGGTAGAACAATATGAAGAGGGAGATTTCTAAATTTGTAGAGCAATGTTTGACGTGTTCGAAATGGGTCGAGTGTAAGTTGGGCAGAAAGTCTCTGTAAGAAAACTTTGTATCACGCTCGAGCGGTAGTTGAGCAACAGACCAACTTGGACACAACTCATAAACAAACTCTCGAACGATATATGACAAAAACATATAACTCGATAAAGACATATTTTGACACCGAATTTAGCCAATGCAAAAATGCACTAATAGTTTGTTCGCTTTTTTAAACTACACGTCCCCTTCCTTCCCCAACAAACCTCCATCTTTTTCGTCTTCCTCGTTTTATTCTCTCAAATTTTCTCCTCTACTTCACCTCTATGCATTGGAGACAGGGCGAGCAACAACTTGTGCATTGAGATCAAGCAAAAAAACTTATTGCAATCGACTCAAGGTCCTCGACTTTTCTCTTATGCATTCGAGTGTGAACTCTTTATTCTTTAGTTTCGGTGAAGCTAAATCAAAATCCACCAAGCCTTCGATTTTTCTGATGAAGAAGATGAAAAAGATCTCCGACATGAAGAAAGAAAAAAGGTCCCTTCGTTCGCTCTGTCTCCTACGCACATAGGTGAAATGGAGGAGAAAATGGGAGAGAAGAAAACGAGGAAGACAAAAAAGAAGGAGGCTTGTTGGGGAAGGAAAGGGAAGTGTAGTTTAGAAGAAGGAACCTAAAAAAAATGGCATTGGCTTAGCCATGACCAAACTAAGCTGAGCTAAGCTTGTTTCAGCTCATTAAATGAGGTGTCAAGATTATAACCGTTGGATGAATTTTATATAATCATGACCACTACTTATCAAATCTTAGAAGTAGGGTTGCAAAACCGGAAATCCGATCCAGTTTTTGGACTGAAATTAGGTCTGACCGGATTTCCAGTTGTACCTAAAATGAAGGACCGGACCGGTTTAATTTTTTTTTCCTAAATTTTTTATTTTTTTTGCCTAACCCTTTTATTATTATTATTATTATTATAAATCAAGGGAAAGGAAGGACTTAATTTCGAAGGGGGAAGGGACTCAAGGGACTAGGGAGAGCATCAAAACACATAGTTTTAACTTAGGGTTTTTATTTTTTAAGTTTAAAGTTTGTATTAAAAAAAATTTATTATTTAAATTAATAAATCCGGTCCAGTCCGGACCACATCTCAAAAGGCTTGGACCGAATCGAATAAAATCAATTTTTCAAATCTAGTTCAGACCGGATTTGGACCACTAATACCACAAATCCAGTCCGGTCCGATCCGATCCGATTTTACAGTCCGTTTCTGTGCAGCCCTACTTAAAAGAAAGTCTCTTATAATGGAATCTTTTCCCGATCCAAAGCACCTATTTTGTATCTCAAGAGAAATTGGGGGAAAAAAAAAAAAGAGTTTGTTTCCTTAAAAAATAATATAATTGTCGTACTTCCAAAATATCCTGTTTTTGGGCAACTAGTCTAGCGATAACCGTTGTTGGTCAAATCAAATCGCCACCGCTAGGATTATGCTAATCACCGAATCCAACGGTCAAACGCCAGACCGAAATTTAAACTCCTCATCTGACGGTCCACACCCGAACCCTACCAAAAAAACTAGCCGTTACAAGAGCGTCCTGTAATCTCAACGTTCCTTTTTTTCCTCTCCCATCTAAACCCCTCATTCATTGTTTCTTTCAATCCCAAAAGACCAGGCACACTAACAAATCCCTCGTTCTGACGCTCTTTTTCCCATCAAAGAACACCCAAACCCATTTCTTCTAAGGCGTGTCTTTGCGGTTTTCCGGTCACTTATGGATTTGATCGGCAAGAACGCCGGGGCGGTGACCCCAGCGAAAGACCCACATGGGTCTCGGTTCAAGAATCAAGAAAACCATAAACTAGCGGAGAATTTGAATCCCAATGTCTCTCGTTCGAGCCCTGTTACGAAACCGACGAGTTCCCCCGCGATGAAATCAGCAAAAGCCCAGAAATCTGCTGCGAAGAATCCTAATCCAGTCCCTTACTCGCCGCGGAAAAAGATTCGGGAAAGAAAGTTCGTGGTGGCAAAAAAGAATTCCAGGAAAGAGAATTTGGGGCCGAAGGTTGAGTGTAAGTGCAAAGAGAAGGCTGCCGGTGGTAATACTACTAAGTGTTTGTGTATGGCCTACGAGAACCTGAGGGTGTCCCAGGAAGAGTTTTTCAAGAGTCGAAGCGAAGAGGTCAGGGAATCAGATCGGTTGAAGGGTTCTGATAGAGCTGAAAGTGAACTTGAAGAGGAAATAGAGAAGGGCTTGATGCTCCAAGACCTGCAAATTGAAGATGGGTATGAAGGGAACGTGGAGGAAAATTATAGCTCTCCGCTGACTGAGCAAGATAGTCAAACAGGTAGTTCAACGATCAAGAGAAGAAGGGACAAGCTGTTGGAAGAGGCAAGGAAAAGTGTGCCGGAACCTGGGTCTGGGAGGGTGATGCATTTGGTGAAGGCCTTTGAGAAGCTACTTTCAATACCGACTTCAAAAGACACGGATGAGAAGGATGACAAAGATGACAAAGAAGAAGAAGAGAATAAAAAGAAGGCAATGAAATGGGCTTTACCGGGATTGCAGGCTCCTAAGGCCCCTGAGACAGAGGCTTCTTCTTCTTCTTTCAGTCCATCAGAGTTGTTCATGACATCTGAAAATCTTGGTCTGGATTCACGGATATCTGTTTCATCTTCTTGGGATAGTAGCCAGGGAAGGTTGGTAGAAATAGCTTGGTTTATCTAATTTAGCATCAGATTTGGTATATTTTTAGTCCCATTAATATTGTGTTCTGATTTGTTCACTTTGGAATCTTTTTGTGCTTCAGTATTTCAAGCAGGACTTCTAACGGGGGCCGTCGAAGCCGAAGAAATGTAAGATGTATTAAACTTTGTATGGTGCTATCGAAATGGAAGAAAAACTTTTTCAATAGCTAACGGTATTCATGTTTGGGTTTCAGAGCTCTGAATCTTCTGGTATAATGGGTGGAAAGAGATGGCAGAAGAAGCAGCTCAAAGTCACCAGCCAAAAACCGTTCAAGCTAAGGACAGAGGTGAGTGTAATGAAATTGAATTGATTGTGAAGACTGCAGCTTAAGTGGCATTGGATCTGCTGTATAACTTTGGTGATTGGATCTCAATGTAGCAAAGGGGAAGACTGAAGGAGGAAGAATTTATGAAGAAATTACAGGAAATGGTGATAGAGGAGGAGAGACAGCGAATACCCGTTGCCCAAGGTCTCCCATGGACAACAGATGAACCAGAGGTGAGGCCAAATTTCTAGTAAATTCAATAGATTATACGGACCACTTAATTTAATGTTCCCACCGTAATGCCCAGATGTGGTTTGCCAAAAACAAAACAGAGAAGAAATATATATTTTTTTAAATGCAATAGTAATAGTTCGCACAGTTGATCGCTAGTAGAATCCAAAAGGTAAAAACAGGTTTTTCCCTGTATTAGCCTATATGAGTCGAAGAGAGTTTCAAAAGTTAAGTATCAGTCGTCTGTGCTTATAACTTCACTTGCTTCGATTTGGTGTTTGTTACCTCAGTGCTTGATAAAGCCAACGGTAAAGGATAACACGAGACCTATGGACCTGAAGCTTCACAGTGATCTGAGAGCTGTAGAACGTGCTGACTTTGACCATCAGGTTCCTTTCTACTTCTTTCAATCAGTTGGCACATGCATTTCTACTCTTAAGTTCCACATCTGCTTATGTTTTTGCATTTGCTTGCAAACACATTAAAGAGTTCTCATGCAGCAAAAAAAAGTTCATTTACATTTCATTTGTATGATTCTTATGTTGGTTTGTGCACATAACTAGGTAGCAGAGAAGATGAGCCTGATTGAGCAATACAAGATGGAAAGAGAGAGACAGCAGAAGGTACAGGACATGAAAATAATGATTGTCTAGTCCATATCAAAAGATAGTAGACTTTTCCAATTGAAAATATGAGCGCGTTCGTGTTACTCTTGCAGTTGGCAGAAGAGGAAGAAATAAGAAGGTTGAGAAAGGAGCTTGTTCCAAAAGCACAGCCGATGCCCTATTTTGACAGGCCATTCATTCCCAGAAGGTGAAGGTGACAGTTTTATTGATCAGTTTCTATAAGAACATATTTGATAACAACAATTTAGGTTTAATGAAATCACCTTTGTTGTCTTTTTGGTTGTTTAAGGTCAATGAAGCATCCAACTGTACCTAGAGAACCAAAGTTCCACATACCTCAACATAAGAAGATCAAGTGCTACCTGTCATGGAATGACCTCAGTACCTACACTTTCCAAGACTGAAGTACAGCAAAAGATTAAAGAGCCCTCATTATCTTCATTCTATTGTCACCGGTTACTGAATAATTGTATTCTCTCTCTCTCTCTCTCTCCTTCATTTTCAAGATTGAACATGAAGCAACCAATTTAGTTGCAAAATTTGATGCCCCCGGCTGATTCTTTGTTTTCCTCTTTTTTTTTTTCTGGTCTCAAAAGTTCATGCGCCCAAAGAAAAAACAAATCAAACGGGGGGGAAAAAAAAAAGAAGGCAGGAAAACAAGCCTCAAAAGGTCATCAAAAACTAAATCAGATGTTTTTCGACCTAACAGTTACTAAAGCACAAAGGAAAATTGGAAACTTGTTTTGATCTTGGCAACAGCTAGATGGTAGTATGTAAGGGGATGTGTCCATCTCCTTATTGGAAGGAGAGATCTATTACCTTGTAAATAAAGGACCAGGAGGCAGGAGCCCTGGCCGCGTTTTTTATTTATTTATTTTTGGTACTTTTTAATCTGGCCGATTGCTCTTTCAAAATTATTTCAGTCTCGTTTTCGATGCTCCTATTGGTACCGATTGAAAATACTTTAAACACTTTAAACGCTTACTGTCCGAGAATATTTCGGGATCAGATATAAGAGTAATCATCACTAAGCGCCAGAAACACCGACAACGTTATCTAACCTGGTTGAATAGCTTCACCATAAATTTTAAGCTTCGCAGCTCAATTTCAGTTATGCTGCTACGGAGTTGGCTTATGCAACGGCTACACATCTCATACACGAGTTTAAGAGACATATCTCTAATCTGGATTCACTTTGGGACATAACTACTACGCCCCAGACGGAACCAGTAGGGGAGGAGACGACATTAGAGGTTTTAAAGACCGACTACATTATTTCCCGCAAAAACTTGCTACTTTTACGGGCTCGAAGGCATAGCAGTTCGGTTAAGTAGAGCGTTCGTTGGATATCCTTATTGTTCATTGGACCAGGTGAACAATCAATCTACCACTAGCACAAAAATACCGTTGGGCGTTCGGGAAGCTTCAAAAGAAAATATTTAAAGAGTCGGAAAAAAAATACACAAAAATGCTTGCCAGCCATGACCAACTCAATACTGTTTCCCAGGCTAGAATGGGAAACAGACGCCACACATGAAATCTAAAAGGACACGCTACATCTTTCAAAATATAGATAATCGATCAAGGAGCAATCACGATCCGTCCAGCAACTTGGTCGAGATCCCGCTGACCGGTTGAGGTGATTTTCCTCCCACTAAGAAACCACCAAAAATAAAAGGTATCAGAAAATAAGATCACATTTAAGAAAAGCAAGCTATAACAAGTGATCAGAATGCAACATAGAGAAGAAGCATAAAAGGTCCCCCAAAAAAAAAAACGTAGGGTACCCAATTTCATTTCAGCAGAAAATATGGGGGCAAAAGCAACTAAAATGGAGGGAAGAAATGGAAGCACAATTAACAGCACATCTGATAAAATAATCCCAAAAAGGTGGAAAAAAAAGAGCGAGCACGGTGGAGAGAGGAAGAGATGGAGATGGTAAGGCAAGAAAAAAAAATCCTGCCCAACTAATGGGGATGACATACACGAGCTTCAATAAGACAAACATATACATGCTAATGTTTAATGTTTAATGCAAAGAGAGAAAAGGTGATTGGGGAAGACAAGGAAGAGGACAAAAATAAAATGGGAAAATTCTAGTGAAAATATGATATATGTAGCCCATTTGGGTTATCATAATCAATGCAACTGAGTTATGATATAAATAACACACCTAGGTGATCATAATCTATGCAACAGAATTACAATATAGAATGAGAGGTTATGTAAGGTAGAGCTCACCCCTTTGCGTCGACATCAACAATGTTCATTGCTTGCAACTGCTGTAAAATGTGGCGAGCAACTGCACCACTGCTCTTGCAGAAATGTGGTGGACGACTTCCATTCCTCTGGCTTCCTCCATAAATCCTTTGGAAAGATCCAACCCCAAGACCTCCCCTCAAGTAAATCTTCCTTGCCATGGAGGCTGCAGAATATTGAAAACATTTAATACTACTAGAGGAACCAAAGCGTAACATTGTGGATCACGTGCATGACAGAATGTCTTCTGGATGCATACTGAGAGAGATGGAGCTTACCAGCTCTCACGTAATACCAGTCAGGGTCATAAGGAGCGAGCTCCTTGAACCTGGCAGTCTTGACAATATCTGCCCACTCAGGAAGCTCCATCTGTTTAAAGAAAGTAACAAAAAAATTGCATCAATATAACATGCTAAAATAGCATAAACAACCACATAGGTTGAATTTAAAAATAACTATAATCATAAAAATTACACTAAAAGGGGCCAAAAAGGCTGCAAAATTCATTCCCACAAAACAGCATGCATTTAAGTGGCATGTCTCAAATAGTTATCTATCCGTCTTACTTGTACAGAAACATCATTTCATCCACAGCTTCATGCACATAATCAACTTTCCATTAAGAATGAACAAACGGCATTATAGATGCAAGAGACCTGACACCCCCAACTCAAGATAGGGGCGACCATTGATTCAAGTAACAGAAATAGCATTATATCCTAAAGAAAAAAAGATAACCACCTTCAATTTCTACTCATTCAGATATACAATTTACAGCACATCCGCCAACATAAAGATAAATTAGTCAAACTGACTCGGATAATGCTGAAGCAGTATAGTGAAAGAACTTATCTATCCAAGAACACAAGTCAATCCGCAAACGATATTTTCAACTACCAATTTCGCCTAGATATCAGGTTAGAATATTTGGAATGACAGAAATTTCCCATCAATTTTCTCAACTTATATCTCACAAAGTATAAAACACATATATTGTCTGTAGAATTAAGTCAGTATAGAGGTTTACTCTCACACAACAATTTGGGTCCATATCCAGTAATAATGTAAAAAAGTAGATTATGTGGGTCAAACAAGGACCCATGGAATCAATCCCGCATTCCCTAAAATCGCAGCCCAGTGTAAGAAGCGAGTACAAAATTGTCACCGTCCATATATGCATGGGCTCCTCACAACCGCACGGTACGTTCCTGTATACTCAAGTAGTGTAATAGACTCAATCAATCCGATAAAATCTTCCATATGACAACCCCGCACTTCCCAAAAAAGTATGACCACCGAGAGAAGGAGCAATCAGTATGTATGATCAGGAAACAAATTAAATTAATTTAATCCACCAAACCGATGAGAAAGCATGGAAAACTACTATACATGGTGAAACAAAGAGCTACAGCAGTGGTGCTGAGTCAAATAAACCATTCAACTAAACAATTAACACAAGAGTAACTCTATAACCCACAGATTTCAGCATTCCCTATTACTTTCCACCGCTTTCATAGCCCCGCAAAACTAAACATCCATACCCAGCTCGGCAATTACAGGGTGGACTGAGACAAACTTCGAGCAAAATTAATCTTCTTCGGATTACTGGCATTCAAAGCCGTAGTGCTGTGGATATAGACACGTTTGCGGTTATCGCTTGAGTGATGCCGTAGGGACCTTCCAAAGTCATGCTGGTACCGAGGAAGAACATCAGATCATCAATGCTTCAGCTAGCTGAACGCCAACGGCTGAGTTTCGGGGGACAGTTCTGGCTAGGGAAGGCATTACGAGGGACTGAGCACCAAAACTAGGGTTCAGTTTCCCAGGCTCAGACGTTCTAAAAGGACACGCTACATCTTTCAAAATATAGATAATCGATCAAGGAGCAATCACGATCCGTCCAGCAACTTGGTCGAGATCCCGCTTTGAGGTGATTTTCCTCCCACTAAGAAACCACCAAAAATAAAAGGTATCAGAAAATAAGATCACATTTAAGAAAAGCAAGCTATAACAAGTGATCAGAATGCAACATAGTTTAGGGTACCCAATTTCATTTCAGCAGAAAATATGGGGGCAAAAGCAACTAAAATGGAGGGAAGAAATTTAACAGCACATCTGATGGTGGAAAAAAAAGAGCGAGCACGGTGGAGAGAGGAAGAGATGGAGATGGTAAGGCAAGAAAAAAAAATCCTGCCCAACTAATGGGGATGACATACACGAGCTTCAATAAGACAAACATATACATGCTAATGTTTAATGTTTAATGCAAAGAGAGAAAAGGTGATTGGGGAAGACAAGGAAGAGGACAAAAATAAAATGGGAAAATTCTAGTGAAAATATGATATATGTAGCCCATTTGGGTTATCATAATCAATGCAACTGAGTTATGATATAAATAACACACCTAGGTGATCATAATCTATGCAACAGAATTACAATATAGAATGAGAGGTTATGTAAGGTAGAGCTCACCCCTTTGCGTCGACATCAACAATGTTCATTGCTTGCAACTGCTGTAAAATGTGGCGAGCAACTGCACCACTGCTCTTGCAGAAATGTGGTGGACGACTTCCATTCCTCTGGCTTCCTCCATAAATCCTTTGGAAAGATCCAACCCCAAGACCTCCCCTCAAGTAAATCTTCCTTGCCATGGAGGCTGCAGAATATTGAAAACATTTAATACTACTAGAGGAACCAAAGCGTAACATTGTGGATCACGTGCATGACAGAATGTCTTCTGGATGCATACTGAGAGAGATGGAGCTTACCAGCTCTCACGTAATACCAGTCAGGGTCATAAGGAGCGAGCTCCTTGAACCTGGCAGTCTTGACAATATCTGCCCACTCAGGAAGCTCCATCTGTTTAAAGAAAGTAACAAAAAAATTGCATCAATATAACATGCTAAAATAGCAGCTATAATCATAAAAATTACACTAAAAGGGGCCAAAAAGGCTGCAAAATTCATTCCCACAAAACAGCATGCATTTAAGTGGCATGTCTCAAATAGTTATCTATCCGTCTTACTTGTACAGAAACATCATTTCATCCACAGCTTCATGCACATAATCAACTTTCCATTAAGAATGAACAAACGGCATTATAGATGCAAGAGACCTGACACCCCCAACTCAAGATAGGGGCGACCATTGATTCAAGTAACAGAAATAGCATTATATCCTAAAGAAAAAAAGATAACCACCTTCAATTTCTACTCATTCAGATATACAATTTACAGCACATCCGCCAACATAAAGATAAATTAGTCAAACTGACTCGGATAATGCTGAAGCAGTATAGTGAAAGAACTTATCTATCCAAGAACACAAGTCAATCCGCAAACGATATTTTCAACTACCAATTTCGCCTAGATATCAGGTTAGAATATTTGGAATGACAGAAATTTCCCATCAATTTTCTCAACTTATATCTCACAAAGTATAAAACACATATATTGTCTGTAGAATTAAGTCAGTATAGAGGTTTACTCTCACACAACAATTTGGGTCCATATCCAGTAATAATGTAAAAAAGTAGATTATGTGGGTCAAACAAGGACCCATGGAATCAATCCCGCATTCCCTAAAATCGCAGCCCAGTGTAAGAAGCGAGTACAAAATTGTCACCGTCCATATATGCATGGGCTCCTCACAACCGCACGGTACGTTCCTGTATACTCAAGTAGTGTAATAGACTCAATCAATCCGATAAAATCTTCCATATGACAACCCCGCACTTCCCAAAAAAGTATGACCACCGAGAGAAGGAGCAATCAGTATGTATGATCAGGAAACAAATTAAATTAATTTAATCCACCAAACCGATGAGAAAGCATGGAAAACTACTATACATGGTGAAACAAAGAGCTACAGCAGTGGTGCTGAGTCAAATAAACCATTCAACTAAACAATTAACACAAGAGTAACTCTATAACCCACAGATTTCAGCATTCCCTATTACTTTCCACCGCTTTCATAGCCCCGCAAAACTAAACATCCATACCCAGCTCGGCAATTACAGGGTGGACTGAGACAAACTTCGAGCAAAATTAATCTTCTTCGGATTACTGGCATTCAAAGCCAACTTTTTCTCTACGAACAAGCAGAAGGAAGAAAGAGATAGTGCTGTGGATATAGACACGTACCTTGCCAGATCGCTTGAGATGAGCCGAGTAGGCCTTCACAAACTCATGAGGTGAGACGTCCTTCACAGTCCTCGCGGTCGCCATTGATGAAGCAAGGTGAGAGGCTTGGGACACAGGTAAGGGAGGCTGAACGCTAGGGTGCCGACGATTACAGCTCTCACACTCGCTAGGGTTTTGGTTCAGTATGATCAGCGTTTATATATAGCGGCCTCTTTAGGGTTTCCATCTGTATCTCAATTGGTTTCGTTCTTGACCCGACACATTAATCATGCAGAAAATAGGGTGGCCTGTGGGTCAGTCCTAAATCTGGGCCGATCCAGTAAACTTCGCTCAGCGTGAGGAGGGATCCGCTATTCGCCGCCCACGACACTATTCCGAACTGAATGAGAGTAACCACTAGCAATGGATTTGGTAAGAAGTTAGTAAAAAATAAAATTTTATAGGAATGGATGAAAAAGTAAAATAAGATGATTTTAGTGAAATTTTTTATAATGAAAATATATGATTTAATAAATATATAGAAATTTTTGAAATTTATTATTATTATTTTATTGATCATATTTATTTTAATATATATATATATATAGAATGAAGATAATTCTTAACTAAAATTGTCATTTGCTAACATCACCTACCAATAGCTGAGAACTGCATGTTTAAAAACGAGAAAAACAAATAAAATAGCTTATTTTGAAATGTGTCAAGGCAACTAACACGTAAATGTTTGCATACTTCTTCTTTGAAATTAATATTGTGAGGTTTGAAATGTTATCTAAAAGAAATTACTATCTTATTGTAAACCTCTTTAGTCGTTTATCGTGTTTCTCTTCTTATAATTACTGTATTTTTGGAACCATTCTCTTTAGTCCTTCACAAGTCAATAATATATATCAAAGAAAGCCATAAACTGATGTCTAGTTCACGTGAAGAACCAAGAATATATTTTGAGTACTACCAAATCTAAATCACCTAAATTTGAAGTAAGCTACTTGCAATTATAGCTAGCAAGGCCCAAGTATAGAGTTTCTGTATTTTTTGGGTCCAAGCCCAAGTTGCATTCCGCTAAAGCTGGGTACTGCCCCTCTCTAGCCCGACGGCCTATGTAAGATGTTGCGTTGAGGCGACGTCGTTTATCCGGCAAGACACCTGATCCCCCAAAACGTCGCCGCTACTCTTATCTACCGTGAACACCCCACACTTGCTCTACAAGAACTCAGCTCAAGCTGTTTTTTCCACTTCTCCCCCCGTCTGTCGAACCCTAGACAGAGAGTGAGAGAGAAACATGGCAATCAAACACCTTCTAGCCCTTTCTCGCCGGTCCCACAGGGCGGCCACGTCGGCGTTGACCCAGATAGTCCGATCGGCCTCGACGGCCCCAGCCATCGCCGCGCCGTCAGCTCCAACCTCTTCTCCTCCTCCCCCAAACGTCATGATCTACGACCGCCTCGCGGAGGCCGTTAAATCCAAGATCAAGCAGCTCGACAACACGGACCCGCGGTTTCTCAAGTACGGGTCGCCTCACCCGGCTGACGCCGACCACACCCGGATCCTCTCCGCCCCGGAGACCCGCGTGACCACCCTCCCCAACGGTCTCCGTGTCGCCACGGAGTCGAACCTGGCGGCCAGCACCGCCACCGTCGGTGTGTGGATCGACGCCGGGTCGAGGTTCGAGACTGAGGAGACCAACGGCACCGCGCACTTTCTCGAGCACATGATATTCAAGGGCACGGAGAAGAGGACTGCAAGGGCACTGGAGGAGGAGATCGAGAACATGGGTGGACATCTGAACGCGTACACCTCGAGGGAGCAGACCACGTACTACGCAAGGGTCATGGGGAAGGACGTGCCCAGGGCGCTTGATATCTTGGCCGATATCTTGCAGAACTCCAAGTTCGAGGAGCATCGTATTAGTCGCGAGCGCGATGTGATTCTCAGGGAAATGGAAGAGGTAAATTAAGTATAAGGATATATTTGTTGGAATTAGTCATCGACTTGACTCCATCTGTGGGTAGGGAAAAATTCGAAGCTTTTTAGTTCGTGACTGGTTGGCATTAAGCTTAGACTGCGGTTTGGTTCGTGCATATTCTATTTGTATCATCAAGAATTGAACTTGTTGTGGTTGATTTTTAAACGGAGGTGTCAGTGTCAGCCGTTTTCGAGAAGTTCAATCTTTTCAAATGCTTGTTTAATACCAAGTTGGAACTTGAAACTCATGATTACTCCTTTTTCTTTCCAGTCATTAGGGCAATACCCCTTCAAGGGATAGTGTGACGGAAATGTTAACTTCGATAGCACTATTATAAGATTTGCTTTTAGAGTAGTTCTTGATGTAAATGCCTTGAACACAGATTATTTTTTACTATCTTAGTTCTTATGATCAAAGGTTTTTTCTATCTCATGTATTGCTGTAGGTTGAGGGGCAAACCGAGGAAGTTATTTTTGACCATTTGCACGCAACTGCGTTCCAGTACACTCCATTGGGTCGAACTATTCTTGGACCTGCTCAGAATATTAGGACAATTACGAAAGAACATCTCCAGAACTACATACAGACGCACTACACGGCTCCCAGAATGGTAGGCAAAAACTTAAGAGTTTTCTCCCAATTTTTGGCACTTGTATAGTGATCCATGAATTGTTTAAGATGGCGTCTTCTCTTTAGTTGTATTGCATCTTACATTGATGTCATGATGTGCATGGAAAGGAATTGTGATTAGTATTCTTTTGGGACCTTTATCTCAGGTCATTTCTGCTGCCGGAGCTGTGAAGCATGAAGACGTTGTTGAGCAAGTTAAGAAATTGTTTACAAAGTTGTCATCAGATCCAACTACAGCTACTCAGCTAGTTGCAAAAGAACCAGCAGCTTTTACCGGTTCCGAGGTGGGGAGATGTATCTTTAGTACTTAATAGTATTTTTTATGCCAAAAAACTGGTTTCTCTGATAGGTTAAATGTTCTTGATGTGGTACAAACCAGGTTAGGATAATTGATGGTGATGTTCCTCTGGCACAATTTGCTGTTGCTTTTAATGGAGCATCTTGGACGGATCCAGATTCCATTGCACTGATGGTCATGCAGGCTATGTTGGGTTCATGGAATAAAAGTGCTAGTGGTGGAAAGCACATGGGGTGAGCTCTTTTTAGGACTAATCACCTTTGTGGCATGTCAGATTTCTTACTTGAGATACTTGAGTTATTCATTAAGGCATTTTTTTAAGTGCGTGCATTGATAATATTTTCACTCTGTAAACAGATCCGATCTTGCAGAGAGGGTTGCCATTAATGAAATTGCAGAAAGCATGATGTCTTTTAACACCAACTATAAAGACACTGGTCTATTTGGTGTTTATGCTGTTGCAAAGGTGAGATCACACCCTTTTTTTTTCCCTGATGCAATATTTTTTTCTTTTAAAAGAATATGTATGCCTGTAATGTTCTTTGGTATACTGACCGTTTCCTTTTTGAAACATACGACAAAATGAAGAAATAGTAACTCTCAGGTTTTTGCAACTTTTTAAACCTTGTCAGGATTTCTGGCAGTCCCACAATTCTGCTGACTTGGTCATATATATTGTTTATATATTCAGCTCTTCTTGAACTGATTCCTCTGTCGTCTTTCTATTATTGTTCTTTTTGGGTCTTCTGTTATGAGTGGCCTAATTATTTAATTTTTAAAGTGTTACTTAAAAGAGAGGCTGTCTTTACCTTGTACCTTTAAGTCTGCTAGTGCAATTTTTTTTTCCTAAATTGTGAAGGACATATAAAGCATTCAATGTCTCATATCAGTTTCTCAAAACGTCTGTTATTGATCTTAGACGAATTTGCTGTCTTTTTATTCAGCCGGATTGTTTAAATGATTTAGCATTTGCAATAATGAATGAGACCACCAAGTTATGCTGTCGAGTCGCAGAGGAGGATGTTATTCGCGCGCGTAATCAGGTAGCCACAAATTCTTTATTTTACAGTGATTAGTCACATGGTTACTTTTGAAATCACAATCAGTTTAGTGGATATAAATAGCTGTTGCAAGCTTTCATTGATTTTTCTTGATGGCTTCAATCAAACCCAAACTTTGTCTGAAAGAAGCTTCTTCTCTTTATTGATGGCCATAAGGTGGGACATAGCACTTATAGGTGACTTATGGCAGCTGACCAATTTTCCATACACTACCCAAATCCCAAACGGAAGGATGATATCTAATTATCAAGGATGATAAATCTGATGTCCAGTGTTTTTTTTTAATCAAGTGGTCAACTCAGGCAAATATCTTTTTCAGATGGATGTGGGAAGGCCTGATGTTTGTTGCCTTTTCTTAATCTTCTATCTGAGACTTGAAAAATTACATTGGGTCGTTTGTATTGCTTGCATTGTTATCATATTTCTGTTTCAGGGTCGTATAGAATAATGCATGGTCTATTTGGTAATATTAATATACTCCTTTGTGACGTTGTACTCCAGCAACTTTGGTCTCTTTTGGAGTGGAATTCGTTAGAAGGTTGTAAGGAAGGTGAAGAATGTTTAAATTGTTAAGGTGCAAGGGAGGTGAAGAATATCTCATCATAAGGGATGATACTTCAAGTTTACACAATGAACTTCAACTCATACTCTCGGTTCATATATGATAAGAATTCACATAATGGTTAGCTTTTAAAAATGTGAGGAATGTATCTGAATTCTTAGTGTTCCCTTCTGTTCTGTTTGTTACTGTTGCTTTGCTGTGTTCTCCGAGGAAAAGCTCTGAAAATTTGATTTACTTTACGTTCAAACAATAGCTCTAATTGAGTTATGATGTGATAATTAAGAGATATTGCCAAGCTAAAATGAAAATTTAACAAATAAATCCGTAGGAGGTAATGTGTATTCTTCAAGGATACAAAATTATTGATGCTGTGTTTTTATAGGATCTAGTATATGTAGATTTGTGTCCATATTTTGATGAACAAACTTCAGTTGGTTTACAATAGCATGTGTTTGTGTTTTTGTATATAAACTAGAAGTTATGGAAGTTATGTTTATTCTTCTATGCTAGGTATTCATACTTCTATGTTTCTCTAGTCATTTCTGCTTACTGGTATCTTCTGTTGCAGTTAAAATCTTCTCTGCTGCTTCATATAGATGGAACAAGTCCGGTAGCTGAAGATATTGGGCGCCAGGTGCGACTCCTTTCTGCATTAGAACAATATGACAGATGAAATAGTTCATTTGATTGGAAATCCCTTCTGCATCTATATATAATTCCTAATGTTATTTTCCTTGGAATGCTTGTGCATGCAGCTACTTACATATGGCCGAAGAATCCCATTTGCCGAGTTGTTTGCCAGAATCGATGCTGTTGATGCAAGCACTGTCAAACGTGTTGCCAACCGGTTCATTTGGGACCAGGTAAGGCTTTAATGTTTGTTCCCAAGATTCTGGGTGGAGACAGTTATGCAACTTTTGCCAGTCGAATGATCAAAATGTGATTTTGAACTTATATTTATCCGTTGCTCGGTTCTGCAGGATATCGCAATTGCTGCAATGGGACCCATCCAGGGTTTGGATTTGCCCGACTACAACTGGTTCAGACGCAGGACTTACTGGAACCGCTACTAGTTTGCATTTTCGTTTTTCCTTTGTATTGATCATGACCGTTGTTGGGTGGTCTGGTCTCGAGATAATCTCTTGCCTTTTGCGCCATCAATGCCCTCGGGGAGCTGTCAGGGCCTGGCATTTTAATTATTTTTAGTTATTGTTTTTGTAACAATCATATATGAAAATAAGTATGCTGTGAATTAGCAAGACGCTGAATTCCTCCCACATTGTTCTAAGAAAATTCTTAATTGTTTCTGCCCGGCAGTAGTGTTCAGCTACTATTGTTTTGTTTCTTGTTAGGTCCCTCTGCTTTCCATCTTGGTATTGTAGGCTCTTAAATACCGAACACTTAAATGTTGGGAAAGAGAGCACATGGAAAATGTACTCTATTTATATTTTTCTTAAAAAAAAATTAGCAGAAACTGAGTGTGTTTGAGTACTAGAGTACTAAAATTTTGGATATCAATTCAGAAAAAGTTAATATAATTTATGATCGTTAATAAAAAAGTAAAAAAAGTATGAGAGTTAGTAAAAAAAAAGAAAAAATAAAATTTTTCTAACTATGGTAAAATTTGTTAGTGATAAAATTTTGGTTGCTGAACAAAAGAGTTGTATTGTGTTTTAATAGTTAATTTTCAAAGATGCCGTGAAACAAAGAAGGATATTTGCGTGATGTCATATGCACAGTACGAATATTCCTTCGTCCAAATGGCATAGATGATGTTCTAAGCACGAGTTTATATGAAATAACTCGCAGCAGAGATCATTCAAGTGACTGTTTCTACCCAATTCCTGTGTTCCCAAGCTAGGCAACACTTGTCGGTTCTCCCATAATGATTTCTAAATGACACAGTTTTGTATTGTATTTTGGCTTTGTACATGGTGTATGCCCGTGTAGAGATTCAAGAACATTAATCGAGTGTCTTCGGAAGGAGTTTCTCTAGACTTGCTCTTCCCTTTTTTCTTTTACCCTGTTCTTTTAATACATGGCCCAAATTTGCTTATCTATTTTGGTCAATATTGACCACAATGTTGATGACCCAAATTTTGGCACGGCCGCACGGATCTGACCTGTCATTAGTTGATGCTCTTAAAGCAACTCAGAACAGTGGGGTAGTTGACAATTGGTAGCCCATAATATCTTCCTTTTTTTTAAAAAAAAAAATTTCTTATAGTCAACGTGTTCATTAGTGCGGGAAAACCAAACCAAAACATTGGGAGAGATCTGACGTTTTAGTTCATAATCTATCTACTCCGGTGGTGATCTTTTAGCAACCCGATACTCTAAACAGGGTTTCTACCCGTTATTAAAGTGACAAATGATGCTAATTCATTAATTAAATTCCTACAGTATATGATTACTGAAGCTGGTATGGCCACGCATCCATTGGTTAGGTTGACCAAGATGTTAAAGAAGTAATTTTTAAAGTACACGCATCATCCATTTGGTTTGCTGGGAATTAGGCTTGAAGTATGTAGTCATGACCCACTTCAGATATGTTCATGAACTAACACGCAGAAGTGGACATTTTTATTAGGCCTTGAATCCATTTCGAAGCATTTAACCAATCCAACGTCCCTGCACCTATAACTTTGACTCCAAACAAAGCGTCTTTTCCCTCCCAATAGCCACCATCATCGATCCCTCTATATAATAAGCCCATGGCAGTTCAATCAGAAACCCAATTCACCAAAACCAACTCTTCACTCAGAGATCTTCCATGGAATTTGATTCGAGCCTCTCACCCAGTAGGGACGTGAACAAAAGACACTGTCTTGAACTTGAAGGAGGCGAACAGGATCACCACAGTGATGTTATCTACGCAGAGATTAGGAGGCAGATTTTGCTTTTGACGGCAGATGAGGGTGAAGATGTCCACAAAGCCAAACGGCAAAACACCTTTGGTGGTGCTGCTGGAAAAAGAAGCTCGAACGGCATAACAGCTTGTGGTTATTACCCTGCCATACTACAACCTGGAAGCTATTTCAATTGGTGGGAAAACGAGAATTCTAGTTCGGTCCCGGCGTGGCTTGCGAACTTGTGGAAGAATAGCAACGGAACTGGGGTATTTATTCCTCAGATAGTCGGATCCAGAAGATGTTATAAGCCAGGTATGTGTTTTCCTTTGTCGAACGACAACAGAACAGAAGCAAGTTTGTATATATTAATTCTTCATTTCATGGGAGTAATATATTCTCGTGGTTTGCAGGTAGGATGAACAGAAGAATATACAAGCCAGTGGAGAGCAAGAACTCATGAGTACGGGCTGCATCTTCAGTACCAGAGATCAGAGAACCCAGAATCTTCCTCGTCGAGGAAGTATTAGATGCCCATAGGATAAGGATACGATGAAATGAACATATATAACTGTGTAGGATCTGAAACAAAAAGCTCAGAAATGGTTGTATAGAATACTGAATTGTTAAAAATGAAATCATCTGCATTCTGCAACCTGTCCCAACAGTCGGGAGCGAAAGCATGTAATTTCGAAATCGAAATGAAGCTTCTTTAATGATGCCAAAAGTGGCAGTCGACTGGTAGTGGCTCTGCGTGGTTCGTTTGAAATTACTTGTTCGATATGTGGAAACGTTTATCCAACAAAGGCTATTTATTTGAATAAGCATAAACTGATTCCAATGGAAGAGAAAATATATAGAATCGCTCAAATTAAAGGAAAGCTAAACACGACTTCACAAGCGCGCGGCAGGTCGAGACACTCGTTAAATGATGTGTAAAATTAAGGATGACGACATAAGGGGAGGAGAGATGAGAGGCAAAGAAGCTATTAAGCTAAACTGCTTAAGCATCAATTGCAATCTCAAGCTGAGTGTGTTATCACAACAGATAACTTTGTGATATATTCGGTGGCCCATAAAGCCTTTGCCTAAAGACTCCCTAATAAATACAAGCCCACAACGGTAGCTTCTCCACAGCCACAGGACCAGAGACATATCCGGTTGGATGGCTGGACCATCAAGACCTTTTGCCTGCCATGAAAATGCTCCCTCATGAACATATTGTGGACCATCCCATTCCAATGCAAATCCTCTTCTCGCCTATGATTAGTCTTTTTCATGGGTCTCTATTAACACATTAATGCGTACTATCGACAGTTCAGATAAGTTAGTGCATTAATGATTCAAGTATAAATAGTGTATATAAAAGTAGAGGTCCCAAAATATAACTCCTAGAAAGAACACATTTGGCCTAGAAAAAAGATAACAATAAAAAATAAAAACCCTGAAAATGTCGATCAATCAATTAATTATATCTCGAGCATATAAAACATTGACCTTTGAAGTGGACACTGCCTTCCATCTTTTGTGTTGACATCATGGTGCATCCCCTCGTCGTTCTTGTAACCACACACGACTATTATTTATGCAAGGAATTAGAACACACACACACCATGAGCTCGCGATTATAATTGCTTTCCACTTTCTCTATCTCTATTTTTTTTTTGTCTTCTTAATTTAAAAAACTGCCAAACAAGTTGTTAACTCCCAATATTTCCTTCTCAAACGGAAAAAGGATACCCCCACAGTTTTAAAAAATTGTAGTGGTAAACTTAACATGATCGCCTTTGTGAAGATTTAAAATTAACTTCAAAACTCAAATAAAGTGGAGAATAATTCCCGCTTTGTAACTTAGATAAATAAATAAAAAAACATTCTCAATAAATACCTTGCCTTCAACATTTAGCTGTTTGAGAGTTAAATGTGGGCACCCATTTTGAATGAATACTCGTGTCTCAATATGAATCCTCTACTTGGTTTAAGGGCTCGCATGATATTACACTTTTTATCGTTCTTATTTATATTTATACTTTATGATCAGAGCTTGACCGTCTTTATACTATCATCTTAAAATTAATATTATTTTATTTAAATTGATTATCTCACTTTTTATTTATTTATTTTGAGTTATTTGGTCTAGAAACACTTAAATGGGAAAAAAAGTTCATTATATCGAACTTTAATATATATCAATAAGGCTATTTCAATAACTTTTGTTGTCACAGCTCAAGTATCACGTTTCTTTATCATATCACACTTTCCTAATTTTAATTTCCAAAAAATCCTAAGGAATTTGTAATTTATATAAAATGAACATTAAATCGGCCTCTACAAGTAAGGATTTGAAGAATTTATTACTTAATTTTAGAGCAATGGACTTTGTCCAGTGGGAATAATTTCCAGCTACATTTACATACCGTGGAAGCCAATTAGAATATATATACCTTCGAAAACTATGGACTCCATTTATGTGTATATATTTTTTTGTTTGCTTAATCCGCGGTATTGCAAATTTGTCGATGCAATTTGGCTCAGATTTCAACTAAAAAGTTTTTAAAATATTTGGAGGTGCTCCAAAAATGTGGGAATGTGACTGGGCACTGCACCGTATCGGTAACCTACCAAACCGGCCAATCATAACTGAACCTAACGACTAACCGTCCGATTCGATTACTCGGCTAATTTTATCACCGCTCATTTTAGACAAAGCCAACTCAACAGTTGACAGTGACCCACCCTCGTTCTCCACGTCACAGTCACACACTTGGAGGGAAGCCTCTCTCTCATATCTCTCTCAGAGACAGCTTGGGTTGTGTTCTTTGTAAACATTGTAGTTGCGGTTAGTTAAAACGGCGATTTAGATGGCCGCCTCGTAAACATCGAAACCTTCCCCCAAAAAAAAGTCCCATTTTCTTTTCTGGATCCCTCGCATTTCTCTCAGATAGTGTCTTCGATCTCATCGCCCACGTTTCCCTTTCAAAGCCCTCTTTGTCCCCATTCCCTCTGCTTTTCCATTTTAAGGAAGCAGAGAGAGAGGGAGAGCAGAAACAGACACCAAAACACATTTTGATTCAAAATCTTCCTTCTGTTTTCCACTCTCTGTTTCCCGAAATGGCGTCGTTCACGGTGCCTTGCCCTAAGACCTGCTCACTCCCTCGCCTCGGATCGACTGTGCGAGATTCGAATCAGCACCAGCAGAAGCAGCTTACGTTTCCTCGCGGGTCCAGTCCGAGACCGTCTGTGTTATTCGGATCTTCGCTCGGCGACCCTGTATGTTAGCTCTTCCCGAACTTGAATCTTTGGCATTTTCCTTTTGAACTCAGCTTACGGATGATGGAGTGTTATTATACTGTGCTATCGACGTTTGTTTCAGTTTAGACGAATTTTCGCCTTATTCGATACATTGCTGTCTGAGATAATTTATTTCTTTTCTCATGTCACTTAATTTGTGTGCCTCGTAATCACATTGATTTTGGATTATTTGTTTTTTGTATTTCTGATTTAAGTATCATTGAGAATATCTATCAAATATACTTTTCATTTTTTCTTCCAGCATAAGATTCATTATTCCTTTCCGTGAGTATTTGAAATACTAAATTTTTTCGTCTAGTTGGTCATTTTCTTCAATCACAGACAACTCTCACAGCAAAAATTCATTTCTGTTGTATAATTGCCTTCTGCAGAGCCAGAACTGGAAGCAATCCAAGGTCTGGAAGGTGTGTGCAAAGCCTAATGAGGTAAGTCTTTTCAATAGGGGAGGATTTCTTAATTAAATGAGACAGTCATCTTTGAGAACCACTAAAGCTACTACTTTACCCCAGGTAACTATTGAGAAATCTTCAAACTCTGCTCCTGTGCTTTCCACGAAGTCTGATATTGCAGCAGAAGGGAAAGATGAGCCAGCACATCCTGTTCAAGATGCCATTACGGATCCATCATTGATCTCAGCGTTCGTGTCTCAAGTATCAGACCTTATCAAGTAAGTTCAAGCAACATTGGTGTGTGAACATGCTTGCATCTAATTATCATTGTGCAGTACGTATTATAAACAATTCTTTTTGTTGAAATATGTATACCTTTCATGAGCAGACTTGTGGATTCGAGAGATATTGCAGAGCTGCAGCTCAAGCAATCCGACTGTGAGATCTTAATAAGAAAAAAAGAAGCTATGCAGGCAGCAGCTCCTGTTTATAGTATGCCTCCAGCTTTAACCCATACAATGTTTCCACCTCCTTCACAACCAGCCACGACAGCTGCACCTGCTCCTGCTGGTCCTCCTGCAGGGCGTGCACCTCCTTCACCTGCCCCTCCAAAGGCGAGCAGTTCTCATCCACCACTGAAATGCCCCATGGCTGGAACCTTCTACCGCTGTCCTGGACCTGGTGAACCACCATTTGTGAAGGTAAGTGTAATTGTCAGTGGGCCTACCACTTGAGGGCTTGTATCTCAAAAGACATCACAGAAGAGAAATCATGTCTTGAACAGAATACTTGTGTGTTTGTGCACGCACATGGCATTTGCAACTGTGTGCAAATTATATAATTAGCAAAATATACTCCTTATTGCTGTTCCCATTTCGCAGGTAGGAGATAAAGTCCAGAAAGGTCAGGTTGTATGCATCATTGAGGCCATGAAACTGATGAATGAAATCGAGGTATATATTATCTCCTTACTGTTGGGAACTAAGTGTGTTGGTCCCCAAATCATTCTTTCATATTGAACATATATTAACCATCTTACTGACAATATTAGATGATAAATTATTTCCTTCATCATCTTGGATGGAGAATCATAACCGTTGTTTGAACTGGGGAACATTGGCTTAAAAGAAAATCTTTAAGTAGCCTTGCACGTTTCTGCTGTTGTAATAGCAGAATGAATCCTTGTGGCCTTTTTTCCCCTTTGAGATCTGAGACTATGTTGCTTTCATCTCTGATGCTTGGAATGACTAAATATTTGACTTCTGTAATTTTCTCGTTCATTTCTGCCCAGGCTGATCAGTCTGGAACAATAGGAGAGGTTCTTGTAGAGGATGCCAAACCAGTTAGTGTAGACATGGTGATCTCTCTCTTCCTTCTCCTCTCTCTCTCTCTGTCTCACACACAGATACGCCATATTGTCTTCTTCATTCATTTATCTGAGATCCCTGTATTTATCCTTGCAGCCTCTTTTTACCATTGTACCATGAGCCGTGAGGAACTTGGCAAGGCCCTCCTACAAATTTGTTGGTGGTGATCACACTTTGGAGTTTAATTTTCATTGAATTTTGAGAATTTAGTAATGTTTCTAGTACCCTGTAATCTTAATTTAATAATGGTCTTATTTGATTGAGTTTATCTTTCCATGTTACAATTACTATGTCTGATTAACAGAAAGACATAAAAGCTCTATGATGTAAGAGAATGGATGGGTGATATGGGAACATAGCTTTTGCCGAATTTTAGGATCTTTGCAACGTCTGTTGGAAAACTTGGTATTGTTTACTGCGTCTCTGAAATATTCGCTAACTTTTTCCAAGTTGCAATCGAGCTCCACTTTAGTTAAAATTTCTTAATTAATCCACTTCGCTCGACAGCACAAGAAATTCTGATTGGGAAAAGAACGACAATTTTCTCATAGAAAAGCGAACCCTCCGAGCCCTTCAAACTCGGTGGTGGTAGCTTTATCTCCCAAGCTTTCTCCTACTCTCTCTCACAATATAATATAAAAACCTGGCCAATTAAATTGTCGTCGATAATCTACCGTGCGGCTCGAGTGAAAATGAAGAAAAAAGTACGGAATAATTTCAATGTAACACATTCTATGGAGCAAAGAAATGCCACGACCAATCTGGGGTCAGTAAGTCGAAAGAAATCGATTTGGGCCATTTCTTCTGTCCTTTTTTGAGCAACTGGACCGGTCACTAATCTGGCACTGCAAACACGTTTCCAGGCTTTAGAGGTAAAGGCTGCTCGTGTTAACTAACCCACCCAAAAAAAGGGCCTAGAAAAAAAGATATAACCCCAAAAAAAAAAGAAAAAAAAAACGAAAGAAGGTTGCTTGCGGACAAGAGAACCATACTGTTACTGTGTAGTTTTTTCTAATTACTGTTACTATGCAGTTGATTCCGCGTTATCTCTATTTACTTGGTGAGACCCACAGACAACTGAGTTTTGTAGACGAGGACAAGTCAACAAGTAAAATCCACACGCACAGAGAGTTGACCCTGGGATGCCAAATGTAATGGTGCATCCATTACGGAACTTGCTTGTACGAGAGAGTTGACCTTAAAGTGCACAAAACAAAGGGCAGTCGATCAACAGATTTCTACTGTTGCCCATCTCATGTTTTCTGATAACAACCAAACAATCCAGTGCTTGTAATCCCCGACAGCTTCCGTCAAGTAGAGGTAATAAAATAAGGGAATTCTGTGAGAGCGTGGAGAGCGTTTAAAAGAAAAGAAAAGAAAAAACTAGATTTCATTAATACAAAGAATGCTGTGACTATGATGCCAAGGAAATTACAAGATAAAAACACAGAGAAGGCACTTCTCAACTAGAGCCTTAATTTCTCGGGCCCTGAGGTGCCCTCTCCTATGTTTCCAGATATTCTATGCTTTTCTCTCTCCTATTCTATCTCTACTTTTTTCCTACTTAAAAATGTACAAGTTAGCCTACCTGTTATATACTTACAACTACCACCGCTGTCTACTTCCTCTATTGCTGTTACTTTTCCTGCCACTATTACTTAGCCTGCGACCGCCTGTCCACTCATCATCATCGTTATCATCTTCGTCATCCTCACCTCCCGTGAATCCAGATTTCCGTCCTTTTCTAGGGGTGGGGCGTTTCCTCTTTGCAGTTGCTGTATAGATTGAGTAATCAATAGCATCTTCCCTCAAAGAAATCTTGAATTCCTGTGCAGTAAGAACTATAATAAGAAACGATCTGAAGAGAAGATTACAACAGCGACATTCAGATTATTGAATCATAGCCCAACCGACCTGATATCTTTGCAGCAGATCTTGATAAGTGATAGGCAGAGTGGTGCGTGTTTCGCTGACACTGAAGGAAATGTTCTGCCTGGAGAGAACCTCTCCCGGTTTTACAGGCTCATTTGGAGAAAAAGCCTGCAAAAGACAAGATGCGCAAAACAATAGACTTCCACCAAGGCATATCCAGAAACACTGGCAGTTAGTTTTACCTGGCACCGAGCATCATTCATATAGACAATTTTCTGCCTGAACCAATTCATAGACAGTCAGTGTGCTGCTATGGGCCTTCGGTGATAGACCTATGTTTCCAGATATTCTGTGCTAGGCTCTCTCCTTTCTAATTAGAAAAATAAAAAAATGATTTCATTCACCAAACATGTTGGACAACTGCTCACCCTGTAAAAACTATAGTAGTCTATTGCATACTACTTTTCCAAGGAGCCTTTACGCCCGATATGTTTCCAGAATATTCATCTTTTGTCTATCAACTTATCGTCATCCTCACCTCCTTCTGTCTTCCAAAAAAAAGTACCTAGCTGGGGCGTTTCCTCTCCCCGCTGCTACTTATGATTTGCTACCGCAGATCAGCCCTTTAAGAATCTTGACATCTCTATTTACTTGGTGAGACCCACAGACAACTGAGTTTTGTAGACGAGGACAAGTCAACAAGTAAAATCCACACGCACAGAGAGTTGACCCTGGGATGCCAAATGTAATGGTGCATCCATTACGGAACTTGCTTGTACGAGAGAGTTGACCTTAAAGTGCACAAAACAAAGGGCAGTCGATCAACAGATTTCTACTGTTGCCCATCTCATGTTTTCTGATAACAACCAAACAATCCAGTGCTTGTAATCCCCGACAGCTTCCGTCAAGTAGAGGTAATAAAATAAGGGAATTCTGTGAGAGCGTGGAGAGCGTTTAAAAGAAAAGAAAAGAAAAAACTAGATTTCATTAATACAAAGAATGCTGTGACTATGATGCCAAGGAAATTACAAGATAAAAACACAGAGAAGGCACTTCTCAACTAGAGCCTTAATTTCTCGGGCCCTGAGGTGCCCTCTCCTATGTTTCCAGATATTCTATGCTTTTCTCTCTCCTATTCTATCTCTACTTTTTTCCTACTTAAAAATGTACAAGTTAGCCTACCTGTTATATACTTACAACTACCACCGCTGTCTACTTCCTCTATTGCTGTTACTTTTCCTGCCACTATTACTTAGCCTGCGACCGCCTGTCCACTCATCATCATCGTTATCATCTTCGTCATCCTCACCTCCCGTGAATCCAGATTTCCGTCCTTTTCTAGGGGTGGGGCGTTTCCTCTTTGCAGTTGCTGTATAGATTGAGTAATCAATAGCATCTTCCCTCAAAGAAATCTTGAATTCCTGTGCAGTAAGAACTATAATAAGAAACGATCTGAAGAGAAGATTACAACAGCGACATTCAGATTATTGAATCATAGCCCAACCGACCTGATATCTTTGCAGCAGATCTTGATAAGTGATAGGCAGAGTGGTGCGTGTTTCGCTGACACTGAAGGAAATGTTCTGCCTGGAGAGAACCTCTCCCGGTTTTACAGGCTCATTTGGAGAAAAAGCCTGGTTTCAAAAGACAAGATGCGCATAAACAATAACTTCCACCAAGGCATATCCAGATTGAACATATATGTTACTGGCAAGTCATAGTTTTACCTGGCACCGAGCATCATTCAGGCTATAGACAATTTTCAGGTGCCTCTTTACCTTCAAAAGAAGCTGCAATGCAATCGCCGATAGACAGTCAGCCTGCACAAGGACCATGCAGGATTTAAGAAAAATTAACATCGATGTATTTCCACCCACAATGGGATATACTGAAGCAAACCATGTAAAAAACATAGGTTATACATACATTAATCAAGAGAAAACTTAAATTCCTTTATAAGCTAAAAGAATATAGAAGACTACAAAGATACCTGAACTTTTAGCAGATCATCTGTGGATAGATGATAAGAAACACCTGAGCCCATGCTAGACATCTTTGCCCCCACTGAACTACTATGATTTGGGACCGGCAGATCAGTTGTTTCTACTCGTATACTCTCATTCAAATCCATCGACGTCATATGGTCAAAAAACAGCTGATCAGCTGGCTCATGTTGAAGCGTCCCATTCAAATCCACAGAAGCCATTTCATTAAAATCTGGCAGACCAGTGGGCCCTGGCTGTCCATTCTCATAAGGTATCTCCTCTGCATCCTTTTGTGACAAATGCATACTTAGGGCTTTCATATTTGCCTCTAGTGCCCCAGCTCTAACTTGTATTACTCGATTTATAGCATAGATCAAATATAATGGCTCATCAGGTAATGTGAATGGAAGCAAAGAAAGTATTTCAGCACAGTACCTGCCAAAAGAAACCAGCTTATTATTCTATTACACCACTTTATGAGCAGAACTCAAGGAATGGCAACAGAGACTCACATCAGGAAAGGGACTACAGAATCACTCCAGCTTGGATTATCAAACTTCCGCACAATTGAGGACATAAATTTGTTTCTAGAAACCCGGTTTCCACGGATGAGCTTATAGATTCTAGAGACTCCAAGCCTTGCCTGAGCGAGAGAGCCACCATCAGATTTCCCCCTCACATTTCCTGGAACCTTGGATTGGACCTTCTTGTTTATATTCTCACGAACACCACTAATCGATTGCATAAAAATGAATGACTTTTGAAGGCCATCCCCCAAACGGCTTTCAAAAAATGCAGGGTACCTGAAAAGATATTTCACTTAGTTTGGACATGGAAAATGGACAGGAAAGAGAACTTCGGCAAAACATCTAGAGGACATTACTTCTCATTCATAGTCATCAGCAAATGATGAGCCAACTTTGAATTGACTTCTTGAGGGTCTGTTTCAAGAGCTATAAGGTATGGGACACAAGTAATCGGATGAACAAGACCTTGGCGCAGCACAACTTCAACAATCTATTTGCCAGTGCAGTAAGAAAAATGGAGAAAAGAATAAATTAGCATGGCCAGTGAAGCAGAAAATAAAGGAGAATGACGACTTTGAATTCAACCATTAGATGAACAATGAGTGGTTAAGGCTCAAGGAAAACTCCCGTTTACAAAAGAGTAGTCCCAACAGTCGCACCATAAAGTAATTATTCCAATCTGATTGTGAGCTTCGAATGTGCCAATCTTTGAAACAATTGCCCAAAGATTCAATATGCAAAATAAGAAGCATTACACATATGCCATTTTCTTCCGATTTCCCTCTTTTTATCACTGTCAGCTGTTGGTCATTGTGATTCAAGCTCCAGGACAGGTTTATGATGAATTTTGTCAAGATAAAACATAGACGAAGAAAAATAGAGAAGCTAGGTTCTCACCTTTAGGGCTGATTGGCGAACTTGTTCATTGAAGTCCAAACATCTACCTAAAATATTATCCCAATACAACTGCATTATACCCCCACATATATTAGTATCTCCTGCACCTGCAGCAACAGGTACGCTGTGGCTGCCTTCTACAGAGTAATGAATAACATTGTCGCTTGCTTTATCAGTTCCCATTTGACTTTCCGCATCTAGAAGGTACTCGTACAAGTTTTGCAGTGCTTGCATCTGGTTTACAGAATGATTTAGCAACATATTTGATATAGATGTACAAAATTGAAAATTGTCATCATTACCTTAATACGAACATCACAGCCAGAAGACAATGTTGCCTCCAATATTTTTCCAATATCTTTTTCCAACATATACTCAGGCCAAGCAATTAAAACAAAGCCTAATGCCTGCAAGAGTTAAAAGGGAACATAAGTAGACTTCGAGATTAAACGATGTGCTAGAAAAACCAAGAAGAGCTGTAAAGGCATACCTGCAACGATCTAACCTTCACAATGAACTCCTCCACAACGAGATATTTTTTGAACAAGCTGAGACTACTGACCACATCAATACTTTTGTAACTCGGGTCACTCAGCAAAGATTTGCCATAGCGGATAAGCAATCCAAGACAAAACAGGGACCGCCCAACCTGCTGAAATAACAAAACAGAAAAATACTCTTACCATTTATCCTATTTCAGTTTTCTCATTAATAACAATATGCACACATGAAGAATATAGCAAAATTAACACGAGCAAATCATATCACGAAGTACTATTTTAGATCTTCAGATGCAATCATGCTATACTTCCAGAGAGCAATAAGATGAGAAGACATAGAAGCATACCAGAAAAATAATAACCTTGATATAGAGATATCCAAAAATGTTCACATGTATCCCTACCGACTGTGTCCATATTAGAGAACAGCTAATATTGACCTATGCTATTCAAATACCCACTCCCGAAAAATATTACTCCAACCTAAAACCAATCAAAACCTATCATATCACATGTCCACCAATTTGTGCATACCCAACAGATGAAGCTATTTCCACTTGCCCTAGGATTCTTAGTAGCTTAAAAACTTCAACAAATCCAACCACTTCAACTAGCACAAAATTACAAAACAAACCAACAAACAAAAAAAGACATCCTAAAAGCTAACCATAAGGATTGACATGTACTTGTAATAATTAAAGACACAAGATACTCATTCTTGACTGTAGCCACCAACCTGCTTGTTATCAACTGGCTGAGAATCCAAACGTTTAAAGAACACCTGAATAAGATACTCAATTATAGTTGCACCTTTTCCTGCAACTTTTCCCACAGAGCATAGACACCTGGGATGAGAAACGATATTAGCTATAGAAGACATTCATATAGGGAAGTCACCTTCTGAAACAGGAAGCATTAATTTTGAAAAAATACGTTGTGTCCTCTAACTACTATTACACCTTCCATAATTTGCACCCAAACTAACAATAGACATTCAATTTACACATGTTAAGATCTAACCATTAAAATCAGAATAATGGGCCACATGGCACAATCTTAATGGTCAAATTATAATATAGGGTGTAAATTACAAAAGCTTATTAGTATTTTAGGGTGTAATGTATCGAGTTTGGTAGTTCGGGTAGCAAAATTGCAAAAGGTGTGGTAGTTAGATGGCGCAAAGGATATTTTCTCTCATAAATTTTACTACATAAAATCTGAAGGGTCAAATCCACTGCTTAATATAAAAACCCAAATCTCACATGTACAGGAGAAAAAATTTTATGCACCATAACATTAAGCCAGAAAACACTACTAATAACCATAAATCAGTGATTCAACAATTTGATGGAATGGAATTACTGCGCATGAATCCAGTAAAGGTGTACAGAGGGCAACAAGTGTGCAGGGTTACATTGCTATATAAATAAAAGTATGCAATAGATTGACATATCTGACACAAACACGTAGACAGGCATGCTTGCCTTCATAATTAAAACAATCACATAAAGTGCTACATACGTACAGTGCTGATGATAGGCAGAAAAATGGAATACACAATTATGTGATCTCAAAGAATTGCACCTCCAAAGACTCAAAATTGACTTTAATTTTTAACAATGCACATTACAGCTTTGTGGCATTTTGGTACCCATCACACTAATTGCTCAGTCACAGAATCGCTAAAAAACGTATATCAAAAAGTAATTCCGGCTTTTAATACATCTATGACATGGCAAACTAAAAAATTAATGCAATGACAATAAAAAAAAAAAAAGTGACAAAAGATCTGAAGATTTGAGGGTACTTGATGCAAGCATGGACAACTGTCAAGAAGGAATGCCGAACAATCATGTGCTTCAAGTCTTGCTCGAGTTCTTCAACAACACTTTGAGGCAATTTTCGGAGCAAAGGTAAAACAGAATCAATTATAAAAATTACACTCTCCAGCAACTGAGCAACCATTCTATTGTCAACCTGAATGCAAGAAAAAACAAGCTAAAATCAGGCATGCTATTTTTCTATCTCTTACCTATTATCAGATTTGAACCAAAAGAAAACAAAAAAGTGAGAAAAATCAGAGTTACATTCTAAAAGCAAATTGAAATGTCCAACAGAGGACAAGTTCAGACGATCTCCATATGCAGCATGGTTGTTCAACCCATTAGTAAAGCCATAGATAGTTCTGGGGTCACTAATTGGATGTTATTCAGTCACGACAACTCTTTTGGATCATTGCACGGCACCAGCAATGAGCAATGTTTCTCTGTTTTTACTTTTTTTTTATCTGGGCACCAGCCATGAGCAATGAATGCACAGAAACTACATTCTTGCCATGTAGGCATGTGCACGCACACATGCATATATGTGTAGATACTGAAACTTCATACTTCTAACTCTTCTTTGCTCTCTAAACCACGAAAGTTGGAATCATATTGGAACATCTTCAAGACAGACTCTAGAGAGCCACCACTAGTTTTGGCAAAGCCAAATGAAGCTAAGTGCTTTAAGGGAAGAGAAATGGACTTATCCTTAGGGCACTGAGTAAACATTCAGAGCCAGACATTTTTTTTTTTTGGATAAATATTCAGAGCCGCACATTGGTTTAAATAAAAAAACTAAAAAGAGGGATGAAAAGCAGCTCCTCACGCTACCTATACACCAGTCCAACACAGAAATGATAAATGAAATCACCATAAATCCCACGAACATTTCTAGACAGAAATACTGGTTTGAATTGAATATGATACTTGCAAGAGATAACCTGAGTCTTAAGATATGGCTGTAGGGTAACCACAAACTGGGAAGGATCAGAGGCAGGGGCACAGAGCATTGGATCCACAACACAAAAAGCATGCAAGATCAGCACATAAGGAAGTGCACGCACCTCCACTTCTTCGCTATTTGTTTCCTCTACCTGACCAGGAATGAATTTCTCACCATATTTGAAAAAAATTACCAAACAAGGTTCATGTGCCAATCAGCTATAAAAGTACCTGCAATATCTTTTCCAATAAGCACTTGCACATCATCTCACAACGCTTGCGCACTGATGCGAGGGACACAGGGTTGATCCCAGCAGCTTTGGCTGACTGTGGAAAAAAATCAAGAGCTAAGTTGCGCTTAATCACATTGACCAGAAGTTGGTGATTTGGCATCCTCCTCAACATATCCACAATCTGCTCAGTTTTCTTCGCCACCTCCAGTGGAACAGAACTACCATCTCCAAAAAACTTTGTCTCTGAACCAGTAGGTTCCTCGAACCAGAACTCATAAAATGTCTTGCAAACAAGATCCTGCATACAAGAGAGTATTGTAAATTGCAGGTAAATCCAAGGAAATAAATGATAGTTTAGAACATAATTAGACTTTCCAAAGCAGACTTCTAATAAATGCAAGAGCATGGTACCTTACATTTTGGATCCATATGTCGTGGAAATACAAAGGATCGTCCAAGTTACAGAAAAAAATGCAGTCTAATTTACGACCTTTTTCAACCATCTTTCAACTTTTTTTCCCCAATTTTCAAGTAAATAGGTTTCAATCATGCAGATATTAGCAATAAAAACTCAACCCAAAAGAAACAAAATTGCAGACATTTCACATAGCACTACAGAAAAATCACTTAAAGTTATCCAGCACTAAGTAATATAGAAGGAACAACAAACAGATCTAGGATGACATCCTACTAGATCGAAGTTCAGAGGTGATGGACTGGCATTCACTGCAGGGACAAGGTAATACAGTGACTGGGTGGCTTCTAAAAACAGGGGTCATCAGCAACCCTAGAAATTAACAAGGCATCAGGTGAGAGTTAACTGTTCCTTTTTAGTGAATGGCTAGCTGTTCAAATTAGATAGTGGAAAAGGAAGTCTTAGATAAACCCAAGGTATAAAGGTAATGAAAACTCTTATTTTCTGCGTGGCAATTGACTCTAGGGAACTTTCAAGATTCCTTGTGCTTGATCCAAGAAGATTTAATGAACAAAATGAGGAATGTTCCACCTCAATGAAACAGTTGATGTTGACATTAAAAAGACAAAGACTGCTCTTAGGTAAAGCAGCTATAGATTTGTGCAGATAAGGCAGCAATGGCTTTAAAACACACCAATTATGGAAGTAGGGAATGCTTGAGTGCATAAAAAAGCTTTTTAAGATTGAAAGCATGAAATGAATGAGATTGTTAAGATCTCAGAGTGCAACAAGTATCCATCAGAAACCTTACAGTTTTGGTCATGAAAATGATGTCATCCTTTCAAAGGTACAGGAGACTCCTATCAAGGAAGAGACTAGGGAGAATCAGTTTACAAGGTTTGGACGTGTAACGTCAGTGCACCAACTAGAAAACATTTTAGATAGGATACAATGACAAAAAGATTACATATTAGCAACCCAGATTAATGGATAAGGAGTCGTAACAAACTTGACTAATTGGAAGGGAGGCTTTGTCAAATAGATTTTAGCTGAGTTAACTATATAAATTGGAGTTTCCATTTGCATTTGTCTTGGTGCATGTTCTGTCTGTAGAGTTTTTGCTAGATTTTGTGCAAAGCCGCTAGGCAGCCTTCTGGGAGCCCTTGATATTATATTGTCTTCAGATAATGTAGCTCATTCCTCCCACCCTACACCCCAAGAAAATGAACAGAAGAAGTAATCCTTTCTTTTAAGCAAGTAGTTATCCTACTTGATTGCTTGACATTACCTGAATACTCGATTCATCATCAGTAACACGAGAAATAATCGCAATACAAGCACTCGTAAATTCAGAAAAGTCTCCATTCGAAGTGCACATATCACGAATAATTTTGATGGCTCGTTTCCTGACACTAACTCCAGTATCTTTGATTCTTTCAGCAACCTTCTCAAAATACTACAAAACCACCAATTTTGGACTATGAGCAAAGCAAATACAATAAGCAAAGCATCTAGTAAGCAACTATATGAATGCGGGTTTTGAACAAAAGATACCTTCAAACCAACATCAGGATGTGAAGCAATATGTCTGCCAACAAGTTCCAATGCTGCTTCCCTTACAGATATCGCAGAGTCACAAAATCTTCCTTCAACAGCCAATTGCACACGTTCATCACACAATACCTCAGGATCAGCTTCCACAATAATACTGACCTGCTCATCATATTTAACGTAAGAAGAAGAAAAAGAATAGTAAATCACAACAAATTTTGCTAAAATGACCTCACAAATTGCTCAATATCATTAAAAGCTAAAATTTCAAGAAAATTCTCAACTTACCGCTCTCAGAGCCTTAGCCCTAATTACTGGTGAATTCTCTCTCAAGCTTGCCTGAGATATATCATACTGTAAGAATATTGAATTACTTGATAAATCAGTAAGAAATTGAAATATTTGACTAACCAGAAGCATATGCAGAATCTTATCAAACCCTCTGGAGAAAGAATTATTTTGTCCCAATGCCAGAGTGATCTTCTTGACTGAATCCCTTGTCAAAAATGAAGAAGCAATTCCAGAATCACGAATTATTGCTTTCGATTTCAATCTAGCAAGATAGAATATGAACTTCTGCTGAGATTTCGGATCATCCTTGTACCATAAGCAGAGATAAAACCTGCACATGCACATATATACGTCACTACATTTGCAAGGATGCAGCCAAAAACGCAACAAGGAAAAAGATAAAATGTGTACAAACCAGCGAACAAAAAGATGCACATCATCAGAAGAACCAACATCTTGCAGGTAATTCAATAGCAGCTGTTGAACAATTTCAAGTTTTGTAATTGGATCAGAAGCCTCGGGATTTTTTTCTGACCAATTGTGATTCTTTTTCCCATCATCCTTGCACTGTGACTTGCAGTACGATTGTAATACAAGAAGCTGCTTCCTGCAGATGCAAATCTGACACTGCCAGCTTCTGTTAGGAACTTCCTGTTCTCTTACTCCCATGCAGTCAGCATGAAACAATCTCTGACAACTTTGACATATAAAAAACAATTTTTCAACCCTACCATCCAAACAAATAGAACATGCACCTTTCGGATATGTGTGATCAACACCGTCTCCATTAACCAATTCTTGAATGACCCAAAAATTGTCCCTCTTGCAAAGGACAGAATCACGCTTCAATCTTGCAGCAATTGTACCAAGAAGGTCAATGGCCATTGTGCGAGCAGCGATGTCTTTAGATTTCAGCCCAGCATTCTGGAGTAACAAGACACACAAAACCTGCAAATGTGCAATCCCTATCTTAGCTTGGAAATGATCTCATGCATTTAAAAAAAAAAAATGATCAATGTACCTCCAAAATAGGAGCTGAAGCAGGATATTCGGGTAAATTCAATGTTGTCAGCAAATCCATAACAAGATTCTCCATCATTACTTTCATCTCAGACACATCTTGAGTCTTCAAACTTGCAAAACGCTGAAGCACACGGGTCCAAAAAAGACAACATGCCTCTGTGGCGGCCTCATGGCATTTGGTTGGGTAACCAGAATCAATTGACACTTCTAAGATGGGGTTTCCACTTGATGCTTGCCTCAAAGCTTCAGGAAGGTTTGCACTACAGTGAACTAACTGAATCAGCAATGCCGTTATCATCTGAATCTGCCTTTGTTCTTCATCAGGTAGGTGATAGGATCTTAGTGCTCGCTTTGATGATGGCAACTTCCAGAGTAGCTGAAGTATTTCGTCTATCACATAAGTCCGATGCTGTGTGTATGAATAAAATATCTGTACCACAATTGAGAAGTTCAGGAGGTTATACTATAGGCAATAATATCCAGACATCTAATCATAACCAGTCAAGCAGAACCAAGAGGGCAAAAATATACCGCACTAATTAAACCAATCGCCTTCAGTTGCAACAGCTGGATATTATCCACCAAGAATGTAGAAAAGCTTGTCTTCACAAGTTGTAAGATGCAACTATCAGATAATCTCTCTATTAACAACAAATCCTTGAGTAAACCAAGAATGGTGCACATTTTCTGCAGAATAGTGTTCACAGCGGCAGAGACCCTATCAAAGCAAACACATACATGACAAGAACAAACCTCAGTTCAGATACGCTAAATATCTCGCCTTAATATTCAATAAAGAGGAACAGCATATTAGTCAACACACTTGTTTAATGACGATTTCTTCACTTTAACGGTCTTAATAGTGCGTCTCTTCTTGCTTGCTGAACCAAAGTCAGCACCATACTCTTCATCTTCATTCCCTGAAATAACACAAGAATAAAGGTACTTCAGTGAATGCAATGCGGAAAACTATAGTGGGGCATGAACCAGGATATAACTAGTAATGGAACATTGAAAAACCTAGGAAGAAGCTGGTATACAAATTAATGTGTTCAAAATTGCTGCAATCTCAGAATATAACGTTAGTGACCAAATCCAGCTTTTTCACATAAAGCTAAAGCTAACCTTCAAGTTCCCCATTTTCGCTTGGTTTATGCAAGGCCCTATATGATGGATCATAAGCACACATGAGATCCATTATCTGATGCCTGGAGAACTCTAGAATTCTCTCAATTATCTGATAAGGAATGAGAGTATAACCATGTTAAAACATAAGGATACTCTAAACATTTGAATATACAAGTAAAACCATGCAGATCAAAACAGAAAATTTTACAAGAAAACTAGATTAAAGCATTTTACCTCTTCTTTATACAGCTGCTTTTGCATTTCATTATAGCCCATAACTGATAGAGCAGCATGAATGGACTCCAGAGCACAAAAGATAGATGAAACTATATCTGAGTCTGACTGGAAAGTACATAAATGCAAAGTGAGAAAACCAAAATGATTTGGTACCAAATCAGTGTATCATACCAACAAAGTGATGACAATAAACAATAAAAGCAGAATTAATTGGTTGGAATATTCACAGTAGATGGATGCCAAATTCATGACAGAGAGAAATAGCACCCAAACTTAAGAAAATATAGGAGCATAACAGTTCCAGTCATATGAACTGAAAAACCTAGAAGCACAAATCATTGACCCTAACAATGATTCATGTATGTATGGAACTTTTTTTTCCCTCAGCAATGACAAGTATTGAACCCTACAAACACCTGATTCCTCCAAATTGAGTTTGATAACATGCTAGACTTACAGGCAGACATTAGATTGAAAAAGAAGTCAGAAAAAAAGTATATAAACAGTCTCTGAATTTAAAATTTTATTTAATTTCTGATGCGAATTACTGAACCCAAAATAATACTTAGGTATCTCCTAGCAAAGTAAATAAAAGTACTTAATTCCAGATTTCCAGTAATTCTACAAGATATGTTAAAAGAAGCATGCAAACAAATAAGTAATTGGAAGGATTATTTTATAGCCAGGATGGGCAGATATTAAGCTAACCAAGTTAATAACCAAAGAGAGGATGTAACAATGAAACAATGTAAACATCCTGAAAGAGGAAGAAGATTACTGCTCTTAAACAATGTAGAACAAAACTTATTGACAACAGGCTTACATGCTCGCATTCATCTATTGACAAGCCTTCTGCTCGATGTATCTGATGATCGAGAACTTTTAACAACCTAACCAGAATATCTACAGGGACCAAATGTAGAAGTTTCTTTGAACGGATGGACATTATTTCATTTACAAGCATTCTAAGATCAGAAAGAGGCAGTGATAACCACTCTGCTTCATCCCGATCATCGATGGGAATTTCAGCTCTGCCACAGAAGTCCTCCAACAACTCACAAAAACTTCCTACTGTAGCATCTGAACAACAACAAACACAATCTTATATACAGCTGCTTTTGCATTTCATCATTATTTCATCTCAGACACATCTTGAGTCTTCAAACTTGCAAAACGCTGAAGCACACGCCAAAAAAGACAACATGCCTCTGTGGCGGCCTCATGGCATTTGGTTGGGTAACCAGAATCAATTGACACTTCTAAGATGGGGTTTCCACTTGATGCTTGCCTCAAAGCTTCAGGAAGGTTTGCACTACAGTGAACTAACTGAATCAGCAATGCCGTTATCATCTGAATCTGCCTTTGTTCTTCATCAGGTAGGTGATAGGATCTTAGTGCTCGCTTTGATGATGGCAACTTCCAGAGTAGCTGAAGTATTTCGTCTATCACATAAGTCCGATGCTGTGTGTATGAATAAAATATCTGTACCACAATTGAGAAGTTCAGGAGGTTATACTATAGGCAATAATATCCAGACATCTAATCATAACCAGTCAAGCAGAACCAAGAGGGCAAAAATATACCGCACTAATTAAACCAATCGCCTTCAGTTGCAACAGCTGGATATTATCCACCAAGAATGTAGAAAAGCTTGTCTTCACAAGTTGTAAGATGCAACTATCAGATGATAAACCAAGAATGGTGCACATTTTCTGCAGAATAGTGTTCACAGCGGCAGAGACCCTATCAAAGCAAACACATACATGACATCAGTTCAGATACGCTAAATATAATATTCAATAAAGTATTAGTCAACACACTTGTTTAATGACGATTTCTTCACTTTAACGTCTTAATAGATCAGGAAATGAATAAAGGTACTTCAGTGAATGCAATGCGGAAACTATAGTGGGGCATGAACAGAGTAATGGAAATTGAAGGAAGAAGCTGGTTACAAATTAATGTGTTCAAAATTGCTGCAAAGAATATAACGTTAGTGACCAAATCCAGCTTTTTCACATAAAGCTAAAGCTAACCTTCAAGATTTTCGAGCATATATGATGGATCATAAGCACACATGAGATCCATTATCTGATGCCTGGAGAACTCTAGAATTCTCTCAATTATCTGATAAGGAATGAGAGTATAACCATGTTAAAACATAAGGATACTCTAGAAGTAAAACCATGCAGATCAAAACAGAAAATTTTACAAGAAAACTAGATTAAAGCATTTTACCTCTTCTTTATACAGCTGCTTTTGCATTTCATTATAGCCCATAACTGATAGAGCAGCATGAATGGACTCCAGAGCACAAAAGATAGATGAAACTATATCTGAGTCTGACTGGAACAGTACATAAATGCAAAGTGAGAAAACCAAAATGATTTGGTACCAAATCAGTGTATCATACCAACAAAGTGATGACAATAAACAATAAAAGCAGAATTAATTGGTTGGAATATTCACAGTAGATGGATGCCAAATTCATGACAGAGAGAAATAGCACCCAAACTTAAGAAAATATAGGAGCATAACAGTTCCAGTCATATGAACTGAAAAACCTAGAAGCACAAATCACTTGACCCTAACAATGATTCATGTATGTATGGAACTTTTTTTTCCCTCAGCAATGACAAGTATTGAACCCTACAAACACCTGATTCCTCCAAATTGAGTTTGATAACATGCTAGACTTACAGGCAGACATTAGATTGAAAAAGAAGTCAGAAAAAAAGTATATAAACAGTCTCTGAATTTAAAATTTTATTTAATTTCTGATGCGAATTACTGAACCCAAAATAATACTTAGGTATCTCCTAGCAAAGTAAATAAAAGTACTTAATTCCAGATTTCCAGTAATTCTACAAGATATGTTAAAAGAAGCATGCAAACAAATAAGTAATTGGAAGGATTATTTTATAGCCAGGATGGGCAGATATTAAGCTAACCAAGTTAATAACCAAAGAGAGGATGTAACAATGAAACAATGTAAACATCCTGAAAGAGGAAGAAGATTACTGCTCTTAAACAATGTAGAACAAAACTTATTGACAACAGGCTTACATGCTCGCATTCATCTATTGACAAGCCTTCTGCTCGATGTATCTGATGATCGAGAACTTTTAACAACCTAACCAGAATATCTACAGGGACCAAATGTAGAAGTTTCTTTGAACGGATGGACATTATTTCATTTACAAGCATTCTAAGATCAGAAAGAGGCAGTGATAACCACTCTGCTTCATCCCGATCATCGATGGGAATTTCAGCTCTGCCACAGAAGTCCTCCAACAACTCACAAAAACTTCCTACTGTAGCATCTGAACAACAACAAACACAATTATTCACATATATTCAAAAGTATAGAATGATCATAGAATATACGAAGATGATAAAATGGAAATAAGACAAATCAACCTTGAAGCTCAGCTGCATCCGGTCTGATCGATGATGATAAGTCATTGTTACCTTTCTTCTTCACTTTTGGTTTTCTAGAAGATGATGTTGACACCAGCTGCAATTTCATCTTCTCTATCAGAAAAAAATTTAAACAATCACAACTCAATCATCAACTCCTAAGACCAACTTCATACATACATTAGCAACATAGTCAGTCTGATAACTGTGAGTGGCACTATTGTCTCTTTGAGCTTGACTTGTAACAGGTAAGCTTTGCTCGAAGCGCTTCTTTTCAGATACTGTACTGCTTGAGATCTGCTCCTTAATAGGACCTGAGGAACTTGAACAATGCAATAAACAGTAAGGACAGCAACAATAAAGGTAACATGAAACAACGAGTTCAAAATAAAGGTAAGTTCTATAGATGTAAGTCCCTTTTCCATCAGGCTTCAAGTTCAAAATCCCTTTGTCAATAACTATAGCCTAAAATATACAGAATACAACAAATTGAACAATAGACAACAAAGAAACAGAAATAAGGAAACAGGAGCAGCTTGGAATCCAGCACACAAGAAAATATGTTTCTTAAGTTTGCCCAGAGAAAAGATTGCAACAGGTGCCACACTGGCATATCTAAGTCATTTAAAAAACAGAGGTCAGATGGCAACCTAATTCCTAGAATTTGTTCAGTCATTAGGTTATACGGCCAAATATTGGCAGCCGCAAAGCCTTTGTGAACTCTGAAGAGGAATGGAGTGCATCACACTGAAACTATTTCATGTCAAAATCAGCAAATAAATCTTCATCCTCAAACATGACAGCTTTTCCTATATTCAATAAGGCAGATCTTTTGTTTCTTTGATCTATACATCACCTACAGCATATTGAGTAATTCTCCACAATAAGCAACTTAAGAGATGAATTAGAAAATGCACTCCCAGCCCACTCGAAAAAAGAAATTATTACATACTCAGAAACTTTTATAATTATGCGAATTGATACTACAGCAGAAATGCAAGTGAAATATAAACTAGCAAAATGGGGTAGCTCTGTATTCCCATGTTTTCTTCTTCAACAACAGTGATGGCTCTGCTCTGCCATGTCCTCCGAAGACCAACAAATGAAGAATGTTATTGTCCAAGATCGAGCTGAAAGCTTGAAAAGAACCCATGCAACCAACCAGTAGCTGTACTGCTGGATGTGTGAATGCATTTAGTGCATTGCCGTTGTCAAAACCATGCATTCTTCTGCTCAAGAATATTCGGTAAATTCAAAAAAATTTATGGTATGGTCCTTGAATAATTAGAAATGCACACAATAAATACTAGCCATAAAACAAATATCCAAATCAGCACCAAAATGGGTTTGCTACCCATATCAAAGACATGTCTCTTGCTTAAAGGCAGTCACCTACATCTCCTCAAATTTACCACAAATTCCTTTCTAGCTAGGAACATGAGAATGGCATGGTCACTCGCATATCAGATTCTCACCATTAAATATCATTAAATACAGCAACAATGAAGATCATTTCAATAAACAGATAGCAGCATTACATTCAAGGGAAGAAAAGATTATCGAGTACTTTGTTTACCTGCAGTACTGCACTCAAACGCTTCTGAATTGTATCGCAACACTTCTTCATAAAGTTCTAAAGGCTCTACATAGCCATATGCAACTACCCTTGAGTCATTTTTCAGATTCCTGCAGATGATGCCAAATATGAGGAGAAGAACAGTTACAGCAATCATAAGGAGTACGTCGGACAAATGCCAACCTTAACATCTGTAATGATAATTGAATTTTAGAAGTAACTTTTCCCAAAAAAGGGTGATAATAGATATCCTCTTCGGCTTGTGAAAACCATAACTAAACATCTCTCCAATTAGGAATAAAATGAAATCATTGTATTTCTGGTCCTATTAAACAGGTTCTCCGATGTGACATTTAAGTGTGGCATGAAGCACAAACTCAGCCCTTCCTTGATCCTAAAAGGGATGGAGACAAATTTTCAGTTTCTAAATTCAAGACAATAATTGTTTTGCTGCCTCTTCCTTAAAAAATTAAATCCCATTGGTCAACTAAAATAGAAATTTCATGTTTCAGGCAACAAATCTTCATTGCATGGAAGAATCACTTAATTGGAACTTTATCTATGACTATTGTAGTTTAGTTGAAACCACGGGGAGCTTAGTGATAGTTTCCAAAAACATGCAAACCATGTGTAACTCCAAATAATAACAACGAGGAAATATGTCCTTCACACTCATACTAACGGCAAAGTATCCATACAAACCAACGTGGCAGGGGAGCTTTGTGTTATATACAAGACACTGTAATTTAGTTCTGAAACAAAGTAGGGAAGTAGAGTTCCAAAACATTTCCAAATAAGCATTGTTTGTACCACATTCCGAATGAACTCTCTCGTGGCCTCTTTTTCATTAGTGTTTTTTCTCTTCTAAGCAACTGCAACTAGATACATTGCATGCGGCTTTCTAGTCTTACCATTCAAATATTTTTTTCTATACGTTTTGCACTTCCCCACGACAAATCCTACTGAGACACGAGAAATATGAGAAATATCAAAACACTGAGAACATGTGCAGAGGAGAAACGAAGTCAACTAATATAGCAGAAAAAGACTTCAGCTGCATAAAATCAAGATCCTAAACTAAAAAGACCGACGACTTAACGATTAAAAGCAGCCTTAATCACATGCACCCCGCCAAATTCACGCTTGTAGATTTATTCAAACAATTCAAACACGTTAAATTTCGAACTGCTTATGAGCTAAGCCATTTCAAAGATTCAAAATCAAAATACACCAAAAAAACAGAAGACGGACGTCATTCAAGCATAAGTTTGATAGTGAACTAAGATTACATTTTCAACTTCTTTCGCTTACTTCAGAAACTCGATTCTTCGAATCACCTAGCGAATGTCAAAGATGTTCGCGGAAACAACGAAAAACTTACAAGTAAGACACATCGGTTTGGCGAAGGAGATCAGCTATTCTACTAGACTGAGCGAGGACCTCGCTGCGGGTCAGCGACCTCAAGTTACCACCACCAGGCTCGTCGAAGAGGCGGAGGTCCTGATTCGATGCTCCGCAGAACACCGGGAGCGAGGGCAAAGGCAAGCATGGCGCGACCTCCGAGTGAATGGAGTTCGAGAGGCCTATGCCGCGGTGGCCCCAGCCGGAGCTCAAGGCCGAACCAGAACCCGGACCAATTGGAGTGCTCATCGATTGATGAACCGGTGAGTCCACAATCGACAGTGGGGGAGCATGTATGTAGATAGGGAGGAAGGGAGTGGTACGAGCGTAATAACGTGGAAATCTGAGGGCGTTTTGGAGGGAATTAGGGCTTTTCCTTTTTTTGAATTCAGAGAGGTTTGGAGCCCTAGAGGTATAGATTGGAAGCTGTAACGAGAGAAATTGTGGGAAGCCAATGGCGGGGAAAGCTCGTATGTTTGCGAGGTACAAATTTTTGGGATTTTTTGTGGCGAAGTGAATTTGGTTTTATAGATATGGAAAATGAATGCCAGTTGTGGAACCACGAAATTGCCCCTGGATGTTCCGCTCTTGGAGCAGCAGCTTGTGAAAAAAGGTTGCTGGTTTCTACTTGATACTTCGGGATTATATTTCAGCAAAGGGGGATTTTGAAGGGCCGTTAAAAGACCTTCGTGGATGTTGGAACTTACGAGAGTACCCCTGGTTGTTGTCTGCTTGGATCGTGGTAGCTAGCTTTGTTAGAAAAGCTCCTTGCTTCGCTGACCGGGGGGGTATCGTCTTTGAAATTTTGGCCCGTGGAAGTCAAATTAAGGACATAATAATAAGGGGAAAAGAAAAAACCAAACTTCCACTTTACGCTTCAACATATATATTAAGGAAATATAAGGGTTAAAATGTAAAACTTTATCTGCATGGGATTTTCTCTTCCGTGTGCCTACATATGAAAAATAGAGATATTCAGATCTACCGTAATCTGACATGGATTATCAATTATTTTGGTAGTACAACCGTACAAATTGCGAAAAGCTATTAGCTTATATGACCATTTTCTTTTTCTTTCTTTTTTTCTAAATTTAGATGACCATTTTTGAAACGGCTGGACTGACGGACTAAAAGGATGATGGTAGGATGCAAACGACGAGAGTGAGAAGGCTGTTAAGGACTTGTTTGATTGTGGGTTCAGGTCCTGGTTTTGGGGTTCAAAACTTGGTTTGAACCCAATTTATTGAACCAGTATTTGGCTGGGTTAAGGGTTACTGCGACACTTGCACGTGTCATCTGTTAATTAGGTTGGTCAGCACATAACCAACTTTAACGTGCAACTGCTATTCTGACAATAAAAAAAAGTCATCGTACTCCACTGTCTGACATAATACAGACAGAACACCAATATCTTCACACCTCTTATGAGATGATGATGATTTGTCGTTACTCTTTGAGTAAAAATGGAAGCATACAACCTTTATCTTCCTCTCCCTCTTAGGTTTGGATTCAGTCTAGACCGTACGGATCCAAACGCTTCCAGACCCGCGGTCTGGATTAAATCCCACGAAATGGACGATAGAGAGTCCTCTACGTCATTTAATGAGGCCTCTCTGTCCTCGCTCTTTGCTGAGCAAGCCAGCGCGCGTCCAGCCCTCTTTTTTTGTCTCCACATCTGTACTGGTTGAACCACTATAATTTAAGTGCGACCACACCTCCGACCGTACAACTGCTGCTTCAAAATCCCCTTCACAATTCAAAACTAATTTCAAAATCATTCGACGTTTCAAAACCCTCAAATCCCTCCCATTTCGAAATCCCTTTCCCTCGAAATCTTTATGCCACTCTCCACTCTCTATGCCGGTTCTCTTCCTTAACTCACTGCTACATCACTCACCTCACTAGCTCTCTCTCTCTCTCTCTCTATGGCCTCTCACTCGATTTACTAACATTTTTTGTTTGATTTTGTTTTTGTTAGGTTCTGATCTTCTAGTCAAGAATGTGGGGATTTTGAGTTTTTGTTGTGGCCACATTAATGGTAAGCCCTATATAATTTTTGTTTTCTTTACTGTAATGTTGGATTGAGGTTTTGGGGATACAAAAGGTTTGATTGGATTGACTGGGGTTCTGCTTCTCCTACATTTCTGCACAATATCGTTTGACCAGATTTTAGCATTGAATCGTGTAGGGTTGCTGAGCTTGTATCTTAAAGAATTGAAGGCTAACTTGCATAATAACTTTTTCTTGCGCGAGTAAATAGTTGCAAATGCATGCTATTAATCCCTATATATTATATTATCACTGATACTTATCTTATAATTGGCTTGAAGAAGTTGTGACATATGCTAAGCATTCACGATCCAAAAGCATATGTGATGACATTGGTAAACAGGAACTGATGATTATCTGTCAATTTGTGTTGTTTTTCTCTAAACGGTAGGCCCTCAATACTTCAGTCATGCACTGTATCTTATCTGTTTCTATGTACGGTATTTTTCTGCTTGCACGCATCAGAAAAAACATAGCAAAACAATTGCGTATTATTTTACCTTTATGTGGAGCAGGTGGAGTTGTCTCATCCCAATGCAGAACTTAGATTGCTTGAAGTTTTCTATCACAAGATCTATAAGGTAATGGATATTGTTCCTTTCTTAATGTATATTTTCAACCCCCTAAGTGATCATTGAGGTATTTTTCCACCATATTACGTCTCACTTAGTTTTGTAGTTAGTTACTTGTATTTTTGCCATTTGTTTGTGATGGTATATGATTGTCCAACTATATGTTGTTGCAGACACAAGATTTCAGGCAGCAAGGAAGATAAAGCTAATAGTTCTTGGTCATCGGTTGCAGAGAATGTATTTTGAACTATATGTATAGTTTGTATTCTTGGTATTTTTTTTGGTAGAGCAGATTTGTAAATAAAATGGTTATTGCTTTTGTTAGACATTTTTAATATAAAAGTTGTGTTGGAATTCGAGGAGCTCAAAGGTCCAATTTTCAACTTCGAAGGTTGATGTATGGCTCTTTCTAATTTTGGTGTCACTATCTAGTTTCCGTTTGTTGTTTATGTGTAAGTATATATAGTCAATTTTAAACAGACTTGTCAATTTTTTATAGTTGGCCTTTAGCGAATAATCTGTTTGTTTTATAATTGTTGTCATTATCTTCATGATTAGCACCACCCTATCTCTTAACAATTGTTTATAGTTTATTTGTGATTATCCAATATCTCTTCTTTTCAGACCCCCTTCCCTCCCCCAAATATATGAAACAGGTTATGGTTTTTTTCTAAACGAATGCAGACAACTATGTATGCGAGTTTTTTTTTAGGACAATCCTCCCTAATTAATTAAGGACAAAACAAAATTCCAATATCGTTTGTCCTTGTCTTATCGTACAGAGGGAAAAATTTGAAAAGGTTATTATTTTATTATTCTAATAATTAGTTGCTTTTTTTTGTCTCTTAGCTTGCACAGCCCTTTGTTGTGCGTTCTTAGCTTCTAGGTTGCAATGTTTTGGTCCTTACCCATTTAAAATTGCTTTTATTCTTTTAAATCTCCTTATAGAAAGTGTTAAATCTCCTTTCTTTACATTCAATCTTTTTTGCCTTTTCGATTTTAATTTTGAATGATCTCTCCATTGTTTTATAGTTGGTCTAAAGGACGCCCTGTAATTTCCAAGGCCTTGCGCGAGGGAGGCGCTGGAATTGGCCTCGCTCGGGCCGCCCTGGAATTTCTAGGGCCTCCCGCGAGGGACGGCTTAGAATTTCCAGAGCGTCCCAGCACGAGGCCTTGGAAATTCCAGAGCATCCCGCACGCGAGGCCCTGGAATTTTCAACGCCTCGCGCTTGGGACGCTCTAGAATTCCAACGCCCAGCGCGATCAGCCTAGCGCACGGGAAGTGCGCACCAGTGTTCTGAAAATTGCTAGATTTTATCCAGCAATTTTCAGAGAGCTCCGTGGCACTCAGGGGCTGTATGCCAGTGGTATGGAAATTCCTGAATTTTATCCAGCAATTTCCAGCCAGCTCTGTGAATCTATTGGTCCTGCTAGCTAAAACTTCAATTCTCCCGTGAATCCGAAAATAACAAAAGAGAAAGGAGAACGATTAAACATATTGGGAAATCCCTCAATGTTGTTGCCTTAAAATATTTATTTTCTTTATGAGAAACAAAATTAAAGGATATCTTCATGTCCAAGTGATTTTCACCAACGTGGGATACTCTAAATAGAAAAGTCAATGGCCTGAGTCGGATTGTAGAGCGGAAGGCAAACTCTTTCTTCCTCAAGCAGTAGAGGTGATGTCAGCCCTGCCTAACATACATGGGCTTTCTAACCTTTTCTAACGAATCCAACTCACAATAAGATCACAATGTCTTGATTGGTGAAACAGATGTTCTACAAGCAGGTGAAGAAGGCAAATACCCTACTGTGAGCTGCTGAGGCGAAAAGCTATCCTGCAAGGCGATTCATCATTCACAATCCCAGTAGATAATTATATAGTTGATGATCAATAGAGTTTTTAAAACCTAAATTATAAGCTTGTTGTACAACAAAAGCAAACAAAAAAAGAAGGCATTAATTTTGAATCTGTCACTTCGCCACACAGAGCATATCATATTTCTGTCATTAAAATCTCTTAAACCTTCAAACTGTAGGGAATGGCTAATAGTGGTGCATCCATCCATGTTGGACGTGAAACTGAGAAAAAAGGCAAAGGTACTGCCCAATTCTTTTGAAGCACCAATTAAATGATATGGGAAAAAAACAAAGATAATATCAAAATTAAACTTCATTTGTATTCTATATTCAGAGAAGAGCAGTAGGTTTTTGACATCTAACCTTACAATTCTCCAAAGTATAGGAAGATTGCAATTCTTTAAGTGATCAACTTCAGTGATAGACTAGGATTGAACTGACTATTAAAAGCCTACATGACTTAGCAAAGGAATATTTTTGAAACTGAAATGAACATGCTATCAATGAGTACTGCAACTCCTATGAGTCCCTGCTAATCTTTTAGGGCAATCCAACATTACAGTAAAGAAAACAAAAATTATATAGGGCTTACCGTTAATGTGGCCACAACAGCAACTCAAAATCCCCACATTCTTGACTAAAAGATCAGAACCTAACAAAAATAAAGTAAAAAATGTTAGTAAATCGAGTGAGAGGCAGAAGAGAGAGAGAGACAGAGAGCGAGGTGAGTGATGTAGTAGTGAGTTGAGGAAGATAGCCAGCATGGAAAGTAGAGAGTGACAGAGAGATTTTATGGGAGAGAGATTTCAAAATGGGAGGGATATGAGAGAGAGAGAGCTAGCGAGGTGAGTGATGTAGCAGTGAGTTGAGGAAGAGAGCCAACATGAGAGTTGACGAGAGTTTCGAGGGATTTTTTTTCGAAATGGGAGGGATTTGAGGGTTTTGAAACGTCGAATGATTTTGAAATTAGTTTTGAATTGTGAGGGGATTTTGAAGCAACAGTTGTACAGGTCGGAGGTGTGTCACACTTAAATTATAGTGGTTCAACCGATACAGATGTGGAGACAAAAAAGAGGGCTAGACGCGCGCTGGCTTGCTCAGCAAAGAGCCAAGCTGAGTCGACTACAGAAAGGCCTCATTAAATGATAAAGAGGACTCTCTATCGTCCATTTCGTGGGATTTAATCCAGACCACGGGTCTGGATGCGTCTGGATCTATACGGTCTGGACTGAATCCAAACCCCTCTCTCTTCCTTGCTCCCTGTCATGCACCACTTCCAGAGACGTTTCGCTTGACAAGAGCGGGCCATCTCGCATGAGCTAAAGGAGTACCTGCTGTCATGTTGATACTCAGTTTGCATTCGTTAGACGTGTGTTCATCCACTTCGCCTGAGCACAAAAGAAACGGCTGCTCTTGAGTTCCCCAGGCACATGATGCAAGTGGAGTTGCACTCCTCCCACGGATACCATCTTGCACAAGCGCACATAGAGGGATGTAATGTTTTCTTTTTTATCATCTGCCAAAGGCTTTGGAGAAGGGGGTTTGCTGAAGAAAACGGAAAACAAATACTAACCCTCCCGCTGTAAAAGGGTTTCTCTCATATCAATTTATGGGTTAGAAATGCCGATAGATACCTTTCTTTTATATGGTAGTTGAGTTTTTTTTGTTGGTTTGTGTCCCTATTGTTCCTCATAACATAGCATAGATATGCTTTTTCTGAAAACTGATTACTCCGATCCAACAACACAGTTAAGAGGAATCTGTAGTAATTATCTGCTCTGTGTTGTGTGGGAATTGCATTTTTTGCATGTATATGTACAGAACGGTGAAAAGATATTGATTTATTAGTGATCTTTTTTTCCCACAATTGGGTGAAAATGAGTTATATTTCAATCATCTGACTTAGTTGCTCTGCTAAGCCTATCATTGTGCTACACGACCGTCAAAACAACAATTCATGTACCAAAACGAGACAAGACAATGTCGGAGCAACTTAGGGACACAGTTATGGTGCCATGTTCATCATCAGATCATCAATCAATCTCCCCACAAGCAAATGAAAACCCCAAGAAAAAGCGCTCGTGCTTTCAGTTCAAAAGCCACGAAAAAATCACGTTCCCGCAAACATCCAATATGGTGGCAGTCTCTTGCACCACCAGCTTCCTCCTCCACTTTTTCTCTCATCTTCCTATCCCCCTTAAGCCTCCTTAATCTTCAATCCCCCTTCAGCCTCCTTAATCTTCAATCACCCTTCTCGACAACATCTACCCAAGGATGTTTCTCAGGTTTTAGGTAAGTATTGGCGCGCGCAGTTGATATGAAAAGTTAGAAGAGTTTTCTGGTATTGTGTTTAGTCTTGCTCCACCTCCAAGTAGCTTGCCGTTGCCATAAAGACCGAAGCTATGTTGCAACCCTAAGGCTACTGTCGAGATTGATGCCAGAGCAACAGATAATCTCTGAAGACTGTTACGCCTCTAGTGAAATAGTTGTCCTTTAGTGAGCCGCTCCCTATTAAAAGCGTACCCCCACCCCACCCCCCCCCCCCCCCCCCCAAAAAAAAGATTAGAGCTTTTCTAACAAGTTGGGTTGTATTTCTGTAGGCGTCAGGTCAAATTAATGCATTTGCTTGACTGAGATCATGTTTTCTTTTCTTTTTATGTTGGTGTTAGATGAAGTAATAAATCTGTCGGACAATGGTCAGTAGCGGATCTAGGATCAAAATTCATGGGGGTCGAACTTTTCACCTGCCACTTAAGCCGTGAAGAAGGAGAAGAAGAAAAAGAAGGAAGAGAAGGAGGAGGAGGAGGAGAAGAAGCAGAAGAAGCATAAGAAGAAGCAGAAGAAGCAGAAGAAGAGAAGAAGATGAAGAAGAAGAAAGAAGAAGAAGAAGCAGATGAAGAAGAAGAAGCAGAAAAAGAAGAAGAATAAGAATAAGAAGTAGATGAAGCTGAAGAAGAAGGAGAAGAAGAAGAAGAAGAAGCAGAAGGAGAAGAAGAAGAAGAAGTAGAGGAGGAGGGGAGTTGGCCTGGGTCTATGGGGATCGGGCCTCCACAGGTCCAGGCCAAAAAAATATATATATACATATAAATTTTTATTTTGGGCGGTGCAATGGGTGGCGGCCACCCAGGGCAGCCCCTCCTGCATCCGCCACTGACAATGGTGGGCGACTAGGCGTGTATAGCCCTTGTTGAGCCTGGGTCCAACTTATTAAACCAAAACTAAAACTTTGACCCTGAACCAGGGACCTAAACCCACAGGCCACAACCAAACAAGTCCTGAAGGTCCCATGATGTTCCATACACGATAGAAGAAAAGGGTATTGGAGGCCCCATGATAAATTCCTCCTCTCGTCACCAGCCCTATGGGCTACAAAACACTTGGGCCAACTCTAACTACGACATTTGTTCGGCTCTAATCAAGTAGTTTATTACTTCCAAAAACGACAGAGAAAACCGGACAACTCTTTGCGACTCCTGGCGACAACAGTTTTTCCTCTATGGGTAAGGGTAAGCAACTCTTAACGACAATATTACTCGAACCAGCCTATTGCAAAATGCTTCAACAAGACGTCTGGTCCAGCGGTATCGATAAACTCTAGCTAGTGTTAAGATTTTCTACTACACTAATTGAGAATCCTACAAATTTAATGCTTTGACAGAAATCAAGAAGGTTCGCATCTTCGTTTTGGAGGTCATATCGTCTGTTTGACCAAAAGAAATAAAATTTGTCTTTTCACGAGATTGTTTTAAATAATATTCCATGCTTAATTATGGGAACCACCGAGATTTCCAACTGTCGGATTTTGTGTATCGTTGTCTGCCCACTGGATCTGCCATATTCCCTCTTGTGGAATTATTCTTCTTTACTGCGACAACGATCGTTTGATTTGCATTTTTCTTATAAGCAGATTCTCATTATGTAGGAGCCTAATTTGATGGCTCGCAAATCAAACATGCATATATCATATTCTTCCCTTCCTTTTATACTCGATTTTTGGCTGCATGCAGTAACTACAGGAGAATCAATGTCCGATTCCTTGGCTTGTCTGTTCCCTAACATGCTTTATAATTACCATCTTTTCGAGCCTGCTATGGAAGCGCAGTAGCCTCTCTATCTCTCCAGTCGTCATGGCTAGGTCTAAAAACTTGTTTACGACTGTAATTCTCATGGCTCTTTTCGCCGTAGCCATGAGCAGGAGAATCTCCCTTGTTGACAAAATAGATGATAATTGGTATTATGCCCATGCAACGTTCTACGGCGACATGAGCGGTGGAGAAACCATGCGTAAGTATAGCTATATATAGGAAACCATCTTGTTCGTTAATTCATGGATACTGTCCTCCAAAATTCGGGACTTTACACGAGCAAATTTTTTGTGACAGAGGGTGCTTGTGGCTATGGCGATCTGTTCCAACAAGGTTATGGCCTTGAGACAGCGGCCTTAAGTACTGCACTCTTCAACAACGGACTCACTTGCGGAGCTTGTTTTGAGCTCATGTGCGTGAATGATCCGCAATGGTGCATACAAAATGCTGCAGGCACTATCAAGATCACGGCCACCAACTTCTGCCCTCCGAACTACGACAAGCCTGATGGGAATTGGTGCAACCCCCCGCTCCAGCACTTCGACTTGTCCATGCCCATGTTCACAAAGCTTGCACCAATGAGAGCTGGGATTATTCCCGTGAAGTACCGCAGAGTCCCCTGCGTTAAGAAAGGAGGGGTAAGGTTTGAGATCAAGGGAAACCCAAACTGGATACTTGTGACGGTGTACAATGTTGGAGGTGCTGGCGACGTTTCTAATGTCAAAATTAAGGGCTCTAACACCGACTGGATTCAGATGTCCCGGAACTGGGGCCAAGAGTGGCAGACCGGGACGATGTTGGGAGGACAGAGCTTGTCCTTCCAATTGACCACTAGCGATTCGAAAATGTTGCAGCTTGATAACGCTGTCCCTGCTAATTGGCAATTTGGTCAGAACTTTGAGGCTGCTTCTAATTTCTAGAATTTCGCTAGAATGTTGTCCTTTTATAACTTTGCTCCCAAGCGAGCTTCTTGCCCAAAATGAAAATTTTGCTAGCTTCCTTCGGATTTTTTGGTCAGGGTAACTTGTATTAATGTGCGAGCTTAAATCAAGTACTCTTGTATTTCTGGATGAGCAATTTCATTGACCCCTCGTGGTGAATAAAGTGCCGAATCCTTCTTCCTTGCAGTTTTAATGAGTTCGATCAAATTGTCAACAGCATCTCCTTTATATCTCATAGAGATTGTGAACTTGTATATACATTTGAGATTAATTCGTGGAGACTGTGAGATCGCGGTAGTAAATCTACCTCGTGTTTTTTTTTTTTTTTAACTGGCGTGGATAAAGAAAGTCAACAATAGGAGGAAAGCCAAAAACAGATTTGAACATTTTTCGATTGGTATATTTTGTCAAAATATTACATCACTCTGTCGTTGAACTTTTTGCTGACGTCAGTGATAGCAATAATAATTATTAATATTAAAGTGCATAAAAATATTTCCTTTCTATTGTTGGCAAAATAAATGATTTTTTTCACCATGCCGTTAATTTCATTTGAAGTTTTGCCACGGAAATGTTAACGGTAATTTGGTAACGTTTCCCCCGTCGTTATGTATTTGTTTTCCTTTTCTAAGATACCCCACATTTATTACTTTATTTACAGTCCTCCGGTTACTCTTTCCAAGTTTTGTACTCCCTATTATCAAAACCGTTTTTTGGGCTATTATTGTAACCTTTTATGGTCTTATCTCTTCCACTGATCACTGAGAACATAACGCCAGAACAATACTCCATAACGTGCAGCAAATGAGGCCTCTAGCAACTAATTAAGAAGCCTAAACTTTTCTCCACTCTTTCAAGTTCATTGAAATAAAAGACTTCCTCTACATTGCAATAGTGTATCGGTCAGGAAACCCCATAGATTTAAATGCTTTTTTGAGCTATAACCTAGAATATACAATTAACTTGCAAATTGTTAAGCGTTGCCCGCTGATCAAAAGGATTGTTGGTATAAGTTTCTATACCCAAAAGATGACACTAGCTATTTCAATCAGAAGACACTCACTCAAGTCTTCTCGATGAAGGTCAATATCATGCATAAAATTGTGACTTAAAAGGAGAAAAAAGGTCTTTGGACGACATTTGAATCTAGCAGCCAAGACAAGAGGCTAGAAAACCAGTATCACTGGCCATCTAACATCCTCTTCAGGATTAAGTTACTATCCCATATGTACTCACAATGAAACCATCGCAGCTAAATCGTGTACATAAATATATGGTTTGTCCTCTGAAAGAATATTATGCCACACGAATGACTGTCACTACTCTGAGAGAGAGAGAGAGAGGGAGGGGGGTGGAGAACGGAAGTAATAAATTTTAATTGCCTTCCAACAGGATGGACAGATGAACAAATACCAAAAGAGGACGATTAAATTGGGCAAGGACATTATTACATGTTCAACACTCAGGGCCTACTACACAAAGTCTGATATTATTATCTCCATCTTAGGTAAAGGATAAAGACGGACTACAGAATGTGCAATATTTAAAAACATATTTAGGAAGATCATGAATATAAAAACTATGTACGGACACTGAACTTGCAATAGAACAAAAGAAATAGTACCACTCAAGCCAAGTCTTTGCTTGAAGTTGAGAGTTTGCACTATCATCCTTGGTCCCCAACTTTGAGAACCAATAAAGAAGCAAGCATAGAGATCCCATCCAATTCGATTTGCTCATACTTTTGCTTGCCCATAGATTCAGTCTGTCAGAACCCTTCACTTCCAATCAAGAGAGTCAAATAACCATAGAACCTCTTCCTTGGAATTTGCAGCATCACAGAAATCCATTTCAATCCCGAAAACATCAATATCACCTTCATTTCCACCTTCCATGAAGAGCAAAGAGATCCATGCCCGGATACCTGAAATGAAGGGGTGGGAAGGAGAGAAGTCTAAATACTCAAATGCCAGGGCTCTATATGATGTCCGATCTATGTAGTCAAACATAGATTTATTAATGATGCGAGCAACTCTATTGGAATCCTTGCGCCCCACAAGCACTGAAACACTGACAGCCCGGCTCATCACAGGAACAGTGAATCTTGGCTCAACAGGTAGTGTCATCTTGTACTCAGGGCTCTCCAGGTGAAATCTAAGCATGTCACAAATTCCAGTTGGAGGGATCTTGATACCAGCTTCAAACACAGGGCCAGGAACTACTTCCGAAAAGATTAATCTATCTTCAGTCCAGATGTCAATAAAAAATTCCAAATCATCAAACGACAGCCTTGGGGGGAGAAGACTTTGACGATGCTGGCGTCTATAAAAGGTTTGATATAGCTTGTAGTATGTCAAAGTTGGAGGGTTAGGCCGCTTGCAGACAGAAGGCCATCTCTTGGCACAAAGACATTTCCAAAAGTAATCATCTCGGGCTATGTCCCTCCACTCCTTACATACTGACATACACGAAGCAAGGTCCACACCCTCCAATAAAGGAAAGACAGCCTTCGCAATTTCTTCATATGTCATTTTCAGTTCACAAGCATTAGACAAAGCAGAATAAAAAATCTTCCCCTGAGCATTGGAGGGCCTAAAAGCAGTAGATTAAGACAAATCCCCTGCCAAGAAATGAGAGGACAATAAGGTATTGTTTGTTTTCCCAATACTTTGGGCATGTAAATTTCCAGCAAAACAAACACACTCCAAAATTTTTAACTTTTACACATACATACTTCACCTTTCATAAACTCCAATAAATCTCAATAAAGTAAAGATTCCCAAAATTTTGAGAATATTCCTCAAAATTTTGACAAACAAACACCCCCTAAATATAAGAAACAATCATATAATACAAAAATACCCTCAAGAATTCATAGCATGCATCGAAATTTAAAGAAACAGCACAGTAAGGCTAACAGTCGGAACACTGTAAAAAAATAAGGCTTCAGCCTTCTCAAAGATTAAAATTAAAATTGTTTGATTTAATGGTTGGCAGAGCGTGGCAAATACAAAGATCTTTCAAGTTACAACAATCCAACCAATTCAACCTTGTGGACAGCAATTCACTTCCACCCATCACCCATCATCTCGGAATATAACCCTCTTATGGAGTGCCAGAGTCATAATCCTCAAAACCAAGTAAGCCCAACATTATTCGTAATTGCTTGCTAAATATATGTGCATATGTATAATAAGTACAGGAGAACAAGATACAAATCTATAGATTTTAACATTCCAATAATTCTTACGCTACTTATTTGGTGTACCCAAAATTGAGGAAATCACAAACAAGTGATTCACATTGCCACATTCCTTGTCTCGAGGTCTATAATGACATGCATAGTTGGCATGTCATGTATATAAGAACTTCAACCTCTGGCAGCTATAAATAACACCAGAAAAATAATTTCTTTAACCACTGGCAGTAACATATAACTATATTAGTGCAATGAAACACGTTGATCTTTATAATTGCCACCATAACAAAAAACTACAGTCCAAATAAATATATGGACTGCCGATCATATTTTCATTTGCTATTCCTCAGAATTTTCTAATTCGAATATCTGGAAATTTACTAATCCCAACATTAGTCTGAGATAAATCTAATCTCGTAAACATCCAACAAGAAAAAGTAAAAGGAAGCAACTGAGGCAAGAAACAACAAAAATCTCAAGTTGTAATACACAAATAGAAATATCGTCAATTTCAACAGTCAACATAAACGAAAATTCGATTCGATGAAATCTCCGGCAGAACTTAGAAACCCTATATTACTTGATTCCTACAAAATTGATAACCGCAGAGAGAAGGTCAAACCTTGATGTAAGAAGATGACAAAAAAAACTTGAGAACTGAGCTATAGAGATCGAAAGCGAAGCAAGAGAGAAAATAAACTAGGGTCTTCAAGGAGGTTTTTGAAACTTTAGTCGCGGGCTGAACCGGTGAAAAACCCTAGAGTTGATCGGAGCCTCAGACGGAGAGAGAGACTCAGAGAGCGAGAAACAGAGAAACTAGCAGGCTGGGGAGAGGAAAGACGAAGCAACACCACAGGTATTAAATATAAAAAAGAAGTCGTAATAAACGGATCAGCACTTTACAATTTATTTTTCTTGATGCAATTTGGAAGAGAAATTATACTATTTAATAGTCTCCTAATTTCACAATACAATTAGAGTGAGTGAAGAATTATAAAGGATTCTGATAAATAATTTTCTTAAGAATTAAATTAAAAATATTTTAAAATAGGGGTCAATTCATAGTTAGCTCTTTATGTTTGGGTAAAAATCAAGTTGCTACCCTTATTTTTCAATCCAACAATTTGAGACCCATAACTTTCAAAACCTATCAATCTTCGCCCCCCGTCTAAATTAGACGTTAAATCAAACGGAAAATGCATGAAAAATGACCAAAATACCCCTTCAAAATAAAATTACTAAAAAACTTAAAAAAATTCATTAAAAATAAAAAGATATTTTTTTAAAAAATAATATTTTTAAATAAAACTATTGAAAATCTATTTTAATAATATATTTATTTTTAATTTATTTCTTAAATTTATATTTTTTTAAATTATTTTTTAAAAATTTAACCTTAGAGGGGCATTTTGGTCATTTTACACGATTTTCCGTCGGATTAACGTCTAATTTAGACGGGGGGCGAAGATTGATAGGTTTTGAAAGTTATGGGTCTCAAATTGTTGGATTGAAAAATAAGGATAGTAACTTGATTTTTGCCCAAACATAAGGGGCTAACTATGAGTTTACCCCTTTAAAATATAATAGTATTCAATAAAATTTTACAAAAAAAAAAATCTAAAATCTTAACAATTTCTATATAAATATCAATAATTTTTACACAATTTCTAATATTTTTTCACACAAACATCAATATCTTTTCCAACAAAACTATAAGAAATATTCTCTATTCATATTTTTTCACATAATTCTAAAATATTGAAGTTTGAGGAAGAGTTGGACATTAACTTGGATGATTCAAGGCATTCTTATTTGTTTTCAATGATCCATTTCTTAATAATTGGTTCCTCAACTACTATTCTAATTATAATTGACCGAATTTGTTTGTTAAAAGCAACTTAATATATATATAATTTATTTTAGGCAACTTGATGACATGGTTCTGATCTCCTGGTCATAATTTTAAGACCCAGCAACTGGATTACGCAAAATGTTATGGAAGCAAAATTAGCAAATGCTCTTATATTAGTTCTAGCCATTTGATCCAGGCACCAAGCCCAATAGTCTAGGTAGTCCAAGCTAGAAGGATCATAAGCAAGTCGAGAGTTTCAAACTATGGCCCAGTAATTCCAAGGGAGTTTTTGTGCGTATAATAGTGCAGATTATCTGGACGGACCGGCCCAAAGTTGTTGCTCTTGGGCTTGGTCCTGGGCCGAAACAACTACTATGAAGTTTTGAAAACAATATCGCAAAAGTCTCAGTTTGTTTGTTGATTTTTAACGAAAGTCAAAACAGAAGAAAGAAGAAACTAATTTGAAATCTAAACCGGAGAATCGAAACTATAACCATAAAAAAACCAAAAAACAGAATGGGAAAAAGAAAAGCAGCAACCCATCTGCCGGGAATGGTTCACGTTAGACAAAACAAGTGGGTCATGGGCTCGCAACTGGAACAGAGTCGAGCGATCCTAATCCATGTCATTCGTGGCAGCTTCTGCCGACAAAACAAGAGGAATAAAGCGAGGGAACCTGCACATGATTCACGCAGCTCAAACTCTACGGAAAAGAGAGTGCCGATGAGAACCAAATAAAAGATTAGTTATATCACGTCTGTTCCAAACTCGTAGCAGTGACCTTCGTTATCTCTTAATCCAAAAGGTACTTCTTTTCAGAAAGGCCTTTGTCATCTTGTCTCTTGCTTCCGCAAATGTTTTCGAATGGGGGTAAGTCATCTTGCAGAGTTGCTCAAATTTGAAGTGCCTTGTAAGTGTTTGATAGAATATCTTTCTACAATCTCTTACCTTTTCTGCTTAGATTCAAAACAGATAACGTAGGTTAAACAAGATGTTCAATTTTCAACGTGAAAAACAAAAGGATTAATTATTGAACTAAATGATATTAACTTTTAATAAATTAATCTATAGGGTACAATTTTAAATGTCACGATTTATGTAGTTCATTGTTTAGACATACAGGTCTTTTGTTAATTGACTAACTATTTTTAGTAGACGAAAATATCTAAATGTATTGTCACGTTCAAAATTTTGTTAAAATAATTAATTTGTTAAAAATAAATATCATAGAGAATTTAGCGATAATTAGGCCAAAACAAAACAACTCTTGGAGTTTAATATAATATAAAGAAGGAATTCACATGCAATCCATACACATGTCACACATGCCGGATTGAGATAGCTTGAAATTGAAATGTAAACATGTGCGTGAAATCAGGTAAATCTAGGTAGATAGGGGTATTAATTATGTATTCATGAAGTAATTAAGGAGGAGCAGGAAATGATTTAAATAAAGTGGTTGTGTAAGGGGGAGGGGGGGAAAGAAGGGAGCAAATGGTGCTGCCACTCGATCAGTTCCGTGCAGGGAATGTGCAGAACATGCTGTACATTTCGTGCTGCCTCACTGTCTCTCCTTTGTCACATGCATTCCCTCCCCAAAGCTACATTCCAAGACCCCTCCCCTGCATGTGCTTCCCCATGTGCTCTCTCTCTCTCTCTCTTTGCTCTCTCTATCTCTTCCAATAAGGCTTTTTCTACCTTGCTGGCCCATATCGCCCTCACATGCACCATTTAGGGAAGTCACAGCCCCCCAGTACAACTAGCCTGCAACCCTCTTTTTGCGCAATTGACTTACTTGCCCTCTGCCTATCAAATTACTACTATCTAGACTACCCTATAAGCTAAAGGAGAGCATTGTGTTTGCTTGGATCATCCAAAATTATCTCTCTCTTCTTTTTTTTTTTTGGCTACGTGTCCCCCTTCTCTATGTTCTGGTTTTTTGGACCATTGGACTCCAACTGGTTTGTACGTAATCAGACAGACTCGCGCATGAAATGTTAAACCCAGTTTACAAAATCTTTTATTCGTTTCCGGAATTGTGCATGATTTGAGAGGGTATTGCTGGAAAAAGGAATTTAAGGTCCCGGATTTCACATGTGCAATCACAGAGGGGCAGGCTTTCTGCCTTCGTGGCTCGCAAGCTGTGCCCTCTCCCTCCCGCTCCATCTTTTCAACTGAGATCCGAAATTGGTGTCCTCTCAGGCGTCGGACTCCTTACACAATACAGAGAGGTGTCGGTATTTTTTTTGTAGGGGCTTGTTCCACCAAAAATTGGGTCCTAATTAGAGCAAAACATTGCTCGTGAACTCTATGATCACTAGGTTTCGGATGTCCCATGGGAAGAGGAAAACTATTTAGGACATTAATAACACCGACAATGACATTGCTTAAATTTGCATCGTTTTTGTTTTGACTTCTAAGAGGTCAAATTAACAACCAAGAGTACTTATTACTTTCAAGATACAAGTCTCGACTTAGGTGACATTAGGTTGTAAAAATTCTAAAAAAAATTGTTGGATAGATTGGAGTTTTATTGGTTTTTGTAAAAAGTTGGTGACTTTTTTTAAATATATTTTATTGTAAATTAATTTTTATTAGAGTTTGAAAAAAAATGTAGAGATGATTTGATATAATTTTTTAATAAAAAATATTAGAGTTTGGAGAAAAAAATCAAAGAGAGAATATTTGTTTGAATTTTTTTTTTCAAATATATTATAATTAATGTGAAAAATTATTACTTTTGTATTGAATTTGTTGAGATTTGTAATGTTTGGTTGTATTTTTTTTTTTTTACTTTCAAAACATTTTAATAAAAAGGTAAATTTTTTAGAGTGGCCTAACATCACCTTTAGAGCAAAAGAGACATTGTTTAGCAATTTCTCTTTTTTTCTTTTCATTTTCGTCTTCTTTTTTTTCGCATCAAGTTTTTTTTTAACTAAATGGGAATAAATAATTGTTTCTATGTATGGAACAAATGTAGAAAAGTAAATGAGATTGAGAACTGTGAAATTCCTTTTTACAGTTTCCAGGTACCTTCCAGAAACTCTTGTTTGGAATATTACCGTAACCCAAAAAGGAAAAGGAATAGAATTATGGAAACAAAAGTCTCATAACACGCGGAGAAAGCCAAGCCTGGCATTTCCGTAAAACGGGGCAAACCGACTGGCATTTTCTTATTTCGCTATTACTTATAACCCGAGCCCTGTCCTCCTTAACTTGTGACAATCACCTCTCTCTTTCTCTGTCTCTCAGAATCTCAGATGCAATGAGCTCAGCACCAGATAAGCCCAAAAGCTTCCGGAGAAGAAAGAGAAGAGTAACAAGAAGAACCAGCTCAAGTAGACGGCTCCTAGCACGTTCTCGTAGAGCTCGGAGAAGCTGCTTCAACAATGGTGGAGGCACGTGCTCCGAGGTATCAGACAAGCTTGAGGCCCTCAAGAGCCTCATCCCTTCCCACTACGGAGAAATAGTAAAACCCGACCAGCTGTTCCAAGAAACTGCGGACTACATCGTTTTCTTGAGGACCCAGGTCGTGATCTTGCAGAGACTCATTGAGTTATATGGGTCTAGTGGGGAAACAACGTTGTAATGTCGTTAACTTTCAATGCTAAGGAAAAAAGAAAAAAGAACATGAAAATAGAGAGCGTATCTCGGTATTCTTGGATTTTGCATCCTCTGTTTGGCGGGGGAGAAGGGTGGGGGGATGAGGGGGAGAAGGTGGGGGAAAATAGGGAAGGAAAGTTGGAAACTTTGAAGCAATGGAAACATCTCAGGCTCAAGTGGTTGTTATCTTCTGAACTCTCAGGAGTCTTGATCTGGGCATCTAAATGTGTTATTTCTTTGTCTCTTTTCCAGCAATTTTTTCTTCTTCTTCTTTTATGTAAGTGCTTTAATTTGATTTGGTAGTTAGAATGAGAAGATTGATGAAGAGCTATGATACAGTTGCATTCTTGCATTGACATTTGAAAATTTCGTTGGAGATTTTCTTCCTTTTGGCTTGGTGAAGCGATCGAAATCGATCTTCTTCTTTTGTCTCTAGGCAAAATGATTCTGCGTTATATTGGTTTATTCATTTGTATAATCGACTACAAATTTGTTAGATGGCTCTTTCTTTCCCAGGCAATTTTGTCATTCAATTGTATGTACTGAGATTTGAAGATGTTTCATGATCTCTTTACCAAGAGTTTTCACCGCTCTCTTCTTAGGTCGGAAAGAGTTGTTTTGAATCTAAGCCAGAGATTCGGAAGCCAAGCCATGTCAGTGGGACTGTGTGAGCATGGGTTGGAGACAGTCATTGAGACTGCAAAAAGGATGGTGCGCACATTCTGATATTTCAGACAAATATCTCAGTGAAATGGATGGCAGCAACCTTATAGTTCTCCCTAATCTTGTGGCATGCTGTGTTGTGATGATAATGACGAACTTACTCAGCAGTGAAGCGACCCACGTGCAAAAGCCTATTTTTAAGGGTGTTTGCCTGTGTGGGGGGTGCAAGATTTTCTTCGATCTCCCAACGGACGATCATACCCAGCATGAAGATCCTGTGCCGATTATGTGATTCTGAACCAAGGTTTTTTCCGTAAATATAATGATGGTAACACTTCAGGGAACATTGTCCCGGAAAAGCTCAACTTTTTAACTGTTAATAAAACAAAATAGGTATGTTTGAAAAAATACGACATATATATATATATAATATCAGAATGTGATCAAACTAACCTGTCTTTCTTACTCTCAAACCTTCTCGTATTCTCTCAAACTTTCAAATACTCTCTCTTTTCTAAATATCTCAATACTTTCTAAAGACCCCAGCGATTTCACCTTGTCTTTAATCTTCACTCTTCTCCCACATGTTAGGAATGTGGTGATTTCACTCTGTACTTAATCTTCACTCTCCTCCCACGTGTTGAAAATGCGGTAAGACTGGTTATTTTGCTAATAAATGTTACGTTAAAAAACAAATATATATATATATATATATATATATTTGCTCGAGACATTTTCACTGTCAACTTAAAGTTCCAAGTTTGAATAACCAAGGGGAATATTTAAGGTTAAAGATAGAGGTCCAATCGTGTCAGATCGAACCATAGGAAGAAATTTTTTTTAAAAAAATGAATAAAGTAGAATGATAAAGAGCCCTTAAATTAGCACAATAAAGTATTATCATTTAAGCTACAAATGCTAGTTATTTGGTTGTAATTTGTTGAAAAATATTCCTAGTTATCGTTCCTAGTTAAAAAACACGAAAAGTTCAGAGCTTCATCCTCACTCTTCCAAGTTCTTGTTTGTATAATATCCTAATTTCTCTCTAGTGCCATCTATTTCCCAGCCTTTATAGTATCCGCATTAGGACGTCCATGTCACGGTGATGGGCCGATGGCAGAGTGAACGTCGGTACCAATCGTTCCACATCGTCCAGGTTAAAAGATAGTGGGCTAAGTCTCTTTTGGGTTAACTATTTGGGCTTCTATTCACAATTTATTGTACAGAAATGCGTCGTTAAATAAAAAAGGCAAGTCATGGGCCAACTATTTGCACTCTGGCCCAGTTATAGATGAGATATATGGGCGCACCACCCAAAGGAAAGGTCCGTTGGCCAGCTGAAGTCCCAGCGCCAGCAGGGACGGAGCTACGGGGGGCCTGGGCACTAGTATGGACCGGACTTTCCTGTCGGATCAGATCATTTGAGCCCAGACCATTGAGTTTCAAAAATTCAGTTGTCCGGTTTTAGCTGGACTAGTTTGTGCGTGGACCCATCAACAGAAATATTGGGCTTCAGTGCAGCCAACAAAACAAAATCTGTACAATAAATCCCATATAAATTAAATTAACAACCCTTACTTCCAAGAAGTCCCATACAATTAACAGTGTCACATACTTTCAAGAAATTAATCCTTCTGGGGAGGGAGCAATCCAACTCGAATCTCAAATGATATTATCCAGATTTTATAAATTAAAACTTACCAAAAGGTCTTTATGAAGTTTTAATTAAAATGCTAACAGATATCTATCAAACTTATGGGCTTTCTCTAGAATGTCACTCTACTCTTGTCATGGGCGAGGATTATTTTCCGAAAGGAAGAACCAGAGCTTGCACAGTATTAACACCAGCTTTTGTCTTTGCTGATAGACCTTTTTGTCAAAAGCTTCACCCAAAAAAGCACGTGGTCTTGCCACCCCAACCCCCCAATCTCTATCACTCTGTGCAGACTCCAGTCAACTTTTCGTTATAGTTTTAATATTTGCAGCACGTGTCAGCTCGTTGGGCTATATTAATGCCAGATCTTCTGCTCTGCATGAAATATATATATTTAATTCACCTGAGGGCATAACGTAATATTTTATATTTACAAAAAGGGTAAGAATATCAGCACTCACCACGAAAAAGAAAGAGCTAAACTACTCGAAACCTTCTTCTGTTGTATATAATATTCTTAAACTGGATTTCAATCTCTTTTCAAATTGGGTGTCAACTTTCATGCAGGTATGCATTTTATTTTTAGATAAGGAGAAAAATTCAAATACCCATTTACGTGTATCGAGTTTAAACAGATCTAATCTAATATCAACGTGAATTAAGTTGCAAGTGTTGGTTTGAACTCCTAAATATGTATTTAACCAATACTCTTATGAGTCTTCCAATGTCAATTGAGCTACCATTACAAATTTGAATTTATTTAGACACTAAGGCTCATTTTTATCTGGAATTCGTGTAACTTGAAAACTATATTTTGAGCTGAATTTAATGGACCATGATCCGTGAGTTCACAAGCAGAGTTTGGGCCATCAGACTCTAAACTTGCACCTAATGGGTTCTCTCTCAGCTGTTAGGAGAAGATCAATATTCACTTCATATTTCCAGGAAAAACACTGCACATTTTCAATGGGCCTGAAACGTTACCGGGGTAATTGGGCTCGTAATCAAGTAAGGCCGACAATTCTAACAACCCTAGAGATTTATTATAGTTAATTTCTACCAAACCCCATAGTTTATCTCTAACTTGATTTGCGTAAACTGGCGGCGGGAAAATAAAGGCACATTAATAAAGTGGGAAATTCCAAGCATACGGAAATTAGCTGCCCAAGAAACAAAGCTGAGATACAGAAGTGACCGCAAAATAAAGTGCACCATACCCACGCGTGTCAAAAAGCGCGTGGTATCATCCGCATACCCCATTCCGCTTTTCCTCTTCAACCTCCGGGTATCGATACCACAACAACTAAAGCGTACGTTCTCCTCATCCTCATCGTTCCTTTGCTAAATATCTTACTCCAACGGCTGAGATCCGTTAGTTACATGCACCTGCGGAACACAACAATATACCTCACCAAAAGTTCGGCTTCGGACATTCGAGCCTTACACTGAACCTGAGGCACGGGAACGAACCTAGAGCGACGTTTGTTTCGTTGTTGAAAAATGGAGTAAATTTTTTTCCCGTCACTGTTTCGATCGCTTTATCTTCGGCTTTGGTACGAAAATCCAAACTTTCTCACTCTTCTGCAAGTCTTAGAGAGGGACACAGAGAGAGAGAGAAAGAGAGGGAGAGCTCAAGGAGGTAGTCATTTTCGTCAACGTTTGGAGCTTCAGCACTGCAAATTGAGCTCAACTACACCACGGTGTTGATCAGCAACTGAAAAGGACCTTTTAGCAAACGACGCCGCAAGTTCACGCCGTTGAACAGCCCTAATTCTCTTAGCTCAGATCACACTCTGAGCTCCGAGTGCACCTCCTGCACTTCCTCTACCTTCGGCGGCCTTTCAGCAATTTTACTTCCCAGCTTGTCTGTTGCTCAGCTGGTGTGAAAAAGAGTAATTAACTTCTTAATTTCGTGTTTTTGTTTTTGCGTTGAATTTTTCTTGAATTAGCTTCGGAATGTTTATGCATGGTTAATTTATCTGTGTTACGTCAAGAATTGAGGTCTCAGTGTCTCTTTGGTTGAGAAAAAGTGGGAGTTCTTTTAGGGTTTTGAGGTAAAGGGTTTCGCTTTTTATTTTACTCCGATTTTGTTGTGTTTGCTTGGCTAATAGTCTCTTAAGTATAAAAGATATTACTTTACTGCAATTTATGTTGTTGTTGATATGTTAGCTTGGCCTCAGGCTACTAAATTTCCGTCTTGGTGATGCTTATGTTTTCCTTAGATGTTTTCTTTTCATTACCTATCTGTCTGCAGTCTGCGGGGTACTTTTTGTCACTTTGTACTTGCTTGTGAAAGTATGGTAAGATTTATGAGTGACTAGGATATCGTTGCTGGTTACTGGGTGTGGAATGGAACAAGTTAAGAACATAAATTTGAATAATATACTGCCCGTTGCTCACTAATGAGTTGACTCTGACTCTAAGAAGTTGTCGAGAAAGTGAAGGAAATTTGAAGTCATTCTTTTTTTTTTTCCCTAGATTACTTGTTGGACTTGCATGGAAATTTTGAATCTGTTGATGTCCAAGACAGTTGGCTGACATTTAGAGCATGGCGTCCAAAATGTGTTGTATCCATCTTGTGTGCTTAAAGAGTGGAAGAAAACTTGGTTTAGAATGTGATAGGACGTCTGGTATTGTTGTAATGTGATACTTGCTTCTTCAGGCATCGTTTAGTTCTATATATGTCACTTTTGTGCTTTTAAATAAATAAAAAATAAATTCTCTATAAATCTTCTCTGTTTGGAGCAGGTAAAAATATCCTAATAGTTCTTTCAGCTATTATCTGGCATCACTATTTGTCTCTCATTTTTAAATTGCAACATTATTGTGCAGGGGAATATTTTGACGGATGCAGGAATATATTCAATTTGAATTGTCGTTCTGGAGTTAACATGTGATAGTACTTTTTGAATTAAGTCTATCATGCGTGCTCTTGTAACTGGTGTTATGGGGTGGCTTGATACATGATGGTGTTATGTAAGAGTACAATCACTTTCCAAAAGAAGAAGTAGCGCAATAATTTTGGTTGCTCGTTTTTTAATGCCTGGTAACGAAGTTGAAGATAGGACCCATAACTTATACAGGCAAGATAATTCTTCACAAGGCCAGCATCAATTTCAAGCTGTGGAGGACACTTGGCCAGTTGTTAACTACAATCAGTGGGTTGGGGCACAGTGGAAGACTGGAGCGGCTCTGAGTTTCAATCTCAAAGACTGCAACGTGCAACAATTAGGTATCAGTAGTTTCCATTATTTGTGATATACCTCATCGCTAGGTTTTCTTTGTATTCTGTTTTGTGAAATAGTGGCAGTGAAAACATTTTCTCCCGACACTTGGGTTGAATTTCATTTACAGTACAGCCAATTCATGATCTTTAAAATACAAACTGTATTTCCTTGGTTTTTTTAGATTCTGTCAAAGGACATGGTGGTGAATCTCTCTGTGTGTTTTCCAATCAAAACTATGGGCAACTGACTCCGAGATCAGAGTTTTCTGACATTTTCTCGAAAAACCAACATCAGAATTCAAATGGAGATATGCTCGGACGACAGAAATTCCAGGCAAGGCAAAGACAATCACAATTTTTGGGTGAAAATATAGTTTATGATCCATATAATATAACTTCAAGAGGCTTCTCTTTCCTTACATTGCAGCAAGAAAATGTGTCTGGGGACAGTCCCACCCTGACAACAAATTCAGAAAGGTCAGAGATTACGGAAGCTTCCATTGACTTTGACTTTGTTGGATTGAAGCAGCAGCTTTTCTGGGGCCAACAGCTAGATACTCCCCAAAGTTCCTTAATGCAGCAGTCTGGCTACAATGATGTGCAGTTGCTGCAGCAGCACATAGTGTTCAAGCAGCTGCAAGAACTTCAGAGGCAGCAACAACTTCAGCACTTAGGTGATTCAAGGCAACAGAATTCTGCATTGACTAAACAGGCAACAGGGGCTCAGATTTCACCTGTTATCAATGGGACGCCTGTTAATGATGCATCGCATATGTTTATGAACTGGATGCAGCGAAGTACATCGCCTGCCGTGCAAGGCATACCTAACAGAGTTGTGATTTCACAAGATCAAGCTCAGGCTTTGCATCCCTCTGGTCTAGCTTCCCAGCAGCTTGATGTATCCTTATATGGTACGCCTGTTGCAAGTGCAAAAGGTAGTATGAGTCCATATTCACACCTCCAAGGCGTGTCTCATGATTCTGCAAATTTGTTGACTAAGGTTGGTGTTCAAGCACAGAAGCCTGTTATGCAGTCATCTGGCTTCAGTAACCCCTTTTTAGGTGATCAGGTTACTGTTTCTTCAGAGCAGGTATCCTTTCCTCAAGAACCTTTCATGTCCAAACAAAGATTTCAGAGAAACAATGTGTTTGGACTGGTTCCTGTTCAAGGGATGAATAGTGGAGTTATTTCGGGGAACCTCCAGCTGGGGAGTACTTTGCAGAAAAATGCATCACTGAGAGAATTTAATGGGAGGCAAGAGCGAGCTGGTTGGCCTGGAACTGTGCAGCAAAAAGATATGCAGATTGGCCCTTCTCAGGGTTTGGTTCCCCTAGATCCGATGGAAGAGAAGATTTTGTACAACATGGATGATAGCATCTGGGATGCTTCTTTTGGTAGGCGCACTGACATGGCCTCTGGTGGCTTTGGGACTGCATTGGAACATGTAGATTATTCAAGTGCATTTCCTTCTACTCAAAGTGGAAGCTGGAGTGCTCTTATGCAGTCTGCTGTAGCAGAAGCTTCTAGCAGTGATACTGGGCTACAGGAGGAATGGAGTGGTTTGACTTTTCAGAACACTGATCTCTCAACTGACAATCAGCCTTCAAATGTTATGGATAGTGAAAAGCAGCAATCAAATTGGGTTGATAACAAAATCATGTGTACCTCCTCCTTAACTTCGAATTCTTTTCCTGTGTTTAACGATTCTAGTGTGAGCTCTAGCTTCCCTGGCTTTCATCAACCAGGTGTCCAATTCTCAATGGACCAGAGGGATGCAATGCACCATGATGACTCTCATGAATCAATTCATAAGTCTTCCAAAAACATTGGTGAGTGGTTAGATTGCCACCCTCAACATAAGCAATCCACTGGAGGAAGTCAACTGGTTCAACCACTTATGCATTTGGACTGTGCATGGGCTGGTCAGATTTTTGAGCACCCTGAAAGTGATGCCCATGAGCAGAGAATATCGTCAGGTAACAATGTAAGCCAGCCATGCAGTGAACTAAAAGGTAGGAACATCATATCCTGATCATCTACTTATAGTATTTCTATTTCTGGTGTTCGTACTAATGAAAATTCCGTCAATAATTGTTGGACAGATGATGTTAATGAAGCTATGTACAAGAGAAGGGTTTCTGATGACTGTCTGTGGGACGCTGATAGTAATTGTGGGGTAAGTTCTTTTTCTAGATCAACTGGAGGATTGGACCAAGTACACTCTGGCACGGATAGTACTCTGCCCAACAGAGAAGATTCACAAATCTTTAGTTTTGCTGCCGTACCAAATTCAAGCCCTTCTAAGGCCTGTCGAGAAACCGGTCAACAAGTCCAGCTTACTAATCAGCTTGATTTCATTAAGCATGTTGATAAACCTAGGAACAAGGAAAATCAGAGCATGGGAAAAAATCGGCATCAGATGAATAATGGTTCTCATGTTTTGCATAACTATCATGTGGGAGCAGGTGGAACATATGAGATGCAACAGAATTGCTACCAAAAAGACTCTTATGACAACTATTGCTCAAAAGGATTGAGTGGCCAGGAGCAACATGTAGGGCAGCTAAAATTCATTGGTAATGTCTCCAGTTGTGCGATGAACTTAGATAAGGTGACTAATAGTTTTCTCTATCCATTGATGATACTTCTGTTCATGGTTTCTTTCTTCTCTCTTGATTATGTAATTTGTCTCCTGGTACAGGGTCACTTGCCTGAATTCCAAGTAAACTCAAATCCCTCAGAGATGGCTTCTGGAGGTGATATAGATAAATCTAGCACCTTTCACCAAGCAGTTCATCCTCAGCACATAGACGTTAATGCTCAAACAAGGTAGTTGGTTATCGAATAATGAATAGAAATGTGGTCACATGTACTATATATCACTCCTACTATATTATTATCTTGCTGATTTGTCACATGACGTGTTAGTGATCTAGTTACATAGTGTGCCGGCTTTCAGTTTTCTCTTCTCATTCTATTTTTCCAATTGGTTAGTGGAATTCCATAGGATTAGTCGTTGTTTATTTGAAATTAAACCCATTATGTAATTTTTCCAGTTATTCTCTGTAGGACTCTAAGACCCATTTTCTGACTTAACCATGGCAGTGAAAATATGCTTGAGCTTCTTCATAAGGTTGACCAATCAGAGGAGAACAGTAGTTTACCTCTTTTTGGCACTAGAGGCTGTGATTCATTGGTGTCAAAGACAGAAGCTCCTGATGCATCTGTTGCTCAGTTGTTCCATCAGTCTGCTGCTTCCCAAGGTTTCACTTTGAAATTGGCTCCTCCATCTCAACGCCTGTCCAATATGAACCCTTTCATCTCATCTCAGCATTTTCCTGAAGTAGGAAGTAATGTAAGTTCCAGGAAAACGAATTGTGAGTTGGGAGCGGAAGACCAGACCTGGTTAGCTTCCCCTTCTGTTCATTCATTGCCTCCATCACATGGACCACCTCAAAGATCACATTGGGATAATAAGCTTAGTAGTTTAGGACAGACAAGCATCCCTTCATCAGTATATATTCCTGGAAGCTGTGCTGGAGCTTTTACATCCAATCCTCCTTATTTAAGAAATAAGCTTCAAATGCAGAACATGTCTGATGCACCTTTAGCAAGTCCATCTTCACTGGCAACGTTGCCAGGTACATTTAGCAGATACTCACCTTTAAACCTTGCTCCCTCTGAAGATACTTCGCCACGGGTTTGTGCTGACAGTTCTGGTCAACAATTACAAGTTTTAGAGGCTAAGCCAGTTTTGCAGCCTCCTATTATGTCAGGCATGCACCAGCAGGGTTCATTTTCAGTAGGACTGCATAATGCATGGACAAATGTACCAATTCAGCAACGTCTTGCAGGTGTAGAACCTCACAAGGTTCCCTCTATGGATGCCTCAACAAATAGTGTGGAAACTTCATTGGCTTCCCAGGGTCTAAATGATCAAAATTCCCTGAAAATCGGGTATGGATCATCAGAATTCAGCACTTATCCTGTGATTTCACAGGGCTTTGAATATGGGGTAGGTCAGAGAGAGAAAGAAAGGTCCCAGCTGCAACTACCATTCGAGACAGTTCATGTTTCACAGACTAGTAGTTTGCCTGGGAATATCTCTGATTCAAATGCTTTTGCCTCTGGTTCATTGTTAGGTCGTTCGCAACACCATGGCCTTGATAGAATACAGCATGAAGACAGCAATGCTCCTGCTTCCTTTCAAAGAAATCTTGGATCCATTGGGCATTCTCTGAAAACATCACATGTTTTTCATCCAAACTACCCCACTCTGCCCCAAGTCCAGGCAACAAAGAATGTGGATACTGATCCAAGTAGGAGAGTTTCGGATGTTCAAGATGTAACTGCTATAGATGGAACGCAGTTAATATATGAACACAATTCTAGGTTCAGAAACCAAATGGATACTGGACTGATGTCAGCACCCGGGCTGAACTCATTACGGGATTCCAAAATGCAAAGTTTCTTGACAGAAGCAAGAGAAGATTTTGGTATTAAAGCTTTACTACAGCCTGCCGTCCTAGATAGACCTTCTGAAGAATCTGTCGCATCTGGTCAAAATGATTTCACAGGTCGATCTACTACCAGTAATGTGGTATTTAATCAAGCGGAGCATCCCGAGGTGAATTTGCACATGGCACCGTCGTGGTTTAATCGGTACGAGGCTTTGAGAAATGGGCAGATACCACAAAATTATGATGCAAGACTTGTGAGAACTGCTTCAGGACAGTTCTCTCTCGGGAAGCCTTCCCAGAATCTGAATATACTTTCTTCTGTGGAACGAGTAGGTTTTGCTGATGCTAGCAAGAGAGGCAGACAATGGCCAATCTCAGAAGCCTCCTTGGTAGCTAGTGAACCCTTTTCGATCCCTTATTTGTTGCCTTTGGATGACATTGATCAATGTATGGCTATTGTAAAACCAAAGAAACGCAAAACTGCAACATCTGATTTTCTACCATGGCACAAAGAAGTAACACAAGGTTCTCAAAGGGTTCAAAATATCAGGTGCTTGCCATTACAGCCCGTTGTTTGATTTATTACTCCACTATTTCCGTTTTGTCATTTTTTATCCTTGCAAAACGGAATGAAAGAAAGAACTTATTGCATTTAGCAATTTCCCATATAACTCTCGTTTATTGTCTTTTTTTTTTTCTCTGATCATTTTGTAGATGTTAAAGAGTGCATTTGCTTTTGCAGTGTTGCAGAAGATGACTGGGCGCAAGCCACGAACCGACTTGCTGAGAAGGTTTGTTCCTGCTGGGATGGTTCATATCTAAAGAGTTTTAATCATTTTTGAATAGTCTCATATCTAGGTATCAACAGTGGTGGTGGTAATATTATTGTTGTTAATTTTAGGTGGAAGATGAGGCTGAATTGATTGAAGATCGGCATTCAATGCCTCGATCAAAGAGAAGGCTTATGTTGACAAGACAGCTTATGCAGCAGCTTCTTTGCCCTCCGCCAATGTCCATTCTCTCAGCGAAGGCTGCTTCAGAATACGACATTCTGGCATACTTTGTCGCTAAGTTATCATTAGGAGATGCATGCAGCCTGACCTCTTGCACAAGAAATGGTTTGTTGCGTATGTCATTGATCAACAATAACCTGTAAGTATAACTCCTATGGCATCTTTTTCAAAGATATGGAAGGTGTTTATAGGAGACAGAGGGAGAGAGAGCGAGGGGGGGGGGGGGGTTAAATGTAGGATGTGTTTGTTCAAAATCCGAGGGAAAAAGAAAGGGTATCATAGGGGTACTCTGAAATTTGACTATAAAGCAAAATCTACCTTTTTAAGCCTTGACGGGCGATCATCAATGCAGGACTTTGTTAATCCCTTGAATATTATTTTTTTATGTAAAGAATTTCACTGCAAGTCTCTGGAAAAGGTAACATCTATTTATAAATATGTTCAGGATTTCAGAGAAGCTCAAAGCTTTTGAGGGTGTTGAGGACCAGTTCTTTTCAGAAGTTGCCGAAGCCTTCAGCACTAGAGCGAAGAAGCTGGAAATTGACTTGCTAAGGTATGAGACAAGTTTTGCCATTGATGAGATTATGCTGTCACTTTTTTTGTATTATTATGCTGTCACTTTCAGCACCAAAGGAATTGCAAATCTTCATTACAAGGATGTGGCAACCTCGGTCACAAGTTCATTACTATCCCAGTTGTACACACCCCCATAAGATCAGAAAGTTGCTGTATTATTGCCTGGGTGGAGGGGGTTATTAGTGCCTTCAGAATGAAAATATTATGTCTTGGACCAGGAATAATTGACAATGGAGAGGCAAACAAAAAAATATGAATAAGAAAGAAATGGATACATGCAAAGACACTGAAACTGTAAAGTAGAGCTAAATGCAGATTCTGCCAATGTGTTATTATTCATTTCTTGTTGTAAAGGAGGAAACATACATTTAGCTCTTAATTTTCTTTAAATGGGAAATTGTTGCATCATATTTGAATACGTTTTGTATTGGTATTGCAGATTGGACAAGGTAGCATCAATTTTAGACATAAGAGTGGAATGCCAAGAGTTGGAAAAGTTTTCTGTCATCAACCGCTTTGCCAAATTCCATGTCCGACAAGCAGATTCCTCTGGAACTTCATCTTCATCTGGCACTGCTACCCCTTCATCAAAACCCTTTCCCCTGAGATATGTTGTTGCACATCCAATACCTAGGAATCTACCAGAGGGGGTACAATGTCTTTCACTCTAATTATCATTAAACTGATCCCCTTGCCAATTGAATCCTCTTTTTATCTATGCATGCTCTACATTCCACGTCCTGCCCATATCTTGCCTATGACCTCTTTCATCAACATATATGCTGTCACCATGAACGAAGAGGATCTAGTGACGGAAATGCAAAGCAAGTCAACCCCAAGTAACAAAGGCAGCCATTCAAAATCTTGAACTGAGGTTGATTGTTGTCATTTTTGGGAAAGTACATATTATTTCTTGTATATTTTGATGTCTTTCCAAGGAGAATAGGTAGTGCTGTAAGTCATCTTTTCATATAGCAAGAGGATCTTTGTTATGGAAGTTTCTCTAGTTTCAGCTGTCACATATATACATAATTTATAGATATGTCTGTTGGCTATGGTTTTGCAGTTGCGATTTCCCCATGCTTTTGCCCTTTTTGAGTTTGGTTCTGCTGCCGTGATCTGGGAGACAGAAAGAGTTGGCTTCTTGAAGAGCATGCTATTAATTGGGCATTATAAATCTAGAGGTGCACAGCGGTGTAGTTTTTATAAAAATCAAAATTCTATCAGGTGCTTCCCTGAAAAATCCCTCACACAAACCGATGCAATTCATTAATAATTTATTGTCCCCCCCGATCACATGCCAACGTTGTTTTCCTTGCATGTTATTGGGGGAGCAAAAGATCTCTGAAAAGCGTACAGAAACTTCCATGACAACTTTACGAGCACCTGTTTTGTATGAAAAGTACAAGATTTTCAGACACTGATTCCGTGTCCCTCAAACTGTCACAAAAAGGGTACTTACATGTGGTGGAGTAAAAGACAAGGAATGGCTTTTATTGTATACGACACAAAAGCGTGTATTGTCGTGGTTGGAAGGATTCTTTAGTACTTGATCGTCTTTCATTCTCCATGAAATTTGACCGAAAGCAGCACTGACACGTCGGACAGGTTCGTGATCCTCATAACCAACACCTTTTTCGTCCCGTATCAGTATCTGATCCACTCATGTTTCAGAAAGTGATGTGAGCTCTCGGTCTGGAAAAAGCCCATCCTAGGAGGCAGTAGTAGAAGAATAAAGGACAAGAAACCAAATCTGACAATTTAATAATGGACGATAAGTCTTGTGGGGTTTGTTCTGCATACGAGGAAAATTCGATTGGTGGAGAACTGGATTTGTCCGAAGAGTGTCTTGCTGGCAAAACATTCGTGGGAGTTTTTCTCCTTCTTCAAAGGAACACTCTGATTTTGACCTCATCACCTCCCCGTCCCACGTGGGTTGCACTTTTTGTCTCACTTGCAAGGTGGGACCCTAATCACCTGGGTCAGCCTTAGGATAGTCCATCCTGTTGGGCTTTGACTGAATATCATCTTGGACTTTGTGGGTACGATAATTCCGTGCCTGTGGTCCAAAAGAATTCTCTGTAACTGTATCAATATTAGCATTATATTTGCCTACAATTTGCTCGTCAACTATCACATCCTAGGATGCGGGTTTGGTGTGTGATATCAGATGAATCCTAGGAGTTGTAATTGGCACTAGCAGGAAGCAAAGAAGTTTTGCACTATATTTGCTATAAAAGGAAATAAAAAAAAGGGGGCAGAAAATAGAAGAGATCTAATATTTTACTTCCAAAAAAATCTCTTTTCTATAAGTTGATATTTAAACATTCCCTGGGTCTTATTTTTTCTCGAAAGAGCTCTGGAAAATAATATATTATCGAAAATGTTTTCTGTCGAATCTTGAGTGATAACACAAGTTTGTTATTGTAATGGTTCTTGGCCAAAAAATGAATTAGGCTTTTGGGTCTCTTTTGTTTCGGACACTAAGGCAGGGTTTTCTCCTCAAAGCCAGAAGGAGATATAAGACAATTAGGAAATCTCTTACGATATCCTAATTAAAGAGTCCTGGAAGTTACGAATTTCTTGCTGCCCGGATCTCTTCTAGTATAAACTACGGACGAAGGGTTCATAAATCCAACAAGATCTGGAGAGAGTCTCTGATGGCAGACGTGTTTTGCGCAAACTGCAGGTCACGCACGCCTGTTGTATTGGATTACATGCTGAGAGAAGTAATCTGCAGCGAGTGTGGACTGGTTCTCCAGTCCCTTTCTGGTGCCATCGGAACTTCCCAAAGGTCAATCCTTGCCGATGACTCCAATCGCCAAGATCCACCAGGGGTTGCAGCCGGCCCTTCGAACCCTTTACTCCATGGTGGTGGTCCTGACAGCGACACGGTTAGTGACAAAAGGCAATGTGCTTCCTGCGATTCTCTATCTCCGAGCAATGCCCGGTGGAGTCAAGTTGCGGAAACAGAGTCCCCTCCCATACAGAAGTTTGGAAGTATTAGGAGCATGGCTGATGGGTTAGGCCTCGGGGAGACTATAACAATTCACGCAGAGAAGTTATACAAGAAGATGGAAGACCAAAAAACTTGTAAGGGGAAGCATGACTTGAATGCCCTAATGGCTGCCTGCTTGTTCTATGCTTGTCAAGAAAAGGATTCTCCACGGACAGTGAAGGAGATATCCAGGGTTTCCAACGGAGCAACAATCAAGGCGATAAACCGAGCCAGAAAACTCGCGAGGAAAAAAATTAAAGATTGGAACTAGTAAAGTCATACCTGCTGGGGATCTTGCAAGACGTTATTGTTACCGTTTTGGTCTGAACTATCACGAAACTAAGGCCGTGAGAGTAACCGTGCGCAAATCTGAAGAGTTGGATCTAAGGAGGACATCTTTGTCGGTTCTAGCAGCTGTAATTTACATGACAACACAACTTTCAGATAATCAGATGCTGTCCCTTGGAGGTCTGAATGGAATCTCTACTCTTTCTCATGAATTACTGAATTAGGAGAAATTTGCATACAATCTGATCCAAAGAAATTAAATACATAGATTCTCTCTCTCAGCTTTTGTTTGTAATTATATATAAATCTTCAACTTTTGAGAGGAGTCTAGGGAGGCATAATCCTTCACAAATCGGCGCTATCAATAGAAAGGTAGCGTTTGATCCAACATTGAATTTTTATGAGGAACTTTTGATCCGGGGGACTGTTGAATTTGATCCAATAGTCCAAGCACACATGGGTGCTATGCTGTTTATGATACTTGATATATCACATGTGTTTATGGATGCAGATATCGCGGATGTGATAGGAATTTCAAGAGTGACAATCAGAGGGACATACAAGGATCTTCACCCTTATGCTTTAAGGCTGATACCCAACTGGTATGCCAAGGTGGAAGACCTCCAGGAACTCCCCGCCCCTTGAAGTGGCGGCGCATCCTGTGTTCCAAGCCAGTTTCACAGAGCTCGTAGTTGATGGAATATACTGGCCGTGTTGCTTAGAAATATGTTTTGTTACGTAGATTAGAAGTTTTATTGAATTTTGTGAAAAAGTATAGAAAATTTTGAAATATGTTTAGAATATATGGAAAATTTTAGAGTTCAGTGAAAAAGTGTAAAAGAAATGATTTGATTGAATTTTTTTATATTTATTTTGATAATAAGTTTTGTATATATATATTTTTTAATTTTGAAATTAAAATAAAAGGTTAGCCCTTGATTTAGTGTGAAGCCAAAAGAATTAGATTTTTTGAATCAGTATACAGTCTCCACCAGAATACAACTAAAATCCCTAATTATCTTAAAAAGTTTAAACTTGTGAAAATTATTAAATATTATAATTTAACTATTAATCCCCACATTATCCCTCGTGTATAGAGATCAGGGAGGGATTAAAATCGCGTTGGTATCCGAGAAAAATATCTAGAGCGGGAAACCGTGTTTCAATGGCACCCGAAATTTCTGATCGGATCGGGTTCTTCGTCAAGGGCATATGGGAGAGGACTATCTGTGGTCCAAGCCCGCATTGGCTTTAATTTGGCCCAAGAACAATACCAAATCTCTCTCTACCTTTTCTTTTAGACCGAAGCTCATTTATAATGTATGCACAATTGGACTATGATTCGAGTCCAGATGAAAATTCAAGTTCCAGATTTTAACTAGTTGACACTATACCATCTGAACAGAATGGCACATTAGTTTGGAATATAGAATACTAAGATGGGTAGTAACCAAACATTTCCCCATTCAACCACTCAAAGGCAGCAAATGAAATTGCTCAGAGGAAAGAACCATTTAAAAAAAAAAAGGGCATCTTGATCCAGTCTTCCGGTAATAAACCTTACATGCAACTCTGGCAGAACAAAATTTGGGGAACCTTGTCTTAACTCAGATTCTATCCTATGGTGTTGGAAATTCGAAACACTAATGTTGCATTAATGGAAACCTAAATGAATTGCCTCTATAACACCAGGCAACTCTCTGCTCTCCAGGTATCCTGTCCTCTGGCCACAGCTGGATCGCATCTAATTGCTATTATATTCAAGAAAGAGAGAGAGGATGGCAACAGAAAAGGATGAAAATTAAATTGCAAGTTCACAATTCTTATATTTCAAAAAATTTACAACAACTTTTACCTTACAGCACAGGAATTCCTGAAGAAATGCATAGCTTTGAGTCAGCACCACCACTAATTACGCTGTCACCTTTCCACCAATCAGCACAAAGTACCTGAATTAACAAATCACACCACCTTATTAACAAAAACTTGGACAGTGTTTGCATGAAGCAAGAATGAGATTGAAAATATAATTATGCACCTTGTCTTTGTGTGATTCAATGACCGCTAGAGGCCACTGCAACATAACAAAATGCCATTCAGTAAACAATTTGTTGCAATGTTGACACTGATCGGTATATATATGAACTAGAGTTAAATATTAGCAGAAGGGAGAATTCAATACCGCAGTTCTTAGATCCCATAGCATAACTTTCCCATCATAAGATGCAGAAAGTAAATGAAACCAAGATTTCTTGTGCCACTTGCAAGCCGAAACCCAAGAAGTGTGAGATGAGAACTGAAAGACCGGAGCCGAAGTTCCTTCAAAATATATAACCTCATGTCAGATGCATATGTGTGTGTGTGTGTGTGTGTGTGTGAGAGAGAGAGAGAGAGAGAGGGCATGCTTTGCTTAATTAACAAACCTGGTTTACGAGGATCCCATATCCTAAGAATTGGGTCAGAACCGCCTGCTGCAATGAGAGCAGAACTTTCACCTCCAACATCAATGCAGCTGAGAACTTTCCCAGAGAACTGTCCATGGAGGAGAAAGCCATGATATAAACTTGGAAATGAGGCATTTCTAATAAACAGAGAGAAATGTGTCGCAGAGCTCAACATTCAAACCCTGTTTCTAGAAGGCAAAATTCAAGAATAAATAAAAACAAAAGTACAAGTGAAGAATCATAGAGTTGGCATTTAGAAAATGTGTCCACTCTTTTTTCTCTGAGTTTGGTAGTTATAAATTGATTCCACAAGGCACGACCATTAAAAATAAGCCTGCTTCAAGAACTTTTGCTGACCAAACATATGCACCACCCATTCTAACCTCAAATGAAAGTATTTCCTCTTGGTTGTGGTAATAGGGTTTACCAAAACGGTTTCGAAGGGTATCATAGAGACAGCTGACTAAACCAACAGAGGAAGAGATATGATTCACACAGAAGGCACTAAATGATAAAGCATGAATATACATATATGTACACACAGATAAGGCATTTGTAAGATAACAGCACTTACAATGGCCGACAAATCCTTTCCTGTCTCAACATCCCATCTTCTAACAGAATGGTCCCATGATGCGGAATAAATTGTTTCACGCTGTGGCCATACCACAGAAGATACACATTGGGTATGACCTACAATTGTAGACACAGCTTCTCCCTAAAAGCAAAGGATCAGTACTAAATGGTAACATAAATAACTTACCAGGGAACATAAAATTGGTGGGTAACACCCTAAGCTCACAACCTATTATGGAGAGTTTCTCAGAAAACGCACAAGCTACATAAATTGAAGAACAAAAATACAAACAACAGAATCTTCTACAGCTCCCAAGAAGAAATACTCCCTTTACAACTATATAAGTGGAAAAAAAATCTTTAAAATGAGTAAGATGCAGCATGACATCTCCATAAATGAGACATTAAAACTCGGTCCAAGATCTAAATTTATCTCCTTTCCCTTGGAGCAAGTATTCATTTTGTGAACAGGATCACATCAAATATTCCACTGACTAATTCAACCACCTGAAAAATTCAACTGGCACCACAATATCATACTTCTCTTACTGGTTTAAAAAAGACTCAAAACATCAGTACCTGATCTAATTCATGAGGGATGAAATGGTTGCAATCATGTGAAAGATAAGAAACACCATCAAGGGAACATCAAACTGTATACCTCCAATTGAGACTCTTCAGCTTGATCATTCACTTTTCTCTTTTTGACTGACGTAAGATCACCATCATTGCCATCGTTGGTGCGCCATAAATTGATTGTGCAATCCCAAGAACCTGAACAAACCTAAGTATATGTCACCCAAAACAAAAGCACAAGTGATGAGCTTGACTTTGAACCTCAACTTGCCAACATAAGAATCAATAAAGACAAGAAAATAGATATACCATTTCTCCAGAAGACTGTGCTGCAACACTTTGCACCGATCCTCTATGACCACGTAAAATTTTGAATGCCCTTGTTTTGATAAGATTATCTATGGGTTCCTCTATATTGACCTGTCATAAAATTAGTCAGGACATCGAAATTCAAAAGTAAGAATAATGTAACTTCCTTCCCAATTACCTTCCATAGCCTCAGGGTGCGATCTTTTGAAGCAGTGGCCACCGTGATAGCTCCAGCACCTGTACATAAACAACTTAGATATCGAAAGCAAAGATATAGCTACTAAAGTGTTGACCACTGGCATAAAGTATCTTGGAGAGAACAATAGGAAGGGAAACGTCCACTTTAGAAACAATAAGATGAAGACGAATGTATGATCAGATACTGCTTCATGCGGAGGCTCAAAATTTTTCAGGCCAGAGAGGTGTGAGTTCTGGTGCAATAGTTATTTAAGGCATTTCCGGCAACAAAGTAGCACTTGAAAGATGATCAATCCCTCATGCCAATACCTTCTGGGTTGATGACACCAACAGAAGCAACTCCATCAGAATGTCCTTCCAATATGTGTGTGCAAATTCCTGAAGCATTCCATAACCTTCAAGAAGATAGAAGTCAATATTGGGCGCATCTTTGAAGTTTGATATAATGGAGAAACTAATCAGGCTCATGCTAGGAAGCATTGATACCAACACAGAAAACATACGATAATTCTTTATTTAAAAAAAAGATACAGTATAGCAGCAAAAGAACATTCAAATAATTGATTGATAATACATTTTACCCATAAGTTATGTTAATTTTAGGTTTAAAAACAAATAGCAACAATCAAAACGTTTAAAACCAAATTTAGGCTAAACTTAAAAGAGTCAATTAATACAGTAAAGTAAATGATATTATCCCCAAGATTTGGGGGGGGGGGGGAAAGGTTTTATATAGCCACAGAAAGTAAGTAAATTCCACCTAAAGGAAGATACAAAGAAAGAACCTGTCAATAATTACCTTGCTAAACCATCATAGCACCCAGTCACAATGAACCTGCCAAAACAACAGAGGACAATCTATGGTTTAGTAGTGTCAGCATTACTGCAACTTTTATTGATGTACTGTGCTAATAATACAAGAAGAATCTATTATGCTCCTTGGTGCTGTGCTAAAGCTATTGTATTAACAATGTCCCCAAAGATGCCACCTTTAAGATTCTGAAAAAAATATTCAACCTTACATATGTCCATTATAAGTATCCTCAATCCAGTTGTCAATATACCAAATAAAAAAAGCAGATGTCCTGAACCAGAAACTGGGTTTGATAGTTGTTAGACAATTATACCAGCACCACACTATCTTAGGACTGCTGGAGTACTCGTCAACGTCAAAAATTCGTGCTTACCTAGTACTAGATGCATCCACTGCACTGACCCAATCATCATGAAAAGAAGGTTCTTCCTCTTTCCGTGGGGCCACAGCCTTTATGTATTCGATTTCCAATATCTTCTCCTGTAATCGGCCAGAAAATTCCAGTTAGTTGTCAAAATAGAAAAAAACTATAGTGATTTTTGCATATCGTGAACTTCTCTAAATGCTTTTCTTTCACAACAAAATAAAGTTGCTTGCACAAAAAGGGCCCCGTCTACTAGGCATTTAACACATCATACATCACACCCGCCACATGTAAACCTAGTAAAGCACCCATAAAACCAATATCTCTCAAATTAGAATAGGAGAAAGCATCAAAGGATTCAAATTCAATTCTATTAGAATTTACACAATATGTGAAAGGTGAGTCTAACTCAACTCCAAAAGACGCCTTGAGTAGTGAGGGATACCACAACCTTATAAGGAGCACATTGACTAGTTTCTCTAGCAATGTGGGACTTCCAACAAATTCCTTAAACACTCCATAAGTTTCCAGGTTAAAAACTTTCAGAAAAAACCTTGTGATCAGACAAAGTAAAAAATGGACGAGAAGTACCGCGGAAATGCCCTTGGCAAGAAGAAACTTTTCAAGCGACATGCGGACCAGCTCGCCATCGATCAGAAAATCAAAGGGTTCAAGTTCCCAATCAGGATTTCCTGCTCACAATCATATCCGATATGTAAGAACATCTAACATGACAGATAAACTAAAGCATTGCACGATCAACCAACAAACTCTATTTAACTCCGAATTCAGAAACACAAACTCCCCTATAGATTCTAAGTGAAAGTCTAGAAATTCCTTAACATTTCTTCTGAAACTAACGCAACGATCAAAATTATAAATACTAGGTTACCGGCTTCGAGAAGATTGTTGACGACGGTGGAGAGGCCCAATCTCGTGAGGTTAGACGGGATTGCTATCGACGTCGCAGGAACTTTAAGGGGCGGTTTGAGCTTCGTGAAGAACCTAACTTGAACCCGCCTGGAATTTTCTTCGGCTTCCTGATCGATATCCATTTCTATCAAGCTAGGGTTTTGTGTTGGTGTCTCTGCGTCGAGAGAGCCAGTGTAGGGTTTAGCAACTCAAAGACAGTGTAGGGTTTAGAGCAGTTAGGCCTTTTGGAGTACAGGAATGAAACGCAACGTTTGGCCCACTCAACGACCACGAACCTTAAACTTTTCCATAGCGTTTGTTTATCAAAAATTTTATTTTTATAAACACACATCAAAATTTTACTTAAACGTACATCAAAATTTTATTTTTATTTTTATCTCTCGTTCACCGATTTTAATATCACCGCTTTTTTAACACAACACAAAATTTTATTAAATTTTACATCCAAATACTATATTTTAGCCACATATTTTTCTTTCATACTTTTTGGGCACATATTTTACTTTGATCTGGGTGACTGGCTCAATTGGAAAAAAAGAAAAAAGAAACAGCTTTGATTTTTTTGCTTTCAAAAAATTTCCTCAAAATGTGAATTTTTCCCATGGCCGAACATCGCCACCAGTACCTTGTCATTCACCATAAAGCACAATCCTTTTCCTTTATTTTCCCAATAACCAAGCACTACAATGTCAAATGCTCGCAAAAAAACAAAAAAAAAAAAGCAGTCAAGACTAAAAGCACTACAAGTCAAGACTATTGAGCATGGAGTGAGTAAAAAGCCTGTCATTGTCGCAACATACGATCGCACAACCGAGGGTGGCTCAACGCTTCATTACAAACTGTCTATAGCTTGAGCTCTGATAGAAAGATAGGAGTAGAAGGTTACCAACACAACCCGATCTAGGTGATGAAGGGATGGAGCAATTGAAAGAGTATTTCATACGGGAGTAGGATAGTATCAGAACAGTAGGCCTTTTCAGCATGGAAAAGTTCCAGCAAATATCTGCAATGAACCAGCTCTCAGCTGCAACCACCTCGAGAGAAGTCTACAATTAACTTTGCAACGGACCCGGGCTTCTGGACGTGAGGGAGATGGCCACAATCTGGTATTTGCCGCATAATGGCATCCTGAAGTTCACATTGCAGCCTCTGCAATCATATTTGCACAGTAACCAGTAAAGCTCTGTATATTATCGTTAAGTGTAACAAAGGTTCTTATCACCATACCTGAAACCAAGTTTTTGGGTGCAAGGATAATAAACATAAAGGAAGAGTGCATTACATTTCTTGATTCAAAATGGATTTCAAGCTTGTTTTTCAGTTCGCCATCGATCAGAAAATCAAAGGGTTCAAGTTCCCAATCAGGATTTCCTGCTCACAATCATATCCGATATGTAAGAACATCTAACATGACAGATAAACTAAAGCATTGCACGATCAACCAACAAACTCTATTTAACTCCGAATTCAGAAACACAAACTCCCCTATAGATTCTAAGTGAAAGTCTAGAAATTCCTTAACATTTCTTCTGAAACTAACGCAACGATCAAAATTATAAATACTAGGTTACCGGCTTCGAGAAGATTGTTGACGACGGTGGAGAGGCCCAATCTCGTGAGGTTAGACGGGATTGCTATCGACGTCGCAGGAACTTTAAGGGGCGGTTTGAGCTTCGTGAAGAACCTAACTTGAACCCGCCTGGAATTTTCTTCGGCTTCCTGATCGATATCCATTTCTATCAAGCTAGGGTTTTGTGTTGGTGTCTCTGCGTCGAGAGAGCCAGTGTAGGGTTTAGCAACTCAAAGACAGTGTAGGGTTTAGAGCAGTTAGGCCTTTTGGAGTACAGGAATGAAACGCAACGTTTGGCCCACTCAACGACCACGAACCTTAAACTTTTCCATAATCAAAAATTTTATTTTTATAAACCACATCAAAATTACTTAAACGACATCAAAACTGCTACAGAATCCCAAATACTATCCAAGGGCAGACTGTGTTTGATTTTTTTGCTTTCAAAAAATTTCCTCAAAATGTGAATTTTTCCCATGGCCGAACATCGCCACCAGTACCTTGTCATTCACCATAAAGCACAATCCTTTTCCTTTATTTTCCCAATAACCAAGCACTACAATGTCAAATGCTCGCATACAAGTCAAGACTATTGAGCATGGAGTGAGTAAAAAGCCTGTCATTGTCGCAACATACGATCGACAACCGAGGGTGGCTCAACGCTTCATTACAAACTGTCTATAGCTTGAGCTCTGATAGAAAGATAGGAGTAGAAGGTTACCAACACAACCCGATCTAGGTGATGAAGGGATGGAGCAATTGAAAGAGTATTTCATACGGGAGTAGGATAGTATCAGAACAGTAGGCCTTTTCAGCATGGAAAAGTTCCAGCAAATATCTGCAATGAACCAGCTCTCAGCTGCAACCACCTCGAGAGAAGTCTACAATTAACTTTGCAACGGACCCGGGCTTCTGGACGTGAGGGAGATGGCCACAATCTGGTATTTGCCGCATAATGGCATCCTGAAGTTCACATTGCAGCCTCTGCAATCATATTTGCACAGTAACCAGTAAAGCTCTGTATATTATCGTTAAGTGTAACAAAGGTTCTTATCACCATACCTGAAACCAAGTTTTTGGGTGCAAGGATAATAAACATAAAGGAAGAGTGCATTACATTTCTTGATTCAAAATGGATTTCAAGCTTGTTTTTCAGTTCTAGCTGCTGATGGAGTTGGTTGGTGGTCACACAATAGAACTAGTTCAGTTCATCCACAAATGAGACCATTAACCATTCATCGTAACTCGAAACATGGGAAAGTTGGTTGACAATCATACAAGAGTTAAATTCAAATCATCCCGAATCAAAACTGCTACAGAATCCTTATCAAGAGACTGTGTGTGGTAAAAACAAATGGGGCCATGAAACAAGGGGATAAAGTGTAATTTGTCCCTCCCCTAAGAAAAAGTTTCAATTTTAAAGCAAATATTCAAGAGGAAAATGGAGAATGCTTTGCATGATATGTTGCTGTTGGGAGGCTGATTGACTTTGATTACATTCTGACTTCTTTCATCATGAGATATACCCTTGAAACAGGAATACAGCACATTGAAGTAAATTAAGTACTTTCTCAGATAATTAATCCTGAATTAACTGCTGCAGAGAGTTCTTGAGTCTTGACCCACTGCAAATACCAAATATGGCTGCTTGCTAAAAGTCAAAGACACGGAGCATTACTTGTTATTGTCTTGAGTTTGAAAGTACCGAGTCATCCACTTAAATAATTGGGCTTTTTCACAATTTTAAAGAGTGTGGTCGATGGCAGAAAGAAGAAAAGCAAAACTTATTCTTTGTGACCGCTTAAAAGAAGATAGAAGAAATGTACAAGTGGTTGTCCTTTCTTATATTTATAGACGAAAGGGATGGCTGAAACTAACATACCAGGGGTACTTTAGAGATTAAAGGACACTAGTTGTCTTTAGCTTTTACATGACAGGAGAAAATAAAGTGGAATGTCATCTCATATACAGAGTCTATTTTATTTTGTAGTATTGCTCGTTATGTACTTTGATGTAATATATAAGAGGCTAAAAGCTAAAAACTCACCACTGCTTGCTTGTAGCCAATTATCCGATCATGCTCGCCGCAAATGATGAGTGCTTTCTGCTTTACCTGAAATGAAAAATTTCGACAAGATGTTCATTTCACTTTGGAATTTTTGTTTGGAGGCGCAATTGTGATTCCACCAATAGCTTATTATCCCTCCAAAATTACCTTCTGTTTGGTCCTCAAAAGTAGTCAAGAAAAAGCAAAAGCTTATAAAGACTACGAAAACAAATTACTAAGCAGTTCCTTTCATGACCTTATATCTCTCCAAGAACCAGTCAGAGCAATAGTCAACTGATAAAGCTTACCAGGAATTAATGGAACCTGTTTACTACCCCTCAAGCCTTGAGAATCTTGTATACAACTTAACATGTGCATATTTACCAAATTGGCATTTCTTATACCTGTTTTATTTGGGAAACAACATTGTAGCCCCCACTAGACATAAAGCTGATGGTTGCATCTTTCCACCAAGGAAGTAGACAGTGTAAACGGCCCACCTAGTTTGCAATAAAGAACATTTTCATCAATATATTAAACACTTGCACATTAGGGCGACAAACGTACATAGTATATTAGTTCTCAATTCTTATGGCATCTGACCAACAAAAGACAAAAATAGGTCTCATCACTGTTGACTGAAAAAAAATGGTAATCTTACATTTGTCCAATCTAAGCTTGTGGCTAATGAAATTCCATTGAAGGCCAATATATTTGCATAAAGCCGTAGTGGGAAGCTTTTCAATAAAGAAACCTGATCAATACACATGAGAAGAAAACTATCCAGGGATAAGCTCGTTAATAGTTTGAAATTGACAAAGCTCTATAATCTTCTGCGTACAAAGCAAATTCAAATATTAACAGTATGTATCATTCCATCAAGTAAATAGCTTTTTTTCCCTTCGCATCATTTTACCATTAATCCTATCATGACTGAAGCTGATTACATCCATGTCCACAGAGTTACTTTGTAACATTGAAGACGCCTTCCAGACTAAAAAATCCAGGGTTAGAAATTTCAGTAGATATATTTTGTGCAAGGAAGAGAAGGTTGATCACTAGCATTAGACCAAAACAATGATGTGATGTATGTCTCCCGTGGATTGTGATGAAAATCAGAATTCAGTCTGTCAAGCCGTGTATTTTGCTATGTGTGAGAAGATTCCCCTATCATATGCATTTACTAGCACTTTTAACCAAGAGATGCTGTCTTCTGAAAATAAATAGCTCTTATAGACGTCCCTAGGGAGCACTCTCTCAACAAAATCACTGGTTTTATGGAGTCTCACCAAACCATATGCTACCATTCTAGGTAACTTGGTCAGGCCTCCTGTGCCTTCTGCATATACACTTGCATTAATCAAAACCAGCTTTTCAACCTGTAATTGGAAAGGTAATATGTCATAAGCAGGCCACAATTGGCCAAGTATCATAACTATAGAGTGACTCCAAAAGCACAAATAGGAGCAAGAATAAAAAATGGTAGACCAGCCTCCATGTCATCTATAATCTGTCAATTTTATACCTTATCTATTTGAATACCAAAGCAAATTAGTTGATCGCTGTTCATTACTGCAGTTATGCATAGAGATCACGTCACAACTAAGAGGCAAAAAGAACCTTTTTGGATTGACTGAATTAAAAACAGCCCTTGTCACTTCGTTTTCTGATTTCTCCTACAAGCTCCAAGAAAATTTCAAATGTTTGCCAGAAGCATCATTATACTCCATGATGATAACACTAAAGAAAGCGCACAAAATCAAAATGTAATGACTTGCACACAACTTAAAGAGTTGAATGACAAAATGTGAAAAACGCATCTCTCTAAGAGGCAAAGCACATGTGAGTTGATAAAGAGCTCCTTTGGAGGAAGATACGTACAGCTTCTGGATAATGAATGGCAAAGTCAATTGCAACAGCAGCACCAAGGCTTGGTCCGACCAATATCATTGGCCTTTTGATGTAGGACTTCCAAAGCTAGAATATAAGAACAGGTTATGCACATTAGCAAGAACTGAAAGACAGTTCCAATCACACCACTCTCACTGATGTAGATTCAATCCTACAAATAACTAGTTCATACCACTTATCCTCCTTTTCGAACCCTCGGATATAATTTTCAGGTGGTAATGCAACGCAAAGAAGTTATATGAGACTAGATATACCGATGCAGAATGCAGATAAAAGACTTTTCTCCTGAGGATACAACAGTGCCAAGTGATTGTAACTGTTGGAATTAGGTTTTATTTCTGTGGCCTTACAAAAAATGTGAAGGCTATTGAACCTTGACAATGATAATGTGCAAATATTCCTACAGCTGGGGACTATACATTCTCAGGACTAATTACACTGAAGAAATTGTAGGCGACCAATCATATGGAATAAGCAATTGGTTCATGGAACTTTTGAAAATCTCGGAAGGGAGTTGTTAAATATATTAGCAGAGAAACAAAAACACCATTAATAAAACTCAACCGTAGAAGACTTACCTGATAAAGGTGGCAACGCTTGGATGCCACGTTACAAGGTGGAAGCCTTTCTAAGAGAGGTAAGCATGACAAAGACAAGGATCGTTAGAGAAAATGCTACGAATTAATAGAGAGATTAAAAGGGCAAAGGCAGGTGAATGAACCTAAATCAGAGAAGCCCCACCCAAGAATATCGACGGCCCAAGCCTCCAAACCAGCCTCTTCAAGCAAAGGGTATGCGCACCTCCATTCTAAACAAGAACTAAATAATAAAAAATAAACCAACCCTGTTCAGCATATGAAATGTTAGAGCCACAGGCCCACACCGAAACTTGCTCGCAGTTTCAAACCTGTCAAAGCAGTGGAGGAGAACCACTGGATTGGTCTCGCATCGTATAAGCGGTTTCACGCAGCTACTCATTATACAGTTTTCAGATGATCCAGTCTGCAGAGTGCAGTCATGAAAACTCCATAGCGTAAGTAGGCCAAGAGACTCAACAAGTTAAAAATCGCAACTCAGTCACACCTAAAGTGGATTGGCAATGATTAACAGATATTATAATATCTCAGTGTCAATGTCCGGCAAGCTAATTACGGTTTCTGGCTTCCATTCTTCGTATCTGATATCCCAGATTGAATTATTCATAAATTCCGATTAAAGAGTTTCGGGAACTTTCAAGTATTTCAATTCTTTAACGCTATCAGATATTTTTCCTTTCACATCTATAGTTCACCTCCACTTTGTGTTGGAAAAAGTCCATTGATAATCGGGATTTGACTGAGCAGTAAACATTTTTCATGAATTTGATGTGGCAATGGCTTTTATGAAAATAGCCAAAAAATTTGGGCCGCTTAATTTGTTATTGTGAAAAATGAAAAACCTTGGTGCTTATTTCCTTGCAATTTAATTTGTAATTCTAAAAAGGATAAAACCATGATGTTTATTACTCTTTGGGTTTCAAGAAGGAAAGGAAAGATACTTGTACAGGAAGCCTCTCTATTCTCTGAGCCAAAGTTCTGGCAAACGGGTCTTTGATTTCCTCAACCTCCTTGGGAAGAAATGACGGAAACCCAGCACCAGTACCGACACCACATCCACCAGGACTTCTCCGAGCCAAAACCCTGAGACACCCACGTTTCCTTGCCACGATAACCCGCATTGGTAGCGGTGCTGGTGGATGCCCCCACCTCATAGCCATCATGTCTTGAGAACTCAAAGAAGATGATATCAAAAAGTCAAAGGATCCTCAAATTTCCTTTCAAAGCAGAAGAGAGTGCAACCAAAGAGAGGAGAAGAGAGAGTTATGTAACGTCTCTGCTTACGAGAATCCCGAACACTTGTCACTTGTCAGCAGTGAAGCGTGGAGTAAACAACGCAAAAGGGCGACGTGTTGGCTCATGTATCTCAGAAGAGGTAATTAGAAGTGGTAGTCCATGCTCCATTTAAGGTTTCGTTCGCAGGACCTTTGTTTGTCTCTCTTTCCGTGGAAAGTCAGGCCAAAAAAAAGTTGGCAGGACAGTACACAAATGGTACGATTAATCGATGACCAAGTAGACGGGTTGGCCTAGGAGTAGCCATAGGCTGTGCCCAGCTCCAAAGATAAAGTTAGCATCAGCAGCCAGAAAATCTTCGTCTGTTTTTTTCAACCCATTTCAAGTCGTAACTTGAAAATGAGGGACCAGGGTGGCTAAACGAGCCTGTCATTGACTTGCAAAAGATATATAAATAAAAACCACAACAGCCTCCGACTAAATAGCTCAGATCATAGAGAGAAGAATAGATCCTTTTTATATTTCGAAATATTGCAAGTGTACTATCCAAGCAATAAACATTAATGTATCATCATAGTATCATTAATAGCTACCCAAATCTAATCGAGTCTATTTTTTCTGGCCCAATCGATTGAGCAATGAGCTGCCTTCAAATCCCAAATAGGTGAACCTGCAAGACGAGAGGAAGAACGAGCAGAGCTTCTCCATGAGGTCAACTTCTAATGCAAGTAAGTATATTTGTGAAAAAATAGAATAAAGAGTGTGTGTATGGAAGAGATTTGCTCATAAATCTTAAAAAGAGTCATGTGTGATAGAAAGTTTTTTTAGGAATTACCTCTTTTTTTGTAATAGTAGTAGGAGAAAAAGATCTCTCTCCATCCCCACCTTTTTTTTACTCTCTTTTTTTACTTTACCTTGCTAGGCCTCATTTGGACGTATTGGGCTTTTTTCAGTCAGGTAGGCTGAAAATTTTTATATCCATCAGGTCTAATTACACATTTATTATGATACACCTCCCTATACGAAACCTCTTAAAAAATATTTTTAATTAGTAAGTGAAGACTACTTCCTTAATTACTCATTTTTTATTATGATTGAATTTTTTTGGATAAAATTTATCTATTTTTAGTTTCATGCTATAATTCCTTTCTTGTGTGTATATTAATACTTTAAATAAGCCTAGGGGTAAGTATAAGTATGGGCGTGACATTTATATTTCTAATTGCAATAAAGGTCATGATCTTCTTACTTTTATCGAAATTCAAATGAGACTTAAATTGTTCTTTTTTAAGCGAGATCCTTTGGGTTCATGGTTTGTTAATCATTATAAACTAGTGAATACCAAAAAGCCTAGAAGAGCCAGGTGGGTTATATAATGGGGGCGTTTGTTTACCGAAATTTTGGGGAATATTCTTAAAATTTTGAAAATCTTTTGAACGTTAAAGTTTATTGGGATTTGTGAAAAGTGTAAAGTATATATGTAAAAGTGTGAAATTTATTGATGTTTGTGAAATGTGTTTGGTGTGGTAAAAATTTTAAGCCCCTTAAAAATTAGGCAAACAAGCGCCCCAATATATTTGTGTTGGAAGATTAGATGGCATAGTCTTCTCCTTTCGTATCTGTACTTTAAAACGATGGCAAGTCACACGCTATCCCTGCTTAATTAAACTATAAGCCTTTAAATATTGATGTTAATATGTACATAGCATGAATTATAATATATTTATTGGACTCTCGAAATCAAAGCGGGCATTTGGTCTAGTGGTATGATTCTCGCTTAGGGTGCGAGAGGTCCCGAGTTCAATTCTCGGAATGCCCCCCAATAATTAGTTTCTTTTAGTCTTGCCCCATATTGGAAACATCAAGCATTCTGACCAAAATGCCCCTCAAGTCTCCAACGTTCCACACACTTTTCCTCAGAGGAAAAGGATAAAAAAAAAAAAAAAGCAGAAGAAAGAAACATAGCCAACGTTCTACGCACTCTTGTTTCCCCGCCAACCCTTTCCACACTTGCACTCACTCAGCTTTAGGAAATCACTCAGAGCGGCTGTCTCTGTTACGACGCGAGTCAAAGCGTTTCGCACCTCTCATCCGTCATCCGTCATACATCAATGCAGCAATCCTCTTTCGTTTACGAGTAAGTTTTCCTTCCCACAGCGCCGACCGAACATGCCTCCGACAACGTCGTCTTTTTTCCGTGCGTGAATTTAGACTTCAATCCCTTATTTTGTTCTGTGATTTATCCTTATGGTTGACATACATGATACCTTCCTTCGTTTTTTTGGCCTTTATTTATTTATTTATTTTTTGTCGCCTTTACGTTCCTTCACTTAAAATTGCAGTTTAAGCGCTCAAAATTGGACGTCCTTAAATGAAATAATTGGAATTTTTTTTTTTCATGATTTGAAATAATTTTTTAACTGAAAGAAAAGAGAAAAAAGGAATTGGGAAGAAAGGAGGTAATATTGTACGTCGCGTCTGCCTTACATGGCAGTTTGACTACTCAACCGGGTAGGCCCGGGCAAATTTACCACCGGAACCGGAACTCCGGCATCCAGTTCCGGTATCCGTTTCTGTTTGAAGTACTTGCTTAAGACGACTTCTTTAAACCACAACCATTGCAATATCAATATGCAATATCTCTTAAAGGCCGTGTTGGGAAAGTGTTGTATGTTTTTTTTTTCCCAATGTTTTGTTCATTTCTACTTCCAGTGTAACTTCTCTAACTGTGTTTTCCCTTCAAACAACTAACTGATGTCGTGGTTCAGGGAGCTAGCTCCTCAGGGGGTTCGTTATATTTCAACCCAAGTTGGTAGGTGTCATTCTCGATATTTCTCCACTTTTTCTTCCACAGTTACACTGAACTTTCTTTGTCACTCGTTCAAGGAATACTTAGTTATTGAACTATTTATTGCAGTCAGAACTCGAATGAAAAGTGTTAAGAACATTCAGAAAATTACCAAAGCAATGAAGATGGTGGCAGCTTCGAAGCTACAAGCCATTCAGCCTAGAGCAGAAAACTCCCGTGGCCTGTGGTCACCATTTATTGCACTTCTTGGCGATACTCCAGGTACTTAAATAAGTCATCTTCCGTCGCGCAGTTGCTAATGTCTTATCAGCATATACAGTTTCTTTCATTGTTCACTATGAGATGATCTCTTAGATACGATGATAACTTATAGGAACTGAAATTTATGTGAAAATTTGTGATGACGCTGCTTGGATTAGGTCTGTTTAGTGTATGTTTTAACTGTTTCCCCGGTGTTACTCTTCCAATACGAGCTTCCATGCCTCATTTCTCACTTGAAATGATATCATGAAGGCTTTATGATTACAGAGCATAAAACTGCATTCTTGAAATTAGTAGTTTTTGCAGTTCTCACTGGTACTGTAGATGTTCTTCATCCTGAAAAATTTGCTTAGCTTTGTAACTTAGTCTAGAAGCTGCAATTGACTTCAAATGAAAACTAAAGAGTTACAATGGTGGACATTGGCTCATGTTATTGCGCAAGCAAATGAGCATATAGGAATATTCTCATCCACATAAAGAGACTGCGCATTCCTCCTAGTGGGTGCACTTTTTATTTTCTCTTGGTTCTTATTCTTGAAAATGTTAAGGCAGGGGCACATATTTGATTAATGGTACGTGTGGTCTGAGTGTGTAAGCATATACACACTTCTCCGTTCACTAAAGAACATATGTATGTATGCGTTTACTTGTCTCCACACAAACTCATGCATAGGTGTGTACATACACATCTGTTTCTATCCTTCAATTTTAGTGAAATCCTATGCTCCTTTTTTGTTGTTGTTGTTATAATGGTACTTGTTGATGTCAAGAAGAACATTATTGTTACCATAACCTCAGACAAAGGTCTATGCGGCGGGATAAATTCTACTTCAGTCAAGATAAGCAAGGCTTTGCACAAATTAAATTCTGGTAATTCATGGAAAACCCACTAGCTTGATGCTTGTTTATCTCCTAATATGCTATCTATAAGGGGCAAGTTAATGTGCAGAATCTGATTTGTGATCTGCTGCTCCAGGTCCTGACAAGGAGGTAAAATACGTTATTTTGGGAGAAAAGGGTAAGGCTCAACTTATACGTGACTCAAAGAAAGACATTAAAGTGTCTATTTCTGAGTTGCAAAAGAATCCCCTAAACTACACCCAGGTTAGTGCCATGAACCTAAATGTAGCGCATTACTGGTAACTCTGGGCAACATAGTGTGATAATTTTCTTATGGTTGCCAATTTTTTGCTTTCTGAATTTTGGCGGCCTTCAATGCCATTGCATCTGCAACTATTAACTCTATCTCTGCATTTGGGTTTAGCATCTCTTCAGCCTTTGACTGATTCATCTTTGCCCTTTCAGGTCTATGCTCTTGAAGACGACATCTTAAAGAATGTTGAGTATGATGCATTGAGGATTGTATTCAACAAGTTTCGCTCGGTTATCTCATTTCAACCAACAATGGCAACCGTGCTGTCGGCTGAGGTAACTAGTTATCTCTGTAACTTCGTCAAAAATTCATATCTTTTCTTTTCTTTGGATTCTTATCTTCCCGTTTTCCGTTGATACTCGTGTAGAATTGGTTTCATCTTATAGTATAATTTTTTTTTGCCTTAAAATATAGGTTGTGGAGAGAGAAGCTGAAGCTGGTGGCAAATTGGGTCATCTGGATTCATATGAAATTGAAGGTGGTGAAACAAAGGCGGAAGTACTCCAGAATCTAGTGGAGTTTCAGTTTTCCTGTGTAAGCCTTCCTTTCACTATATTGAGACTTGTATAATAGAGGAAGAAGGCAGCACCGTAAATGGAACGCGGTGTGGTTCTCTCATGAAGACATGGCCAGTAACGATAAGTTGTTCCGAAGATACGAATGTATACTCAATAATTGTGACTCTGTTTCTCTGATTATTTCTTTCAGGTTTTGTTCAACGCAGTCTTGGAGAATGCTTGCAGCGAGGAAGGAGCTAGGATGCCTGCCATGGATAGCTCCACGAGAAATGCCGGCGAGATGCATGATCGACTTACTCTTACCTATAACAGGTCTCTCTGTCTCTCTCTTCCTCACACACCTTCTGACCTTCATGTTACCAACAAGTTGGGGCTGGGCAGTTGGCGCCTAGCGGCATATGGTTTGGATGTATCTTGCCAAATCCTTTAATGGTTTGTATGATGTTTAACCTTCTCTCTCGGTGGCACTTTGATAGGAACCGGCAAGCATCAATCACGACAGAACTGACACAGATTATATCTGGAGCATCAGCGCTCGAGGGTTAGCATTACTAGCTACAGTCGTTGTTGCCGAACTCCGAAAATAGCTCGTATCAGGAGGCTTGTAAATGGGTGGTTCTTACGTCTTAGTCTGTATGTAAAAATGTAAGAATTTATAATTTCAATTTCAAAACTCATCTTGATGAAATTAGTGAAAAGTGAACAAAGGATGTTGTAGGACAACTTTACAAAAAATAAATATCCTTTGGCAAAATACATGACAGCTTAGAAGATATACAGGGCTTTTTATGACCTGTGATTGTCAACGAATTTATAATTAGTAAAAATTTAAAACTAATTTTCAATGTTGATAAATTGTTATAAATTATATTCTTGTATTTTGTAAGTAGTTAGTAAACTTTCCAATATATAAGAATAAAATTCAGAGTAAGGAATTTTCTTAGATGGTACACCTACTATTGAATTCAGTGATTCACACAATTTAGTCCTTAATTTTGTTCTAAGCAGTTAATGATTATTAGCTTTGAGCATAAGCAGATCGGGACTTGTTCCGATGGTCCTGTATCCATCCCTTTAAAGTATAAATTAGCAATGCTTAGAAAAAAATAATACTTTATTTTAGTTATATGTATATCACGTGACGGCCACGACGCGGCTGTTAATTTTTTGCCCCCAAACAGTAGATACATCGGCGCAGCGACAAAGCCGAATCGATTCTCCGCTGCCACTTCACCGATAAGATCGAAATCCCTAAATTTCTCTTACTAGAAGTTTCGCTTCTTTTTCCACCATGACGGAGGACAGTGGCGCTAAGAATTCTTCGGAGGAAGCCTCACAAACAAGGCAAAGGTCGGTGCACTCTCCAGCCCAATCTCACGAAAGACACTAATTTAATGGATACAGTGGTTGAAATTCTTTTCGTCTTCTTTTCTTTTGGTCAAAGTCAATTCATTCCCACAAAATTGCGCCTGTCCCGTGAAGTTTTAGCTTTCCCCTCACGCAAATCATAGGGGATTTTGTTCGATGAAATTGGCTTTGTTCATTTTAGTATCCAGCTGGGCTAGCTTGGCGATGGAACCCGTGCGGATTTTTTTTTTTTTAGGGTTGGGGGGGGGGGTTGCGTTTATTTTTTTTTGAAGTTATTGAGTTCTCAATGAGGGTATTGTAGGATAGTTTTTGGGGTTTTCGTTGTGGTTGGATTCCGTTAAGTGCAACTGCTGAATCAGTTTCTTTGTGATTGTAATCAGAAAGTGAAGGAAAATGGCTAACAATGCCAAGAAAAATATTTTATCTTTAGCGTATAACATGCTTTCTTGGTTAAGATTTTTGAAGAACCTCATGGAAAATTCTAGTTCTACAACTTTTTGTAATTGAGGCAAACCAGTTATTTTGAGTAATTTGCGCTTCTCTTTTTCCGTTCACTCTTCATATGGTTGGGATACGAAACTCAGATAAGAGTAGATGTGCACACAGTCTCTTTCAAGTGTCTTAATCGTGGAGGCATATCTAAAGTTCACATATTTTCCCCCTAGTTCTGCTATTGTTATCGCCCTTATGGCTCTGTCACAAATCAATTGCAATAACCTATGATTTGAAATGAATATGGTTCCCCTACCACTTGTGCGATAACTATATTATTTGCCAGTGCCCTTAAGTGATGAAATCTAGATAAGCTCTGCCAAATATTTTAACTTTTAGATCTTGTAGCAGAAAGAAGAGAAAATGGGATCAACCTGCGGAGTCCTTGGTTTCAGCTGGTGTGGTAGTACCTGGGGTCCTCCCACTGGGCAATATGGGACCTCTCACAGGGCTTGCACTTTCTGGAGTGACGCCAGTCTCAAGTGCACTATTAATGAATCCGCTTGCACCTAGCTGTGCAACAATACCCCAGGTGCTTCAGGCATCTTCAATGCAGCAACACACCGCTGCCATGGTCTCAAGACTAAGTCAAGTGAGTTACTTTATTCGAGATTATATTCATTTTGTTGGCTTCGCCATATCTACATTGCTGCATTATTTATCATATAGTGTGCGTCATCTGCCAATTGGGACTATATCCTAGCTTCCTCTATGCTCTGAATAGGAAACAATGTAGCATCTTTCATCTGTATTCTATAAAGGAAACAATTTAGCGTTTTTGATGCGCATGCATGCACACACACCCATAGAGACACACATAATTTATTTCTAATTCGTGGTTGCACCAGTTGGCAGATGCATTTGCATTGAAATATCTATGTACCCTATTGTGAAAGGAAGAATAGGAAATGCTGACTCGTATAGTTTTAGGTTGTGCAAGCAGTAAAACTGACTATTACTACAAGAACATTTAGAAGCTGTTACTTTTTGTAGTATTACAATTTATCACGTTATTGTTTTATACACTGCTTATAAATGAGAGATCGATGTGTTCATGCCTCTAGCAAAACTGGGGACCATAATGTCTTATTCCGTTCCATTTGTCATCTAACTGTTCTTTTAGTTTGTAATTTGTCTTCTACCTTTTCAGTTTGGACGTTTCAATATACTTTATGCTTCTTAGTTTTGATTTCTCAACTAGCTGCCCTGCTGTTAGATTTGTTTAATTCCATCAATAAACCAGCTGCAACAAAAATGTTTGCTGTCATTGGTGAACATATTTTTTGAAGCCCGCAGTTTTGCATTGGTGGGAATAAATATGATATCGACACTTTCTGACAACTGCTTTACATGCACATCTTGCATACAGAAGAGTGCAGTATAAAGTTATTGGGGATGTGCAAGTACTAAAATCGCTGCATAAAATACAAATTCTTGTTCCACATACTGCGATGATGCTCATTAGCATGATGAGCTATAAGTGGTTGATTCCTGTTAGATTGTAGTTGTTTTCATCTTTTCTCTTACATTTATCCGTTGTTTATTTGCAATGATCATCTGTTTCTGGTTTCACGGTTGGTTCTATGAACAAATTTAGCCAAAGATCCAAGACGAGTTAATAGCACGAGAAATTGTCATAAATGATGCCGAATCTTCTGTTCGTTACAAGCTTACAAAACGGCAAATGCAGGAGGAGGTGAATCTGATTTTTCAAGATCACATGATTGGATATTTTTTTTCAATTCAGTTGAATGCTCCATATTTTTTCTTCTCCTTTTTCTATTTATTTTCCTATGAGATTTATCAACTTAGTTTACTTGCAGATCCAAAGGTGCACAGGGGCTGTGGTTATAACCAGGTTTGTAGTCCTTTAATGGAAATTATGAGTCTTTTAAAGTGTCTTTCATTGCATAGATAAAATGCATTATCTGTTTTTTCTGTTTCAGGGGTAAGTTCCGTCCACCAAATGCTCCACCTGATGGGGAGAAGCCATTATATCTTCACATTTCTGCTGGGGCTCATGTAAGTATGATTTAATGGATTGGACAAGTGGGTAATATAATAGAAGAATCATGTCACTTATTAAATTGAAATTGAGGAAATAAAAGAACATGTGGGTTATTTGCTCTATGGGTTAACTAGTATAGATTTGTTTATAATTCGTATGGGTAAAGATAGCTTAATACTCAATACTACTAGGCAATTTATACATGACTTTGGTTGGATTCTAATAATGGTCTGCCTCTGCAGCTAAAAGATACAGCTGAGCGGATCCTGGCTGTTGATCGTGCAGCTGCCATGGTTGAAGAAATGCTGAAACAAGGTCAAAATTTACTGCCAGCTTCTTCCACTTCTCATCCACCTGTCAGCAATGGAGTGAAGGTAGGTATGCTTTGCATTGCCAGCTTCTCTGTCTTGGATAATGAGGATTATCATAATATATGAATTTCTTAATCGAATTGGGTTACTCAGGCACTGAGCACATGTGTGTTTTTGGGATTTGAGCCAGACCCATCATTAAACATTGCTGCTCGTGTACGTGGACCAAATGTAAGTTTTTTGGTTTCCTTCCCTTCTTTCCTCTTTGTTTTTTCTCTTAACTTGACCATGGCAGTGCCGTTTTCTGTGGTTAGTTAGTTTGCTCTTTGTTTTTCTCTGTGTGTGCTCCAGTCTTTAAGTGCCTTTCTCTATGTGTAGAGACAGTTTCATATCTGTTTTAAAGAAAAAACTAGTTTTAAGGTTCAGTGCTGTATGATAAGTAGCTTATAGATGTAACCAATAGTTTGCATTCTGCTCCAATTTATTTGTTTGATGTTACAAGTAGACGTTAATTTGGTTTTCCAAATATATGTCTCCATTGGCTGGGAAAAGTTGTGCCGTGTATTTAGTTGTTTTGAAGTTTATATGATCGTTGATAAAGATGAGGGATTCTAATGTTGTAAGCTTTCTCTGACATCTCCACACGATTGGGAGAGATTGTTTTTGTGTTGGTGGTGGTTCGGTTTTGTGCATGCAGGACCAGTATATAAATCACATTATGAATGAAACAGGAGCAACTGTCTCACTAAGAGGTCATAGTTCAGGGGACATTGAAAGCACACATGGAGAAGGTACAGCCTTGCTGTGTGTAATCCAATCCTTTTCGAGCATTTCTGACCTTTGCATAATGCTTGCAGAAGGACCGCAACCACTGCATTTATTCTTGACAAGCAGTAATCTGAAAAGTCTTGAAGATGCTAAGCGTCTATCTGAAAATTTGCTGGATACAATAAGTGTAGAATGTGGTGCATCTAGGTAATTCTTTTTCAAATCAAGCTGGGAACAAATTGTTCTGTGCATTACCACATCATAAACAGTTGCTATTTTTTAAATTGTATGGAAATTTCCATAATGTATCTATTACTTATATAACCTGTTGTTGAGTGCTAAGTTAAAGAATGCAGCCATTTTGCATGGATAATTGGTTTCATCCGGTAATTGTGGATCATGATAATGTCATTCTGTGTTGCACTGCTGTTTGTGTCTCTATTGGAAAATAACCTGTGGTTCCAACTCTTTAGGGTTTCATCATGTAAGGTTTATAGTGCTGTTGCACCCCCACAGCAGGTTTACAGTGCTATTCCTCCTCCACAACTGTTATTGGCTGGAGTTCAGAATTCTGGGAATGAATTACCAGTAAATGAAAGTTCTGCTGCTGGTTTGACATCTGCAACTGTGAGCTTTTCACCGGCTTTCCCTTTCTCCTCACTTAAAATCCCCGGGCTACCTCCTGTTGTTTCTCAAGGAACAGTACCACAATCTGGTGGATATTTATACTGTGGGCAGTCTCAGGGGAATGTAGTAGGCTATTCCCACCATTTACCATCCGGAGGAACGAGCTATAATGGATATGGTGGGATATATCCTCAAACCACACCATTGCAACAAGTTGCCCTGGCCCTTAGGCAGTTGCCCTCTCCTGTTACTTCTGAAACTGCCTCCACAACACCTGCACCGAACAAAGAATCGAAGTCAACCTCCAATCCTGAGAAGGAGAAACGGCCTCCGCAGAAGCGGAAGTTTCAGGAACTTCCAGCTACCTCAAAATGTCCTGCAAAACCCCATCAGGTATCAGTGCAGTCTCGTGCTTGGTTGTTTAGGACATGGCTGCTAGGTATATTGCACACCTCTACGAGAGGAGGAAAAAAAAACGAAGAAAATAGGATTTTCTGTTCTTCAAAGGAAGGTTTACTTCCCACAAAGATTTCTCTGTTTTCTCAGTTTAATCTAGTACGAGAATAGTGGAGGCTAGTGAGTCAAATATATGAGTGTTGATTTATGTCTGCTGTATGATGTTGGAGGACATGATGAGAGGTAGTAGACCCAGGATTAGATTTGGGAACATTAATTCAGTTTAGAGTTTCTTTCAAATCCTTTTAGCCCTTTGCTTGAATTGAATACACAGCATTGCACAATAGTGTGCTCCTAGACTCATCTTTATGGTCCATCTACTGTCCCCCTTCTCTTGTTTGCTATTTTGTTGACCTTGGATTTTCGCAGCTTGTTTCTGGATTATCTCCCTTTTTCAAATTGTTTCCTGGATGCATGTGCTTATGAGTATGTAGGTTGTGTTTTATTCAGTGGCAACATAATTCCCTATTTTACTAAACTCTCCTGCTAGATTGATATTTTGCTCGGTCTTGTGCTGACTTCCAGTGCTTAATCTTCCAGGTATTTTCTCTGACCTTCTATGAAGCTAACAGGCCGATACTGGACTTCTCTATTGGGTAGTTGGTTTGTATGTTTCACAGGAATTTCAATTGTGGAGATGCCGTGGCTGGGCCAATTATGGCTTCAGAACTTTCGATCGGTGGTCAATTCAAGATTTTACAGGGATTGGTTTTATCTTGTATCTTTCTGCTGAATTGATGTAAAATATAAATCTGTTTCTTTTTGGCGATAAGTTAAATGTTGGCTACCCCCAGTGGGTGGCCACCACCAATATGGACCCAAACTACCACTTTACTATAGGTTCTGTCCCTACCAAAGCCAGCTTTGATTTAACAGTATTTTAGTTTGTGGGACTCGAGAACTTCTGACATTTGACTTTTGTGAATTTGGGAACTCAATATTAGAAACACAGAGGCTTGGAGTTAGCCCAGATCATCCATAAATTTAGGACTAAAACTAGTTCAGTTTGTGGCAACTCAAATAAGCCCTTTTTTGTGTCTTTCCAGTAGCTTGTACTAGCTTCCCAAGAGCATTCTTTCCTCTTCTTTCATCTGCATAAAAAGTTTCATATAGTAGGCTCTCAATTATTGATCCGACTTGAACTTCTCTGTGATTGTATTTGAAGTTATGATATGTAACCAATTCTTCGTCATTGAGAGATTAGGTTTGGAATTGTCTTTTCTTAGTTGTTGCAGGTTTCGGAACTTTTAAAGCCAGCTGAGCTTTCAGGAGATATGGGTGTCAGAAATGTATCAACTATGCCAGCCCCAAGGAAGTTGGTCCAGTCGTCATCCGAAGGAATGCCACCACCCCCTCCGCCAAAGTTTACTTCATCAGCAAGTTTTGTTAGAGGGCATGACAGGAACAATATTCTGAACAAAATGCAGCCTGATTCTGTTCCTGGTAGGGGTAGAAACTTAATCTGCTTTGTTTTTCCTGCTTCTGGTTAATAGCTCGTTGATGCTTTAATGTTGATGATAATTGTCGTGTTTTTTTTTCAATTAAAGGCAGGTACATTGCTTTTATGCTTCTGTTGGTAAACTTGCCTTTTCAATCAATTTTAAAATGCGTCCTGTTTCAGATACTTTGGTAAAGCTGATGGAATATGGAGAGGAGGATGATGACCTTGAGGAGAACTATGAAGAATCACTTGGAGGCAGTTCTAGTGCAGTAGCAGCTCGGAAGCCCTTCTGGGCATTATAAATATAGATCGTGTAAATTGATTGATCTTGGGCAATGAGAAGGAATGATAGGGTTGTATGAGCTTATTTCAGAGCATGCATTGTGCATGGTTTAGCTTTTCTAGCTTGGATTCTTGGAAAGCGTTTTCCTTCTCATGGCGCATCTCCCTCCCTGGGTTCTCTAAAGTCAATGGTGCGATCATGTTTGGATGCAGGGCTGCTGGTTGAGTGGCATTTTGGACTTTTAGATCTGATGCTCATTGGTGTCATTGGCAGCTGTGCAGGCAATGACTATGAGAAGATGTGTGCTGTATTTTGGTCGTAATTTGAGCAGAGATGTAAATGAATAGTCTTTCAAGTGTGAATAGGAATCGTTTTTGGCATCAGCATAAATCAAATTGCTTCCATGTATTTGTAAAATAGGTATTGCAGAACATGGCGTTTCAGATCAAGTCTCTAAAATGTCCAAAAGGTAAATCTATATATGACACCACACTTCGCATTTACGTTTTCCATCAGATGACCGCTTTAGATAGCTCCCCAGGCGTTATCTGCATCTTCTGGGCTTTGTTACCATGAATTAGGCATCTCGAGCAAATGATAAAACAAGCAAGGTTTATGTTCATTCACCTAAATACATAGGTTTCAAGCTAGTTTCGTTTGTTTCTGCTTTGGATAGTGCTTAAAATAAAGTAACACGATCTCACTATTGCACAACTTTCATTTAAAATGGAAGCCCTATAACTCATGGGGGGCCGAGGAAGAAGCTGGACTTGCTTAGCACCGCCTATAACAATCCTCTAACGAACAAAGTAACAAAGACCTAAATGAAAAATTTCAGGCATACTAGGATATAGGAACTGGTGGAAAACTGAAAGTGTAGCGGACTAGAATGAAACTCTGCACGCTTATCATCTTCTAGAGAAGTTGGGTAATGACTTTGGAGATCCTTCAAAGAGATCCAAAATGTAACTCCCTAGATCATCAGCAGTGTATTTATAATGCTTGTCACTTATGTAATAGGCATATCTTCCCACAAATGTTCGGTAAGCCTGGATCACCATGAGCGATGTTGAGATCTGTAAATCTTCCCGAAGTTGAGAATCTGAGATAAACCATCCCGTTTGTGTCTTGTAAATCTCCTCAAAAGCGAGATAAAAGCTCCGGATCCTTTCCTTGACAGAGCTCGACCCAGGATTTTGAATCCCATTATCCTTTAGCAAAGAAAGGATTGAACTCCAACTAGCTCGCTCATAATTCATTGCGTGCTGTTGGAATTTTCAGTTGTCCTTTCTAATCCATTTATCTCCAAATATATGCCTTAGCTCAGGCCCCTTGACCATTTCAGCCATGTAGTGGATATTGTTCATCAAGAAGAAGTGCTGTAGCGAAGCATCCTTGTATAGCTTGGACTTGTCATCCAGGTTGCTTTGCAGAATTGAAGCAAGTGATCGAAAATGTCGAGCCACTGGGGAAATTCTACTCGAAGAATTACCAGTTTTGCTCTCCTCTTCCACTATAGGACCCTCGTCAGGTGACAACGAACTGGGATCCTCTTCATCATGGTCCTCGAGGAGGAAATTAAGGGTCTCAGTGTAGTCTGTTAGATTCTTAAGGTAAGTCATGACATATATGGTCAGATGGTGAATTCCGCCTCCTGGAAAATGGGTTGTTGAGGTATTTGAAGCCGTTCCATTCTTAAGTTCAAGAAATGTTGCTCGCACAGCATCACCCAACCTCCCTAGAACCTCGTGACACTCGATTCTAACTGAAGAACCAGCATCATCAGCGTATAAACCATCAATATCTGGAAGAAGATCTGATAGTGCCTCATACATGCCAAGAATGCAAGACAACTTCTCTGGTTGGTGAGGACCAATAGACACGGCTCCTCCGGAATTCAGAAGCTGCAACATTGAGGCCTTAGATGCCTCAATGAAACAAACTAGAGCAACTGATCCAAGGTCCCCAAAAATTTGATCACTTAGCCATTTCTCGCTAGCAAGATAGACCCGCTCAAAGATATTCATTGTTCGCACCCAACGCTTAATCTTGGAATTCAAGCTAACCCATTCCATCCTCAGCACATCTTCAATGCTTAGTTTTTCCATTTTAAGAATGAAGAGGCACTCATCCAAGACGTCCTTTCGTACGCTGGCATAGGCTTGGTAACATTTCTGATCATAATTCGAATGGAACATCAAATTCACAATGCATCTGAGCTCAGAAATGACATCAGGATTTAACAGATCAATGATATATTCCACCGAGGCCCTGCTGACGCTGTGAAGCGACTCCTCAACTGACTCATCCCTGAAAGAGACAAGGGAGACGCTAGCTGACCCATAGTCTTCATGCCATTCAAAAGATATGTGCTCCGGTTCAAAAGGTTGCCTGTTCTCAATAAGTATGTGCCTGAACTCTTCCTCAAGCCTTCCCATTGCTTTCTGAAGAACATTGTGTGCCCTTTGTAACTGCTTATACTCATCGTTATTCAGAGACAGCCTCCCTAACCAGCTTTGAGTCACTTTTTGGGCTTCAACTGCCGCATTCAGGTACTCAGAGGCTGCTTCTGGTCCTGAATCCCATCTCTTAGATTGATCTTCCTGCCAACTCATGATTCTCTCTTCAACAGCATTAAGTTGGTCCTCCATCTCACTAATCCCATCATCCGTTGTTTCATTTAGTGCAGTCATTGAGGCCAATTGGGTGCGAAGTTCTGCCAAAATTTTCCTCTCCTCACATGTAAGCTTCTTTTTTGACCCCAATTCTTTAACAATGTATTTCGCTGCAGTAATTAGGGGCTTTTCTCCTTCTAAATCGGGAGGAATCACGGACTCCCAATCCCCCATAGCCAACAAGAGGCAAAGGCCAAAGAGGAACACAAGCGGGTTAAAAACTCAATGAATTGAACTAAAATTGAGTCCTAGACCCCTCTTACTCGCTTCTGTATTACCATCACGCTAAAATGGCTATGGAAACCTTACTAAACTCCCAAGAACCAAAAAGAAATCAAATACTACCCTTTTGAACAATAAACTAGAGAAAGACTAATCGAACGTAAAATTAAAGCATTTTACATACAACAACGTAACCACTAATGAAATGAAGAACATATCCAAATGAGGAACTCTCACAATAATCGATGAAAACGGAAGGAGTGAGGGAACGAAAAGTCACTAGAGGACGAATATCTCTAGAACTTGCGGATCAATAGGAAGTAGCACGAATAATTAGATAGAAGAAACTAATCCAATTTCGAATCAAGAACGGTGTTATTACTAAGGCAAGAGTATCTGAAGCCTACCTCCTTGAAACTATGGAAGCTTGCGACACAAGCATGCCACCAAATTGATGCGACGCAAAAGCGCCAAAATCACAATAGCACCAGTGTAACCAAGACAAAATGGATGATCTCCAAAATGGGGTTCGTAAGACCCTGGACGGAAATAGTATAGCAAGATCTATAGGCAAGCGACAGAACAGAGAAACGGAGGCAAGGAAATATTTTAGGTGTGAGCTTTCGGGCTGCAATATCTATGAGGGAGCCTATCTCCCTCCCTCCTTTCCTGTGACCGCGAGCAACTACTATTGATCTCTGGAGCTAGCAGTCGTTTCTCCTCGTTAAGCTTCCGGAGGTTTGAGTAGTTGACCCCTCTGGCCAACGCGGCAGGTCAAGGAAAACGCGTAGCAGTCGTTTCTCCTCGTTAAGCTTCCGGAGGTTTGAGCAGTTGACCCCTCTGGCCAACGCGGCAGGACAAGGAAAACGCGGAAAGAATAGTTGTAGCCTGACATGCGTGACCTATAAGAAAAGGTCCATCCTCATGCTTTTCTGGGTTTACCGGCTGCTCTCTGGTTCAATTTCGTCCGAGATATGTGTTCTTTTTCAACCAGTACGCATGTATACTGTATACACTAGTCACTAGAGTGAGAAAACATTCAAAGTGGGATTTATTTGTAACAATCAATTAGTTATTTTTTTTTGTCTAGGATTACCAATATAGATAAGCTTCATGTATCGCGTTTGAATGATATATTTGGATACCCATGTTTGGGTAATGGGTAGTAACTGCATATAGAATTTCGTGAACATCCATTATGAGAAAAAAAATATATACTTATTTTTAGGTTTTAGTTACTATGGCTGTATTGTTTTTTTCTTTTTAATAATTAATTTTCACTTTTCTTGATTCCCTCTTTCGCACCTAATCACTGATTGTTGAATTAGTGAGAACCCACCATTTTTTTTTTTGTTAAATTCATATTTTTGAAGTTAAAATCATAACTTGAAACATGTTCACTATAAAATTTATTTAGTAGTGCAAAAATAAAATATTCAGATACTCGGATATTTGACTTCAGTTTCTTATGGCAGTTTAACCGACATACTCCACATCTATCTACGGTCTTCCACTCTACACGGAACACAAGTTACTTGATCAGATAGGCATTTTTCTGGTTTATTGTCGATATGATTTAGGCATCTCCAGCAAATGAGAAAAAAAGGCTTAGGTTTATGTTCATTCACCTAAATACACAGGTTACAAGCTAATTTCGTTTGTTTCTGCTCTGGATAGTGCTTAAAATAAAGTAGCACGATCTCACTATTGCACAACTTTTCATTTATCATAAAATTGAAGCCCTGCCCTGACGCCTGTAACACATGGGGGGCCGAGGAAGAAGCTGGACTGACTTAGCACCGCCAATAACAATCCTCTAATGAACGAAGTAACAAAGACCTAAATGAAAAATTTGAGGCATACTAGGATATAGAAACTGGTGGAAAACTAAGTGTAGCGGACTAGAATGAAACTCTGCACGCTTATCATCTTCTAGAGAAATTGGGTAATGACTTTGATGATCCTTCAAAGAGATCCAAAATGTAACTCTCTAGATCATCAGCACTGTATTTCATATGCTTGTCACTTATGTAATAGGCATATCTTCCCACAAATGTTCGGTAAGCCTGGATCACCTTGAGCGATGTTGAGATCCGTAAATCTTCCCGAAGTTGAGAATCTGAGATAAACCATCCCGTTTGTGTCTTGTAAATCTCCTCAAAAGCGAGATAAAAGCTCCGGATCCTTTCCTTGAGAAGAGCTCTCGAGGTAGAGCTCGACCCAGGATTTTGAATCCCATCATCCTTTAGCAAAGAAAGGATTGAACTCCAACTAGCTCGCTCATAATTCATTGCGTGCTGTTGGAATTTCCAGTTGTGCTTTCTAATCCATTTATCTCCAAATATATGCCTTAGCTCAGACCCCTTGACCTTTTCAGCCATGTAGTGGATATTGTTCATCAAGAAGAAGTGCTGTAGCGAAGCATCCTTGTATAGCTTGGACTTGTCATCCAGGTTGCTTTGCAGAATTGAAGCAAGTGATCGAAAATGTCGAGCCATTGGGGAAATTCTACGCGAAGAATTACCAGTTTTGCTCTCCTCTTCCGCCATAGGACTCTCGTCAGGTGACAACGAACTGGGATCCTCTTCATCATGGTCCTCGAGGAGGAAATTAAGGGTCTCACTGTAGTCTGTTAGAATCTTAAGGTAATTCATGACATATCTGGTCAGATGGTGAATTCCACCTCCTGGAAAAGGGGTTGTCGAGGTATTTGATGCAGTTCCATTCTTAAGTTCAAGAAATGCTGCTCGCACAGCATCACCCAACCTCCCTAGAACCTCGTGACACTCAATTCTAACTGAAGAACCATCATCATCGGAGTATAAACCATCAATATCTGGAAGCAGATCTGATAGCGCCTCATACATGCAAAGAATGCAAGACAACTTCTCTGGTTGGTGAGGGCCAATAGACACTGCTCCACCGAAATTCAGAAGCTGCAACATTGAGGCCTTGGATGCCTCAATGAAACAAGCTAGAGCAACTGATCCGAGCTCCCCAAAAATTTGATCACTAAGCCATTTCTCGCTAGCAAGATAGACCCGCACAAAGATCTTCATTGTTCGCACCCAACGCTTGATCTTGGAATTCAAGCTAACCCACTCCATCCTCAGCACATCTTCAATGCTTAGTTTTTCCATTTCAAGATTGAAGAGGCACTCATCCAAGACGTCCTTTCGTACGCTGGTATAGGCTTGGCAACATTCCTGATCATAATTCGAATTGAACATCAAGTTTGCAATGCATTTCAGCTCAGGAATCGCATCAGGATGTACTAAATCAGTGATATATTCCTCTGCGGCCCGGCTGACGCTGTCTCTGTGAAGTGACTCCTCGACTGACTCATCCCCAAAAGAGATAATGGAGACCTTATCCAAAAGATCCTCTTCAACAGATCGAAAAGACACGTGCTCTGGCTCGAAAGGTTGCCTGTTCTCAACAAGTATGTGCCTGAACTCTTCCTCAAGCCTTTCCATTGCCTTCTGAAGAACATTGTGTGCCCTTTGTAACAGCTTATACTCTTCATCATCGTTATTCTGACACACACTCCCTAACCTTTGGGCCAATTTTTGGGCTTCAGCTGCTGCATTCAGGTACACAGAGGCTTCTTCTGGCCCTGAATCCCAAATCATAGACTGATCTTCCTCCCAACTCATGATCTTCTCCTCAACAGCATTAAGTTGATCCGCCATCTCATTACTCTCATCATCCTTTGTTTCGTTTAGGGCAGTCATGGTGGCTAATTGGGTGCGAAGTTCTGCCAAAGCTTTCCTCTCATCATATGTAAGCTTCTTTTTTGACCCCAATGCTTTAACAATGTATTTCGCTGCAGAAATTAGGGGCTTTTCTCCTAAATCCGGAGGAATCACGGACTCCCAATCCCCCATACCCAACAAGAGGCAAAGGCCAAAGAGAAACACAAGGCCGATTAAAAACTCTTGAATTGAACCAGAATTGAGTCCTAGACCCCTCTTACTCTCGCGCGCCCGTTTACCATCGAGCTAAAATCGGCTTTGTAAACCTAACAAAAGTCCCAGTCACCAAAAGGGAATCAAATACTACCCTTTTGAATAATGAAACTAGAACAAGACTGATTCATCTTAAAACTAATGCCTTTGCATACAACAAAATGACCACTCATGAAATGGAGCACATGTCCAGAGGCGGAACTCTAACAATAATCACTAAAAAAGTAGGACGAGAAACAGATGAAGTGCAAGAGAGAAAAGTCAATAGAGCACCAATATTTTCAGACCTTGCAGATCAACAGCAAGTTGTACGAAAAATTAGATTACAAGAAATCAGTCCAATTTCGAATCAAGAACAGTGTTACTAGTAAGGCAACAATAATCAAAGGCTACCTTATTGAATCTGACACTATGTAAGCTTGCGACACGAGCAGGCCGCCAAAATTGAAGATACGAAGGAGCTCCAAAATAGCAACAGTAACAGGGTAACTTAGATAAAATGGAAGACTTCTCGAATGGGGTTCGTAAAGGCTGGACGAAAACAGTATAGCAAGATCTATAGGCCAGTGAAAGTAGTCTAAAGGAACTCAAGGCTTCAGATTGTGCAGGAGTACACAGAAGAAAGAAAGCGTACGGACAGAACCAAGAAACTGATGCAAGAGGATATTTTCAATTTCCTGGGGCTGGAGCCCTTAACCTCCGTTAAACGCGGAAAGATCGCGGAAAGATGAGGGAGAAAGCTGGAAAAAAAAAATTCTAAGAACTTTTTTTAATCAAATTTTTTCACACAACAAAATATTTTAATATCTAATAAAAAAATTATATCTAATTATTGACCTTAATTTTTATAAATTAAAATTTTTTTACAAAATTCATAACAACTCTTACGACAAATTTTTTGAAAAATTTATTCTTGATGGATGTGATAGTAAAAATAATTGTAAAAAATAGATTTTTGTGAGAAGAATTTTTATAATAATTTTTGTGTTATTTTTTTACGAAACTTGAGGTTAATGACTACATAACATTTTTTTTATGAGAAAAATTATTTTTGTATTATATCATTAAACAAACACATTGCGTTCTTGTTCAATTTCGTGTGAGAATTTTTTTATCTAGTCCGAACATGTTATACTTCAATTATCTAAAATAGAGAATTTATTTTCCTGAACTATTTGTTTGTTTGTTAAGGATGTTACTAACAATCTCGAATATTTAGTTTTAAAGTAAAATAATATGAAGCTATTTTATTTATTACCTTACAATTAATGTTTGTTTTTGGTTTTTTTTCTTAGATTATGAATATATATAAGCTTCATGTATAACATTTAAATGATATAAATTTGGATGTTCGGGTACTGAATGGAATAGACTTTAGTGGAACCCATGACATGAGAAAAATGTATTATTTATTTTTGGTTTTCAGTTATTTCTTTTTGCCCAATGCTATTTGGCACTATTCAACTTTCTTGATTCCCTCTCTCTCACCCAATCAATAACTGTTTATTTAATGAGAACTAAAAACCCACTTTTTCTTTTTTCTTTCTCATCAATGTCCTCCATTAAGAAAAAATAAAGCTAGATCCATTTTCTTTTCTCTCAACTTCATTTTTTTTTTAATTTAAAATCAAAACATGTTCCCTTTAAAAAAATGCAATTTTTTTTTTTTTTGCTGTATAGTTTATCTATCAATTACTTGTAGCACTTTTTTTTGTTGGCGCATTCCTTTACTGCAATGTATTGCTCAATTATATTTTTCTTTCCGTGTTTTGGATATTTAACAATGTAATTTAGATTTCTTCAGTATATTTTAAATTGATTATTTGGGAAGTGAACTACATCTCTAATTTATATTTGGACATTTAATTAAATAATTTAGATTTATTGAGTATATTTTAAATTACTTCTTTGGGAAGTGAACTGCATCCCGGTATCAAGTATGAAGCAGAGATCAAATACATTATAGAGAAGAGTAGGCTCGAAAAAGAAAAAACAAACAAGCAAAAGGAAATATATTGTTAAGAGTCGAATAATATAAGCTTGTAAACTTTGTACGATTCCTTTCGGAACCAACTACCAAGGTGCATTTAATATTGGGCCGGCTAGCCCGTTTAAAAAACTGTGCACAGCATGAGACAAAACATGAATGTACATGCAGTGAAATCAGTCTGGATCAAGATGGCGTAAGCGTTGAATGGTATTTGCTGAACAGCAAACACAAGTTAAAAGACTACAATTACCCTTTAGAATTAGATTATCCTCGCTGGGTTCGGTTATGGTGCCTTGGGTTATTGTGCTGGTAGCTGTTGGTGGACGTCGAGATCAAATTTTCAAGATCCAAGGGATGAGAACACGCCATATCAATTAATGAAATTCGACCCGCGGTTTGACCCGTTTACATATGACTCATTTTTCTCCTAACCCAATTCCACGACCTAGCAAAACAATTCAAACTCATACCAGATCTGAAATTTTCCTTACACAACTCCAGCATCCAAGCTGCCCAGCACCCAAGCTCCCGCTCCGTCGCGCCACCCGTCTCCGTCTGTGCCAGCTCCGTCGCGCCGCCCATCTACCTTTTGCTCCAGCAATGAGTCTTGCGAGGTGGTGAGGGACAGTTTGAAGCTCATGGATCTTTTGGTGAAGTTTGGACTTAGAATTTCTCCAAGTTTTTCTCAAGTTTTTGTGGCATCGTTCGATTTTTTTATTTTTAATTTTAATTCCTTCTGTTACGGCCATGAGTAAAAGTGTAGGAAACAAGATTTGAGTTCTCTCTCTTTTTGGTTGAGTTTGCCCCTCCCAAAAGAAAGTAAAAGAAAATTCGAACAACTGCACACAAGCATTAACAAAAGGAAAAGACATTAACAGTGAAGGAAGGCAATAACAGAATCCTCCACTTTCTTTTTTTTTTTGGGGGGGGGGGGGGGGGGGGGGACTTAACCAAAAAGAGAGAGAACTCAAATCTTGTTTCCTACACTTTTACTCATGGCATAACAGAAGGAATTAAATAAATAAATAAATCGAACGATGCCCACAAAAACTTGAGAAAAACTTGGAGAAATTCTAAGTCCAAACTTCACCAAAAGATCCATGAGCTTCAAACTGTCCCTCACCACCTCGCAAGACTCATTGCTGGAGCAAAAGATGTAGATGGGCGGCGCGACGGAGCTGGCACAGACGAAGACGGGTGGTGCAACGGAAGGGGCGACGGAGCTGGGCGGTGCTTGGATGCTAGAGCTGTGCAAGGAAAATTTCAGATTTGGTATGGGTTTGAATTGTTTTGTTGAGTCGTAAAATTAGGTTAGGAGAAAAACGGGTCAAACCGGAGGTCGAATTTCATTAATTGACGTAGCATATTCTCATCCCTTGATCTTGAAAATTCGATCTCAAACATCCACCAACAACTACCAGCACAATAACCCCCAACACCGTAACCGAACCCTATCCCCACTAACTCAAAGATTACTACAAATGCATATATATAAATTATAATATATATAGATAGATAGATACAGACAAAACCTTAATTCTTCCATTACATCTGCCTTTTGTATTACATCAATGACCAACCACCCGCCTCCCGCTGACCTGTCTCTCTCGCTCGCTTCCAACTTGCTTTCTTTTTTAACTGAAAAATAAGCATTTTTTTTTGTCTAGAACGATAGTATTTCAGAAGAAATCGTAATCAAATGAGAAACGCGTCGTCTTTCTATGACTTTGGAAGAGGCTCCCCGCTGATGAATGACTTGAAGAGCTGAAGGGCTACTCTGGGCTTGAAAAGTGGGACTTCATGGCCTGCGCCTCTCACGGTTGCAAATGTTAGCCCTTTGTATACCTCTGTCCAGCCTCCCACCTTCAAAAGAATACGACGCAGAGTAGGAGTAAGTCATAGAAGTTACTGATCATTATTTATTGGTGTTACTTGTTTCAGATCATGACCTTTTGAGAGAGGAATTCAGATTCAGGGCTTTTAATTTCTGTCAAAACCTCAACGTGGTACCCATATGATGTGGTATGAACATCAACAATGTTCCCTACTAGCTAGCTATTTAACTGAATTTATGACCAAGTTCGGATGAACTTAAGGATTCCTTGCAACAGTTAGTTGGGAACCTTATAGATCGTTGCTTACTGATCCTAATTGTGACTGAGACCTGTTTAGAATTAACTATCGCAGCATGGTTGCGAGAAACCAAGGAAAAGGGAGTATTAGAAATAATAAAGTAGGGCAGCTGACATTCTTTGACTCGATTCGAACTTAATTCATACGTCTGGAAATGTAAGGATAATATCTTTAATATGGCTACTTTTACTAGGCTTCTTTTAAACAATAGCACGAACAAGGACCTTTTAGAATAAAATTCAAGCTTTTGAAAAGAATGAATTTGCTTACCTGCTTCTTGACATACCAAGGGTACCAAGGCATTTTGGTTTCTAATTTTAGTTGTGCAAGTGAATATCTAGTAGCTGTAACTGGCACCACTGAGTCGACGTCACCACTGCAGTAGCCCAACAAAAACCAAGTAGATATATAAACACCATACATAAGTACAAGATTCTGAGGTATCAAGCATAAGATAGCAAACCTGAACACCCAGATTCTTAAACCACCACCTATCATCTCCCTGTAAATTGGAAGAATAGATGCATCCGTGTCGTTCCAATTTCGATTCAAAACCTCACTGCAGCATATGAAATGACATCTGATGATCTCAAACTTGCTTAAAAGGGATCGAAAAGGGAAAGTAATGCCTTTCGAATTTCCCAGAGAGTGATTGAGCATGATAAGTAACCCGGTGCAATTGACTAACCTACAAGCAGTCCATTTGTAAGGAATTTTCGTTATGTTGGCATGGAGTGCTTCCTGCACATCTGGTCTGTTGTAATAAATCTCAGCATATTTCTCCGTACAAGGATCATACCCGGACATTTGGCGGAACATCTGGAAAACAGATTGGAAACACGGGATCTTAATTGAGAACAACAAGTTTCGTTCAAAACTCCGAATAGAAACTAAGGAAACAAAAACACAAAAACAAGAACTTAATATTATTAACTAATATTATTCAGTTATACCGGATGGGGTCTGTGAGGCAAGCGCATGGTGTGGCGGGTAGCAGTACTACCATCAGACTTGTTGCAAGGGGGCGCATAAATGTTGTATTGATCAATGTTACCAAATTCTTGATCCATGGCATAACTATACAATGACTCGCATTCGTTCGATTCTTTCTGTCGTCTGAAATCACACGTGTTGATCAGCTGCTGGTATGTTCTGTCGGAGATCATGGCATGGCTCCACCAGTATGTCACGGTCCCTAGGTTATCATAGTAGTTGTCTGTGACGGCATTGCCAACCTGCACTCCATCAATGGTTATCATTTCTCTTCTGTTTATAAGTTAAAAAAGACACTTTCTGTGTAAGAAATATACATCAAATAAATGATCCAACTCTCTTGTTTTTTGTTTGTGGCTGTACAAGGTTTGCTAGCTTATGTCTATAATTGGAAGATCAAAGTTATGCAAACGAATGGAAATAGAAATGAGAGATTGAAAACAATACCATAATCCCTTTAAGATTTATTGGGTGCTCCGAATGCTTGCTGTAGATCATAATTTCTTTAGCCAGCTGAGGAACATAATGTCCTGCATAGCTTTCTCCTGTGAGATATACTTCTCTGTGCTTGTAGCGTGGGAAACGATCCAACCATCGTATAAGGAATTGCAGGGAGTCCCTGGCTAAATCATAACCTCTGATAAGATTACATGTACGATTCATTTACAGACTTAAAAACTTACAATTCATAGAAATTAAGTGTTTATATATTCTAAGTTTCTAACCATTCTTAACAGAAGAGAGCATTTTTCCTGTCTCGAGTGTTTATATTCATTCATGTGATAACAATAGAGAAACACGTATAATTTTCTCAACTATTTTTTCTGAGAAAAAAAAAGAAACTCTATAGTGGCGACAAAACATGATGGTATCAGCTCATACAAATCTAACACACGAGCGTGGGCCAAAGCACTATCAAATCCGTCAAGAAGCAATAATGCGTGCTTCATATCATGTCTCACCTGCAATTGGATGGTCTTAATCTTGATAACATAATTAAATTGCTACAGTTAGTCAAAGGTCTATTTTTCGGGAACGCAAATCCTTCCGAATTACCGAAATGGATGAAGTTTCAGCCATCCAACGGTGGAATTACCGAGCAGTGTGGGTCCCGCCCGGGACCCACACCTGCCCGAGCAGCCACTGCTAGGGCATTTCCACAGTTGGATGGCTGAAACTTCATTCGGTAATTCGGACGGATTTGCCTTCGCAGGCAATCCGTTTCCCTATTTTTCACCTAAGTTCATTGTAATTAAATGCAACTAGCTACGCTCTCAATTATGGCCTAACGACTAATCAAAACCGTCCGTTGTTTAGAGAACAACAAAGGGCTATTAACGATGATGCACAATGAGGGGTTTCGGTGTCCAACCAGTGCGACTATCGCCGGTGTCGAAGAGGTCGGACGACCGGTTGCTGTAAGAGAAGCCCACGCCTGCTGGTGTTTCTAAAAACAGGAGATTGGCCACGGTGTTCCATGAGAACTTGTTGAGGTACAACCCTGAGGCCGTCTTGTTTATTCTGAACGGGCCTATCTCTTCCGATGCACCATATGCCACCGAAGAGCAACCGGGACCTATTCAAAAGGGAAAAAGCACAGCAGATCGGGCACATGATGAGGACAGTGTAAAAAAATTCACGTATGCAGTAAAGTTGAACTGGTGCTAAAATTGCATATTGTCTTTTAAACAGGAAACACCAATATATATATAGTTCAACAAATAAAACAAAACATGCAATACATGACGGTTTTGGGCTTGGTCAGATTAAATTCCACCTCCTTTATGTTCATTCCCATCTTTCTATTTTATGCGCTCGACATCTTGGGGCTGGCTACTTGCTCGGTGGGGACATTTTTCAAAAAGTCTTCAAGTTCTGCTAACTCGGGCTCCGCAGCATTGAATCAGCACACGCGGACAAAGGCTAACAGAACTGCAATGGCAGTGAACCTGTGACTGAATAAATGAGGTCCGTTTTGGTTGCTTTCACGCATTAATTCCTACTCGTCACTCCATGCAATGAGAGAGAGAGAGAGAGAGCTTGTGTCCTTGCTTTTTCGTGTGATGGGTTTCCTCAGCTTATCTGTTGAACTTGGAAGTTAGGTTAGGTTGTGTAAGAGTTATGAATGGACTGCTACTGTCTACTAGTGGTTATGTCATCATTCCTAGCTAATTCCTAGCCAATTGCTGTAGGCCATTGATGTGGGCTCTCCTCATTCGTTTTTTCCCTTTTTAATAAAAGGTTACCCTTTTTTATTATTCTTACTTCAGATAATAAAAAGTTCAAACAAATGGAAGACAAAAAGGTCGAAAGATTAAAAAAAGTGCCCAAAAATGTATACAACTTTTTCTGGCTCAAAATATTTATGAAAAGGATATGGAAGCCTTAGAAAATACTCTGCGTAAACTATCATGATGTCGGCAACACGAGAAGCAAGTGTTTTCTACGCGGCAAGTGCGAAACACATTTAGCATAACCCACCGAAGGAAGAACATGGAGAATCATATCACTCGAGGCAATATAACAGTGACCTTAAGAGAACTTCTGATTTCTTCTCCATACTATCAAGAGCAGTACACAAGTGACCCTCATATTTATCTAAACCCCGTGGTAACTGTACTTGCATGCATATTACCTAACCGGTAAACAGGCACGTAACCATACATTCAGAGATGCTTCAGTATTTGCTGAGAGAGAGAGAGAGAGAGTCTAACCTCCATTAAGCCACACAACCAAAGGTTTTGACAAGGGGTCCTGGACGGCCTCGGTGAGCCAGTAGAATAGGGCTCTGCCAACAGCTTCATTAACAGTGACATAGCCTGCGAACTGCTGGAAGGACACCTTAGGCTGCCCAGGAAGTTGCACTATCCTGTCAGCTTCCTCTCCTTCATTTGCATCAACGAGTCCGACAAGCAAAACAAAGGCCATGGAAACAAAGATCCGCCTTTTCGCCATGGCCATGGCCTCAACGAGGAAGAAGAATAATCAAAGAGAGGAAGAATGGGAGGTGTCTTTCGTCCTAGTTGTGTGTGTGATGTGAAAAGTAAGGGGTGTGTGTTAAATAGGAGAGAGAGACAGGGACAGAGAGAGAAGGGAGGTGCAATGGATGTTATCGCCCAATAACACAGTGATAGGAGCACCCATTAAAAAATTGCTAAATGGAGCAACCCATACAATCAGAAGAAACTTTTAGCCGCATAACGCCAAGTTTTTATCTTATATATATATTTGGTCTGTACGGCTAATGATTTTATGATGTATAAAATCTTTAATACGAGGGAGTGCTCATATCATGTATCATGTACTCTATCATATTCATTAAGATTTAAGGGGATCTTAATTAGTAATAATTGGAGGGATGGAATCACATGCTCTTGGCATGTCCCTAAAACAGTCCCTCTAATCCTCCATTAATTCCTCTTGTACTCATATAAGAGGCTTTGACCACCCTTTTCCCTGATTGGCTTTATCCAATCTGATGTCTCCCTTTTTGGTTTTCTTTCTTTGTTCGTTTCTGTATTTTGTTTGGATAACTTTTATGGTAAGGTTTGTTTCTACTGCATTTTAATATTAAACAATTCAGGATTTGTATATCTTCGCCGACTTCAAGTGCTTTTAGTTGGAAATTCTTTAATTTGAGATTCTTTTTCTTTCTTGCAGCCTCCAGCTATTGTCTTGTTAGAATGTGATTTTCGAGAAAGCTGCAGCCGAAATAATTAGTTCTGCAACAGAAATCTTTTTTAAACTTGAAATGCCTTTCATGCTTTCTGCCGAAATCTGTCTGGTATTACGTGTTGCAAAACCAACCAGATGCAAACTCCAGACAAATTTTAAATCTTTATTTTCAATAAGAGTCATTTTAATTGGGAACGGATTACTCCGAAAAAATTTTGAAGTTGTCTTAAGGAGTAGATTTTAATTTCATCTAAAAAAATTTAATAGTCTAAATTAATTCGCGTCGAGTTAAGATTAATTTAAATATATTTGTACAAATTATATTATTCATTAAATAATTTAAATTCATTAAAAATATTAATTTTTTAAAATAAAACACAGACGATCCTTAAGACATCTTCTTACCCTTTTTATTTTGCCAAGGGATAAGCGCGGAGTTTTTTTTTTTTTTTTTTTTTCACAGTATCGTTTAGATAAAGGGACTTTTCTTAGTTCTCTTTGCGTGCACGCGAGGAGGGGACTGGGGAGGTATCCATGATTTCCAAAAATATAGAGCACGTTGAGGTTGGCCGCGGCGATGATGCCACTTTTGGACTGATATTGCCTAAAGGGTCTGCGAATCTGATGAGCTCCAACCCCCTCTATTTTGTTCTTAGCCTGTTGTTGTTGACAGCCACCAGGAAGTCTCCCTTTAACATCTTTCCACCCATTCTCACGTCCCAGTTTCACCAAGTTTCCAGCATTGCTCTCAAATTACTTGTTCGGCAGGCTTTTTGGCAAATTTTGACAATGCCTTCAGAAGATTCTATTCTTGAAGTTCCTAACTTTATAGGGAACTTCTCAGTTCTCATGAATGTGCAGATCCTAATGCTAGGTGGAAAGAAGTGATTGGTCGCATTCCTCAAAGAAGGAAATTGACCAGTTTTTCAATTTTTGTTCTTCTCCGTTCTTCTTAATCCTTTAGACATTTTAATGTGAATTAGCTTTCGGTTTTTAGAAACAAGATTTAACGGAAGAAGTGGACTAACTGTAGAAGAAGATGGGAAAGTAATTATGGTATTTATGACATCTACAAAAGCGCAGAAAGCAAAGCAGAGAGTGGGTTGAAACTGCAGCTTAGCAACAAAAAGGAGCGGTTGGTTGGAAGTTCAACGATTCTAGGAGGTCCTCGAGGCTTTTAACACTGTGCCGGTCGAAGTTAATGAAAAGGTGGTGAAAAAATAAGAACACCAGAAAAAAGGTATTGGTGTCACATCCAAAGAGTCAATGCTAGCTCCTCTCCACTAACGATGGCTGATGGAGCCTTGAAAATGAAATGCTCGTATGTTCAACTCATGGCACCCCTTCTTCTTCCAAAGAGAATCGTCGAAATTAATACATTTTAATTTTTTGTTGAATCTGTCGTTTGCTTATGAAATTTGAGAGGATGAGGTTGGGTAATAGAAAGGGGGATTCTAGCTTCAGTGGAACTCAAACTGTTTCTGGGTTAGCTTGGATCGACTTTTAGTACTTTTTTCCTCCTATAATAATACCGGATGATCTCTTGCTTCTTTCGTTTTACTCACTCAAAAAGTTCTCTGTGAACTTCTGAGAAGTCTCAGATTCAGATCCACAGGTTTCTTAGACGTGTAGGCCTGAACAGAGGTCAGTCTGCTCAGCGCACGTGCCATTGATTACCCTTCGCATCACTGTCCAATCGATGCGCCAAACAACGTTGACCACAGCTTAATGGGAATCTGCCTCTTAATTTTCTGAAACCATTTACATAAGCTTTCTGAGGCATAAATTGCTTGCCTACCTCTCAACCATTAATGTATTGAACATAAGTACAAAGAGCTAATATACTTTAAAGTTGAAACGAATCAGCGGGGGCCTGAACCTGTCATATGTGATCCCAAATTACATATGACTGTTAGAAATTTGAGCGATTGTAGTTATATACCATTCTGCGGGTGCCCAAACCTCTTCTGCTGTAACTTTTTTCCTTTTATGGTAAGGTTCTCTCTTTGCAAGAGATTCTTAATTCACGTAAGACTTTAGCATCAAATCATGTGATCCTGATCCACCTTAGGAAAATATGGGAGAAGTTGTAGACTTTTCATATCTTTCAATTCCAAAAAGTCATCTTTTGATTGTGTTGGGTGAAGTGGGAAGCCAAACTCAAGAAAACATTTTGTTGAAAGCTCTAGGCAAGTTTGATTCAAAATATGCCTGTTCCCAGTTTTGAACTTCTTGCAATACTTTTACCAAAGGCAAAGAATCACTATCCTTTGTCCTCTGTGAGAGCAGTAAAGTGTAGCGTAGAGATAATAGCCCCAGATGGCTACTCTGTCATTTTCTAATCTAGGCTGGAATTGATAAGTTCAACGATTCTAGGAGGTCCTCGAGGCTTTTAACACTGTGCCGGTCGAAGTTAATGAAAAGGTGGTGAAAAAATAAGAACACCAGAAAAAAGGTATTGGTGTCACATCCAAAGAGTCAATGCTAGCTCCTCTCCACTAACGATGGCTGATGGAGCCTTGAAAATGAAATGCTCGTATGTTCAACTCATGGCACCCCTTCTTCTTCCAAAGAGAATCGTCGAAATTAATACATTTTAATTTTTTGTTGAATCTGTCGTTTGCTTATGAAATTTGAGAGGATGAGGTTGGGTAATAGAAAGGGGGATTCTAGCTTCAGTGGAACTCAAACTGTTTCTGGGTTAGCTTGGATCGACTTTTAGTACTTTTTTCCTCCTATAATAATACCGGATGATCTCTTGCTTCTTTCGTTTTACTCACTCAAAAAGTTCTCTGTGAACTTCTGAGAAGTCTCAGATTCAGATCCACAGGTTTCTTAGACGTGTAGGCCTGAACAGAGGTCAGTCTGCTCAGCGCACGTGCCATTGATTACCCTTCGCATCACTGTCCAATCGATGCGCCAAACAACGTTGACCACAGCTTAATGGGAATCTGCCTCTTAATTTTCTGAAACCATTTACATAAGCTTTCTGAGGCATAAATTGCTTGCCTACCTCTCAACCATTAATGTATTGAACATAAGTACAAAGAGCTAATATACTTTAAAGTTGAAACGAATCAGCGGGGGCCTGAACCTGTCATATGTGATCCCAAATTACATATGACTGTTAGAAATTTGAGCGATTGTAGTTATATACCATTCTGCGGGTGCCCAAACCTCTTCTGCTGTAACTTTTTTCCTTTTATGGTAAGGTTCTCTCTTTGCAAGAGATTCTTAATTCACGTAAGACTTTAGCATCAAATCATGTGATCCTGATCCACCTTAGGAAAATATGGGAGAAGTTGTAGACTTTTCATATCTTTCAATTCCAAAAAGTCATCTTTTGATTGTGTTGGGTGAAGTGGGAAGCCAAACTCAAGAAAACATTTTGTTGAAAGCTCTAGGCAAGTTTGATTCAAAATATGCCTGTTCCCAGTTTTGAACTTCTTGCAATACTTTTACCAAAGGCAAAGAATCACTATCCTTTGTCCTCTGTGAGAGCAGTAAAGTGTAGCGTAGAGATAATAGCCCCAGATGGCTACTCTGTCATTTTCTAATCTAGGCTGGAATTGATAGAGACAGAGCGGCACAAGTATAGCGTGGTGACCGTGGTCCCATGGGGGTTATTATTAGGCTTCAAGCAGCCCCTTTCTATTCAAGTGATTATTAGCATATAATCCGATGACTTTATTCTTATTATTTTGTTATCTATATCTGTAATATATTAAAGAACAGAGCCTACCCACTTCTAAAGACTCCAACCACTCCACTTGTCCCTCAATAGTAAGGTCATAATATGGATTTCTTTGCAACTTTTTGTGGGTAGGGAAGGTCATATCAGAGTCCCACGAGCATGAATATATAAATATAAGGTCCCCTATGTTGCATAATTGGATGGCAACAGCTTTCAGAACAACCTTTGACCAATACAATGTGTTTTGCAGAGGTAAAGCTCTAAATCAGCTTCCAATTTTTATTTTTATCGAGATTTTTCCTCATACTTCAACGAGACAATTATGAAGTTATTCAACATAAACTTTTCTTTAGATGAACAGTTTTCAACTTGAAGTCTAGATAAGCTTTCGAGCATATAGGAACAAATAACAATCAGAGTAATCTTGTAGAAAATGGCAATAAGGGGATAAAAGTCGCAGAAGTTAGAAGTCTCCTGTGGTTGACTATGATGGCACCTTTAACTTGCTAAATTGATTGCAGAAGATCACGTCTAGGAGTAATGAAGTTACCATCTATGACTTTGATCTTCGAACTAGCCAGCTCGATGTCATTTATGACTTTAAGTCGAAGCAAAATAGAGAGTTCTATCAGTGCTGACTTTCATCCATATATGGATAGACAAATCCAAGGGAAGATCTCAAGAGAATCCAAGGGAAAATCCTAAGGAAGTAAGGAACAGACAACACGAAAAGTCCATCCAGTATCAGAAAGTGGAATAAACAAACTCATGCCTAAACGATATCCCCATTGATCGGTTCAATTATCTGGTGAGCACAAAGTGATCATTTTCATGATTGTGGGCATGAAAATTGGGAGTCTTTAGTCAAATTGGAGTCTAGTAGTCACTGTTACACAAAAAATCTCTTCTTTTATTTATTTTTTATTTGTTTCCTCATGTAACACTTCTTACAATTTATTAAATTTAAGAAAGTTTAAAGACCTCAATTACATGCTTTGAATGACATGTCAGTCTCTCCGAGGAGAGGCAACGGTCCAACGAGTTAAGGAGCATATATAATAGCCATACATGCGTGATCCTTTTCAGGTCGGTCGTGTTCACTATAAATGTCGGATCTAAGCTTCAAGTTCGCTGAAAAACTACCTTAAAAAGTGACCGGAATGGATGTTTTATATAGAACTTCAGTCACCAGAGAATGGAATGGGAGAGGGGTCCTTCTGCGGTTGAAGAGGGTGGTGGAGAGGGACACCAGTTGGAAAAAGGAAGGAGATTCTAGAGAAATCTACGTTATTTGTGTTGGTTTTGGTTAGGCAAAAAATCTCAATCAAGAATATGGAGATGATCTGAAACTAACACCTTTTTGTGCAAATTGATTTGCTCTCTATTGGCGAGAGAACAACCCCACTAAATGAATATTGAATATTGAATGTGGTAGCCACAACTCACAAGTAATCTGAAGACGGGCTAACATCTCCTACGCTTCTAGTTCAAGAAGGATTGGGTCCCTGCTTTGGAAAGGAAATATATCCCAGATCCATGAATTACAGGGATCCTATAAGCCATCAATATTTTGATAAGCGCATCGATCGGCCTTTTCGGTGGTTGCATTTTTATTTTTTTTAGCAATACGAGGGAAACTTCATTGAACTAGCCAAGAAAAAGAGCATTACAGATCAGGATGGGTCAGCTCCCCATAAACCCAAGGATAGGAATTGAAAAGCTCAAGAGGGTGAGGAACCGGACCCTCAAACATTGAGGTGGTGGTATCGGTGGTTGCATTTCGTGTTGTCGTAATTGACTTCAAAGGTGAGTTTGTTCTATTTAGACTTGATTACACGAGCTTAGTGCTTACTATGTAAGGGTGAATGCGAGAATTTACAGGCGTTCCCTCAAAGTCAAGGAAGATTAAAGTCAATAGTGATAATGGACTTATTAGTCTATAGTTTGAAACATAATATTAGTTTTTTCTTTTTAATTAATTATGAATGGGTGATATCCAATTCCTTTCGCTGGGAAAGTCAAACTATAGGTTCACTGCGGGAGGACCAGGAGCTGAGGTGGTAGGTATTGACTGGCCTGAACCCCTTCCCGATCTAACCCATGCGGCCATGCGGGCAACTTTATTCGAATGCCAAACACATCCGTATGGCCCAAATTCGACCGTTGGAACTTCTCGTTCCCAACGGTCACCTCCGCCACCCTAATTGCCTCCATTTCTCATACATTAAATTCGCTTAGAATGTACACAATCTTTGCCAGTATAACTCTCTCTCTCTCACACATAAGAGTTCGTACTTCGAATCCCTTCTGCTTTCTTCACTTCGTACCTTTTTTGTTTTCTTCTTCTTCTCGTTAATTTCAAGATGGTAACCTGGTGTTAATAATGCTCTGCTTTCTACAGGTAACCCAGTTGAAATTTAATGGAGAGCGTGCTCGATTTGCTTCCCAAGACCACAACCCAGCCAGAAGACTCCCCAATCGAATGCAAAACACCGCCCCAGAATCCAAATAATCATCAAATTTATCAAAATCCAGGCAATCATTTGCGCAACCCCAGCATCCCGGTGCGCCTTAAAGTTCCCAAGGCATTCAAGTACCCTGAAAGGTGCAGTATTCATTCTTCTCCATAGTTCTACATCTTAGCAAATTTCATGTTCCATGTTTATTTTGAAATATTTCCTTCTTTTCGTCTTTTTCCAGGTATAGAAGCCCAACTGATTCTATGATGTCTCCGGTCACAAAAGGCCTTCTTGCCAGAAGCAGAAAGGGCGGATTCCTTTTACCGCCTAGCATAAATCAGACCAGGGTATAATGAAGAACTTAATTTCCATCTGAGGTTATTGAGCTATGGAACTTTCTCCTATATTTTCGTCTGGCAACTAGTGAGTTCAGATAATTTATCCAATTTCCTATTTTCTGTTGTTTTTTATTTTAGATTCAGGATTTGAGGGTTCAGGGCGTGGGTTTCTTTGAGAATTAATGTATTAAACCAGCGGATGAAGCTCAAGATCACCTGGATTTCTTAATCCCAAGGATTTGATTGACAAATTGTATTTATGCCATTATCAGTTTCAATAGCATGGGTGAAATGTGATTCTTTGAGGCTTTCTGAGTAATTTTGAATACAGTGTTGTAATAAAGAAACCTTTCACCGTGTCTAAATCCTTTGTCTAAGACATTGATTGACAGGTAAAGAAGGGAAACATTAGGGATTAGAACTCATCTAAAGCTCAAAAGTACATGGAGGATCAAAAGTCCTGTCACATGAAACAATATCGAAGGGGTACAGCATCCTAGTTCTTGGGATCTCCTTCGCCGTCTTTAGTGTTGGGCAAATTCAATAACATTTATGGGCGTTGAGGCTCATAGTTTCTCACTCCAAGCGAACTTCGTACCATTGGATTGAACCAACATTTCCATCAATTTCAAGTTCACAAACAGACCTTACTAGGTAGGAAACGGCATCATCAATGGCTTCAAATCTGGCGAGGTCTGGAGGAAGGGCCTTGCCTGGCCAGTTTTCGAGCCAATTTTTTAACTTTTCTCTTAGCTCTTCCTCGGAAACAAATCTTTCATCCTGTCCTGGTTCAAATAGTACATAAGTTTCAGTCCTCCTATGTGCCCTTCTCCTCCTCATTGCATAAACCTGACCACATACAAAAAATTTTGGGAAATGACACTAGTAACAAGAGCTGCATCTGAAAACGATTCAAGGCTCAATAAATACATATGCAGGAACAGAGGCTTGAAGGGCATTATTTTACATTCCGGACTGGTTGACCATGTCAGATACATCTTTCTATCCTTTCTGCTAAGCTTATAACCATAAATGTAACACCTACATCCATGTATCCAATTTCCAAATCTCCTCGGCGAGGACGAATATTAGCTGGAACTTGGATCTTTTTTTTGTTAGTGTTAGCTAGTTCCTGATGTTTGGCACAATTGTTTGAATTAAAGACTATCATTTGCCGTATTCTGCACAAATAACATGTTTGGTCTCACTGATAGAAGGGAATGTTTGAGGATCAGCAATATAAGTTGTCTAAAACAGGAAAAAGTCATCGATAATTAGATGAACAATGGGAAAGAGAAAAAAAAAACGATAAGTTTATCAAGGATTGTGATATCCACCTTTAATGCATTTCTTTTGTTGCTAAACTCCTGGTGGGGTTTGGGATGGACTGAAGAACTCCAATACACAGTTGAATCTGCTGATCTTGGACAAAACAATGGACCTCGAGGATGGTGTCTTGCTTCTTTACATGCGCCTGATTCACAATGTAAATAGCTAGATGTACAAATATAAGGTGACTAATTGTGGTTTTGTTTTCTGATACCAAGTGAAGAATATTATTCCAAGAGGAAGCTTACGATGTTCACAAATTCTCCCCAGTTTTTAGCAGTGTCGAGAAAACAGTTGTTTTCAATTTCAGGCACATATAGTTGTCCCACCTAGTAATTGATGAAATTGAATACAGGCCGCACAAGGCTGTATCCTCTACAAATCCGATAGGTTTTATTCTTCAGTCTGTTGTTTCTTTTTCCGTTCTTAACCTTTTCGCGTATTTATGCGACCAGAAAAGAAACAACAATATTATTCATTCAGCACCAACTAGAAACAACCACCAAGTCAGAATAACACCTAGGTGTGCCATTACAACCTACGAATAGATGATCACTCATCCTCATCACCTATTCTTTCAACCTAAAGATCCAAATCGTACATGAAACCGTCGAAGGGCAGATACCAAAAAGACCAATGGACCGATAGTTCAAAGGAAGAGGAGAATAGAGCTTACGGTTGAGGTTCTGAACTCCACAGCTGAAAACCTGTTTCTTCGATGCCCCCTCCACTGGGACCAGTTTGCCTGTGACTCTCAACATTTCTCGTTAGCTCCAGGGCTCTACAATCGAAATGGGTCCAAACATGTTACAGATAACCTTACAAACCGCGACCCCTAGTACTGTCTTACATGCCTTATCCTCTTGTTTCATTATTTTTACTGAACTACCCCCTTGGGTCGCGACTCTGCGGAAGTCTAAACTAAACACTTCCTTCTACACTTGGAGAAGAAAACGCCGAGAGTCTAACTCTAAAATAGTAGTTAAATATACGACATGAATCATAATTATGATTAACGTACTCAACTTATCACAAATCGTTAAGGGCTTGGTCTGTGTAACCACTTTCTTTACATTTCCTGCCATCCAGAAATTGCCAGTGGAAAATCAGCCACCACTGCGGGAAAGGGCTTCAACCGAGATGACATGGGGCACTCCTGTTGGCTGTTGCATTATGTTTTGCATAGGAACGAGACGCGAGCCCAAATGCTCCTAGGCGACAAGACTGTAATCTTAGCGACAGCTGACATAGCGTAAACATCCTAACTAGTCAAATTTCTGATTCTGCCAAAAAGGGACCAGATCAAGACCGTATCGGCCTGACCGTTTCAAATTTTTGATTTTTGAGTATAGGATCGATGTGAATACGGGCCGTCTATAAGATAAAATGCCTGATTATAGGGCCGTCTGTAGAGTAAAAAGATAAAAAAATGTTGATAAAAAAAAAAAAAAAAATGTTTGGTGTTCTTCTTGAATTCTTTCTAGGTTCTTCTGGGAAGAATTCAACAGCTTAAGATTAATTTTAGAAGTAGCTCCTACACATTCAGAGATCTTGAACCGTTGGATTCATTCCCAGAAGAATCTAAAAAAAACCCAAGAAGGATACCAAGTATTTCTCTAAAAAGAATAATGAAAATAGGGATAAAGTAAGAATTAAGAAATAGTTAAAAGTTAGAAGTTTTATAGTTTTATAGTTTTTTTTTCAATTTTAAAATTAGAAGTACAATAGTATTTTTTAAATTTTAAAGTTAGAAGTAATCTTTTTTGAAATTTTACATCTTTTTTTTTACATTAAATATAAATTTCAAAAAATTTAACGGATATTTTGATATTTTTTTAAAATTAAAATATTTAAATTAAGACCTATAACCTATTAAATATTAACTAAAATAGAAAGTTTAAGGCTTATTTTGAGACCTTAGGCAACAGCTTATTCTCAGAGACGCCCTTGTGTGATTATCTAGACCATTTCAAATGATATGAAGGTCATGATTCGATATTAGGACTCACGCAAACAATGGATGTTAAATATAGTAAATATAAAGGTAAAATCCTTATCAGGAAGCAAGATCCGTGCTATAGAGGGGAAAAATATTAATGTCATAATTTTTTTAGTATCGCCCAGAGATTCTTGTATCTTAAAGTAGGGTGTCCTCTGGATGTTTGGAAGGATTTGATAGTAAGTTCTCCATAAACTAATAAACGGTCCAACAGAACTACAGCGTTTCCGGCGTGAATGCTTGTGTATTGGTCAGAAATAGCACCCACCGCTTCCAGGGTTTGTTACTCCGTTGCAGAAGATAGAACCGAATCTGACCACCGAGATCCTCTCGTGGCCTTCCAACCTAAAAAACTTAGAAAAGCAAAAAAGAAAACCTAAACCTTGTTGTTTGTTTCCTCTTTTTTTTTTTTTTCTTTTTTTTTTTTTCCTTTATTCGCAGTCCTTCCTTTGACATTTCCTCAGCATTGCACATAAAGAAATACTCTCAGAAGTTTGTGGATGTTATGGGGGGTACTCCTTTGTGTGCTGGTTGAGGTCTGTAATGGGGCTTCTGGGATTCATGATCTCTTTCAGTTCCATTTCGTGGTTGATTGATGGCTGCTTTGGATCAAAATCAAGTAGGTTTCAAAAGTTGATGATTAATAGTCAGATGGGTTATGGTCATTCTGAGTTAGTTTTGATTACTTATGTTGATTTGATCTTGTTGTCGAGGCCTTTGATCAAAACCCAGTGATCTTCAATACGATACAATGTGAAACTTCAAATTCTTATGCCTGTTTCCGCTGTGATCAAGTCGCAAGTTTTGGTTACTTTATGCTGATTTGATCTTTTATCCAAGGCCTTTGATCAAAACCCAGTGATCTTAAACAATGCGAAACTTCAAACTGTTGAATTTTGTTTTGCCTTTGTCTAGGTGATCAAGCCTTTGTATGAAACCCAATTGCCATAGATGTAACAGGAAAGCAGAACTACCAGTTATTTGGTTACAGAAGCTCTTCACTAATGTTGTCGCAAATACCCTTTAGGGTGAGATTTTCAAGCACTTGATGCCCATCCAGCTAACCATAATACCCTGTGCCAACCTTGTTTTTGCAAGCCCAAGTTAATTGTTCACTAAATTTTTGAGAATGCTGGGTTACAAAAGCCCGAAGTTCCTCCCGAATTGATATCATAGTTGTTCTGTGTGAAACGGAGTAGGGAGCCCATGTTGTGGCACTTACGTGCTTGGTCTACTTTTTAAGGAATATTGCGTTTGATCTTTTGTCCACTAATTTCAATTGCCACTTATGTTGTCACGATTGCGTTGCAAAAGTTTAACATTTGTAGCTACCTGTTTTCTCTTTTTTCTTTTTGTGGCCCCTGCCAATGCAGCATGAAGACCAATTAAAGACAGCATAGGAACTTCAGGATTTGGTTTTTGCTGACTAATGGATCATGAACATGAGGGAGGAAGTAGTAGGAATCTAAAGGTGCATTTTGACGTCCCTCCTAAAGAAGTTGATCCTGCTACTCATAGCCAAATTTCAGCCTCTCCTTCTTTGTCGGATTCTTCGTTGGATCTCGATGATATAGACGAAGTCCTTCATAGCCCCCCTCTTGAATCTGGAGAAGCTGGAGTTGAGGAGCAAGGGACAACATCATCAGCAGATCAGTCTGCTCCCACTCCTGTTATGAGCAATCAAAATGGATCGGCTACACAATGTCCACCAATTCAGCTGATGGGGCGACCTTCTGGCTATGATCCCAATAGAATTCCATCCTCCGTATTCTCTTCTAAACCCTCAACACCTATGGATTGGAGCACCGCTTCAAATGAATCATTATTCAGTATTCACATTGGAAATAACAGCTTCTCAAGGGATCATTTTATCATGATCAATAAATCTGGAGAGCTGCCGAGGATGGACGAATTGAATACTATTCCAGCTAACCTACACCGTTTCACAGAAGCAGGAGATGATAAAAGAGAGACTTGTAGGGTAGGGAAGGACTATGGAGTAACAGAAGCACAAGGCCAAACCAGTAAGGTAGTTTGGGGGCAAACTCCAGTAGATGAAAACGGGCAAAAAGTGCTTTCGGCTGAGGAAGCCCCAAACTGTAATACTGTCTCGTGCCGTTCGGATGAGAGCAATAACAGTGGCCGGTCCTTCCATTTCCCACTGTAAGTTTTATGTTGATGCTTGTAGATAGAAATAGTGCCATGTCAAGGTTTCAAATCACGCAGGAAATAACACAAGATGCACAACCTTCTTCTCTTGCGAGGTTTATTAACTTATATAGCTATTCGATGATGGGCATACACCCTTCCTTCAAGTCAGCTACCACAAAAACTTGCCCTCAGAAATTTGAATTCATTGGGCGAGGACTTATGAAGCCTGTGAACTCTAACATCTGTGTGTGCATAAGCATGATGATTCTCTCCCATTAATTGTCCCCGTCCCTGATGTTACTGGGTGTTAACAAGTTTAGTATGCTTCCAATTAGCTAATTTGTTCTTTAAATCAATTAGGATCTGGTTGATAACATAGACAATTGCAGAGGCGTTTACTGGTCAAGTGTGTTCTTGCACCAAGAACACTGTTTTTGACATATTGGTTGTTTTCCAGTTTGGCCGGTGATAGTGGAATAAGTAGCCCCGCGACACTGGACATGGAAAGGCAGCACAATATGCAGCAGCTCTCGACATGCCAAAGCCCAAAAATGACCGCAGAGCCTGATAGGACCAATTGGCTTTGTTGCTTCTTATGTCGCTGAAGAGGTTTTTGACACGGAATTTTCCTTGTAACTGTTCTATGAGGATGTCAAAGAGACTTCCCCACCTCATTCAAAAGCCTGCTCAGCTTGTAAGCTGATCTGGATCTCAAAATTGGCGTTCTACTCAAACAGGCACTTGTCAACCATCATCCATAGTGTCATATGCAAAGATCCACAACTTGTAGTAAAGGATTCTCTTCTTAATTTTTGTGAAAGCGACTGTTTTTCACTTGTCAGTTCTGAAATGAAAAGATTGAGACAAAGAGGAACTCGATAGTCGAACAGGAGATTCATGTACATATGTCTATCCCATGTTAACAGATGATTTCTTTTTCGTCTGAGTGATTGTATCTGGCTGTATCTCAGAGGTGCAGCATTGGTAATGATGCATGCAAAACAGAGAATACATTGGCAATAGATTGAATAAAAGAATTTCTATTTAGATTTTAGACATAATCAGTCTTCAATAAGGTGATAAATATCAAGTGGAAACATAATAATCTCCAATGCTTCTGACACTAATGAAGTTGAGGAGGCGATTGGTTTTGATGTTAGTATCCTTGTTCTCGGCAAGCTTCTTAAACTAACTCGAACCTAAAGGGCATGAACAGAAACGAGCAGACAAAACAAAATCCACCACAGATATAGACAAGACTAAGCTCTGCGTCTGTCTCACAGATTGGAATCTACCAAATGACACGGATCTTATTGATCGAGCAAACGTATGGGGCTGGGGCATCTGTTGATTAGCCAGCATTAGGAGAAGAAGCCTGGCTAGCAAGATATGTTCTCTCTGGTCCAATTGTCTGATGTTGAGCACCTCGGGACAAAATTCCGGATGGTATTTTGCGGCAATCGGATGAAACAAATTATAAGAATTTATTCTAATAGAAGTGTAAAATGTGCAGAGCCCATAAAAGTTGTCTGGCTTCCTAGTTTGTCGGATCAACCAACCTGTCTGGTTTGGCTTGCGAACATTGGGAAGGAGAAATAAAAATGTTATTTAAAAGCAACAAAAGAGTACATGATCTTTCGTTATCTTGTGGCGTCAAAGTTCGGAAGTCTAAATCAAATTTTGTCATAAATGGTTTGGCATATCCACCTTCACATGGCTACACAAATTATGCAGGAATTATTTTCCCTCCACATTAAAATAATTGGGAAGCTTCGTGCTCATATCTTACCAATAATGTAGTCAAGAGCGTTTCTAATGGGAAAAGGCTCCAAAGGAAGAAGCATTTTGACAAAATTTACTTCCGCTACAGTAAGGTAGACGATGTCACGCCAACGTCATTTGCTTCTATAATCTACTCCTCAAGATTGGATAATCTGAGAACGCTGGAGTTTTTGGCTTTTTTGTGAGCTGGACTCATTCTAGGGTGGATGAGAAATTAACCACAGGGCACTTTCGTAAACTCCGGTAACAGATGACAATTTATTATTATTATTTTAATCAAGACACGTTTTATTCCTAACGTATAAAATTACAACTGAAAACTTATATGGAAAGTATCCTAAGGGTCAGTAATATGTTTAGGGAGTCGTAGCCCATAAATGAGAACTCAAGGTCCTTGGAGGTAGCGGAGAGACCCGTGAGACATGGGCGCAAAAACTTATAAAAAGTAACAACCATTGCACAAGACAATGGCGACTGCCGCTAAAGGAAAGACGGATGTAGCGTCGATTCTGCTCCCTTAGAATACTTCAAATGCAAATACTAACTGTAAAAACTACACACAGACACAACCACACTACAGGTAAGCCCAAACGAGCGACAAGCTGAAATAAGCAGCAGACAAAGACAACCAAACAATGGCCATATCTGAATAGGAGCTGTTGGTGGTAGGAGCAGCACATGGTGGCGATTGGAGGAGGTCCACGGCCAAGGGAGGAGAGCAGGGGCCGCATAGGCTGGTCCTGGAGAGAGTAGTACGTCACAGGAGGTGGAGGAACCGACAGTGTCAACCAGAAGCCTTGGCGCGTGAGATTCACATGCACCTCGAGAGGTGCATGAGTCTACATGCGCCGTCTTCAGCACGTCAGAAGGTGGTCTCTGTGTAGATCGGGGTCGTTTGAGATCAGGCATGGGGCGCTTGTCAGTCAACGATTGTTGGAGACCGCTGTCAACCACTTGTGTGCCACCTGAAAGGAAACTCAAAAGAAACAGCTCAAACCAGTTGAATCAGGTAGGAAGAGGAGGTAAAAGAAAATGGGAGAAGAGGGATAGAGAAGGGAGGAGAGGTGCTAGGATAAGGCTGCAGAGAGTTGAAAGAGGTGCTAGGTTTTTTTTTTATTATTATTATTTTTTAATTCAGAAGAGAGAACCCTTTCTTAGAAATAAAAATTTCACAGAAATTATGAGATAAGCTCTCACGTAAGTCCATATAAAATCAAGAAATTGTCACGAACATGTACCTATTACCTCACCATGGTCATTCCGTAACACTGCAGCCCTACTACAAAACTTTTTCGGAACAGTAACATCAAAATTAACTTTTGTAAGACTCGGTGGAGGGGATTGCCAAGTTATAGGATGATGCGAATGTTTCTTTTGCTTTGTTTGATAACATTCACTGTAATCCCTTACCAAGATAACTTGCTTTAAAAAAAAAAAAAAAAAAAAAGGAATTTGTCCTAATTATTATAATTCAATATAAGTAACCCGAAGCAACCAAATAGGTTGTCTACTGTGTATAATTGGTACAGGGAAGAACTTTGTTAATAAGAGTACCCGGTACATTGTACAATCTATTTATAAGCAAGAAAGTTTCGTCCCATTTTTTGAAGTTGGAATATTTGAACAAGTTTACTAGTTGTTTAAAATATGCATTTCCGTGCAATCACATAAGAGTACACAAAGCGATAACTTGTGGAAATTGCTTTGCTAGACAATCATTTTTAGCTAAAATCTAAGAAAAAATAATACCTCAGTAACAATTGCTATGTATATCTAAGATGCAAATTAGCGGAGGCATTTAGCAAATTAAAATTGAAACAATAAATCCACCACCGGGCTTTCATTTTAATGTTTTTATTTAAAAGGTTTTAATAATCGACCAAAATCTTTCGTGGAATATGCTCACACTCCCATCAATCCTATTCAGGAGGGGCAGCTAAATTCCACTGGGCTAGCTATAGGGCCCTCGGCTTATCTGGACCTCATGAACTGGGGACCAACTATATCAAAAAGTCTGTGGGCCCTCCCTCACCTTCTGGAACAACATCCCACGTGGGCTGCTTTTTGTGAAGCCACGTGTTGGACTTTAAGGAATCTTTTTAACCCTCATTAAGCCTAACCACCAAGCGGAGCCCCAAAATTGACGAGGCTGATGCATTTATTGACCGGCGGTGGAGCCCACTTTTACGCCCCGGGTATGTCTTACCGGACCCACATCACCCACCCAAAACCGACAAAAAAAGAAAAGAAATAAAAAGAAATCCAACCCCCCCTCCTCCTTTAAAGAAAGAAACAAAGAAAAATGGTAAAGGCCAGAGAAGACGAAGAACGAGAATACAAGCCGAGGAAAAAAAAAAAAAAAAAAAGAAAGAAGAAAAACGCGTTTTCTCAAAAGAACAGAGTTGAATCTTCTCTCTCTGCGCTCTCGGTCTGTGTCTTGGACTCTCTCTCTCCCCCCTCGGTCTCTCTCTCTCTCTCCAAACCAAAATTAGGGTTAGGTTTCCCAGGAAAAAAAACCCTAATCTTTCTCTGCAACTGGAAGAGAAGGGTTCAGGGTTTAATTTCTTAGCGTTTGTGGACACCCTCTTAGGTGTTCAGATATGGGTTCCTCGTCTTCTTCCTCCGCAGTGATCAAATGGCACTCTTTTCACAAACCAATGTCCCCCGTACTACTGCTGAACCTCTTCCTTCTGCTATGTGCCTTCTCTCTCTCCCAGAGCGGCGTCGTTTTCGCCGATTCGGACAAATCGGTGCTCCTCCAGTTCAAGAACTCGGTCTCAGACTCTTCGGGCTTGCTCTCGAAGTGGGACTCCAACGGTTCTGAACACTGCTCGTGGTTCGGCGTTTCCTGCGACTCGAATTCCCGTGTCGTCTCGCTAAATATAACCGGAAATGGTCGCCAAGGTATTGCGTGTTCTGATTTTGCTAAATTTCCGCTGTATGGGTTTGGGATAAGAAGAAACTGTTTGAATAGTAGAGGAAAATTGGTCGGGAAACTGTTGCCTGTGATTGCTGAGCTTAGCGAGCTTAGGATTTTCTCACTTCCCTTCAATGGTTTTGATGGGGAAATTCCTCGTAAAATTTGGGACATGGAGAAACTTGAGGTTCTTGATCTAGAGGGCAACTCGCTAACTGGGTCCTTGCCGGTTCAGTTTGGGGGGTTGAGGAATTTGAGGGTTCTTAATCTTGGGTTTAATAGGATTGTTGGGGAGATACCGAGCTCACTTTCCAATTTTGGGAGGTTAGAGATCTTGAATTTAGCAAGTAACGATGTGAACGGGACAGTTCCGAGTTTTGTTGGTGGGTTGAGGAGGGTGTATTTGCCGTTTAATCGGTTAACTGGCGTAGTTCCTGATGAGATTGGGGACCATTGTGGAAAGCTTGAGCTACTGGACTTGTCAGGTAATTTCTTGGTCGGTGGGATTCCGAGGAGTCTGGGGAACTGTGGTCAGTTGCAGTCGCTTCTGCTGTATTCAAATATGCTGGAAGAAGTTATCCCGGCTGAGCTTGGTCGGCTCCAGAAACTTCAGGTGTTAGATGTTTCAAGGAATAGCTTAAGCGGTGCAATACCTTCTGAGCTTGGCAATTGTTCTGAATTGTCTGTCCTTGTGCTATCGAATCTGTTTGAACCACGTCCAGAAGTTAATAATACAAAGCGGGACTCTTCTTTGGAGCAATTGGGTTCAATGAATGACGATTTTAATTATTTTCAAGGAGCAATTCCCCCGGAAATCACAGTGATTCCTAAGCTGAGAATATTATGGGCACCAAGGGCGACTCTTGAGGGAAGGTTCCCGAGCAGTTGGGGTGCTTGCGAAAACTTACAAATGGTCAATTTGGCTCAGAATTTTTTTTCTGGGGAAGCTCCTGATGGACTTAGTCACTGTAAGAAGCTTCATTTTCTTGACATTAGCTCAAACTGGCTTACTGGGGAGCTCGTTCAGGGACTTCCAGTTCCTTGCATGACTATGTTTGATGTCAGTGGGAACGCCTTGTCAGGTTCAATCCCTAAATTTTATGACAGCACTTGCCCTCCTCTTCCTTCTTTGAATGGAAGTCCTGAACCTGACGGTGGCCCGTCCTCTATGTATGTATCATTTTTCACTTCGAAAAGCCAAGTTGGGGCACTTCCTCAATCATTTGGAGAAGAAAACGGTCTAGCAGTATTCCACAATTTTAGGAACAATAACTTCACTGGAACTGTCCAATCTATGCCAATTGCACCTGGAAGATTAGGGAAGCAGACTGTTTACACTTTTTCTGTTGGAGAAAACAAGCTCACTGGACCATTTCCTGGTAACTTGTTTGAGAAGTGTGAAGGATTGAGTACGCTGATTCTCAATATTAGCAACAACAAGATATCTGGAGAAATTCCAGCTGAAGTTGGTTCGATGTGCAAATCCCTAAAGTTTCTTGATGCATCTGTGAATCGGATCATTGGACCCATTGCCCCCAGTGTAGATTTTGCGTCTCTTGTTGGCCTTAACTTGAGTTGGAACCTGTTGCAAGGTCAAATTCCTACTAGTCTTGGTCAGGTAAAGGATCTGAAGTATCTCTATTTGGCTGGTAATAATCTGACTGGCTTCATTCCTTCCAGCTTAGGGCAGTTGCAGTATTTGGAAGAGCTGGACCTTTCTTCAAACTCCCTCACTGGGGAACTCCCAAAAGATCTTGTGAACCTGAAACACCTGACTGTTCTGCTGCTTAACAACAATAATCTCTCTGGGCAGATTCCTGCTGGTTTGGCAAATGTAACCACACTTTCAACATTCAATGTTTCCTTCAATAATTTGTCTGGGTCCCTGCCGGTGAATAATAGCTTGATGAAATGCAGTAGTGTTTTGGGTAATCCATATCTACGGTCTTGTCATATGTTTAGTCTGACAGTGCCATCTTCGGATCTGCAAGGAAATAGTAGCGATCCAGAATCTTATACTGCAGCTCCACCATCAGGAGTTACATCCCCAGGAACTCCTAACGGAGGTTTCAATTCAATTGAGATAGCCTCCATAACATCTGCGTCGGCCATTGTTTCTGTCCTTTTTGCTCTGATTGTTCTATTCTTCTATACCCGAAAGTGGAACCCAAGGTCCAGAGTTGTTGGGTCTATCAGAAAGGAAGTCACTATATTTACAGATATTGGGGTCCCATTGACCTTTGAAAATGTTGTGCGGGCCACAGGGAATTTCAATGCAAGCAACTGCATTGGTAATGGAGGTTTTGGGGCAACATACAAAGCAGAGATCTCACCTGGAGTCCTGTTGGCAATAAAACGGCTTGCGGTTGGACGATTCCAAGGGATTCTACAGTTCCATGCAGAAATTAAAACCCTTGGAAGGCTCCGCCATCCAAATCTAGTTACTTTGATCGGTTATCATGCCAGTGAAACAGAGATGTTCCTTATTTATAATTACTTGCCTGGTGGTAATTTGGAAAAGTTTATCCAGGAAAGGTCCACAAGGGCAGTTGATTGGAGGATACTTCACAAGATTGCATTGGATATAGCCCGTGCACTTGCATACTTACATGATCAGTGTGTACCACGTGTCCTTCATCGGGATGTCAAGCCCAGTAATATCTTGTTGGATGATGATTTCAATGCTTATTTGTCCGATTTTGGACTGGCCAGGCTTTTGGGCACTTCAGAAACCCATGCGACCACCGGTGTGGCTGGAACTTTTGGATATGTTGCTCCGGAATATGCAATGACTTGCCGTGTTTCTGATAAGGCTGATGTGTACAGTTATGGGGTGGTGCTTCTGGAGTTGCTCTCAGACAAGAAAGCTCTGGATCCCTCATTCTCTTCGTATGGGAATGGTTTCAACATTGTTGCTTGGGCATGCATGCTTCTGCGACAAGGCCGTGCAAAGGAGTTCTTTACTGCAGGGCTATGGGATGCAGGTCCCCATGATGATTTAGTAGAAGTTTTACACTTGGCAGTTGTTTGCACGGTTGATTCTCTCTCTACAAGACCTACAATGAAGCAAGTTGTAAGACGGCTGAAGCAACTTCAACCCCCTTCATGTTAGCTGCCTGGCGAGTTTCTCATTAATTAACATAGCAATTTGTAGAAGGTAAGTACCATTGTAATTGTGCTCGTGCACTCGGTCCTCGTCGTGGACTGCCCGTAGCTTGAGTTATAGATTGTAGTTAATCCACTTGTAAATTGTAATATAGTTTTGCCCCCATTTTTTCAAGTTATTTCCCTGATTAGGGGGCTTGCTGATGCATCTGCAGAAGAGTGCAGATATTTGTTTTCCACGTTATATACTTGTACTTCAGTTTTATTTGTTGTTTAATAAAACCATAGCGTAGAGATATTTCTGGGAAATGTTAATCACGATATAAATCCGATACTTTCCCGTTTGTGTCTCTGATGCATACAAATGAATCGTGTTCTCCAAAATCAGATAAGCATTCCTATCAAAGAATGATGTTCAATTTCACTGGATGCGGGCACGACCCCTTCTTTAGATGTCGGGGCAATGTTGTTTTGAATTTTAAGCCACAATATCTCATGAGTTGATTCTGGAATGGGCCGTCGTTGTGCCTTCGCGGGATACCTTTTTCCCAGGATTTGTTTTTCTCTTGTATGCGTCCAAATCAATTAAGGTGGTTCGTGAGCTACAATCAATCCGTTATCTCCAAATGTACAGAGATGGCCTTCGGGGCATTCCAACTGAGATGATTCCCGACAATGGGCAGACGGGAAACTCCGGCTCTATAAGGACAAAATAAAGAAAAATTCTGTGGCTGAGATAAACCGCGGATAAAGCGGGGTGCACCCGCTGAACACAAGAAGGTAGTGGTGATGGCATGGGCAAGAGGCAGATTAGCGAGCGGGAAAGGCTGTGACGAGGCCTGTCATGGCGATGGACGAGAAGGTAACAAATCTCTGTTTACAATATAGAGAAAAAGAGAGAAGAAAAAAATTCGAAGGGAAGGAAGAAGAGGAGGAGGTATCTATCGATTCAGAGAGGAAACGAGCATTTGTGGTGTTTCAGAGAGGCACTCATGGAAGCGTGCGAAAACTCTCTCAGGTGAGAAGCGAGGGACACTAGGAGGCTCTGGCCTCTGGGGAATGCTATATTCCTCGAAAGCAAAATTCTCACTTTTTTTTTCCCCCTTTGTTGAGCGGAAAGTACTTTTCTTACAATTTTTCTCTTGCTCTGTTATCACTTTACATTACATGAACTTCTTTTGCATCCAACAGAAAGAAATTTCCTCGATCTGGTAGGTCACGCACAGATTGGGTCTCCTCGTCTCGACTTGTTCTACATTGAATGATGTCACATCGAAGAATAAAGCAAAAAGGGATCAAATGTACAAAATTTTCGCCTGAAAAGAACACAAAATCAGATTCAATTTTCACCATCTCAACCTTTTGAAGGAGCAGCTTCACGTACTGAATACAATGCAACTGCCCAAGTCTGTTTAAAGACGAGATTAATATCCAACACTAAAAAAACGTGACAAGAGGATTAACTCTCCTTTTCTCCTGTCACGTACTGATACATCACAAAAAGGAACTAGGTCTAACTACTATATGTTTCAGGGGGTGTGCCACATCACCACCGCCAGCATGCTTGACAAACTCGGCAGGAGATAGAAAGTTGCCATGACAAACACAAACTATCCTCACTTCCTCACCCTTCCTATATCTGTAAAGAAAACCTTCTACCCTTTTTCCATTGGGGCCATCCCCTTTCGCCGACACGCTAGGCATTCCCTCCAACACATCCCTCACAATCTCCTTCGCTCCTTTCTCAGCATTGATAGATTTATTACACGGATTTTCTGTCACACCCAAGGCAAATTTGCTTGATTTTTCAGTGATCGTCTTTCCATTGTAGACTGGGGGCTTCTGCTCACTTTCAGGCGAAGACTGTGCACCGGTTGGACTTCTCCCTTCCATGCCTTTGTTCATCCCTACTGCATAACCTGAAACATGTAAAGCATGAATGTGTTATAAACCAGAGGATCTTCTGCCAAACAGGTAAGCATGGTCCTTCTAAATGCAATGATTTCTCTGGCAAGAAACTTGCAAATACATTGGAAGAATGAATGCCTCAAAGTCAGGAAAACTCACCCGAAATGCATCTAAACGTCGACAGACAAGTTTTGCATAAAATAAAATACTCAAAAATGATTCGTCTGACCAAGCCCAACAAAACACTGCACTTTGATACTAAACTGTTTCAAACCAAAAGCCTCATCTGATGCACTCGCATCTAGCTTTAAAAGGACCCTTCTACTTTAGCTTAGGATGTCGCAGTGTAGTCAGATAAGCTATGCTTTCTTACATGCCATCATAGTGGTGGCAAGTTTTACAACCTAGTATTGGATGAGCTTAGCTTTGGCTTAAGATGTCATCAGGGTACTCGATACATTCCGAGTAACGAAGCAAGATGACTAGGTTTTTCATGGCTTGTTGATAAACCAGATTAAAAAATACAATTGTTGATTGAGATTCCAATGAATAATGGATTCAAAAAATGTTTCTCACTTAGGCTTCATTTATTGAGCTTAGGATCAAAATAGTTCTAACCTGAAGCAACAATAGCTCAAGGCTGAAGTCACTTAACAATTGAAATACTGGAGGCAGAGCTAAAAGACTTCAAGAGAAGTTCCCAATCATACTCTTGGGAAACTTTTTGGGAACTTGCCAATTGACACCAAGGGGTAAGAGCTGATTGCTAACTTGGTATGAATTGGAGTTGATGGGAAAGTCAATCAGAGAAATTTGTGAATCACTGGTAAATGGGTACTGCTGAATTGACTGAATCAGACAGGTTTTGATCATTTATTACCAAAACGAGCATAATATTCACAATAGCTTTTCTAGGAAGGGATTATCTCTAGCTTGAAATTATGAGTGTGCAAGTTCTACAGTTTATCAGAGACTCACAATGTTTAGCATCGCATTGGACTATGCATGCACATTGGCAAAAAGTGAACCCTATATGACAAAGAATCAATCGACACTTGATTTTTATTACTCAAATAGCACTGGAGATTTTGGCTATTTCCTCTATCCTGACTCCATCCTACAATAAATCCAATACCATACCTCCTCTCCGAGTTGTCCCCAAATGGATGAAATTTTTCTAAAAGAAGAACCTATATATTTATTCATTTAGCATCATATACTAACCTTAAAATTGAATCGTGAGTTCTCAGAGGTTTAAGACTCTGTTCTTATCCCAGCTAGGGACATTTTAAGAGGTTATTTTCTAACATGGGAATTATTTATAGACTTTCACCTTTTGTGAGACCACAACAGTGTACATTTTTCAGGCACATATCATTCTCCAGACTTCAGTAGCCACTAAGTTGCTGCCATTTCCTTTTTTAGAGGACAAATTCCCACATTTAAATTATGTGGCAGATATACTAATACCCTACCCTCTCCATCTGGAAATCTTGGTTCAAACCCTTCGCCACCGGGTGAAAGATGCCTCCTCTTTGCATTTATTGCTGTTCTTTCTTTCAAATATTTATTTGAAATTATCTTCTATATTTATATTCATTATGAAAACTAAGAATGAACAATTAATAACTAAGATCCCAGTAGTTTTCTAAATTAATATGTATGTACAATTTTTGTTATGTAAGCCCTCTCCTAATGAAATCACTATGACAAGATAGTATTTGAACCCTCCTCAAATGAAAAAGGGACAACGTTTCTCATCCTTTTCACAATACAATTGGTAGCATTTGTATAAACACAATGAAATGCTCGTGTACATAAAATAGAAGCATATGAGGAAACTTGCCAAACTAATAAAAACGAATGCCAAGACAATTTTAGAAGCAAAAATTCAAAAAGAAATGGTCGAAACAGTCACATGAGTAGAAGGAAACACAACAGAACTCCTCAAAATAAGTAGACTCCTGATTATGCTAACAGCGACACCGTCTGCATTTTCGGAAACCAGACAACCAGTCGTTCACTGACGATGTCACACATACCACTTTAACCAGTCGTTCACATCCAAACTCATTCCCGAGTATCCATGTTGACCATGCAAATGAAGAAGAACAAGCAAGTAAATAGAATCAACAGATGCAAGCACTGAGATGCCACCCCTCTCCAATTTTCCTACTTGCCAAACATTTCAATTGCGAAATGCAGTGAAGTTCAAACAACAAAATTGATTAGTTTCTATCATTTTGACGCGGAACTAAGCATAAGATGTTCCATAATCCAAGGAAAAACAATTAAAATAAAAGATAACACTCAACAGAGAAAGTAAAGCAATTACCTTGAGCTGGTTGACTTTCGGATTCCGAAATTCCAGAAGACCCACTCCCTTGGGAAGCAATTGACCCGTGTGTTAATGGTGGTGGTTGTGGCTCATCATCCAAATCATCAGAATCCAATCCATTTCCCTTTCCACCATTCGACTTAACCCCACAACCAATTCTACCAACGGAAACCGCCAGAGGGGGCACCGAGCACGAAAACTCGTTCGGTATCTTCATACACTGCTCCCTATGATTATTCCCGACACCGCTCTCCACCCTCTTATCCTCCTCGCCGTACTCCTCCACAAAACAATCTCGGCTCCGATCCCGCGCCGCCTTCGAATTCCTCTGCTTCTCCGACCGCTTCCGCTTTGCTTCCATTCTTCTCATTGTCTGTACTTGCTTCCTCTTCCTGCATTCGTCCTCCGTCTCCGTAGGCAAAGAACACGTCCTTATGAGCGGCGCGCAAGCCATAGGTACAACACCTGCCATGTCTTTGTCTCTCGCAGGGTTCAGAAAGACCGGTATCGACGACGACCTCGTGAGCTGCTTGGCTCTCAAGGGGTCTACCCCAAACCGACCGTTTAATGAAAGCCCGAGGCTTAGCTCAATCTCCTCCGTACATTCGCTCGGCTCTTCGAACTTTCGCGGAAAATTATTCCCGGAAATAAATCTCTGCATCAGATCTTTCGGTAAATTGCTCATTTGCATCGACGTTTGGCGTGCTTCTCTGCTTCCAATAACCTCGGCTCGTGGCATTGAACCAGAGGAAACACCGCAAGCAAAATGATCAAATTTAGGAAGAGCAGTCAGCCCAACGTTTTCCGTTGAAACCCAATTACAACATTGCTCCCGCCAGTTCCAAAGAGAAAAACTCTACACATTTTCTCGCCATTTCACGGCAAAAACTTTCGCGTATAGACCAACACAGGCAGGAGAGGCAACAAACAACACGGAGGAAGTGAAAAATTAGAAAAAAAAATATGGGAAGCAAAAAAGAAAGTTATTTCGGCTCCAAGGGACAGCTAAAGTACGGGAGCACCCTCCCTGTTTAGAAAGTGGAGCTGTGGATACGCGACGCGTGGAGGTTAGGAAGAGCTACAGAGGCCCACGTGGGTTCGATAACCGGATCTGCACGAGACCCCAAACAAGAGTGCCCCACCTCGTTGGCTTTATGCAAAAGCCAGACATCGGATTAGGTATCAACACTAAACGTGTCGCTCTACGAATCAGGAAGTCCATCAAAATCCCACGTGTCATATGTAATCCCGGCCTCGTAAAGCCGCAATGCTGTCTCCTAGTCCTAGTTGATCTCTCTCTCTCTCTCCCACTAGTGATTGAATTAAAACATGACACGTCTGCAAAATCCTCGTGGATCGGGTCAGAGTGCTTTCGCGGCCGTCTCATCAATCGATGTGCCTCGCTGTCCCACGAAGAAAGATTGGCTTTGCGCGACATGGAACTTGAAAAGAACACTCGCTTCGTAAAGATTCCACGTTTCAGAAAGCCTATAAATTGTAATCAAGTACAACCCTAGTGGTAGTTGTGAAAACTAAACCTTGTATTCTGTCATTTTCTACTATGGAGAATAGCATTCATTTTTGCTTTTAAAACCTGCATATAATTTTCAATACTAATCCTATATTGTTTATATTTTATTGATAAAAATAATACGTGCATAATATTTTAAACAAATACCATTGGTTAAACCCGCATCAACATCATAAAAGGAACTTAAAAAAAACCAATCAGCTTCTACATAAAAAGGTGTTTAAACTCGCCGTCAACTTGTTTTGCGTGGATGGGTCAAATGGTGGGCATCCTTGCGATTAAAAGGTAAAGATGTTTTTTCTCTTTTACTTTTTTTGTCCCGTGCTTTTCTATAATACGTCACAAATAAAGCAATATTCTATCTAGGGGATCCGATCAGCCCGAGAGCAAAGAGCTCAAAGTGAAGACCTCACTTTTAGTTACATCCGACGGCCATAAACATCCCAAACCTGTCTATCAAAGTGCAAATAACCTACCATAGATTCGCCCGAAGAATACGCAAAAGGTTAATTAAGGCCAAAAAAATCAAGGGGAGATCAGGCGTGGAGGCCCAAGTGGAGCAAGTTGAACCATTATCTACTATTCCTGTCAGTGATTTGAGTGGTCGCCACCTGTGTCTGAGGTCGTTATATGCAGACGTGTCGCTTTCCGGTTGCACATGCACAGCTCAGCAAGCAACAATCAATTTGGCCGAGGGCGACGCGTCCGGAACTTTCCATCTGAAAAAGAGATAATGAAAAGAAAAGAAAAGAAAGGTGATGACGTCGCTACGGCATGTCGTACGCACGCGTCCTGTGCGAAAAAAAAGCCGGTTGTTTTGCATTGATTAAGATGGGACCGACCGAATGTAACATCATGTAATGTTGGACTTCGCTACCACGCAAGTTGCTTAGTCCGTGTTTGGAAGGAATAATCCTAGAGAGAGAAAAAATAGTCATTTAGCAGTGGCTAAAAATTACAAGGAGGGCATTAGGTGTCTTGTCAAGAGTCCCTTTCTCTTTTATTAGAGAGCATCTTTGTAGGTAGATCAAACGAGTTTTTCCACAGCAATCTTTTGAGCATGTGTATGGCCATCCATGTAGATGCAAACTTTTCCACAGCAATCTATCTCGGAAATAAAGGGCTGATGTTTTTTTCTTGCATATTAAGACGACAGCTATAATATTGGATGTGCTGTAATAGCAAGGCTTGTATTACTGTCGTTCTCAAACAGTCAGCACGCCTTTGGTTTATAAGTAAAAAAAAAAAAAAAAAAAAAAAGGAGAGTGGAGCGCTTTTCTATGCAAAAGACAAAACGTTATGGCCCCGAAAGAAAGGAAATCAAAAGCGTCTTTGAAAACAATTAAATTTCCTTTGTTTGTTAAAGTATGTTACCATTAGCCCACGCACGCAAAAAGCTATCCCAGCAGTGCCTTTCCCAATTGAAACGTAGGCTCCTGCCTCCTACCCTTCCACAAAATTACAAACGAAACAGCTACTGGACCCCATATAAAAGGTCATAAAGAAAGCAATCCCAACATTTTTAAATACAGAGAAAAAAAAAGAAAAGGGTAAGAAGAAATTAAACAATGAATTTAATTAAGATCCACTTGCCAAAAGGATAATACTATTGAAATCCAACCAAAAGGAATAGTTCCATATCGTTGATTTGATGGGCTATTTTCAAATATTTTAAAACCTTACATGGAAATGTTTAAACTCTTCCCGCAGATGCAGCTATTTTAGATGTACAGTAAATATATATATATATTTTTAATCTCGCACGTGTCTCTGTTCTTCAATCTTTCTTGTTGCATTTGTTTTCTTTCACCTACTTACTTCGTTAAAATATAAAAGGATTAGTAATGAATTGCTTAAAAAAATTTGTATTGTCAGATATATTATTATTTAAAAAAAAACTATTATTGGAGCGTGCAAATTTAATATTCTCTAATTCTATTATTTTATCAAGTGCGTTTTGCAAAATCACATCCAACACCACTACCCGTAACCACACTTTTGTTTTAATTTATGGAGTTGAAATCGTTAAAAATAAATAAAAACTACGAATTTAAATATTATCTGTTGGTGAAAAAAATAAATACGATCGCATAATCCGAAGATTGGAAGCCCTTTCATAACTTATTTGGGCCACTTTAGCAAATTAATTACAGACCGTATCAATGATCTAATATAATTCTCTTTTTAATAGAATAAAGACTCCTTGCATCCCACTTAAACTTGAGTATAATTAGTCTTTAGAATAATAGTCAGACTTGTTCAAAATATAGATTTTTCGTAATACACCGGTGATATTTGATTGTAAAAGTGTTGAGGTATTAGAATTGGTAAAAAAATAAAAAAAAATATTATTTTCAATAATTTTTTATAATTTTAAAATTAAAAATGATAATTTTATTAAAAAAAAAAAAAAAAAAAAAAAAAAAATTAAGATAAAAATTTCTAAATGTTGGAAGACAAACGCACCATAAAACTCATAGCCTAAGATATTTACGTCAAATTTGTACTAGACCATCATCTCGGAGGAGGGCCAACGCCGAGTATACAAAAAAAACCCATTTAAGCGGGGACAAAGTACAAGGCAAATTGACGACATAAAAAGTGTTTTTCGGAAGCGCATAGAGTGACACGTGGATGCACCTCTTTTATAGGTGGACCTCACCTCTACGATATTACAGTGTTTTTCACCATCAAAATTTTTATCCATTATAAAAAATTATAAAATAATTTCTTTCTTTTTTTTTTTTTAAATTTTTTTTTTATAATATATATTTAAAATTTTTCTTTTTTATTTTTTTTATCTAATTTCATAAAATATTTTTATTTTTTTACCGACTTCAAAACTCTCAAAATTTTTTTAATTTTTTAAAATTTACTCCCGACCGCTCACCTCGTACTGTACCACGTATACCTCGGTTGTTTGAACGCCCTGTCACGGTTTTGTTGTTTTTTCTTTTTCTTTTTCTGAAGTACTTTTAATGAACACACGCAGAGAGGATCAGATGAGCAGGAAGTAAAGACACAGGCGTTCGCGTAGACAAAAACAAAAAAGACACAGGCGTTCCTCCAAAACTGTCACTTTCACTAATGCAGGTGACCAAAAAAAAAAATAAAAAGCTTTCACACGAATTAAGAGCCGGTCGTTCATATTTCGCCATGTGTCCCCTTAATTAGCTTCAGTAAGAGTGATCAATTACGCCCAGGTTGAAAGTGTCACCTTTTCCATGTGCAAGTTTGGGAAATCCCCCAAGATTTAGGAGCTCTTTTCTGAAGAGTTCATCCTATTATCTTCACCCTTAAAGGCGACTGTAAACGTTACCTTTTTTTTTTTTTTTTTTTTTTGAAGTTTGGCCATTTCAATTTAAGAGGATTTTTTTTTTTACAGAATTGATATACCCCAGACGATGATATTCTAGCCAGTCATTCAACTGATGGCTTTGAGAAAGCATGAAAAAACAATCATACAACTGAGGAATTAAAAGGAATCAGAAAAATACCCCATCTTCTCAAAGATTAAGATCATCCCACTACTGACTACTCGACCTACAACTATGCAACTTCCATTGGAGTTACAGCTTTAATGGAGCTGGACAATGACTTAAAAGATTCTGCGAACCTACATTTGTACTGAATGGCGAAAAAAGAGCCCTCAACATTTTTTTCTATCCTAGGGATAGAAAAAGAAGAAGAAGAAGAAACTAACACCCTAAGCTAAAGAAAATGCCCTTTTCATTTCCACGTCACTCCAACTCTAGAGTCCAACAGTTAAACTATCTTGTTAGGTTATGATTTGATCACCTGCAGTCCCTTGATGTTACCACAGACCAAAGAAACGACTGTCAAAAATGGATGCCAAAATTCCCCCCACAAAGTTTCATGAGGAGACATTTTGCCTTGTTCCACCCAGACGGCCTCCTCTCCCTCTGCCTGGCTGATAACCTTCACCACGCCCAGCAGGACCCCTACCTCGACCCGAGAAATCACCCCGGCTCCCATACTCATTTCTAACAAATCCTCGGCCACCACCATAATTCCCACCACGGCTCCTGAAGCTGTCATTACGGTAAACTCCCCTTCCAGCAGAGAACCTACCTCTTCCACTACTACCAACTGCAAGAACAAAAGAGCATGGACTACAATGTCAACCAAGCATGGAGTTTTAACAAACAAAATTTATTTAGGCTCTTTAACAGTCAACAGAAGTTGCTATCCTTTCTTTTTCTAACTAACATATAGCTTCAAATTACATTTATCAAATGATTCCTCAGTATTTAGTTAATGGAAGAGAATTAATTTCCACTTGCTTCCCAATTACCTCGAGTGGTAGTTCTCTTTATTTCAACTACAGCCTTACGCCCCCCAATGGTGACAGGAGAAGCCTGAGAATCACAATCACATTGTTAACTGACATAAAACCCATTGATCTGTTTATCAAGTTTTAACTAAACATGGTTGAAGGTATCACAACTACTACTAGATCAAAACAAGAAGCAAAACTCATGAGATGCAGCTTAGTCAACACCCTGGACAAAAACAAGCAAGACAATATGGGAACAGTTATACAAAAGGCATGATAGTCTGTATAATTGATTATAATATCATGCAATGGGACAGAACAGCCAAAAAGGGCAGAAAATGCTTGATGGGACAGAACAGCCAACAAGAGGAAAAAATAAATCTTGTTTGAGTTTGATGGCAGCTGAGATGACAAATTAAAGCGAATCGCCTTGCAACATCCCCAACCTAGCAGATAAAAATAAAAATGAATTATATTGGACATGGGGAATTGGTTAGCAAGCGATATACCTGAATGGCACTATTCATAGAGTTCAGAGACTCAAATTCAACAAAGCCAAAGCAGTATCCCTGCTGCTGCAAAGATCAAAGCCGGGGGAGGGGGGTTGGAAATGGAGGGGATAAGATCATGTCAGGAAATCCTGAAGTCATTGGATATATTCTATGCACTTTATGCATCAGGGACAAACCTTATTATTTCTGACTTGGATGCCTCCATGCTTGATTGGCCCAAATTTCTGGAATTCTAGATCAAGCTGCTCAACCGTCAAGCTAAAGGGCAAATTACTAATGTAGATGGAGTGGCCCTCAACTGTGAGTATTACATGTGGTCATTATACTTGGTTAATCAGAAGCTTGACAATAAGGATTACATGTGGTCATTATCGGAGCAGTATAATGAACCCAACAGTTCCCCCATTGTACTCTTTTTTTTTTTGCTGAATCCCCATTGTACTCTCATATGTGGTCTTCTGTTAATATCCCATAAAAAAGGGGTTTTTCAAAACTTACACATGCATAGCAAAAGGAACAGCAGAGATATACCTTCCTCTTGAGTATTGCTACTTTCAGGGGTACCAACACTACTCAGGGCTGAGGCTTCAGGTACTGAAGGAAGTACTATCAAACCAAGTGACTGGTTCTCTGTTTTTTCAGGAACCACCTTTATAGTGTTGGTAGGAACATAAACTTTAGTTGGCCCAGAACTCCCCCTCGCTACTTTAACCTACAAGAACAAATAGAGAAGTTTAAAGATAATTCTATGCAAATGCTTGCTAGACAAAAGTCTTGGACTGGACTCACGATCGATGCATAGGACTTCTTTGGAGCATCATCTTGGACTGAAGACAATGATGATTCTACAGCTGCGGAAACATCATTACCATTTGAATGAGCCTGGGACTGCACAGCCTCTGTTTCAACAGCCAACTGTTGCCCTTGCTCAGAGGTGTCATAAGATATCTCGACAACATTTTGATCCTCTAGAACTTCTGGATCCATTGCAAGACGGTCAGCAATATGAGTTGGCTCTGCGAACAAAACTTTAAGACAATGTTATAAAAGAATTCCTGATGCATCACAAGATGATAGCAGTAGTTTAACCTCACCTCGGTCAGGGGTTAAGGTAACAGATTTCACATCTTCAACTCCATTAATTGCATGGTCATCTAATGGTTCATCATCTTCCACATACCGGAAAACATCATTAAGGACAAAGTATCCATTGTCTTGTGGAGCAAGAAAAAATGATTGTGCGAATTTCCTTCTCAAGTTATCCTTGCCAGTTAAACATCCAGTTACAAACACAGTTACTCCATCTTTATAAGACTTCTGAGCATCTGCAGTCTTTATCTCTGCCTTATAATCTTTATAATCAAAGGAAACAATCTTCTCATTGATACCCTGCACCAGAAAAAACGACTGTAATGTTTTTGCACCAGATGATTCCCTTCTAACTGAAGTTTCGCTCAAAGTTGTTAAACAAAAACCTCAAGCAAGGTTTACTACCAATCAAGTTAAAAAGAAGAATTCTTTAAGACTAGGAAAACAAATTTCCCAGGGGGCAGGGAGAAAGAGAGATAAGAAGAGAGAGAGCATAGCTAGCTATGATATAAGGCGCAGCAAAAATCTAAGTCTGTAAATTAAATCAATAATCCACTTCGACTTTAGTAACATGAACATCGTGGATGGTATTTATTATCATCACCAATGGTACATATTACCACCCTCAACCTCAATGGTGCAATATTATCAATGTATGTAAGAGTTAAACCACTGTAATTCTTCAAAATTACAACCTGCCAGCACATAGGTTGCCTCTGTATCATGGATAAGGCAAAGCAGAGAGATTTTGTCACTTTACTGTAGCTATAGGATATTACCACACACAGTACACTACTCTTTGCATATCCTGGCATAGGATTTTCATAAATAGCATGTCATATGTCACATTGACATACAATGATTTCCATTTTTCCAGCTTCAAATCATCCTATACTAAGGCATCAGTTGGAGTCTCATGTAAGCAAGTTCCTTTGAAATGACAGAACAGTTGGCCTTCTTGTGCTTGGTGGAATCATGCACGTATAAGCACTTTGAAATCAGTGACACATCTGTCCTTTTTTAACCAACAACAGCCACAGAAAGAAAAATAGTACTAGCGTGTCTTATAGAGCAATGGATCAAAATTTCCAAAGTGCTTAGTCAGTTTTTCCAGATCATAGGATTAACTTGTCATCTAATATAAAATAGTAATAGTGACATAAAGAACGATGATTGATTCTAACATTAATTCACTGGGAGTTAACAAAAACACTTATAGATTTTCAACTGCTAGTGAATCAGGATACATACTTGCATGGTTGTCACCGAGATCATCACCCCATTAGAATCTGGCCGGCTTAGCACACTTGACTCTTGATAGAATCTATAGACTGCTTCTGGTGAGTGGTGAAGAATATGGTAGTACTGCTCAACGAAAGCATTTCCAACCACTTGGGCACTGGGAGTAGAAGGGGAATTTTCTGTTTGCAAGGCCATTCTGCCAAAATCACAGCATGGGAATATTATCACTCAAAATTATCCCTGCTTCTAAAACTAGGGGGACTTAATAGAAGGAACGTGGCATAGGTGGGTACAACAGGTAAGCAGACAAAAATAAAATCACTAAATGTAATCATCAGGGTTCAATTAGCACCTAAACAACCAACAGGCTTGCAAAAACCAGCAAGATATCTTTCGACCTTTAATAAATTAAAAAAAATGTACATTGACAGATACACAACCCATGCTGGATTTAACCATGCCTAGACCTAGACCTAGACAGAGCTGAGTCTCACTGGGGGATCATAGCAGCTGAGCTCATCTCGTTGGGATCAAGGATTAGTTGATTCAATTTGCGTGTTAGATAGCACACAAGCCGAGAATCTCAAACAGACCCGATTTTAGTCCCTCCTCCTCCACCCCACCCCCAAAAACAAAAAAAAAGGGAAAAACCCAGAGAAAATGAGAAATTGACTCTTGAACAAAGACACAAGAGGCAAAATACTGTGGCAAATAATTAAGAGGAGTAACTAGAACAAAAGCAAGGACAAATTACCATTTACACAGCCGAAATAAATTGGCCTGTTGACGTTGACACCCCAATTAAAAGGGGAAAGCACGAGGAGTAAGTGGTACAATACAAACACATTATTTAGAAGAACAAATAACCTACCTTTAATAATTATATAGCCACATTGCAGTAAAACCCTAAGGACAAGTTTAGCCAAGAGATAAAAATTAAAAAGTGGAAAATCAGAAAACTGACAACCACACAATTTGTGACTCCATGATATAACAGGATTCAAATACATTCCCAAAATCTGGTACAGCATTGCAAAAGTTTCTGATCTTCAAAGCAATATCAGGACATTCCCTGCATCCAAACAATGCAATACGCAAAATCTAAACCCTAGATCGAACTCAAAACACGAAATAGAGAAAAACCAGTCGACGAAACATGGTATATAACCACATCAAGAAACCTTCTTCCCGACATTCGGTCCCCCTAAAACGTTAAATTTGAAAACAATACAACATTTATGAACTAAAACAAATCATAAATGAGGACTGAAATGTCTTATTAAGCATAACAATGCCTGATCGTACACCGGAAAAAGCTAATTAAAACTATTTTAAAACAAAGCAAAAAGATATTAACTTCACTAAACTATTGAGCAAATAATACGTTAGGCAGAATTATATTCAAACCAATTGAGTACAGCCAGCAATTATCCAAAAATAAAATGCTTTTCAGAGCACCTCTGAGTTGGGAGTGTTCTCGCTTGCGAGGAACAGGGATTGGCTAAGGTGAGACGGTGCAGAGCCTTCTCACCGGAATGCACAGAGGGAGAGAGAGAGAGAGGGCAAGAAAAGGGCGAGCCGGAAAGCTACCTCTGAACAGTGATGTGTCTCCCCCGACTCGAGTAAGCGTATGTCAGGTTCCTTTGTGTGCACTTTGTCCAGTTCGAGAGCCTCCTGTTACGAGGAGGATAGAATTAATGTCACGTCTTTTTTTTTTTTTTTTTTTGGGGTGCTAAATTATTCTGTATTTTCCTGAAATTTCACCTTTTTTCCAGTTTAGTCTTTAGGGTTCGATTTTCTTTAAAAATATTTTTAGGTGAGGACTCATTACAAAATCGATCATGCCGTCAATTTAGTAGACGGAAATGCAACGTGGACTTACACGTGGAAATTGACAGTTCGATTAAAAAAAAAATTTCGCTCAATCACAATGTGACACATGTCAGTGAAATAAATAAAATAAAAAAATAAATCTAAAATTAATTAAAAAAACATAATTAAATTTTTTATTAATGTTTAAAAAAATAATAAGAAGAATAAGAAGGAGGATTGGATCGGGGACCCCTAATCCTTTCCCGATGGAGGGGTCACACGGAGGGTCCCCGATCCTTTTTTTTTTTTAAACAAAAATAAAATTTCATTATTTTTTATTAATTTTAGATTTGTTAAAAAAAATATTTTATTTTATTTATTGACTGACACGTGTCACATTGCGATTGGATAAGTTTTATTTTTAATTGAGCTGTCAATTTTCACGTGTAAACTGTTAGTCACGTATGTATTTCTGTCCATTAAGTTGATGCAGGATCGATTTGGTAATAGGTCATCACCCCAGGGATATTTGTAGGAAAAATCGAACCCTGAGAACCAAATTGAAAAAATGTCAAATCCCAAAGACGTACAGAGTAATTTAGCCGTTTTTTTTTTGTACAGTTTGTGCAGATAGCAATATAATACCAATAATAGCTTAGAGACAAGGCCGGTTCAATAAAAAAATATAGGCCTATGGCGAACACCCAAAGTGAGACATTTTTATTTTTTAAATATAATAAAGAATAAATTTTTAAACACATGTTTACTTAAAAATCTCTTGTGTATAATAAAACTTAGATAACCTCTCTCACAAAATAGAGTTACACATGATTTTTGAGCCTAAGCAAAGTCTGTGGCCTTGATACAAATTTTATTTCACAAAACAAAAGCTTTCTATGTGAATTTTTTTTCCCTCTGAGCATCATTCTTACTTGGAGCCTTGCTCGGGCTAGCTTTAAGTAGTCGCCTAAGTTGCTTATCCCTTTAGTCAGCTTTGCAATTAAAGAGGAAAAAAAAAACATAACAATAATAACAAGAAGAAAAGAATAATAAGTTTTGAGACATAATGGTATTTAGGTGCCAAAATTTTGACATGATAAATAATTATAATACAATTTATCTTTTCTATCAAATTATCTATTTTTATTTTAATAAATATAAAAACCTCATTCAAATAATCAATTTTCACTAAAATTTTAATACAACTTGCGATGCCAACAATCACTAGGTATAGAAAGATCAGCTAGCATCAACAACCTCAAGTGTTTTTAAGTTGTGTATTTATAATATAACATTTTAATAACACTAATAACAAAAAGATTTGGTCGGAAAATTGATTTAGGAATATCGTTTTTAAATTGCGATAAATATCATAGTACGAGTTTTTTTAAAAAAAAAAGACTTAATGAAATTAAATTTAACGTGAAATATGTTATATAGTGTTGGATTGCAAACAATACATCTCTAAAGTTCTGCTCGGCCTTTCTCTTCTAAGAAGGTACTCACTACCGAATGTTCTTGTAAAAATTAAAGAGAAATGGTTCCGATAGCTTTATTATATGTATCGCGACGAACCCTGTCACAGAACAGAAAGACCTTCTTCCTGAGTGTATTCATATATGTGCACGGCTCAACTCGAATGTGGCTCGGCCCATGTCTGGTGCAAGCTTCGGTCCGAATCGGGGCCCCCTACGGCTTCTCATCAGGGCCAGGCTACGGCTTGCCATTGCCTTAAGTTTATTCAACCTAGCCCAGGAGCCCAAGGCTCGGGTCAACTCGGTTGACAAAGATGGCCCCCCTGCGCCGAATATGTTGTCTGCATGCAAAAGCACGCGATGATGCCAATGCCTAACCCTTTGCCGCCAGGGACGGAGCTGCTTGGCTCCCGCCCAGAAATCAGTAAAGAAATTTTTTTTTCTCCTGGTCCAATATTTTTTCAATAATTTTTTGCCAGGGCGCATTCTAGGATTTTTTGCTGTTGTCCTTTGGCTTCGGCCATGGTGGTAAGGGTAAGTAATTTTTTTTTTGGGCTTAATTGCACCCAGGACTCCTGAAGTGTATGAAGGTTGTAAATGAGCCCCTGAAGTAACGTTTTCAATAAATAAACCTCTAAGGTAGAGTTTAAGTTAAATAGAGGCCTCTTCGTCCACTTTCTTTCCGCCCCGTTAAACGCCATTACTGATAGGACGTTAAAATCCATGTCGCATTTGTGCCAAGTGTCTGTAATGGGGAGACTAACGTTGTCTCATTAAGTTGTTTTTCTTTTTTTAACCAGACGTAATGAGCTAACAGATACTTAGCGTAAATGTGGCGTGGATGTTTTATTTGGATAGATAACGCTTTTCTAATTCGTTATGACGTGAATTTTAAAACTCTACTAGCATTGACATTGACGAGACTGACGGAAAATAGAACGAGACTCGATTTTGACTTAAACTCTACCTCAGGGATTTATTTGTTGCAAAAGTTACTTTAAGATCTCATTTGCAACCTTTGTATACTTTGGAAGTCCTGAGTGCAATTAAGCCTTTTTTTTTCAAACGGAAAAAAAAAAACTCCTGCTCTCTTCGGCCATCACGAGATTTTCCAAAGGACAACCTGCTATTTCTGTTGTTAATGTTTGAGTGTTGGCAAAATGTTGTATTAAATTTAAATTAAATTAAATTATATTTGTACAATTTGGTCAAAGTGTTAATAGATTAAGGAAATTTTCAAATTTAAAAGTACGAGGACATAAAAGTTAAAATCAAGGAGCTGTACCACATACTCAAAATATCTTAGAAAAATTTGAAATTATTTCAAAAATTAAATTTTAAAATATTTCACTTATTTTATAATTTCAATTAACTTAAACTCAACCCACTCTGTAAATACATGGAAAGTCAGACCAAGAAAAGTGATGAAGTCTGGTTAGACTTCTTCTCCTATAAGGCTGCATTCGAAGGGCCTTTCAGGACCAACCTCGGTTAAAGATATTGCCTAAGAAATGTTAACAGTTTTCCCACCCCACCACACCCCCGATCCATGACCTAAGGAGGCGGAGAGGGCTTACCCAAAAAAACAACCCTAAGGAGGCGGAGAGGTTCTCTTATAAATAAAGTATGCGCCAACATTACAGTGAGGTTACATTACGACAGAAAACCACATAAATCACATTCCACAGCCAACAACCTAAGAAGGAGCTTAAAAAAAAAAAAAAAAAAGTAACAATCTGAGGAGGAGGAGGAGGAGGAGAGGTTTTTAATAGGAGCCAACATTACAGTGATATTACATTACAACAGTAATTAGAGCTGGCCGTGAGGAATTGGGAGGGGAAGGGGAAAGAAAAGAAAAAACTCTTGAGGGGTTTAGAAAAACGACGCCGTGCGTCTAAAAAAAAATGAAAAGAGCAAGTTACTGGGCGCACCGCCTAACGGGTGAAATTGGCCACCGGCTTATAGAAGAAAAATTTCTCCTCGTGTCAATGGAATGGAGGAAAAAAAAAAAAACTGGAATGGAGCGATACTTCAGATTTCAAGACCTTCGTAGAACAGACGAGAAAAATCCTCCATTTCCTGTTTCTTGAGGACCAATTGAATCTCCACACCTCCAGAGCCATTTCTACTCTCTGCCAAACAAAATGCCCCTGTCCTATCTATAGAAGTCATCTCCACCTTCCTTGGCCTTCCCCAACCAAAGTCAGAACCGTAAACCTCAAACCGAGGCGACCCTGCTGCTGCTATCGCTCTCTCTTCAACGGTGCTCAAAAGTGAAATCCAACCTTCTGCTCCATTCAGACATCCTTCCCTTAACCTTCCCATTGCTTCACTCATCGCATCCACGGCCACAGCCACCCCATCTTCCCCTAAGAGGCCCTGTGTCTCCGCAAAAGCTAGGTGTCCCGCAATGCAATTACCAAAATAAGTTGGAGGAATAGGAGGTTCTAAGCGAGACCTGCAATCCACAGAAAACACGAAGCGCATCTTGTTCTTTCTTGGTCTTTGTGCCTTGACCAAACAAACCCACATGTAGGCACATGTTAGCGAAAACGTCGATACATGTATTTCATGTTCGTGTTTTGATTTCTCTTCCTTCTTAGACAACACCATTTGCCTCAGCTTTTCTAGGCTCGCACGCGTCAACTCAAATGTGCCTCGGATTGCACCTGGTGGAACTTTCAATTCCCATACCATTAAGCTTCTACTATTGGGTCCAATAAGATTTAACCAATCGTTTACAAAAATTGCGTCAAGCCCGGTCGAATCCTTGATAACCGTCCTATCATAGAATGGTGTCATCTCAGCCGGAGGTGAATCTCCTCCAAGTTTGCATACGTGTGCCCATGACTTCACGAACGAGGTTGATATTTTGCCATCCACGGCCGCGTGGTGGGTGGTAATGCCAATGCAAAATCCACAATTTGGAAACCAAGTGACTTGCAATGCCATCAACGCGGCTTTTTCATGTGACACACTCAGGCGGGGTACGAGAGGATGACATTCTGTAGCCTCGCAAAAGTCAGTGCCAGAGAGATGGTAGAAATCCGCATGGGACTCGGCTATGGTAAGTGTAACCGCATCCCCTTGGACGTAATGGATGATGGGTTTGTGGGAGTTGTGAGGCCAAATGAGGTTACCAGCAAGAGGGAGAAAGTGGTGGAGGGTTAGAGAAAGTGAGTGTTTGAGTTTTGGAAGAACAGAGTCAAAGACAGGTTTGTTCTGGGGAGAGATCTCGTAGAAGTAAAGGCGCTCGACCGGGGGGAATCTCAACCAGAGAAGATCAAAGAAAGTAAGAGGAAGAGATATTTCGGTCGCCGAGGCTGATGGCGGAGCCACCCGGCAGACCTCCAGTATTTTCACCAAGCTGGGTCGTTCCATTGAGAGAGAGAGAGAGAGAGAGAGAGCGAGAGCGAGAGGGAGAGAGAGAGAGAGAGTGCTCAATGCGATGCGTCGTTAAGTCAGAGAGGGCCGCTATTTATCTTTCATCGCGAAAAGTATTAGCCGGTAGATAATGACTTCTACCCATGTTGAGACCCTCAGAGGGCCGCTATTTATGTTTCCTTATTAGCCACGGTAATGCCCTTAACTTTTGCCCATGTTGAATGAGGAATTTCGCCTGATGAAAGAGTGAGATTTGAATATCAGTGCGGGTAAGAAGACAATTTGCACGACCTGTCAGATCTTACTCTGACTTTAAGCATTTGAGGTTGCAATAGCATTCAATGTACAATGTTGAACTAAACCATTCGATTTGAATTGATTAATACTGAAGTAATCAAAGTCCATGTTGATAGGGAAATAAAGACAGTAATATTGGCGTGACAAAATTTAAATTCCAATACCACCTCTTTCACCAATTCCATACAAACTCTTTTTAACACCAAAATGCTATGTTAGATTTATCAACAATTTTGTTATCTATTATCAAGGCCCACGGATGGGATGTGCAGTTAGCACGTTGTTTTCGAATGTTGTTGTTGTAATGTAACGTCATTGTGACGTTAGTGCTTAGGCAATATCTTTAGCCCAGATTGGTCCCGAAAGGCCCTTCGAATGCCGCCTCGTAGGAGAAGTCTAAACAGCCTCGAAACCGGTGAGGAGAAATGGGCTCAGCTAAGGGGTTGAGACTATTGGGCTTATAACTTGCCTTCTCACGAAGATGCAGGATGTCGCTGCACGCTTTCTATCAAGCCATGAAAACAGTAGTTTAGTTTTTCATGCCGCAAATGCACAAGAGATTTTTAAAATAATTCAAGTAATGTAGATAAAATAGTTCACATAGTTTTGATCGATGTTTCAAGATTATTTTATATATTTTAAAAAATAAGTAATGCCTTCAGGCTCCAAGATATGAACTGCTACTAAGCCAGAAACTCATACTTCTTGTTAAGCCAAATATAGGGGCTATCATCTCCTCAGGCATCGGTCCTACCTATGCATCACATTCCAGGGAACGTGAATATCGAGCAGCATATGGGATTTCTCGAACCAAACGCCAGTTATGGGTGTGGTGAATGTTTTGCCTAACCTATGGGTAAAAGAGTGAATTGGGTTATTGCCTTACCTACATATACCGCTTCAAGCAGGAGACCAGTCTTTAATTTTGTCATAAGTATTCAAACAGGGGGTCTTAAAGTGACGCCGTACGCAACAGTAGTTGTTCCTGGTTGATGATAATCCATCTCACCAGAGTGGAAAGAAAAGCCATGCTTGCTTAGAAAAAAAAAAAAGAAAAAAAAGAAAGAAAGAGAGAAAAAAAGCCATGCATGCTTATATTGATAACGTGGTAGTACGAGTAGGTACTTGTAACATTTATCAAGCAAGGAGATTCATGATTCATCTCATATGTCTTTCCATGAAATTGCCTATTTCTGAGGACAGACCAGCTTTCAAAATTCGGCGTTACAAATGCCTGGATCCCAACAACTAGTGATCCATCAATTAATCTGGCCGTTTACTATCACCATCTCTCCATGAGGCTGTGCATGATGTGGTTATCATCATAAACACGACGTTAAAAATTCATATATAAGAGAGAAGGATCTTCATTATGACCACTTTATGGCCCCTGGTGGGAGAGAGAGAGAGCCCATGCAGGTTGAGACAGAAAAATTGGTTAAGTAATTAGCTGCCCTTTTGAAAGTCCAGTTAATTAACCATATATATCTTCTGTTTTTCTCTGGCTTTCTATAATATATGAACTACTAGTTTCTACTTTCTTCTATGTTGGAGTAGTTATTGCTCTTGTAAGACGATGCAAAGCAAGGAGACACCCAAGGATAAAGAAGAAAGGTAAAAGCGACTGCGCAGGAGATAATTGCTACAGCGAATAATGCAACAATGCAGAGAAAAGTGAGCTGCGAGTTGTCCAGCACGGGAAAGTTAAAAGATAAAAAGCTTCTTTTTTTTTTTTTTTTTCCTTCTTCTGAATTGCATCAGTACGTACTGAATCGTGAATGCATTTGCTGAGCAGTTGTAATAAGCTCGGCTGAAAGGGTGCTGCTTTTTTGTGTCCTTTGGTCGCTGTACTGCCTAGCTAGTACTCGTCATTTGTTTCCACCATTGGAGGTTTCTAAGCGCGAAACATATTTTTTGGATGCCTTTATTTTCCACTTCATGATCAAAGTTGATGATGCCAAAAATCATCAATGGCCGAAACCGATCAGACCTGAAAAGGAAAAAAGAGATGGGCGGCATTGGGCGTAAAAGCTGCAATGTCTAAGTCAGATCTCAAGAAGAATTGAGTATTAGAAGAGCAATTAAAGTGTGAGAAAATAGAGGAGGCATACTTGGCTATTTATATTTGGGGAAATTAGAGTCCTGGTGGAGGTCTTGGTGCCGTGAGTCTTAGGACTCTTTGAATATTAGAGCGGAAAAATATGGGGGGTGCTAGTATCCCAAAGGGAGTTAAATGGTATGGGCTTCAGGACTTCTTATCTTACCTGGAGTCCTGAAGCCTCTTGGATCCTTATCTTTCTTGGAGTCCTGGAGAGATTAACCTGCACTTGTGTGGGTTAGGGGCCTAGAATGCGCCTGTGGCCGTGGACGGGACTACAAATGGGCTCGTGTCTTTTTGATAGGCTGAGTCAGTCATATTATGGCCCACCAATAGTTCCCCCTTCAAACGGGATTGGATCAATCGGGGTTTTTTGGACCATTTGTTGTTGGACTATCCTTTGGCTTAGCAGTGGCGACCCGAAATATGAAGGGGGCGTTGAATCATGGGGCGTGGATCCCGTCAGCCCCTGTCGGTGTTTTTGGGGTTTGTAAGTTCACGGGCGCTCACGGGCTGATGCAAGTACTTAAATGTGCTTTGTTCGCCAGCGCCTTCGTTGTGCTAGGTCTTGTATTATTTGCGTTGTATCAAGTGAGACCTCGTCATCTCGAGCGGGGGTCATTCTAGCCTTCATATGTTGTTCATGAGGAATGTCGAGTAACACCAATTCTCTGGTGTAGGGATGTCTTTTGGTATTGTGGTGTTAGACCAGTATTCTGATATGGAGATGCTCTTAGCATTGTGGAGTCAGACCAACTCTCTGGTGTGGAGGTGCCCTTGGTGTTGCAGAGTTATACCTATTCTCTGGTGTAGTGATGTTCTTGGCCCTATGAGATCAACGATTTGCTGGTGTCGAGGCACAGGTCGTTGAGACCAATTTGTTGGGGCAGACACAATTCGCCAAGGCCAATTCGCTAATGTAAGGGTGCTTGTGGCATAGGCCGCTAGGACCAATTTGCTGATGTAGGGGTTGCTGAGACTAAGGGGTGTCTGTGGCATTGGTGAGTTGGACCAGCTGTATGGGGCGCTCCTGTCACGGGGGATCACTAGGGTCTCTGAGATCAAGAGGTGCTCTGGGCACTGTAACATCATGGTGCTCTCGGCACTGTAACATTGCACTGTAACATCATGGCGGGCACTGTAACATCAGGGTGCTCTTGGCACTGTAACATTAATGGTGCTCTTGGCACTGTAACTTCATGGTAATAGGCACTATATCATTAAGGGTGCTCTTGGCACTGTAACATCAGGGGTGCTCACGGCACTATAACAGCAAGGGTGCTCCTGGCACTGTAACAGTAAGGGTGCTCCTGGCATTGTAACTTCATGGTTCTCTGGGCACTGTATCATTGAGGGGTTGTTGGCACTATAACATTCGAGGCACACTGGGCATCGGTAAGTTAGATGAGGGGGTGCGCTGAGCACGAGTGGATTGAACTAGCCGTGTTGGGGTGTTCCCATCACTAGGGTAGTCACTTAGGGTCGCTGAGGCCAAGAGTTGCCGAGGCCAAGGGGTGCATTGAGCACGAGTGGGTTGGACCGGCCGTGCGGGGGTGTTCCCGTCACGGGGGTACTCACTAGGACCGTCGAGACCAAGGGCCGCCGAGGCCGGGGGGTGCATTAAGCATGTGTGAGTTAGATCAGCCGTGCGGGGGTGTTCCTGTCACGGGGGTACTCACTAGGGTTGCCGAGACCAAGAGCCGTTGAGGTCGGGGGGTGCGTTGAGCATTGATGAGTTGGATCAGCCGTGCGGGGTGTTCCCGTCATGGGGTACTCACTAGGGTCGCCGAGACAAAGCGGTGCACTGATCACGAGTGAGTTGGACCAGCCGTGCAGGGGTGTTTCTGTAACGGCAGTACTAACTTAGGGTCGTTGAGACCAAAGGCCGCCGAGACTAGGGGATGCCTGTGGCACAGTGGTTGAGACCGCTTTGTTGGTGTAAGGGTGCCCGTGACACAGTGGTTGAGTTGAGACCACTCTATTGGTGTAGAGGTGCCCGTGGCACTGGCGCTTCATGACTTCTTTGGTACTTTGTAGAGAACGACTAGATGCCTGAATTATCAGATAAGATAAAACTGAAAGGTTGTTATATTAGCTAAGATAAAATAAGATTATATGTTGAAATAAAACGAAATTATCTGGCTAGATAAAGAGATATTATCAATAGGCCGATAATTAAATCTGTGCAAGTCTTGCTCAGTTCCCGCAAAGAGTTCTTCCTGCATGTTCAACTTCAATCTTGTCATATCTAGATTCGTTGCTCCGCATAGAGTAAGAGTAAATGTGTAGCACTAAAAATTTCCAGGCGTAAATATGTGTCCCTTCAGCTATAAATTTCAAAAAAATAAACCTTAGCATAAATGGAGTTACAAAACTTCAATTAAATATTTGAATTCAAAAGAATTCTATCTTTATCAAGTACAACAGGATAAGAGTCATCCCTTATCAAACAGAACAATTTTAGAGTTATCGCTTAGCTGAGACTGTTTCAGAGTTGTTTTTCCAATATTATGCCGATACCTGCAAAGCATATAGCAACTTTCCTGCGCCAAGCACCAAAAATTTAAAATTGAGAAGTTACTTGCCAATCTATAACAAGATTTTTTTTTATCAAAGAGATTTTTAATTTTGCTTTTCATTAGAAGATTGCACTTCCTTGTGAAGAAAGATTGGCATAAATGCACACATTAACTAATGAAGAATTGGAAAGGTACAAAAAAATTTCCTCACTCGCAAATACTACAATCCTAAGAAAATAAAGATTTTCTCTTTACAAAATATTCAGCCATATTACGAGAAAACCGATTTAGTCACTCTATTTTTAATGAAAATTCAAATTAGTCATAAAGATGATAGGAATCCGATACTGGCAATGCATCAAAACCAAAAAACAGAGAACATCTTCTTTGAGAAGATTGTATCAAAAGGATGTCCTGAATTCTCTACCAATATGTTCCCAGATAACGATGGTAACAAGGGATGTAAGGGAGATGGCCGGAAAAAGCTGTGGTGAGCGTGCATTGTTTGGATGAGGCTTTTTTTGAGAATTTCCACAGACGATGCCAACTGATGATGCCAAAAATCACCAATGGCTGGAGCCGATCAGACCTGAAAAGGGGAAAAGAGAGGGGCGGCGTCATGCGTGGAAGCTTCGATGCCTAAGTCAGATGTCAAGAAGAATTGAGTACGAAAAGAGGAATTAAAGCGTGAGAAAATAAGGGAGGCAAACTTAGCTATTTATATGTGGGGGAATTAGAGTCCTGGTGGGGGTCTTGGTGCCATGAGTCTTAGGACTCTTTGAATATTAGAGCGGAAAAATATGAGGGATGCTAGTATTCGAAAGGGAGTTTAATGGTATGGGCTTCAAGACTCCTTATCTTACGTGGAGTCTTGAAGTCTCTTGGATCCTTATCTTTCCTAGAGTCCTGGAGAGATTAACCTATACTTGTCTGGGTTAGGGGCCTAAAATGCACCTGTGGCCGTGGATGGGATTGCAGATGGGCTCGTGTCTTTCTAATGGGCTGGGCCAGTTATATTATGACCCACCAAAAGTCATTAATTGGTCAGGTGGCTTTGATTTCAAAAGCTTTTTGTCTAAAATCTCTACTTTTATACTACGTTAGATACTCATTTATCCCAAACGCTTGGTGATAAAAATATAAGCTTAATTATTTGTTTATTTTCTAATATATCCATAATTTACTACTTTTTTTTTTTGGAAATATTTCTCACACCCAGCTCTTCAAACAACTTGATTGTATTTCTTACTTTGAGAAGAAATTAATAATATTTTGTCTTATCTAATAACTCCCCTCCCCATTGGCGCGAGGCTCTCCCGCATGACACAGAATAGAACAAACCTTGGAGATTGGGAGTGTGTTTGTTCCTAAAATTTTAGGTTTTTCAAAATTTTAATATAATAAAATAATTACAATATAATCTCTCTCTTCCTATCAAATCATTATTTTTCATTATAATAAATATAAAAAATTCATTTAAATTATCTCTCTCTTCACTTTTTCACCAATTCCAATACTCTAAAATTTTAACCTCCTCAAAAATTTAACACTCAAACACACCCTAGATTATGTACGTACTGTGTGATTATTAAAATGTTTGAATTCCAATATTTCATAATTAGTTGTTGTGGCCTCAATGCTTCGTCGATCTTAGTTGGAAAAGCGTAGCCCGTTCATTATATGCTCATAAAAGGATTAGAGCCTAGACTAATTCTACAGTAATATACATAATCAGCATAATATGAAGCAAGTCTATTAGCTGCAACTCACTCTTGTTTTTTTTTCTCAAAATGCAGCGGCAATCTGAGCAGAAAAAGAGAGGGAGGGAGAAACGAAGAGGAAGGGACGTGAGGAATGGAGTGTACTTTAACGAAACGGTGCACCTTAAGAAAACGTTAGAGACATAACGTTTATTTGCTTTCTTCGTTTGTTTTTTTTGGACAAAGTAATCTAAGCCATCGATCCAAAGTTAACAATTGACACATTATACCTAATAAAATTAGGTCATGTGTCCAATTAACCAAATTAGAGACTCCACGTCAGATAAAAAATAATAAAAATATCTATTTTATTGTTTAATTTATTTTCTTTGTTGTTTTAGATTTTATTATTATTTTAATAAATTTTTATTTGACTTAGAAATTGTGATTTGATTAATTGGACACGTGATATAATTTTATTAAGTATGACGAGTCAAACCGTTAACTTTGCACGACAAACTGACGAAAGGACCCTTTTTTACTCTTTGTCCAAAACCGAGGATTGTCTATCATCAATTTAAAAATCTAAGGACCATTTTTTAAATAAAGGCAAAACTAAGGAATGAAAATGGTTTTTAATCCAAATTTTTAATAAGTTGGTAGCGTTAAGACCCTTCCTTAGCACATATTAGGACTGAAGAAAGGTATGTACACATCTAGCAACAGATTGGAAGCCTTAAATTTGTAGTATAACAAAACCTATCACTAAAAATCTAAATCTTTTTTTGCAAACGCTAAAAATTTGAAAAATTGGAATTTTATGAAAATTGAGGAGATCATAAGTTAGTGAATCTATGAGAAAGTAGTATAAAATATTGTGGTAGATGGTTGATAGACTAATAATTGGGATATTAAATAATGATTATAGTGTCAAATAATAGTTGAGATTAGTGAAAAAGGTAGGAAGAGAAATTAATTGTATTTTTAAAATTAGGATAAAATCGTAATTGCAGATATAATTAAAAATAGTTTACTAAACTAAACGTTGAGCACTTGAGGGGAAAACTGACGATCCCTCTATGTTAATTCTGCTATTTCTCTCTTTTTTATTTTTTTATTTTTTTATTTTAGAAATCACGTTTTGTAAACGCCCGCAGGTGTAGATAACAGTTTTATACTTGGCTAGCCAGCGCCTAGCTGGTACGTAATATTGGGCTGCTCCTGCCTTGATCCTGCTAGTATTCAGAAATGTGAGAGTGATTAGTCGTGACCTGATCAAAGGCATCTGTGCGGCCAGGGACCATTTTTATGGCAATAATGATACATCCTTTATAACTGTCAGTCTCTCAGACTGAGTCAACCTCACTGTCGCCTTCTTGGGGTTCCCACCACCAGTCCCCAGTGCTTGTTTGGGGTTTTCGGGCAGAGATCAGGAAAGCCCTACGGATTTCACTCTCATCTCCGTTCTTCTACCAAATTATTATGCAGTACTGAATGGCATCGTCTCTCTCTTTCTCTCTCGGTAAATCAAGCAAGGAGTATTAACTGAAGGTGAGCGGAAGAAACCTCAGACAGTTGCTGGAAAATTCCTTCTCATATATAGCTCCTTTCCGAAACTCGTTATAAAGATCTTATGCATTTTTCATCTCTTTCTCCTTCTTTTTCTTCTCCTCCTCTCTTCTCCCTCTCTTCCCCCCCTCTCCTTTCTTTTCTGCTTTTCTTTTAGCATGGAATGACAAATAGTAGTTTAGTCGATTACTTTTCTTTTGGCTACCTGCAGGGCCTTTTTCATAAATTTTGGTTCGTCAAAAGACGAAACGTATACCATACTATATTTGCAAACTAACTAGTTAATTCCATTTGGGATGCGGTATTTATGGATATGTATCAGATAGGTTGGTGCAACTTCACATGGTTGCACCAAAGATAAACTTTCTTGCTTGTCGAAGCAACAGAAAATAAGTTAGTTTTACGTTTCTCCCAGGGCCCGTTACTAATCCTTTTTGTTTATCTTCTCGTTAAAAGTCGTTCTGTCTGAGTATAAAACGATGATGAGCATATCCAAATGTTAGTTTTTGCTATCGAATTTTAAAGCATTTGGAGGCATACATGGAGGCAGTACTGCGTTGCAGGCCTTTGTGTAAAATGAGAGGGGAACAGGGAACTATATATCGTTATATATATATATATATATCTTAATATCGTTGCAGGCCAAATTAATTTGGAGGTAAATCTCGTAGTCGTTGTTTGAAAATCCCTCTAGTGTCGGTGTTATTCATTTTACTCAGTGCTTTGAAACAACTGTACCTGTAGTTCGCATGTACGTGGAGTAATATTAAAGTTTCTTCGTCATTCGTTTTTCCCTCTAGTAAAAAATTATAAGTATTAAAGATTTTCTTGCTTTGCAGGCAGCATTTGGGAACACCAGCTAGACAAAAGGGTAGGTAATTAAATTCTGACGATCAGTATTTGCACTTGTCGACGCAGAGGGCGCCTATCCGGAGAAATGCTAGGGCTTCGAAGTTGAGATACATCTCCGAACCATGCCCGGAAACCTAATCATTTGTATAGGTGAAAGCATAGTGGTTAGGCAAGCGACTTGTTTTGAAAGGAGTTATTAATCCTTAATTCGCGAGGGTAAGCTGTCGTGTTCTTCTGACTCAACTTGCTCCATGCATATCTCTCTGAAGGAAAGTTGTGTGGTCCTCCTTCTACTCAGTGGGACTTTTAAAAGAAATACATTGGTCCCTCGCCTATGATACAGCTTCTTATTGTCTGAAGCAGCTATCATACACAAAGATGACAATGCTCTTACAGTGTAGGCCACAACTTTTTTAAGCCATGAAATGGACTTGTCAAGGGGGATTTCTTTCTTCTCCTTAAATTCTTCTCTCGTGCAAAATCTAACTGCTTATTATGCCCATATAATGCAATCCTTTCCAAATAATTGCTGCTTCCTTTTCTACTTAAATATATAGTGGCGCCGACATATATGTAATTTGGGCTTATGATGGTATTTGTTTTTCTTATGACTAAACAAACTTCTGCCTCTATTACTAATTATGTCAGGTCTTGTACATTTAGCTAGCGCCGCATTTATTTGTGAATATTAATTATTAGAGTAATTGTGGGCCTGGCCACATAATTACAGATGTAATGCAAATTACTTCAGCTACCAAGGCTTTTCTCACATGAATGCGTCCTGGTACTAGGCGTGCATTCATCAACCCATGTGATAGGGATCTAGACGCAAAACCTTTTGTAGTTGTCGATAAAGCCATGACACGGTACTTTAGAAAACGTGCAGCCTGGTCCCCAGTAGAAATATTATTAACTCCGATTCTGCATAGAGGGCCGGCGCCATTGGCAAAATGAACATGCTAAAACATATGTACGTTCATCACAAATTAACATTTTCCTCTTGCGATGTTAGCAGAGGAGAATGAGCTCTAACCCTTCTTTGGGGTAATGATTGCTTGTTATGCGCGACGAGAAAATGGTAAGAGATATCGCGGCTAGCACATCTATTTCTCCGATGGCAAGATGTGCCACGTGGTGGTGTATGGTCCTTTGCTTTATCTTTCCAAGGAGCGTGGTCGGTTGAATTCCGGCATCTTCCTTTCTCATCCATCTCAACTTCCTCATCAAGTTTATTCTCTGCAATTGAAACATCAGTTTTGGTTGAGTTCCCTGTCAACTTGAGAAGGCACATTCAGAGGTGCAGTACTACTACAGCATGATCCAATATTCCTTCATATAGATACAATCACTCATCACCAACATTAATCTGCTTCAAGCAGAAATTCAGAGTTCATGTAAGTTCACTTGATAGCAGATCTTAACCTAGGTTTATTTTGAATGTTTCCAACTAACAGGAGCATGATATCACATATGTGTCTTTAACCCTACGCTAGCTCGTGGACAAGATTGTTGCCTTCAACGCTGGGGTACTCTCTCATATATTAGCATTAGCTAATTAGCTGCATGACTTCTATTTGCTTTTCATATATATAAGCTGGCTCCTGATTGAGAATTTGCAAATAAAATTTTGATGGTTATTATTTCCAGCAGATCAGTATATATTTCTCATGCATTTCTCGTTCTTCTTAGTTAATTTCTAGCTAGCTATTTTATAAAAGTGATTGCTGGGTACCAATTCATTGCAAATTGATTTCCTCGTGATGATGATTTCTCCCTTTTTTTGCAGATTCGCTTTGGGGGGAGGGTGTAGGAGATCTACTTTGCCTCCTATTTTCTAACTAGAACGATCGTGCTTCAGGTTAGGAATCACTTCCTAACTTTAGCTATATCCTAATTCTTCTTTTGTGGATACTGACAATAGACGGTCACAGAACACAACATCAAATTCTGCAAGGGAATGCTTATATAAGGGAATAAAAAACCCGTCTGAGTTATCTACATCTGTTGATTAACCGGTATCTATGCTGGTTAATCGATGATGAGAGACATATGATGGTAACGAGTCCAAGGGAAGCAGATTTTCCACAAAAGCAGGAAGGCAACTCAAGTGATGACAAAATCAGCAAGGCTTCATCTAGTTCAACACCATGGTTAAGATTGAAGGATCCAAGGATAGTGCGGGTGTCGCGTGCTTTTGGAGGTAAAGATAGGCATAGCAAAGTTTACACCATTAGAGGGTTGAGAGACAGGCGGGTGAGGCTTTCAGTACCTACTGCGATTCAATTGTATGATCTTCAAGATAGGCTTGGGCTTAATCAGCCTAGCAAAGCTGTTGATTGGTTGCTCAATGCAGCTAAGGATGAAATTGATGAGCTTCCACCACTGCCAATACCACCTGGGAACGTTAGACTAAGTCATCAGCCAATGCTAGCGTGCAATGAAGTTGGTGCTAATTCTCAACCTAATGAAGAAGGGTTTAAGATGAATACTAATATTCAGTGGGAAGGTTCCAGCGGATTACAAAAATCAAGCCTTTGGAGTTTGGATTCTCTTTGGCCGGCTAAATCCAAAGAAGCTGCAAGAGAAGCAATCAATCCAAAAGAAAATTGGACAAAAAGAAAGGAATTAGAGGAAAAAGAAGAAGGTAATGAAGTTCATGGTGCACAATTTCCACCAAGTAACTTCTTGCCCAGAGTTAATTTACCTTCCTTACCAGGTTTTTTGAATTCTGCCATGCCTTATAATTATCACTGGGATCCTTCAAATTTCCCCCTAACTCATTTAGGAAGCTATGGATTTACATCGCAAGCAGAAGATCCCCAAGGTTTCAGTGTCATGTCATTGCCTTCCACGTTATCATTATCCACCGGGTCTCAAATTTTGGTGTGTCCTCCGGGAACAACACAATCTTTTTTCACTTCGCATGCTATGGCTTCTGGGGAGGTTGATCCAAGAAATGTCAATCACTTTCAAATGTTGAGCTCAAGTTCTCATAGCCACTTGCCAAATTCTCTGACGCCGTCGGTATACCCTGTGAGTCAATCAACAAGACCCTTCCACTTCAGCATGACTCCTAAAGTTCTTCATTCTCCCAACAACAGTGAAAGTCAGCCAAATGAAGAGCAAGAGTTTCCTTCAAAATGATACAGAATCAATAAAATGGTTGATAGAAGATGCTCTTCGCTCCAAGAGGACGACCGGGGCTTAGATCTTCTTTAACAGCAAAAGAAAGCAAGGTAGAAGATATTTCATGCTTGTTAATTTGGTGCGGGACAATATCTTTCTTCGTTTTGATTGCATGTTTGAATTCCCGGCTAGTTTTGCCTCTTAGTACTGTTAAGTAGTAGTCATATATGCGATTGGTACATCATTTAAACGTTGAGCAGAAACTTCGAAGTAAAATTTGCTTCTGTGTGGAGAGTTTGATATCGGCGATCAGACAGTGGTAATGATTCTTATTTTTAATTCATTGACCACGGAGAAGGTTATCTGTACCGAGAAAAAAAAATATGATATTGTTAAAGTTTATATCTGTAGCTAATTTCTGTGATGGACATATAGAGCTAAATCAAGATTAAGGCGAACCAAACAAGGTACATTAACTTAATTTGCACCGCGATTCAATTTGCTAGTAATTCTACGATGTGTGCCTTATCATAATTTTGTTTCATGTTATGGGTCTAATTAATCTTAATGTTTGTATTCTCACATTGCTCGATGCCGTACTTAAATTCTAAAACATAGTTTTTCTTACTGCGAGTTTTTCGTTGGGGAGGAGGGACAGTACTGCCTGTATATATAGCGTCCACTGTCTTTCAAATGGTCTGTACATAGCTAGACAATAGCCAAACATAGTTGAGATCAAAACAAGAGTAGGTTTTAAAAGCTACTGAGAAAAAGAAAGGGGACGAAGAGAGCTGACATGCTTTCCTGGGTAAGACAAACGAGATTTGGAAAGCACTTATAACTTGGCACAAGATCCAACATGATAACGCATCGAAGGAATAGCAGGGTACTTTAGTAGAGTAACTAAATTAGGACCCTTCCAAAGAGCTGGCACGATCAAATGGAAAGATATACAGTGGTCCTCAGCAAGGCACGAGAAAAGGGAGAGGAAGATGCACAAGAAAATGAGGTAATTTAGATCATTTTCCCAGTTAAAAGAAGAAAAAAAAAAAAAAGAAGAGGAAGATAAGGATATATATAGTTAGGGTTTTGGAGATCCATTATCAATTATTTTAAGAGTGTATTTTTCGTATAAGATCTCTAGCTATTCGACTGATTGCAGATAATTAATTGGGTTGAATCTGTCCCATAGCCAATGCCAATGGTTCGAAGATTGTGGATGTATATATGGCTTGTCTTAATTGTCTGTGAGCATCAGACTGTGGTTTGGAGGTTCACTTTTTCTGTTAGTCTCAAGATAATTCGGAGATTTTAAGGATTTCCAAATCTGGGAATTTTCTCATATCGCTGTGATCAGGTGTCTAACTCCAAAGTGTTTGGAAAGAGGGGCTCGAGTGGCATTTTTCTTGCTGTTTTTAAAGAAGGTGTTGGATCTAAGTGTAGGGTGATTAAGAAGCTTATGGTTTTCGTGCTGGGCAATATCTTTTTCGGTTTATTATTATAATTTTTAATGTTTCGGTGAGAGATATAGCAGTGAATTAATAGACTGTAGTTGTTTTTCTTGCCTCTGGTAATTAATACAATGTGTCTGGAATTGTACATGAGCCAGTAATAACTACATGGGATCAGACCGTAAACAACAGTACGCACACATATATATATTGAATAAGCCAATTTAGACCCTTTGGTGTTTAGGTTTGGTTAAGTACTTGACGATCAAATACACTTTTTCACCAATTTTGTACGTGAAATATTATGTAAGATGGATGCTTATAAATGCATCATGCATGGAAGTAACATATATATGCCTATGCTAAATTGTTGCAAATACCTCGTACAAAATGCAAATGAAATAGATGTTACATAAATGGAATAAGCACCCCAATACAGCTAAAATCTAACTCACAAAGAACACATATATGGATTCAGCTGCTTAAAGATAAGTCATGATAGTGCTAATCTTATAGGTACCTCGAGTGTCATACTATTGAAAACCTAAGTCATATATATAGTACATTATAGTTTCACACATATAAAATCTGAAAGCTTTTTCTAGAAAATACTCCCTCAAGTTAACAAAAAAATGTAAACTGTTAAAATCAACTTAATAAATCGTCGACTTTTTCACAATAAACATGTTTAATATGTGGATTTTGATACACAAGGCTGGCTCAAGGGTAAGGCAACTTAGGCAATAGCCTAAGGCCTCACCCTGAGCAAGGCCCCATAAAGAGTTAAAAAGAAAAAATTATTTTTATTGTGTTGTGGATGATTAAAGAAATAAAAAGACAACTGAGCTAAGAAAAAAAAAAAAAGAATTGCAAGATACAATCTTTTCGTATTTTTAATATGAATGGATTGTCTTTTTGCTCATCGAGGGATACGTTTCTCTTAGACCTCTTAATATTTTTTCATATTTCTGAACTTTGATTAAAGAGAAAAAATGTTCTATTAATTTTTTAATTGTGCAAGTTATGGGGTCTTAATGTCATATATGAGAACTCTATAAAAAAAAAAATGAATGAGGCCTTTCAATATTTTATATTAAATTTAATAATTTTCAGATAATTTTAAATATTGTATATTAAAATTTATATAAAAAGCCTATTGATTTATATGGCCTTAGGCCTCCCTTCGGCTTGAGTCGGCCCTGTTGATATATTCTTAAGTACCAAAATAACAAAAACAATAATATCGATCTTTAATAGCAATGGTGCTGTTTATAAATGTTTAGAAACCTGAATATTAATTAGGATGTCATTAGACTTGAGTTTGGGAGGAGTAATTGATATTTATTTCTTGCAATATTAATATATTTATTTCTTTAGAAACTAAGTTTTTTTAAAAGGTTTTCACTTCCCAATGGTATGCATAAGCGACCATGGAACTCGTAAAGAACATAAAAAAAAAAAAAGGGAAATCAAAAATAAAATAAATAAATGCATGATATACTGGACGAGTAAGATTGCTTATGAGCAGACAAAATATGGTATTTGGAACTTGGAAGCACAGTAAAAGCATATGATAGTGCCATAGTGGAACGTAAAAATTTAGGCAGAAGCTCCCGGCGAGGATCGAACTCGCGACCTTTCGCTTACGAAGCGAACGCACTACCACTATGCTACGGAAGCATTTTGCGGCATGGTTCTTGTATTATTTACTTTAATTTAATTATTTTATACTATTTATTTTTGAATAAAAATAAATTTAAATGAAGAAATGATTCAAAGAAATTAAAATTAGGAGAAGAAAAATTGGAGGCTTTTTTATGATTCTTTTGGTCCGAATTTCAATTCAATTTAAATAGAGCCAAATTATTGTATTGGTCATCCGGGACAGCTGTCAGCTAGAGACGGCATTTCTCAACCTTCTCTCCCTCACCCCGTGTGTCCCTCTCGCTCCACTTCTTAAATAATCCCCCTTCCTCTTCTTCCCTTCTATAAAAGTATCACCCTTCCTCTATTTCTTCCCTCTTGTGTATGCTTCCCGTTCGATCGAGAGGGTTTTGCTGGGGTTTAAGCCCAACATCTCTACCGCCAAACACTAGAATTCAACCCAAGCCACCATTTCGGTTCTTCGGCTAGAGGCTTATTCGATTCGAAGCAGGTCTATTTGGGAGCACTGTCTTCGGAGCCCAACTACTTCCTCAATGCTCAGCGTAGATCCAAACCCTAGGAATGACAGGTGAGTGCTACTGAGCTGAATTCCAATTCGTTTTTATGTGAAAATTTTCTCCTATTCTTTCGTGTAATCGAAAAAGAAACTCCCTAGGGTTTGCTGTCCGTAGTTTTTTCCAACGGGTCTTTTTTGGTTTTCTCAGAACACGGAGATTTTTTTTTTTTTTTTTAGTTTTTAACTGCTCAGAGAAAACCCCAATTTTATGCTTGTTAGTCTCTGTGCGTGTGTGTGAGAGCGTGCAAGTATTGTTCAAAACGATTTTGAAGTCCAATTGGCAGCCCAAAATTTTTTAGAGCAATGTCATTATCCTAAAATGGACTGACGTAGTGATATTCTCATTTGTTTTTTTTTTTCCTTTTATATCTTTCTTTTCGCGGCTTTTAGTCGAAAGAAATTGTAATTCAAAATTCTGATTTATTGCGTTTTCCAATATCCGGCAGCTACCACAGGAAGGGTAATTGATGCAATGATGATTTGGGGGTGAATAAGGCTAGTTTTGAGGAATTTGTTACAACGAATGGTTCCTTTGGGATTTCTACATCGAATGAAGTGATATGTGGTGTTGAATATGAGCGATGGATGTCGGGAGAGTGAAAGAGAACCTGAAAAATCACCTCCTCAGAGGAAAGCCGGCAGGGATGAATTGGCCCAAGCGGTTGCAAAGATTTCAGTAGCACAAATATGTGAGGGTGAGGGGTTTCAGACTTTTCAACAGTCTGCTCTTGAAACGCTTGGTGATGTTGCTCTTCGGTATATTTGTGACATTGGTAAGACCGCACATTTATATGCTAATCTAGCTGGTAGAACTGAGTGCAACGTATTTGATATTATCCAAGGGTTGGAAGATTTGTGTTCGGCGCAGGGGTTTTTGGGTGCTTCAGATACCGAGCATTGCCTTGCAGGTTCAGGCACAGTTAGGGAACTCGCTCAGTTTGTTGGTGAAGCTCAGCAGATCCCATTTGCCTATTCTCTTCCTCCGTTCCCAGTCCATAAAGATCGGAAACTCACTCCAAGTTTTTCTCAAATTGGGGAAGAGCCCCCTTGTGAGCATATACCCAATTGGTTGCCTGCATTTCCTGATCCCGGCGCTTGTGCTCAGTCATCCCCTACGATTGAGAAAATGGCAGAACCTGCCTCAGCTAAAATTGAGCTGAAAAACCAGCGCAGAAGGGCAGAAAGTTCTTTGTTGAACTTGCATCAACGCTTGGCTTGTAATGGGTTGGAAGGACCGTCCTCAGTCAACCGTTTTGATGCTGCTAAGGCAAAACAAGCAATAGGAACTAACCCATTTCTAGCTGTACCCCTACAATTTGGAGAGAAGGAGGTGTCTCCTGTTGTTCTTCCAACTAAGGCTAAGTTTCTGAATGAAGCAGCTGGGACAAACTCTCTTGTGGAAAGTCATGGCAAGGATAACCATGTCTCAGTATTAGAGGCATTGGCTCCAGATATTGAAGGAATGGAAACCAGAATGCGTGATTTCAAGGAGGGACATAAAAAGGTTATTTTGAACAGCAGGCCAACAGTGCAATTTAAGATCGGTGTTAGAAGGAAGTCATTTGGTACAATGCTAGAGTTGAGTCCTCAGGACAAGAGGTTTGAGGCAACTGCGCCCTGGTCTGGGATGGAAAAAGAAAAAGATGACAAGAAGCAGAGGGCTGAGAAAATACTGAAAGAATCTATTGCGAACACACAGGAAATGGATCATTTGTAAATTAGGTTGGTTTGATTAGATTTTGTATACTTGTGTAGGAGACTGGCAGCAGATGTAGTCATAGTCAAGGTTATGTTGTCTTCATAGGGCGTCATAGTTGGGATATTACAGGAAGAGGGAAATGTTCCCACTTTAGCAAGATTTTGAGGTTTGTGCATGTCCTTTGCCATGGTAGACCCAGTGAATGATTCTTTCTAATTAAAATTCATTTCTTTTTGTTATAACGATCTAATACTGATCAGTGTGAGTTGCATTCCCAAGTTGATCTATTGCTTGTTTTGATTAGCAGAAAAGGAAAATACAATTTGATATTGAATAATAAACTCCATTCTGATGGTGGGGACATACACGTTAAGTTTGGGGGATTGGTGTTTGAGACTTTTATCTTTGAGTTACAGTGACTGGAGAAAAGTCCTGCAGGACTTACAGGTTATGGGAGTTTACAAGTTCATGAAAGCATGTTTTGATAGTGACAGCCAATTTCATCACTAAAAAATGACCTGTCTTTTCAATAAAGTACCTGCTGGGACAAAAAGGGAATGGAATAACCATCTTTGGAAAGATTGATCAAAGAGGTGTTGGGTCTGTTTTAGCTTGTTTGGCGCTGGACAAGTTTAAAGATTTTTAGATTAGGGCATTTAGACTATGTTGAGGGCCAAGGTGACGATTATGAAATGGAGAGTTGGGAGAGAGGAAGTCCAGCATTACACGTTTGTTCAGGATGAATAATAAACACATAAGGCAAGGAAGTAAAACTGATTTACTATCATTTCAGGTTGAGACAGCATATACCCATCTGTCAATACGTTTTTGTCTTCACTAAGATTAATTTTGAGAAGGTATGTTGCTTTTTTCTTTCACAAGGGATTTTGAAGTGTAGACAAAGGGACAGAGAAGAAGCTGCAATAGTGAACTGATTTATAGTTGTGTTTCCATTCTTGCTTGCAATAATTGCATGGGAGGTCCAGTATTTTGGAAATCTTCTGAAATGAGTAGATCTTGTCCATTCACCCACAGAACTAGTTTCCAGTACTGTAGGAGTCAGAGACCACCTTCGGAGTTTGAAATGAGTTCCCGTGGGAATACTTCCTGTGGGGCAAGTATAATTTAGCCTTTTGATTGATATTGTTTTCTCTTAGTCTCTCTTTCTGGAGATGTGTTTAATTTTCTGTGATGGGAGACATTGTCTGTGGTATCTTTAGATGATAAAGCTGAAAGCTGAAATACTGAGGCTGTTAAAATTCCTCCTCCCCCCCCAAAAAAAAAAAAACCTTTTTCCCCAAAAAAAAAAAACTGAAATTACTTGGTGACCGAAATGGAAAAGATCCCAGTAATATGTTCATTCACAAATATGCAATGGGAGAATGGGAGAAGCAACAATGGGAAAGTTCAGAGACTTTTGGTTTTATATTGCTGTTTGATTGATAGTACAGATATCCTTTATTATTTGGAATATGTCTCCACCCTTGGTCAATTCGGCTGGAGTTTCTTCTTTTGTAGAAGATGAGTATTTGTTGAAATGGTATTGTGGTGCTGAAATTGATTTTTCATGAAATAGAAAAGCTTCCTGCTGCTCTTATGTAATATGTTTATAGTAACTCACATCTTATGCATGAATTTTTCTTTTGTTGACCTCTCCTTCTGTAGCTTGTTGCCGGGGTTTGTATTCTTATGTAGATGGCGTTGCCCTTGCTCTAAGCTTGGTGTAATGCATTCGTCTTAAATTCTCCTTTGGCAAAGAGAGAGGTTCCAACTACTTTATCTTGATAAGCTCGTGAAAATGTTGTGATAATGAAGTTTTTATTTGTCTTTTCTTATTCTCAATCTCATTTGGGTAGAATATTCACATATTGTTTGTGTACTGTTATTCTGATTTACATCTGAAGTTACTTTTTCACAATTTCTTATAATTGCCCAAAGGTAAATCTCCTGCTCTGTTATTTTATACGTTCTTTTTTACAGTTTTGTGTCTTGTCCATTTTTCTTTCTGATTCTTGTTTTCTGTTATTAGGACTGGCATAGTTATTAATGGGAGCTAGAATGATATCTTTATGCCATGTTTCAGCTCAGTTGCAGTCTTTAGATGCTGTAGATAATTAATGAGCTCTATTGGAAACTTGAGTAATGCTTTCAGGTTTGTATTTTTTTTTTATTGGAGCGTCATTTGGAGGTGGCCTTGTGTCCAAGTTGATTTCAGCTATAGAAAACAGCTTGGTTAGCGTGGTTGGTGCTTTGATTGATGAGATATTGCTCTTATCAAGTGGGAACAGTGCATAAAGTTGACCTTACAACTGGGGAATCTTATTACTGGACCAATTGCAGTTTAGTTCAGTTGGTGAGAAAGTTCTGAAGTCTGAATTCTGTTCCTTTGTTCCTGCCAACTCAAACATGCGATTGTTTTTGCGGTGTATGATTTGGTGCATTTTGTTATGAATGCACCCGTTGCTTTTGCTTTGGGAGTCATAGGTCTTTTTATAAATGATTTCTGATATGACAAGTTACTAGAGAATACGCTGTAACGTCAAACAGATGAATTAGTCAAAACAGAACTGTGATCACCGATTTTTTTGTTATGACCTTAACTACTCACCTTAATCTCCTATTTACCATGCTCCAAGGTATGGGCTTGTATGCACTTCATTGATGCTAGAATCGATTCCCCTATAACTAGAGCCTTGTCGTGGAATTTGCTGCTTATAGTGGGATGTGAAGCCCTTTGTGTCTTTAACTTCATCAACTAAATTAAAATTCTGTGCTACTTCAGTAGTTATATATGTTGATCTGGGTGTAGAAATGAATTTAATATTTTTGCTGAAAGAAATGGATAAGCTCATCTGTGCTGACTACAATTTACATGTTGTAAGCCTCTAGTGAAGATTATTGTGGGCTAGCAAAGACCTAGATTCTTCCTCTAGAATTGATGTGGTTTTATAGAGAGTAAGACACCCACCCAGTTAAAAATGAAAACGAGAGAGGTAGAGAGATTTGAATCTCTCCCAACACTATGGCACCCAGAACTCTACATGGAAAATAGCTTCCTGCAACGTCCACCAGGCTGGCCTTGCAAACCAGCTCCCTCACTATTGACAACTTCAGTTATTAGGTCTTTAAAGATCAACCGCTCGAGATCCAACACTAGATTGGGAATTTCATGGTTACAATTCCAATCCATTGAGTGATGCATTAGATTTTCCCATATGATGCTCTCCAAACTGTCATCTTCCTCATGCAGGCTTCTTTTCGGGTTATTATTCTGTAGCTGATCTAGCTCTGAACATAGTTCTTCCAGAAGCTGCTGCCCTCTTGGTTTTCTTCCCGCTAGCATATTTGGTGAGAACCACTGCTGGGGAGGACCTTCCAACAGCAACTTGCGAACTAGAATTTCGTTGACAATGTCGAAGATGAGTATTCTTTGAATCTTCTCAGAAGGTTCTGACTTAAGAATCCTTTTATTACTTTGTTTATCATTCAAGAGCCCTGCACTTGTGTTTTTTTGCTCCAATGCAAGGAACAAGTTAGAACTGAGAGGATGGCCCGATGTTTGGAGATGAGTGGTCATTGAGCCAAAGTCAAGATCTCGGAGGAGACCCGATGCTAACAATATTTCTGAAACATATCTGTGGTCTGAATTTGTGTCCTCATTGAGGGCTGCAATATAATTCGTAATGGGTTCCTCTCCAGTGCAGTCTATTTGTGGAAGATTCTGAAGTAAATGGTGGGTGCTTTTTGATTTTTGATTAACACTGTCTGCACTGAAACTAGATATTGTGTACTTTGGTTGGGCATGATCTATTGGAATCCATTCCTCTTCATCATCATCTTGAGCCTCGTAATCTGTAGCAAGAAATTTGAGGAGAATTCAATTGATTAACAAGTCTTGCATCATTTGATAAAGTACCCTCTCTCGCTCCACATCTCATACTAAGGAGTGAACAACATTTCCTGAAATGATCGCAGTTTTGTTTTGTTTTGTATTTTGGGCTTATTGAACAAAATGTGCAGGGAAAAACAGGGTTATAATTTTTTCCATTACTACCGTTGCAAGTCATAATTGAAACCATGTCATTCTCCATTGGGCCAAAGCCAATTGTTATCCTAATATGTCTGTCTTTGTGATGTATGGGTGCTATTCTTCCAGAAACTGTCGAAACTGTCCTACTTCTGTTAATAGCGTTATATTTTCATCATCCTTGATGAATGCATTAATGTGTGTCCTAGATGAGGAAATTGGTTTGAACTGTTCTATGAATTGAATCTACACAAGTTGCACTATTTTGAATCTATGGTGTTAAATGCACAAGAAGGGCACCTTTAAAGGCATTTGATATCTTCTTCACTGGTGATGGCGACTCATCTCTGTAAAACGTGGCATCAAGAACAGAGACAGGACTTGGTTGTTCCAAGGTAGCTATTGCAGGTTCTACCATCACCCTGTCTCCGCTGAACCTTTCTGGATTCTGAGTGAGAGAAACAAAAACCTGTTAGGATTCTAAATGAGAAAAACAAAACCTGGTAACCTGATAATTAACATACTTGGTCTGGTAAATAAAAGCGGACTTACCTTTTCTTTCAGGCCATCCTGCTGGAAGGAGCTAGTGGTTTTATCAGATTGATTGGAACTTGTAATTTCTCTGTTGATATGAGAGCATGAGCTAATGTTGCTTTCAGATTGCAGAGAAACGGTGTCTCCTTGGTGGCTTGGATCTCTCCAGTCACTGCTGCTCTCGCTGGATTGGTCATTGCATTGCTGCAAACTGGGAGATTTTGGTCCAAGTTGTCTATCTCTGGAGTCTGATCCCATTGGTTGTCTACTATGTTGCCTCATGGTCTTGCTTGAATCGGATGATGGGATAGTGGGAGGTGACTGCTTCTGCAATCCGAGCTTCCTTTGTTGCGGTCTTGGGCTCACAGTTTCTGAGCTTTTTGTATTTTCTCTGATAATTCGTCGAGATACCTTTAAGGCTGGTGTTGATTTTGAGGTTTTCACATTGATATGCTTATCTGTGGAGCAGGACAGTCTGCTGAAATTGTCTTTTAGATGATTGCTTCTTGGAGTTAGATCTGTAGATGTTCGCATGTCAATGTTTCTCCCATTTTCTGTGTGACCATGCTTGCAGAGACCTGACATACTTCCAGTTGGAATTGTGGAGGAAGCACGATCACTTGTTCTTCTGGTAAGGTTAACTGGTTTCATGACAACCACTGGGGATTTGTAACTCTTCGGAGAATGCAACCCCTCTACCGTTGAGGAAATTGGGTCCTTATTTTTTAGCCTTCTCGGGCTTGCTAAAGTTGAGCTTTGATGAGAAACTCTATTGGTGCTTGTTTGAGAATCAAAATTTGATGCCTGTTCACTTTTTGTTTCTAATGCTCCTTTAGTCTTCTGCATCGCTTCAAGTATCTGTTTAAGAGCTCTGAGATCCTTACCGGATTTTTTGAATTCAAGCTCTGCCAATCTTTTTTCAATTTCACCGTAGACAGAGGGGGAAGAATTTGAGGCTCTTGATGTAGCTTCCCCATAATTGAAAGCTGTTTGTTGAGAACTTTGGCACCCGTGTGGCTGCCTCCATGGTGTTGGTTGGGTCCGAAGCTTTGATTTTGAGGTGGGACTCAGAACTGAATCATCATTTTTCAACCTGACTGCTATGGGGTCCTTCTGTAAATTCCTTGGGGATCCACAAATTCGATTTTGCTTGTTTCCATCAATTGTTCTATATGATTCTGGGGAGGGTGATTTAGTAGTTCGGCAGCTGCTAATAATCCCCAATGGATTGGCAGTGGTCGCAGTTGACTGTGGGAAAGCTTCCAATCCCATCAACTTTGCTATAATGCTAGATGGTGGTTTCGAACTTTCTGGTTCTTGCTGCTGGTTAAGCACGGTGCTGGAGTTGCCATTCCTTCTGTGTAGATCCTTCAAAAGAAAATTTTTTGTTGTTTCAGATGCAGTACCCCTAAGGGAACCTTCTCTGCTGTCCAGTGATAGCCTTGGGAGTTCTTTGAGCCTTATGGTGGACTTGGAAACTTCTTGTGATACCCTTCCATCATAAGAGAGCCGGGGAGCATCCTTCAGTGATGAAAGCATAAGACCGTCTTTCTCTTCCTTGTGATTCCTAGATGCTCCCCAGGGCTTAGCAGGATTGCGGGCTGAATTGTTGAGACCAGAAGCTCTGCAGACGGATTTGGTTGGCTGCAAAGGCCGCGGGGAGTCAATGTACGTCAAGGTACTACCCGCTGCATCCTCTTTACCTGCAGTTTTTATTGATAAGGCACGGACTTCTCTGTTGATGGAGCCTTTAACAACTTCTCGGAGATCAAGGGACCGTGGGCTTGACAGCAAAGAAGCATTTTGTTTGTTCATAGGCCGAGCGAGCGTTTTGGAAAAAATGAGTTGGTTAGATGAAGGCGGTTCAAATTGAGCTGTTTTATAGTCAAGCGAAGAGAAGCTAGATGATGTAGAGGACGAAAGAGAGGTTTTTGATGATTCTGTAGAGACTTGTTTTTTCTCTTTGACCAGCTTCGGATTTCTTCCCTGCAATTGTAAGGGAAGATATTCTCAATTTCCTCTGCTAAAAACAGGCATTGTTAATTTGTTATACCGTGTTTGAGATTCTTACTGTATTTTTCTGCAGTGCAGTGTCGGGTTCTGTCCCTTGGTTGCCATTTTGCCCTGCAGTAACGACTAAATGTTAGATGTTGAAGTTTGTTCTTTATTTTCCCCTGAGCTAGATGTTGAAGAAATTGACGGAATGGTTAATGGCTTCATCCTCTAAGATTGTAATGGGAACAACAGAGGAAAATGGTAATGTAGATTACGAGGACTGGGCTTGAAAAATGTGGCAATGGAATTGTGGGTACCCACAACAGAGCCATAGCCTCTCCGATGTTAGATTATAAAGAACACTATCTACCAAAAAAAAAAAAAAGATTAAAGAACACAATAAGCTGCATGTAAATAATTGAAAGAGTGTCGTGGAATACCTATCCGCAACTCGTCTAAAGTGATCGAGAGGAAGAATATTAGACATACAGGCGCATACAGAATTAAAGTTAACTCATGAACAATCTATATGCGCCTGCAGACTGCAAAGGGAAAATGAAAGAGCACAGCCCATGGCAAGTGATGATTATCCGTATGTAATTAAGTTCTGAAAACTGTGGGGACTACTTATCTATAAAATTTGACAATGAAGCCCCTCAGAAACTGAAATCGTGGGAGCTAAACAAATATTAGACCACGATGCTGTTAATCACAGTACGTGGGAATCTACATCATTGAACTAATTAGAGTTGCATGAAATAAGAACACCCCATCGTAGAGGAATACCTGGAAGAAGTCTCTTGTGGCTGCGGCTGTTGATGCATCGGCCACCGAGGAAATTATGGCGGTCAAAGAGCTGAAAAATTCCATTCATGCACCCAATTTGCTTCTGCAGATCTTGATTTTCGTCTGTCAAGGTACGCAAAAGCCTTGTAGACATTTTCCCCTCCTCTTTTCTACTCCACAAGCATAAAGGTTGGACTTGCTGAGCGTCCTTCAATTTTTCATCTCCAAAGAAGAATGACAGAAAAACAGGATACCAGGTATGCTGGTTTTCAGAAGCATCATACACTGGCAGAATTTTAGCATAGACCACAAGAGAACCTGTAACTTCGCTGAGTGTAGTGTTCGTTTCCAGCTAGTTGGAGGTCCAAAGCACTGCACTAAGGCTTCTTTGTGGCTTGTGCAGTTCAACTCTGCAGGGAAAGCTCAGAGTTTTTGGTTCAAGAGACACTTTTTCTTTGTCTTTTCAGAGAATTGTCTGAAAAAAAAGAGAATAGTGGAACAACACATTTGAAGAGAAGAAGAAGAAAGTAGAGAGCCTCAAATTATATCCTTATCCGTCAACAGGAAAATAAGTTCTTCTGGGGCTTTAGAGAATTAGGCAGACACTAGAACTCTTGCTGCAAAGTCGCGCAAAAAACAAAACAATAGTCGGGGACCAAGACCCAAAACCCACTCTGTCCTACGGACTATGAATAAAATCTGCAGCAAAGTTCTGAAAAACCAAGAAGTATTAATGTTGGTTGGGTTTCTTCACAGAACAAAAGAATAATGTCTTCTGGCTCTCTCTAGGAAAGGTTGCTACAGCATATATGGGGGTCTGTGGTGTATTAGATGAAGGCAGTGCGGAATATCCCAGCTTGGGAGTAACATGAGAAGATGTGACGTACCTTTAGATAGAATGCAATGTAGGGCAAATCTTTGGGGCGCACATCTTGCGCAAAAAAAGATGAGAAGGATGGGAGGAGAGAGTTGTGGATGAGATCACCGACCCTTTCTCCCTTTCATCAATAAAAATGTGGGGGGTGCTGGAACCAGCTCATACTGAGCAAGCCTGTCAGAGGAGCTGTGGTAAGGGAATATGGAATGGATCTAAGTTGACTGGAGAGCCTGCAGGGTTCTGAAAGTTCCGGACTTCTTCTTTGCTAAAGTATTCCAGAACCTTTCGTTGGACTCTGAATCCCGCCCGTCACGAACAGAAATCCCCACTCATGAAAGCGAAAAGCTACCTAATTTACAAGATGATCATATGCAGCAGAAGTTCTGAAAAACAACGTTAATGAAATGGGGTTGGGGTTCTTCACAGAACAAAGAATAATTACTTTCTGCTCTCTTAGGAAAGGCTACAGCCTGTGGTGTATTAGATGAAGGCAGTGCGGAATATCAGCTTGGGAAGAATGAGAAGTTGTGACGACCTTTCCTATCAAATACGTCATAGAGAGAGAGAGAGAGAGAAGTGGAATGTGAGGGTCAAATCTTGGGGCGGAGCAAAACTATACTAAATGACGAGAGAGCTTAAAAAAAAGATGAGAGAGGAGGGAGGAGAGTGAGTTTGTGGATGAGATCTGGACCGCCCATTTTCTCCACTTCCATGTGGACAAAAATAATGTTGGGGGGTCTGGAGCCTGGACCAGCTCTACTTGAGCATGTGGAGCCTGTCAGAGAGTGTGGAAGAAATATGGAAGTGGATCTATGTACTGGAAAGCCTGCAGCGTCTAAAACCCTTTCAATACCGTTCCGGAGTCTGTCTTCTTTGCCAAAGTACTCTCCAGAATCCTTTGAGTTCTGATCTGACCTTACGAACAGAAGATCATTTTATGCTGAGAGAGTACTCTAGTAGTTCCTCATGAAAAGCGAAGCTGCACTAAACTTTACATAGGATGTCATTATTCACACAATAGACAACACAAACGAAAATCTTAGCAAAAAAAAAAAAAAGGCGACACATACGAAACCATTAATGATGGTCCAGGTCATATCAGGACAAAGGCTGCCTAGAAGACAGAGAGGAAAAGAAATTGCACATATTTTAGAACGTGAAGATTCTCTAATATTACTCTCACTCAGCTCTATCCCTCTGGACATTGTCATCTATAACTTTTATTTCTCGTATCTGCACACCAAGTTTCTCTCGTTTCTCCTTCTTCATATGTATAATCTCGTAGGCTTCCCTAAAAATTTTAAAAAACTAAGCCTCGAAGCACTTGGATCACTATAGGCAATTGGTTGTGATCATCTATAATGTTCGTGTCTAGATGATATTCATGGGCTATTTGTCCTCAAGCGCTTTCTTCAATACTTGTGGTACTGTATTTGATAGTTTATATCAGCAAACCTAGGCTGTAAATTAATGGACGTTTATGCATTGTGAAGGCCAACAGATATATCATATTCAGGCCGGTGCCAGTTTGCTGAAGGCAATTAAATTGTCTGATCAGTAGAGTGTTGTTATTAGAAACTCGGATGGCTCTGAATATTATGAAGAGCTGCATGTCTTTGTCGGTGTCCCTTGTCTAAACTAATTGTAAATATCATATTAGCTCGGATCATTCTAACGATAGTATATATGCAATCTTTAATTTATCGTGCCCTTTTCATTCTTTAAGCTCAATTTAATATTGCTTCTGCAATTCGGTGATCATCTACAGAATTAAATGTCACTAAGATCTTTGCTAACTCAAAACAACCTGGACTGTGCATGGGCTTGTTAAACAAAATGGGCTCGATCCTCAGCCCCCTATATTGTAATATTCTTCATCGGACTAGTTCTCCAATAGCTAGTTAATTAGTATAAGGTTGTGTATCAGGCAGATCAGTTGTACATCGATCCGGTTTTAAAAGCTAGGCTTATTCGAATTGTCTTCTGAAAATTCACTTCTTTATCAGTCTGCTATTCCTTTAAATACCTCCAGTTATAAACATCAAAACGCCCACAGTTTAAACCCGATATCTATCAAGGCGGCATTTAATACAGAGACAAGAACAGAGAGCTAGCGCAAGATAGAGATCAGAGGTGCAGAATCATTGCAACCTCCAACTTTCTCATTGACCATTTCTAACCCGTACTGCATTTCCTCAAAATATATATTTTCATGTCCTTTTCTTCTTCTGTCTACTCTGTCATTCTACTTTTCTCTTGGGAAATTACCTAAACAAGGCGTGCATTTGGCTCTTTCTGCTTTATGTGCGTACCTAGTACAGCATTAAGTGTGGTTCATGTATGTAGTCACATGCATTCTTTATGCAAAGACACCGGCCCATAGAGTCGAAGCATGCAGTAGATATCATTGGATTTGCAGCCCTAGGGTTACCGAAATTGTTCAGAAGAAACGTCGTTCATTCGCGCACCCTCCGTATCAGTAGATACATAACTAGAAATAGATGTACTGGTCCTCTCACAATATATATAACTAGGACAGACGGGGTTGTTTTCCCATCATGTCATGCATCGGCACATGTTCTTCCGGTGTTTTCGTTAACTCCATGCCTGTAAATGCGTGCTTTGCTGTTGTGTTTTACATTGGTTATGGGAATGATAGTACTTTACGCAAAAATTGGTACTTCTGTGATTAATTAATTAGTAGTGTCCCTCTTTGAAAATTTAAAACTGATACAAATTCAGAAGAAGATCAAACTCTTCATACATTTATAAGAACTTGTGTTGGATGAATATCTTTCTTCCTTCTGGTCTTAGAGGTAATTAATGATCTATCTCTCTTCTCTAAGAACCTAGATATTTCATGTACTCATAAAAGTTTTTATTCTCGACAAGCTGCAGTAGATCAAATATATCTAATTAGTCCAAATAAAACTTAGATATATAGAATCTTAATGAGAATGCATGGTTCAATTATTTCAACAAATAAACTTAGATCTTCACACTCAATAATATAAGTGGATTTTTTTTAAGCAATAATATAAGTGGATTTGGCTGTGCATGCACGTTGATGACATCAGGAGGACTCAATTGGGTACGGAAAAGGCCAAGTTTTGCAAAGCAGGCATCTTGTCCCGTTTTCCATTTTCCTAATGGCAGTTGACATAATTGTGAACAAAAATCCATGTGCCGTTGTCTAATTGCTTTCTCACGTGATCAGAACGTATTGCCTTACCCATTCGATGACCAAATTATTTTCTCTAATTGTTTGCATTGCTGTCTGCATATCATGTACTGTTCAACAACGAATTTGGCAGAAAATGAAACAGTACGTACTTGTGTGTTTTGGGAGATTTTGGAAGCAAACAGTACACATCTTCCATTCACAGAAGAACCTCTTAAATATAAAAGAAGCCTGAGCAGTTGGATTCTTCTCAAGAAGAACTTGAGAAGAACTCAGGAAAAATACCAGGCATTTCTCTTAGAAGGAGCATTTAGCAACTAGGTATAGCTAATTGATATCTTGATCATTATTCTTTTGCATACCTGTGTACTAATCTTATACGTATAATGTAGGTGATTGGAAGAATTAATTAAGGAAGGAGGGATATGGTGTACGTAGGGGTTGATGGTGATCATGCTTGAAAGAAACAGATTGCAACAAAGGAAGCACGACCACATGCTAAAAGTAAAGACATCACATGAGGGGTGCCTTGACTTCATTAGGCAGGGCGGCAGGGACCAGCTAAGCTATCTCCATCAAACCTAAACAAAGGTCCCAATTAGAAGAATTACCCATCAGCCTACCATGATTGGCACATGATGTCCTCCCCCACGCATGATCTCCCCACCAAATCACCATGTGGATTAGGACATTAATAAATGTATATTTTCAAGGTCAAAAAGAAAATTACTAACTTAATAGGAATAAACAATTATGGTCAGAGAGAGAGAGAGAGGCAAGCCAAAGTGATGCTTCTATCTACGTTTACAGAGTTAACATAAAGGACCCGAGATTGTGTGACCATTAAACAAGGGATAGTGCCCGGGCGACCTTAAAAGGTTTATTCAATGTGGGGTAAGTCAAGATTCCATCTTATTACTTTCGCACATGAACTAGCTTAGAGTTATGTTCTCGCATATCTAAGTTGCTTGGTGTATAAGGAAAAAAAAAAAAAGAAGGATCCGAAGCTGGATAGTCTTGCTTTCTAATATATCCTTATATATACCAAAAGACCAGAAAGCGAACAGCATAAAGGCAACATAAATAATTCAGTACGCTTTGGAACGTCCTGCATGTGGCCAGGTCTGGACATGCTAAGAAAGCCTTCGAATATTATAACCCCGAAGGATTATCATCATAAATTTCAAAAAATATAAAAATAAACAATTATATATCATGGTTAGGTGTAGAAAGAAGAATTTTTCTGCAAGATCTTTTTATATATTCTTTAACGCAGTTAGCGTCACTCAACGTATTCCTTCATTTCGCGAGTTTGACAGCTGCAAAGGGTCAAGAACAAATCACAGCATCAAATTGACAGGTCATTAGCCAGACGACCTCAAAGTCATCTAATGCACATGCCAAGTTTTTGCTCACTATTTTGACAATCCCCATCTCGTAGATCGGATCTTCATAACTATTTCAAACTGAATCCCCCACCCGCCAAAAAAAGAAAAAGAAAACCCAAAACCATGTGTGTGAATCTGCAGAGGAGAGAACAAGGTAAGTTCCTATCCTAAGCCACTGGGCCCCGAAAGCCACTTTTTTCTTGTGGAGGTCTCCTATATCGGAATAAATCCCTATAGCATGCAATCTGACAAGCAGTACTATGCTGGTTTTGAAAACCAAGCAGTAAGATATCAAGCCCTTTTAGTCAAATTTGGTAGGATACATGTGGCCTTGTCTAAAAGTTTCTGTGCTGTACGTATGGCTTTACTGCAGAAAGCGCATGCAATTTGTGTGGAGAAGGTTGGAGGGGAATGGGCACTTGGACACAACTGGGTTTAGGGTCAACAATTCAATCTGTCCAGTGGTGAAAATGTGAAGGAACAGAACATGGTTGCGAGGCAAAGTCATGACTGGTAGCCCAATATATTAGTCAGTCACCAGTGGTGTCAGATCCTAACTGTGAAATATATATATAGTGGTACTTCACTTATGGTATCAATCGGAACCTCTTTTTCCGATTGTTGAATTTAAGTAGCACGCAATAATATCTACCGAACCAGACGGTAATTAAAGTTAATGAATGCAGAGACGTTAAAACCCGAAATCTTTTATGCGAACCCCTCTATACCTCTTGTTCTTGTTCTTCTTTTTTGTTTTTGCTTTTTAAGTTTTTCTAGTGGTTCGAAAGTTATGTACGTACATGAAAAGGGAAAGGAAAAAAAAGTTCAGATAAGCCGAACAGTTTCGGCATAATTTAGCGTCTCATATAAGCTCAAATATGTCAAAAAATTCAAGACAATGAATAAAGATCGAAATGAAGTAGAGGAACAAGAATTTTCCGAGAAAAAAAAAACTAAAAGAATAAGAGGAGTCCTGTTATGTGGTAAAGGGAACAGCAGTATGTACATACATTCGTATACATAAGGCTGAAGCTATGGCCGCAGCATACCTTTTAGGATTTTGGGGTCGTTTTTCAGTTACCGCTGCTGGTCCGAGTTTTCGGGGCAAAAGCCTCTAATTTATTTTGTAGGCGGGGGGCGGAATGGGTTATTGTTTCGTAAGTTGATTCAGTTCAGGTCCTAATAGCTAAATGGGCCAGATTTTATAGCAACTCTCAAAAGAGTTGGTGTCTCAAGGGCTTCTGCATAAGCAGGTAAGTGGCAGGCTCCATTTATCACCAGCGCTGGTTCCATTCCAATGCCCCCACACGCTGCAAAAAAAGAAGAAAAATGGGTGTTGTAAGCCGTTAATGCTCCTGCGACACCCGTTTAACAGAATAATCAGCGATGAAGATTTTCTAGGTCCGGGGAATGGGGATAGAGAACGCGGCTACATGCCAGAACGTTCTGTTCGTTTTACCTGGAAAATCCCAGATTCCCCATGTGAACCACACAAAAAGCCATAACGCGCACTAGAGCGGCTAAGATCACGAGTAATTATTATTGACAAGCTACTTTCCCTCCTCCTGTTTACACATAGGCTGTAGATAAGCATGAGCAGCAAGGCTAACGAGTCAACAGCGCTAGCAATTACACGTCTAATTGAACCTTCCATCACAGCTGCTCATTGGAACGTATAGCATCTGAATATTCTTTAAAAAAAAAAAAAAGTATAGCATCTGAATATGAATGAATGTCTCCCTTTTTTATTCTGCGGGGCAAAAGTAATGGTGACAAAAAGATGTCCCCGAGATGAGAGCAGCTCCTCTAAAGGCAATTCAATTAAAGTTCTAAGAACTAGTTTGTTGGACCAAAAAACCAATTGTAGTATTCAACGGAATCCCTGCACTCAACAAGAACGGTCCTTTATTGAATCTCCAGCTCTACTAGTCACTGAAGTGATGGAAGACTGCTCCACGATATAATCAAAGCACAGTCAATGCTGTGCAAAATTCAGCAATTAGAAAATTTAACATGGCAACAACCTACACAAGGCCTGCCCAATGCAAAACAAAGAGACATTATCCTGTAGTTGGTAAGGATTTGAATGAACTGAGAACCTTCTGGTAGAAGTCCCAAGATTTACTTCTTTGAGTGATAGCGCGTTGACCAAATGGGTTTTGCTTTACATACTTCTGTGTATTTTCAGCCACAGCCAATCCCTCCAGATAAACCCGAAGATCGCCACCAGCTCCTGTCACAAGTTGCACTTATTAACATTGACAATGTCTTCAGAAGACATTATCACACACTCCAGAAAAGACTGGTCATCCCAGACAAGAGTACTGAACTTGTTGTACAAGCTACGGGTAGTGACAATCCATTATTTCAATAAAACAGGATATCTAGAGAGTCTTCCTTGGCTGAATATTTTTTTTCCTTTTTCCTTATGTATTCAATCCCATTTAATATGGCAAAAATACCCAATCTGGTTTCCAGTGGATGGGTATCGGTCAAAGCAGAATGACACACAAGACTCACAGTAGATAATAACTCAACCAGTTGATACTGCCTGTAAAAGTATATATCCATATTTACTATATTTGCCACCATGAGGTTCCATTTGCATCATAGAAACAAGTAGGGAGGAAAAAAGATTATCAAGAGTAAGAATTTAGCTTCTTTTATCAAGGATTTCAACAACATTTTATATGCTTTCTAGTTCTTTCTCAGATCCAAACAGATGGTTAAAAAAGGCAGAAAAATTACAGAGGTTTAGAGGTACGGTAATCAGTAGGGGAGGGAACTAGGGTAGTCCATGGGAAACATATTAGCTGGGATCTCACCATACCTCAGGCATTAACATTTGCCACCATGAAAAATAAAGAGACTCCTCACAGAATATTATGGGATATTAAACATTTTGTGGAAAGTGAAAGGCAAACTGTTCAGGTCAGAAGCTGTCTTACCTAATGACTTATCGCTCTTTTTCCGAAACTTGTACGAATAAGGGAAGATTGCACTGTGCAGCTATAAGATGAAAGGTTTACATAACCAAGAGAGAAAGTTAGGGCATGAATTCAAAAGATCGTGACATGTAAATAAGAGCCCTCTCCACAAAACAAAAACAAAAAAGTCGAAAAACCACAAACCAATTAACTTACAGGATTAAGCAAGGCTTTGTAGGGGGAATCATCCAACAATACTGTATTTGATTCATTATAGTCTCCCTTCTTCCATGGAAGATTAGGGTCGTGTTTGTCCCAAATTTTCCTCAGTTCCTTAAAAACCACGGGCTTATGCTTCTCTTCAAGAGTCTTGAATCTTGTAGTAGTGCAGTGAGACAGATCCTGAACGAAAAAAAAAGGCCATGTAAATATGCACAACTAGATGCAAGCAGATCACGGTTTCAAGTTAATATGAGTCGGCAATAGAAAATAAATATTACATGCAACAGTCAACAGCTAGTTGCTCTAATTGACATGCAAGGGTAAAAAAGCGAAGGGCTAAGATAAAAGTGGGCAATATCCACCAGAATGACCTAGATTCTGCATTGCTAGACTCATAAAAATATTTATTTCACCACTAACACAAAAAATTAAAATGAAAAATTAGAAGGCAGACCTTGTCGAGAATCAAAGGAAAAAAGGTGGAAAAGAAAAGCGCATACCCAGCAAAGTAGCAGCTTGTGCTTCATGTCTCCCATCAAATAGTCGACCACTTTTACCACATTTTTCCTTCAGAAAATTAAAGAATAATTGCAATTAATGCTTATTCACGATACTGACTAGCAACAACAACCAAGGCTATTGTGCCACAAAAACGGGTGGAAGCTGTTCCTTTTAGAACATAAAATCAAAGAAACCGATATAACATCAAGCAAAGAGGTAGAAGGGACTCAAGTTAGCATCGGTTGAAGAGTACTTGGATCTTGAGGACCACACGCCCACTTCAAATCTCTCAAAGCAGAATGTCAGGAAATCAAGATAGAAGGGCCTCTTGAAAACTGAAAAAACAAAGCAAATATATAATCACTTTTACAGGACAAAATCTAGCTATATTGAAACTATGGAGTGAAAAAGCAGTATAACATCATTCTCACTTGCCCGTCCTGCAATGTTTATGTCTGATTTTTTATTCTTTGGAGGTGGACGAACTATATCCGCAAGCAGACCATTTAAATCAAGAATAAGAAGCTTTTTCCTGAAATGGCCAACTAGTGCTCGTACAAGAGAAATCTGAGAAATCCCTGAGCAGTTATTCTCCTCATTGCCAAGAGCAAGCAAAACTTGTTTATTTTCATCAGGAGCTGATGAAATAACTTTATCTCCACTATTTTGTTTGTTTAATAGACCTATGGTTTGCATAATATTAGTACATTCATTGTTAATCCAGGAACCTTCTGCAGCCAGCTTTTGACCTTGTCCACTATTGTGCAGTGTATTAGGCTTCTTCTTTCGGCTTCTCCTTCTTTTCTTATTGATCACCATATTCACCTCCACAGGATATTGGGCTGTTTCCATGCGAATCTGGTCAATTCTCGCAACGGCAGGGAATATTGTTGAATCCACACCTAAGATACTATCTTGCATCTCACTCTTGTTCATTGGAAAAGAATTAGTATCAGCAAAGACCTTAGAATTTTCATGTGATAGACTTTGGGATGAATTGATCAATGAGAAAGAGTTATTTTCACCAGTACCCAAAAAACTAACTTTTTCTTCAGTAGTTCTTTGATCTAATGGAATTTGAGTTGTTACTGGGTTCATATGATTCACGATAGAGGGACAACTACCCTCCAAAAATTCTTGAGTTTGTCCACCATTTTGCAATGCATGAGACTTCTTCTTCCGACTTCTCCTTCTGGTTTTCTTTTTACTCATTGGATTCGCAGACACAAGATTTTGGGTTGTTTCTGTACCCACCTTTTCAATCCCAGCAAAAGGAAGGCCCGCTATTGAATCTACTCCTAGAATAACATCTTGCTGTATTTCACTATTGGCCATTGAAAAACTATCTGAACCGATGAAGACCTCATGATTCTCATGTGACAAAATTTGTGAAGAATCAATCACAGCAAAGGAAGTAGTTTGATCAACACCAAGAGAAATAAGTTTTTCTTCACTATGTCTTCCCTCTGATAGTCTTGGTGACGACATTACACTCATATCATAGTTGCTAGTTTCATGACCTTCCCCTGGCACCTTTTCAGCCAGTCCACTATTTTGCAGTGCCTTAGGCTTCCTCTTCCGACGACTTTTCGATTTCTTTTGACTCACCACATTCACTTCCATAGGATATTGTACCGTTTCCATGCCCATCTGCTCAACGTTAGGCAAGGAAGGGCGTAGTATTAGATCTACTCCTAAGGTAGTACTTTGCACTTCGCTCTTGGCCACGTAAGAAGAATTAGCATTGTCAAAGACCCTATAATTTTCATCAGATAGACTTTGGAAGGAATCCTTTACCGGAAAAGAATTAATTCCATCAGAGTTTGTATGGTTAGTGCCAGTCAGGCAGCCTTGGTCTGGCACATTTTTAGCTTGTCCACTATGTTCCAAAACCTTCGCCTTCTTCTTCCTACTTCCCCTTCTCTTTTTCTTCGAATTCATCATATTGTCTTCGAAAGAAGTTTTGGTTGCTGCAATGTCAATGTGTTCAATCCTAGCAAAGGAAGGGGATAGTGTTGAACTTACTCCTATGATACCATCTTTCACTTCACTCTTGGTTTTGAGAAAAGAATTTGCATTGCTGCAGATATCAAACTTATTGGGTGCATAATTTGTCCCCGAACAACAATTAACTTCATCAATGCCCGATGATATAGTTTTTCCTTCATCTGATTGACTCAGTGTTGACAAAATACCAATATCGTTGGTGCTAGTCAAGCACCCTTCCTCTGGCAGCTTTTGAACTTGTCCGTTCTTTTCTACTGAATAAGTGTTCTTCTTCCGACCTCCGCTTCTCCTCCTCTTTTTACTCACCGGATTCAGTTCCGAAGGATTTAGGGTTGTTCCCATGCCTGTTTGGTTAATTCTAGCAAGTGGAGCAGACATTGATGAATCTACTCCTATGATGGTATCCTGCACTTCAGTCTGGGCCATTGAAGAATTCCTGAAGACTCTATAACTTTCCTGTAAGGATCGTTTCCTATTAGTTGCCTTAACTTTGTCTGATACCACATGCTTTACTGGATCCTTTATCATTCACTTTGGGTAATATCCCCTGCATGGACATTTGAAAATGGATTGAAATGAGATGAGAAATGCCACCCACACCTCAACCCCCCCCCCCCCTCAAAAAAAAAAAAATAGTCCTATTTTTTCTTTGAAGGATATAACCAAAACAAAACATAAAGAAACAGGCAAACAATAAAAGACATGCAAGGCAAATTTATATATCTATCAGGATCGAGAAACCTGTAGATAACTATATCTACAACTTATTATCTTGCTGCAGGAAAGACAGGAACTATAATCTGCCTGAAAACTTTCAAGAAAAAAATGTATGGGAGAACAAGTGTTTGAAACCAAAGATTTCAGTCACCAACAAATCTCCTTTATATGTACCATGAGGTACACCAGAGCTTATTTACCAAAGGAATTCTAACTGTTTCCCATGTAAGATGAATATTGAATTACTAGGGATCAAGCATATTCTTGAATGTATCAACTTATGGACTCCAATCACGGCACCATCTGGAAAAAAATAACCCTTGCGGGTGATTCTATCAAAAAGCTCCAGTTACACTAAATGTTTTGAGTAGCCAGGAATCTACAAGAAAGTTATGCATCTGTTGACCTACAGGCTCCAAAACATAAAGCTGCCACTTTTTAACACCTTGGGGCTGTTGTGAATAACGAACTGCTAATCAAACTTCTTACTCGTTGACCTCTTTTTAGTTGTAGCTTTCTAGTTACCCTCCCCATGTAAATTGCCACTATAAAAATGGCAAGCAAATCTAAGTGACTTTCCATGCCTCATAATTGGATACTCAAGCAGCTAAACGCAAGCAGTTACAATGCGTCTCTGCCTAGTTGGGAGTTTTTTTCATTGCTTTTCATCTTAAATATCAGAATTCCCGAGTCCAAATTACTCACTTTAGGTAACTAAACTTCAGGTGATTATGAAAGGTTGTCACTCCTCTTCTTTCTTTGAAAAAGGGGAAGAACGGGGTAAAATATCACATACGGGAGTATAAGTAGGACGTAAATTCCAGGCCCACAAATCGTTCAAGAGCAGCTACTCTGGATAGTATGCTACTTCTTTGGAGACCTCGTACCAAACGGAAGATTCCGCGATAAAGCTGCTAGTACCAGGTGAATTCATATCGGCCAAATGGAAGGGTGGGACAAGGTAGAAACGGATATAAAAAACCCCACAAATCCCAAAAGTAATGCAAAACAAATCAGCAAACAGAAACCAGTAGACTCTGGACGGTGGAAAACCAAGGAAAAAGGGGGAAGAACCTTGAACAGAATGTCACCATTTTTCTCCTCAAATTTCCTTAAAACAAAGCTGTTGCCTTAGTTGTGAACGGTTGAGCTAAATAAAACTTCATTTTCTGGTGGGTTATATCCAGTTCCAACTACGAAAATTCTTTGTAGACGTTCAAATGCTCAGAGTTAAGAGAGAGAGCTCTGACCTATGTGATTCCAATGCCGTTACCGGTGTACGCGCACTCCTGAGTTTGAGTCTTTGAGAGGCTTGGAGCCTGGAGGGATGACGGTGGGGTTTTTCCGTTCCTTTCTTGAAAGGTGGGATTGGGTTTCTGGCTCAAACGACGACGTTGGTTTAAACAGAAAGGTAGCATAGCAGCGTATGTCCCGAAGCTGTTACTCGGTCGGGCTGGGCCAGGTTAATTGCAAGACTACGAAAAGGGAAATACCTCGAACTCGAGCCCATTCCAGCCTAACTTGGGCTTGCTTGCGATCTCCAAATTGAGTTCGAAATTTGGATCCGATGGCCTAAATTGATTCAATTTGCGAGAAATGGGCTTAAACACAGTGATACCGAATTAAATTGCCAGAGAAGAACTTGCAAAATAATGTGCTATTGGACTAAAAGTACTAACATCTGCCACTGAATGTTCCCACTAATTAATCTCTAACCGGAGGTAGTGGTCATCCTTCTCTTCAGTGGACTGAAGGACCCCTGGAAGATTTGGACCACGTGAGATCAATTAGCACAAGCAGAAGTTTTGGTTGAGGCACAACAAATAATATACAACAAAAAGACATTGATACGACAAAGATCATCTGCTTAAACTAAGAAATTGTTTCACAGCTTTTTTCTGGGCTTTCTTTACCCTCAACCTTAGCCCTGCCATCAACTTGATGAGCACATTTTTGTTGTCAGTTTTTAAATGAGCTCGAATCCTTTAAAAGTCGAGCATGCCAAAGTTCGACTCTACATGTTACTCTGCAAGAAGATCACTGGGATCAGGTGCATATCATGCATCCCATGATTATTCGTCCACATGCTTGTATAGATAAATCTCCAGTCCTTAAACCCACTGCGGAGTTGCAAAAATAATATGCTTTTGTTATGATGCCCATTGCATTCCTTTCAGTTGCAAAAGGCCTGATGGAATCAGAAGAGGTGGTCCCAAATCTATAAACCTGCCCTCTATATCAAATTTCCATTTGGGTCAGGAAAATTTATCAATTTACGCGTCCTAATACCCCCCCTGTTCAGACCCAATAAAGAGGCGGAGCTCGAGCAATTGAAGAAGCTTGTGGTTGAGTTCAAAAAAACCCCTCCAATATGGCTTAGCCATCTTTATGCCAATCTAATCGACAAGTTAGTGCTATTAATAAACACCAGTTCTAAGTGAAGCTCAAACAATAGACGGGAAAAGGGAGAACAGTTTGAATTAATCACGAGTAGATTTTGCACAGTTGTAAAGTGATACGAGGCATGGGTCGCAATTAAAGTCTATAGTTTACAACCGCTGCTTTCCACCACCCATACCTTGCTTAAAGGGTCATATGCCATTAAAGAAACATATGAACATTCACGACCGAACCAGCCTTTTGTGGGATCTTCGCAGAAATAAACATCGTATAACAACCAAGCAAAAAAAAAAAAAAAAAAAAATGAACCTACTCATCTACCTATCCAACTTCAAAAGAGACGTAAAACTTTTTCTGAAAAAAGGAACCTACCCATCTGCCTAGATAAGCCTTTTTCTGATGCGTCTATTCAATTGTAAAATGTTTTTAGTTGCTGGTACCGTCGGCCTCTTATTCAGAGTAAAATTAAATAGCTTGCATCCATGGGGATTTGTTCTAAACAAAAGGATTATTACTTGGAAAAGTTTTGGGAACGTCAACCACAAATGCAGCTGCGCTCAAGGTTAATAATACGTCCCTGAGAATTATCTGCCAGCATATTCGTACAATTCAGTGAATCAAAATCTATCAATTATCATCGACCTACTTTGTAGGATTGGTTTGTCTGCGACCTCTGCAATGCAGACTAGATTGACAAGGCTTCTGAACCTCCACCAACTACATTAATTTGAGGGTCCATTTAGATCCGTTTCGAGAGGGAACAAAACCTCGTCTTCTTAGGTCCCTTACCAACCTATTGAAACAAATAAGGTATAAAGAAAATCCCATCTTTTTCTGATCGTAAGAAAGCCCCCTCTGCAAGGTTATATTTTGATCAATCACTGAAAAATAAGCTGCATTTTCTTTGATTTTGCGCTGGGTTATATGTTCGTATTTGTCTTCCCCTCCCCAAAAGAAAGTCGTCTTCTTGACTTAAAAAGTAGATTAGACAAGTGTGTTCTTTTGTCAAGCTTAAAGCGACGAACGATACAAGTCCGTGTTAAAAGCTCTGACACAAGAATGCAGCATTTGCTTTTCTTTTCTTTTTCTTTTTTTTTTCGTAATCTGCAGTAGTTGCTTTCCAGTCTCGAAATGGGAAGTATTTTTGGGTTTACGAGGGAGATCTATCGAAAATATCCTTCTCCTCGATAATAAAGGGATTCAGTTAAATAAGTTCTCTCCCCCATCTGCTCCTTTTCTCAGAGCTACTTTTTAAATAGAAAAATATTTTTCCATTCGGATATTTAAAGATGATAGCGGATGCCTAATGACCATATACTATTGCAACGAAAAAGCCTGACCACTTATAACAAAGATGCCCTGAATAGCTACCATTCTTACCCACTGAGATTCTTATCAGGAGAGGTACTTAGCGAACAAATGGGTCTGTTGGTATTCTCTTAGAAGGGATGGAAGTTGGAACTATAACAAAGGACCAAGTGATAATTACTTTGACTTTGAGAACAAGAGAAGTGGGCCGTCAATGTTCACTTAAATTAATCAACATCCACTACCAAACTAGGAACCGATTGATAGTGGATTTAAGTGAGAGCCGAAATTTCTAAGATTGGTCTCACTCTTAATAGAAAATAAGCTTCTTCTAGTGTGACTTTTATTTGCCCAAGTTTTAAGAGATATTCTTAAAATTTTGCAGATTTTTTAGATATTAAAATTTATTTAAGTTTTGTGAAACTCGAGAAAGTCACCCATTGACAACGATCCTATATAACACGCTCTGGAGTATCCCGAACCCATCCTCTACCAGCCCCACTCTCTTCCTTTGACCCTCGACTTCGCCACAATTTTCTCCCAACTGAAAACTCTCTCTCTCACCCTCACCCTCTGTGCTTGGGTGTGTGAGCGTCTTTGTGCTGCTCTACATGCACCACCAATGGGCAACCTCTGCGCCTGCCTTGCACCGAAACCAGTGAACGAGAAGAAAACGACAAAGCGGCTTGGGAACCCACCAGCAGTCTCCTCCAATTCCAGCAACCGCTGGACCCGGCTCCGATCCTCTCGTAAAGAAAAATTCGACGACGCTTTAATTCAAGAACAAGCTCTCGCCGCCGCTACCATCATCTTACAGCAGCACAACGGTTCTCTCCCGTTCGATCGGTCCGCTTCGCTCCGATACCCGAATTCGGGGTCCAAGAAGAGCCAGCTGCCCAGGAGTTCAAGCTCTAGGGCCCGGTCACTTACCGACCCTCTGCTCCAGCCTCAACAGCTTGTTAATCAGGTTCGGGTCTGTGCGAGGCTCTTTTGGAACTTTTTGAAAGCAATCAAATTGGATGCTATAGTCCTAATATAGAGAATCATAAAGTTAATGCGTGATTTCTGTTTCTGCGTTATTTGGTTCGCTTGAGGTGGAAGTGTTACTTGTGGAATTGATGGTACAGAACGGTTGTGATGCTGAACTTTCTTGTGTAGTGTTTAGTTTATGATGATCAGTCTGAGACTTTTTGTTTTCTCTCGCCAGAATGGGAAAAAGAAATATGATCACTCGAAAGTCTACGCTTTGCTTCAGTGGTTATTTGCCTTTGCCGTTTATGTTTAGATGTATATATGCGCCTCAGCATGTTTTATGCACAATGCGTGTGTTGCATCTTTCCGGCTCTCTTTATAATTGATTACTGTGGTACTATGTGAACTAGAAGATGTTGTCTTCTAGGTGATCAATTTTCTTATCTAGATAGGTTATAAGACTTCTGGAATGTGAATTTACTATTTTGAGTATATTCTTGAGTTACCATATATGGGATGCTCTGGTTTTAAACGGCGGGACAATTTTCTTGGGAAACTGACTATCACCACTGTTCTTAAGTCTATACTATTTTGGGTCATATTCAAAATCTCGCAAAGCTTCCTGCTCTCTCAGCTGCAGGTTGGAAATAGTTTATTGGAGGCATGTAATTCTGGATTCATTTTGATCAGCCTATTTTCTTCATTATAGCGAGTGAAGGCTATTGCCTATTGGCAAAAATTAATTCTTTGTAAAAACCGTTACCTGACCTATATATCAGCATTACAAGTACCATTAATTATGCTATGGAACCATCATTTTACTTTTTCCTGTCTTAATTTACTTCAGGAAATCATGCAGTAGTATGTTGTGATATCTAACGTAAGGTTTTTAGTCCAATGTTATAGAGATTAGGCAATATTTACATGCTACCAGATGCAAGTTTAAAGCTCTGATTTTAATCTATGGTTTTAATTGGTATCTTGCTAATCTTGGTGAAAAACATTTTCAGCTTCTATCATTTTAATTGCTTTGTATGCCTAAGTATGTTTCCCTTTGACAGGATATAAAGCTTGATGATCTAGAAACAAACCGTTTTGTCCTTGTCCATGGAGGTGGATTTGGTGCTTGGTGTTGGTATAAAACTATAGCACTTCTAGAAGAAGGTGGTTTCAAAGTATCTGCCATAGACTTGACCGGTTCTGGGATTCATGTGTATGATTCGAACAGCATTACGAGTCTTTCACAATATGTGAAGCCACTTACTGATTTTCTTGAAAATCTTGCTAACGGCGAGAAGGTTCTTTTTCTTTTTATTTGATTTTATCTATCGTTTTTACGTGTCCACAAGCATTGTTAGAAGCACGAGATGCACTTCAGGAAGGTCTCCTAGAGCCTAGGCTCGAAGTGCAAGCACATGGCTGATTGAGGTAAAATGCATATTTTCAAACGTCACCTGCAATAACTTTTGACAGAGCATGTCAAAGGGCTGAAGAAGGGGAAAAAACCCAAACAATGAACAAGGACTGAAAGCAGAGTCCTGACCCAACAAAAAAAGCAGAATAATTTAGAATTTAGTAAACATTGTCGTTTTCTTGAATATATAGCTCTGTATGACTCTATCGTGTTTTTGAAATTTATGCAGGTGATCTTGGTGGGACATGATTTTGGTGGGGCATGTATATCATATGCAATGGAGTCTTTTCCTTCCAAAATTTCAAAGGCTGTTTTTGTTGCTGCAGCCATGTTGACTAATGGACAAAGTACTCTTGATATGTTCTCCAACCAGGTTTCCCCTCATTCTAATATTTGGATTTTAGAAATACTATTATCAAAATTTCTTTGTTCAACTTACTTGCTTCCTGTTCAGAAGTAGCGTTTCTCCCTCCACACTCTTGAATTTACTGTCAGGGGCCGCTTATGGCACCAAGGGTTTTTTTTTTTTTTCCCCAAAGTGGCACTGAGGTTTGTTGTCATGTACAGTTGAGCTTTCGTTGGGTTATTATTACTAATGTATATCAACCCCAAACTTCCTCGAGCAAACCGGCCTACACCTGGGGGGTGAGGTGGGGAAGGGAGTATGGAGACAAGAGAGAGAGAGAGAGTGAAGAAATCTTGCTTTTGCCCTGATGTAGTACTCAAACCTTCATAGAATAGTATTATATCCCAGCTCAACTAGACCAGGAAGAAAAGCTTGGGTTCAGAACTAGTTCTGGCTTGAGTATATGGTGTGTGCCTTGTGCCTTATGAGCCTGTCACTGTAAGGAGTGCGCCTTGGCAAGTCCAGAGGTGCAGACTTTAAGGAATGTTAACCAATATCTGATTCCTGCATTTCTTTTATGATAAGTTTGTTTGAAAAATAATATGTTATTTGCCATCTTTGATGAAAGAAGTTTAGGTATATAAGTTGTCTGGGTTGAAATTGGCTGATATGTAAGTCAATTGCAGGCAGGTTCCAATGATCTAATGCGACAGGCGCAGATATTTTTATATGCAAATGGGAATAATCAACCTCCAACTGCTGTTGATCTAGATAAATCATTGTTGAGGGATTTGTTATTCAACCAAAGTCCTGCTAAGGTACATTTACTGTTCATATAATAACGAAAAACTGGTGTTGTCTTCAATTACCTTAGAAAATCGGATTGGTTAACAGGATTGTAAAGTTCGAAGAAGCTGCTTTTTCATAGATTGTTAGTAAATTGTTTTGACATAAGAACCTATGTACTCGTGGAGAAGTGTGTGAATTTTCTTACTCCTATGGTTCATATTATGTTGACTAGATCCTCAACAAGTACGATTTAAAAAAGCCTCCCTGCAGGAACAAAACAAGGATTGAGAACTTGGGGGGTGGGGGGGGCGCAAAGAAAAATAATTTTTGGGGTAGATTTTTTTATGTTATTTTGGGAGAGCTGGGGGGGAGGGAAGCATGGCCCCCGCTCTACTCCCCCTAGCTCGTTCCCTGACTCTCTGTATGTTGTACCTCTGAATAGGTTACGTCTGTGTCATTTGCTGCTTTGCAAAGTTGATGAAGGATTCCCTACTTATCTTTTCTGGATGAATAACAATGATAAAGAGACATAAAGTACCACGTTAGCATATCTTGGTTGGGTCTTAGCAATCATTGATCTTTGCTAGCGTGGGCATTGAACCAATTGAAAGTCGTAACAATATGATGAATATTTCTCTTCTCAATGATTGGTGGTAATAGGCCCAGTTGGCCAGTTTTTTTACTGGTTTTGAAGTGGATGTTCTAGAAGGCTGTCTATTTGTTCCTGTTTTAGAAGTCATCTGCTCGGAAGTTTGATATTTGGTTCATTCTAGAAAATTTGCCATGGTATTTTCTTGTTCATCTGTTCCTGGGGCAGAGCTTTGTTTGGAGTGAATGCCTCCTTCGCCCTTCTGTACAGGCCATTCTTATTGAAGTGGCAAACACTAATCTTGTTAAATTCTGAAATTACATCTCTCTCTCTCTCCTCTTTTTTTTCCTCAAACCTCCTCACTTACTATCATTCTTGCTGATTCCTTTGTGTTTCTCCCATTGTAGGATGTTGCTTTGGCGTCCGTTTCGCTGAGACCAATGCCCTTTGCACCAATTTTGGAGAAGCTCTCTCTTACTGACATGAAATATGGATGTGTGCGGCGGTTCTATATAGAAACTCCTGAAGACAATGCCATCCCAATTGCTCTCCAAGAGAGCATGATAGACTCAAGCCCCCCAGAACGGGTATTTCGGTTAAAAGGGGCTGACCATTCACCCTTTTTCTCCAAGCCTCAAGCCCTACACAAATTGTTGGTAGAGATCTCAAAGATCCCCTCAACTTAAAAATGAGACTTGGAGGTAGATGGCGTTTAGAGATTTCTCACTGCGTAAAGTTCTACTGACTTGATATAGGAAAACTACTGCATTCATTAATGGTTGCAGTCGCACCATGACAGAGTTGCATGTACTCATGTAAATGCCCGTAATGTTGAAAAGAAAAATCTCTGTGGTGCTTCAAGCAGAACATACATGTATTCAAGATTTTCTTGTTGGATTTTCTTTCCAAGCAAGAGATGTTGATGGTCATGCTAAATTCTTTGGGAATAGTAACGTGGTGTCAAGTAATTTTTCTGCAGTTGCTTAGAAGAAAAAGAGTATTTTTTTTTCTGTAGTGTTGTTGCATTGTTATTATCTTTTAGTTTGTATGAAATCTAAAGCAAGGTGTGGTTGTCATCTTCATGCCCCTTGGCAGATCTGAGTTGTTGCTTCCGGCGAGGTGCAACCATTGAAATGTGTATGAACTATAAAGCATTTCCTAAGATTAAAGCATTTAATCCCTCTGTAGCTAAAGGTACTTGAACCGTTAATGTATGAACTAAGAAGAAATTTGTAGTTTTACCTGGTTTGCTTGAAATTACATTTCAGAATATTTTTGTTCTTGAGTTTATTTTTTAAAGTCTCCTACAGTTTTGATGATCGTAACTGGAAGAAAATTTGGATTTTCCTAGCTTGTGAACCAGTGCCACAAAGCATTTGAGCCAATTGGCTCAGCAAAGATGCCCAGAAAGAAATCAAAATGGAAGAATCGGCTAAGCAAACTCCCTATGTATTGAAAACTTTCATTAATTATGGTATAATTTGGATAACGGTTGCAACTTGACTACCAAAAAAAAAAACTTGTGATATTGAAGAATTCCACTTGGAAATTATTTCAGTACAATACGAACTTGATAGCGGGTTTTCAGCAAAAAAAAAAAAAAAAAGAACTTGAATAGTGGGTCTTTCTGTTAAGGAATGACCCAGAATCATGTTCCAACTCCAATCTATCTCTATGAAAACTGTTTCGTCCGAGAGATGTTCTCAAGAATCTCCATCAATTCAGTTAAAAAAACAAAAAACAAGAAGCTACTCTCCACCAAAAAGGCTATTCTTCCGTTCTCTCGCATGTATATAGACTGCACCCCAACCCCCCTGCAATGCACCCAAGTGGCGTAATCTTTTTGTTCAAGACATTCTAGGTCTACTGGTCCTTGAAGGTACACACAAACATAGACACTCCAAAGCATGTGTCCACATGCTTGATACCCGAGACTTTTCTGGAAAGGTCTTCTCCATTAGCTACACTCACCCCTTCCTAGTTGGCTTTCCTTTGGCCCAGCAGCAAGCAAGGATAAACGTAGAAGCAAAGTGACCAGGGTCCCTCCTAATGTATAGGAAGAGAGTAGAAAAATGTAACATTTTCTTTGAAATCTAGACTCATTTGTTTTTGTTTTCTTGTTTTCTAAGCAATCTAAACACATTTGTTGCACACAGGTTCAAAACTCTTTTGAGCCGGTGGTGGAAGTACGAATCGTGTGACTAATTTTGGATAAGGATAATTATACACATCCTATCCTAACATCAATAGCTTAAAAATTTACACATTTCCTTTACTCGTTTTTTCTTTTCTTTTTTTTTGAAACGACGTCCGATGAGATGAGCGCTACACAGATGCGCATACAAGGACCTGTCAATTCGTACGTAATCCGCATTATAATGCTTTTGCGAGTGCGTATTGTTAGTCTCCCAACGACCGACCACGATGTTCGTTTGAAAGGAATTTATAGAATTTTAATAAAATTATAAATATTTGAATTATATTAAAATTATATTGATATGTGTATAAATTATTAAAAAAGATTGATATTTATAAAAAGGCTAATAAAATATTGTATTAAAATATGTATATTTTGTGATATTTGGATTATAAATATAAAAATAAGATGTAAGTTTTAAAAAAAATAGACAACCAAACATGTCTCACATGAGTATCGGTTATGTTGGTTTTGAATCTCAAACGTTTTAAAAATTTTTTCACAAAATATTTTTAAAAAATTTTCATAATATTTTTAAAAAATTTTCATAATATTTTTTTTTTATCAATTTTAATAATTTTTTTACAAATTTCAATAATTTTTATAAATTTTAATAATTTTTAACAAATTTTTTTATAAACTTCAGCAACATTTTACAAACTTCAAAAATACAAACATAACAAATATTTTCGAAACCAAGACAAACCTTCCCGTAACTTTCCCAAGGCCGGCCCCTTCGATCAAAACAAGCAAAAGCCAGCTCAGACATGGACCACGTCAATGTTTTGATACAAAACAAGAAACAAAATCAACAGACAAGAGTCTATCCAAACTCTCTCGCTTTCCCTCCCATCAGTTTTCTTTCCTTGGTTGGGTGCAGTTGCTTCTCATTCTGCTTGCTTTGCTTCAAATTTGTGTCCCGAAACGAAAGGTACGAAAACTAATCCCCACCACTCCGTTAAGCATGAAAACTCTGAGCCTCTGCTAAGAAGAAAAAAAAACTTCAAAACTTCAAAGCTCAGAAGTCAGAAGTCAGATCCCATCCTATTTTAGCAGCGTATGTCGCACTTCCTTATTGCTCTTCCACATTTTTTTGTTTCAGGCATGTGTTTCTTCTAAACTTCTGCGTCTCATTTTCGTTCGATTTATGAATACATTATTCGAATGTACCCGTGTGTTGTAGAGAGAGAGGCGCTGCCTTCTCTCTAGAACGTTCTCTCCCCCAGCCCTAGTCCCCTTTCTCCCTCGATTTTTCGGCGGCCGGAGGAGCTCCGGCCCCCCTCCTCCACTCCCTCTCTCTCTTCTTTTCTTCTCCTTTTCTGGCCCTTTTTCTTCTCCCCGTCTCCTTTTGTTCGGAATCGTGAAGGTTAGATCCCGGCGTTCCTGTGCATCATCGGTGGGCACAGCCTCGCCAGTCACCTTGTACTCCTCCTGACGAGTTCAGCCGCTCCAGTCCGGTCTCCGTTGGGGGCGCGTGGATACTCACGCGCCCCACGCGCCGACTGTGGTTGTTCGATTCCGGTTTTGGCCTTGTTTCTTGGTTTTTGCTGTTGGATGTGTTGGCCCTGTGTGGCCCTTGTCTGCTTTATTTTTTTTTTTCTGTTGGTTGTGTTGGCCTCGCGTGGCCTTGCTTGTTTCCGGCTCCTCGGTGGGCTTCTCCAATCCTTATGGATCTTTTAAGGCCCTTCGTCGGGGCTTGCTGTGTCCAGGTTGTGGCGCTGTATCTACTTGGCTACTCTAGGTTCCGGTAGTTCTGTCTACCATATCCGGCCACCGCTCCCACTGCCTAGCATGGACATATAGTGATTTCTCCGATCTCTTTTGGGATCTGCCGGTTTATTTCTGACCCAACAGTTTGCGTGACTTATAAAAATAAAATAAAATGAATGCGTTATTGGTACGTGATGTCTATCATTTGTTTCGCTTGTATTATCCCAATAAGACATGAGGTTTTTCTTTTGTGGAATATGGTCCGAATATGCATTATTTTGCCCTACTGCTAGTTGGTTGCGTGTACTTGATTGATGATTTCGGGATTTTGACACGAATCCATTGACCTGATTAAGCTTTTAGTCATCTCGCCGATCTTTCTTTGTGTTAGTTACACGTGCATTGAGTGGGTCTTGAACGCTTGCCATCACCTTCTCTGTTGAAGGAATTGCTTTTTAGATTTAGGTTGTACAAAGGGTGAGAATGACCCAAATTATACGTTTGGATTGCATGGATGTGTAGGTTCCATGTGTTTAGAATATAGAAAAAAGAGGCTTCCTCAGCTGGATATTGGGATATGAGAATTAGGAATTGAGATAGAGGGAGAAGCTATGTTTGCCATATTGACGTCTGTCTTACCTGGTCGCCTTGCAGCGAGCTACTGGTTGAATCTCTATTGGGTATCTGAAGGAGAAGAAAGAGACGTAGGAAATTCAGAAGGTCATGGCTGAAGATAGAGATTATTACTATCAACTGTCAACAAATTCAGAAAGTCCTGAATTTTTTTTTGTATTCAGCCTGAAAGAATCAGATCGAGTGAAGGGAAGATGGAAAATTGCTTGCAGACTGGCGTACCAGTCTATTATGTGATTTAGTGTGGCGAGTGTTAGTTTTCTCATCCAGTCTTGGCGTCCACTTACCAATGTTGACCTTCAAAATTCTGATATTGGATTAATTTTGTAAGCTTTGTATGAAAATAGTAAACTAATCAATAAACAAACCTTGCTCTGTCTCTTAATTTTGTATGTGTGTGTACAAGCATGTGCATTAACCATATGTGAATCAGTGAATGGAGGCAAAGGCAGTGAGTTCACCTAGTTAATGGGAGAGTAATTTATGATGCTTTATGTGTGTAGTATGTGCATTTGTGTTCACTTCTATATGCGCTAAAGCAAACTTTATTTTGAAGTCTCAATGTTCTTATCGTTGGAAATTATTTTCAGTTAGGATATCTGACTGAAGAAAAAGGACAAAATGGGCCGTGGAGTCAGCGCTGGTGGTGGACAGAGTTCTTTGGGCTACCTATTTGGAAGTGGAGAGACCACCGATAATGCCCAAGTTGCTCGGAAAGAAGGGTCACCAGCAAATAATCAGCCTTCCATAAAAACTTCTCCTGCTTCACAACCAATTGCTAAGCAGATTCCAGCAGGTGTACACGGGCATCTTACTAACAATTACTTCCGGTCCGAGGGGCAGAACTGTGGCAACTTTATTACGGTATGATCCTAGTACTCATGCGTGTCAACATAACTGCATTAGTTTGTCATTTGTCCCCAATGTTTTAGCTGGGTAGATTTAGAGAAGGTAAAAGATCAGAAATCAGAACCCTCTCTTTGCATTTGGTGTCCTATAGAAGTAAGGCCACTAAATCTAAAAGGTGCCAAAGTGCGTCCAACCTGGAAATTGTCCAATAAGTGAGTTTGTATGTCTGTGCATGCCAGATGAGTTGGCATGTCTGGCATATGAAATGTAGGGAAGGTGCTGATCAAGCAGTATCTGCACTGCGTGTGTCTGGTTTCATGGACTGCTCCAGACAATTTTTGTTATATTTTAGAATGGAAAACAGTGTAAAAAATTGGTTTGGCAAAATAGTGATATGTATCATAGACCCAGGTCAAAACTTTCGGTTACATTCATTAGCAAGCTACATACCTTATCACTATCAGGGGGCTGCAGATACTCCCGATGCTAAAATTCCCAATTGCTAGACTTGGTACAAAGGTGATTTAAGGGCATGAGTTATTTTCCCTTAGATGTGCTACCAGGGCTCTTCTAAGTCTCATGGTCGTAATTCTGTGATAATGTTGAAGTTTTCCAAATGTGGGTGCAGGATCGGCCATCTACCAAAGTTCATTCCGCCCCGGGTGGTGGATCTTCCCTTGGATACCTCTTTGGTAGTGATGGGAACTGATGTCTTTGATCCTCAACAATGCTTTGGCCATGCACCAAGCAGATATAATTCACTACTGAAAAATAGTATCTCTATCTGAAAAACAAGAATTTTTACTTGTTCCCGGCACAGTTTAATGTATAATTGCCATGATGGAATTCGTGTAGTTGGAGACACCTGGACAGGGATTTCAAATCAAAGGCTCGTTTCTTATTAAGTATTTGATCTATTTATCCCTTCCCAATCATCACCAAGGCCTCCTTTGCGCCATTGCCCGCTAAAAGAATGGAGCCCATAAACATGCCAGGTGGCATCGTGCTAATGGAGAAAACTAATCTGCACTCAGGCTGTCACCCCACAATAACCAAATGCTAAAATAAACACATGATTCGCAGAGATGGAAGAGTTCGATATTAGAGTGTTTGTAATGCGAAAGACAGCTCTATCGAACCCATTTTGGTACCTTTCACCTAGAGGGATCAAGCGTAAGCTTCTTTCGTTATAACTGAAAGTGAGTCAGACAGTAATTTGGAAGTGGAGAGACCACCGATAATGCCCAAGTTGCTCGGAAAGAAGGGTCACCAGCAAATAATCAGCCTTCCATAAAAACTTCTCCTGCTTCACAACCAATTGCTAAGCAGATTCCAGCAGGTGTACACGGGCATCTTACTAACAATTACTTCCGGTCCGAGGGGCAGAACTGTGGCAACTTTATTACGGTATGATCCTAGTACTCATGCGTGTCAACATAACTGCATTAGTTTGTCATTTGTCCCCAATGTTTTAGCTGGGTAGATTTAGAGAAGGTAAAAGATCAGAAATCAGAACCCTCTCTTTGCATTTGGTGTCCTATAGAAGTAAGGCCACTAAATCTAAAAGGTGCCAAAGTGCGTCCAACCTGGAAATTGTCCAATAAGTGAGTTTGTATGTCTGTGCATGCCAGATGAGTTGGCATGTCTGGCATATGAAATGTAGGGAAGGTGCTGATCAAGCAGTATCTGCACTGCGTGTGTCTGGTTTCATGGACTGCTCCAGACAATTTTTGTTATATTTTAGAATGGAAAACAGTGTAAAAAATTGGTTTGGCAAAATAGTGATATGTATCATAGACCCAGGTCAAAACTTTCGGTTACATTCATTAGCAAGCTACATACCTTATCACTATCAGGGGGCTGCAGATACTCCCGATGCTAAAATTCCCAATTGCTAGACTTGGTACAAAGGTGATTTAAGGGCATGAGTTATTTTCCCTTAGATGTGCTACCAGGGCTCTTCTAAGTCTCATGGTCGTAATTCTGTGATAATGTTGAAGTTTTCCAAATGTGGGTGCAGGATCGGCCATCTACCAAAGTTCATTCCGCCCCGGGTGGTGGATCTTCCCTTGGATACCTCTTTGGTAGTGATGGGAACTGATGTCTTTGATCCTCAACAATGCTTTGGCCATGCACCAAGCAGATATAATTCACTACTGAAAAATAGTATCTCTATCTGAAAAACAAGAATTTTTACTTGTTCCCGGCACAGTTTAATGTATAATTGCCATGATGGAATTCGTGTAGTTGGAGACACCTGGACAGGGATTTCAAATCAAAGGCTCGTTTCTTATTAAGTATTTGATCTATTTATCCCTTCCCAATCATCACCAAGGCCTCCTTTGCGCCATTGCCCGCTAAAAGAATGGAGCCCATAAACATGCCAGGTGGCATCGTGCTAATGGAGAAAACTAATCTGCACTCAGGCTGTCACCCCACAATAACCAAATGCTAAAATAAACACATGATTCGCAGAGATGGAAGAGTTCGATATTAGAGTGTTTGTAATGCGAAAGACAGCTCTATCGAACCCATTTTGGTACCTTTGAGATCAAGCGTAAGCTTCTTTCGTTATAACAAAGTGATCGAGTAATATTTTAGTCCCAAGTTCAGATACCCCAGCACTCGTTACGAGAGTGCAGGGTATAACAAGTCTTGCCCGATAAATAAAAAGCATTCGAGTGTGATTGGTACTTGTAGACTAGTTTTATGTTGTGCAAGCCAAATTTGGTGTCGCTTGTCACCATTTCCCATTCTCAGATGCTGCTTAAACTGTGGGAATGACCCAATTTGTATACCATGGCTTGTGTTTGCTGGAAAACCAAATACCTTGGCCAGTGCTTGAGCGCCTGTTCAACTTGAGCAGCCAGCCCTCGAAAGCGTGTCCCTGGTTGAACTTGCCATTAAATTCTTCATCAACATGTTCCAATCTATACCATTTTCTGCACATGAAACATAACAGCAAGCATGTTCTTTACCTGTTGAGGAATTCAGTGATTTTGTCGTCTAAAACATAAAGTTCAGGAGACACCTAATTTTGGTTGCAGCCAATTCCTTCACCAACTAGTCTGCAAGAGGCTGGAATCAAATTCAAGAGTGGAAGTTTCCAGTAGCATCCTGGACATCAAATTTAGCGACGGTTTACTAGAGATCCCACACCTTTATTGATTCAGGAATCGTCGGAAACATTCTTTCGGAACCTAATCAATTACGAACAGTGTCAACCATCTTGCAGGCCAGTCATCACTTTTTAGAATTAAGACGGTCTATAATTTCATGTACTAATTGTATTTGTACCTTGCAATTTAAAGAGAGATGACATAATAGATAGACTATACATTATTTAATATTGTCTATTTAAAATTTGATTTTATAATAAGGTCTAACTGTTATGTCTATCTCTCTCTAAATTATATCATACAATTCGAGCAGAAAATTATAAAATATCTTGATCCTACTTCTTATGAGATCCTTTTTAACCTTATTAACATGGTCAATCTAATCACTTCTTATATCATATTGCTGTTAATGTGGAAAATAAACAAATAATTTCATTTTAATGTGAAAATTACATTATTTCATATATATATTGTCATTATAGATTAAACTAAATAGGTGGTGTTTGAGTACCAAAATTTTAGGATACAAGAGTCAGTTAAAAAATGAAAATATTTTATAAGAGTTAGTAAAAAAATAGAAATGAAAAATTTTAAATAAATATTATAATAAAAATAATAATTTAATAAAGAGAGAAATATAATTTTTTGAATTAGCATCAAAATTTTGCCACTCAAATTAAATACGAAAAGTTACGAAGAGGATTTAAAATGGGCAAGGGAAAATACAACTCACAGCTTATAGACAGCAATCACCGTCTACAATAGGATCCGAAAAGCCCAAAAAATCCGTGCAGCAAACCCGCTTGGGGAAAAAAAGGCTAATAGCCCAACCCCATTGAGCCTAGCTAGGGTTTCTGTCTCTGCTCCACTGCAAAAACTAGGATTTTGATCTCCTTGCAGCTGCAGAGGGCTTCAATAATGACGACTGTGGTTCCAACCTCCGAGGAAGATCCGGCGCTCGCCGTTGTCAGATTCACTTCCGAGCTCGCCTGGGCCGACGCCGGACCTGAGGTACCCACGTTCTTTCCGCCACCTCCTCCACCCTTGTATGCTTACATATCCACGCGTATAGGAAACTGTACTGTATTTGTTTGTAGCTCAAAAACTGTCCGTTTGATTTGAAGTCGATTTCTAATAATGGAATAATTTATTCAGTTGATTTGCGAAATTCGGTCCCTAGCTTATAACTTATTGGGGTGTGAAATTTCAGTCCATGTAGTCTTCGATTCCGTAAGTATCCAGTTTGTTACTTAGAAAATGTGGGAAATTGGGACGTAGAATGTGAAGTTTTTTATGTAGAAAAAAAAACAGACTAGGCTCGCTATGGCTATGTGGCATTCCTGCCAATCTATTTATGTGTGGTAATATTCCTGCATTGTTGGGACGTCAGTGAATGTAAGATGACCTGTCTTTGCCGTTGGTCAGGTTGCGGAGCCACAAGTTACCAGACTTTGCTTGGAAGCTCAAGAATGCATGGTAATGAACAAGTGGCTGGAGTTGGCTTCACTGACGCTCACTTCTGCTGACCTGATATTCTCTAAGGTGTCTGAGAAAGGTGCAAATGCTGTTATTCTCATTTTATTCAAACGACCTACAGAACTTATTATGTGCCTGAAAATGTGTGTTAGGGAGTCCATGGCCATTCAGAGTTCTATGCTCCCATATTTCATAACACTATCATTTAGAAAAATGATTTATGTAAGAAGAGGAAAGCACAAGAAGTAGAGTATCGCCGACTATGTTGCCTGTATTTTTTGGATACTTGTGAAAACTCATTTGCCCCCGGAATTGTTGTTTGTTGGTTTCCTCAGATCTTGAGTGCATCTTCACGGTTATCTGCAATCTTGTTACAAAGTCTGAAAGTCCTCATGAAGAGCTTGAGATGGCAAAACTTATATCTGGGAAAATTATTCAGCAGCCTAATGATAAACCTGCGTTGCGATTAAAGATGTAATGTCACATTAGGATTATGATTTTGGCTTGTAAGGTTATAAAAGCACTCTCTCATAGTTTTTTCCTTTTTCCCTCTAGTTTGTTCAATCTGTACAACCTACTGGAAAATCCATACAGCCAGTTCCATGTCTACATGAAGGCCCTGACTCTGGCATTCAATGGGAAAGTGAGTGAACACATTGTTCCTTCATTCAAAAAGATGGATAGCTTCCTTAAAGAGTGGAATATCGGGATATCAGATCAGCGAGAACTCTTTCTTACCATCTCTAATGTTTTGAAAGAAAATAAAAGGTATGAGGGGAACTCTTAAACAAAATTGAAACTAGTTCTCTGCATATGCCAACATATGTTGGATCGGAGCAGTCTGTTTCCAAGTCTACCATGCAATCAATTAAAAGAAGTGTTCTCATTGTCTATTCATGTCATCACGAATCCCTTTCCTTCGTTAAGGCAGTATTGTTGCTTAGAGAAGAAAAAGATTGATGCATTAAGGTTAACAAATTGTGATTTCTTTCCCTTATAATTCCAGCTTGGCAAAGGACTCCTTCAAATTTCTGACAAAATACTTAGCTACATTTTCTGGTGAAGATGCATATACAATGAGTGAAGCCAAGGAGGAAGCTGTACGCGCAATTGTGGAGTTCGTGAAGGCACCTGACACGTTTCAGGTATCTTACAGTCTAAATGAACTCAAGCCTTTATTAGCTCCTGTGAGTTTGATTGTGCTGCTCACTGTTGTCATATACTCTACATTTGGGCTGTAACATCTATTATTAACATAGTCTTGGATAGCATATAAGGTTCATTGTCAGTATGGGAAATATGTTTTTCTCCTGGTAGCTAAGTAATTTAACAGAGTTCTTTGAACTGGTCAATGCTGCTTGGCCTCTCTATTTTCTCATAGATCAGAGATGATGGAAAATTGTTATCTTTTATGTAGTTATTGAACCCATATGATTCTTAAACCAGTCATGCTGTAATGACTTCATGGTATGAGACGAGCACTGACCTCTCAGAGACACAAGGGTTTGCAATCAGTAGTAAATGCGATTGTTCTCTTCACACAATACTTGGCCTTAAATCTCACTATGCTTATGTTGTGGTGGCAGTACTTAACTTTATGTGGTCATTTTTGGTTAAGAACCCTTCTCAGGATGCCTTTCCAATGCTGGAACTACATTAATGTACGAACTGACATTTTAACTTTTTCTCCAGCTTAATATGAACTCCCTACTTGTTTGTCTTGGATGGTAAAACTGTTAGAGATCCACTTGAAGTCTTGAACTTTTAGGATCCATAGAAAAAGGGGCTTTTAGAACCAATTGAAGAAATTCGTTTGCTTCTTGTCCTAGGGTTTTTTGTTTTTTCTAGATTTTTTATTGTAATTTTCATGTTCGTGAATGGAGAGGTGGTGCCGGATCATTTATTGTTTTGTCTTATTTATCATGTTCCTGGGTGGATAGATCTTGGTTTTGCAGTACCTCTTACTTCTCGGAGATTCTCACAAAATTCTGTCCTTCGTTTACTCTGCTGTGTGTATGATTTTTGGGCATCACTGTAGTTCTTTTGCCTTCTGTAAATGGATCAACGTATGCATGTTTTCATATTCTTCATTTCCTTTGTCCTTGAATTCTGTTTGGTTCAGGGTGCTCATGAAATTGACCATTTATTGCTACCTTGCAGTGTGACTTGCTAGATATGCCTGCTGTAGGGCAGTTGGAGAAGGATGCTAAATACGCGTTGGTTTATCAGCTTCTCAAAATCTTTCTGACTCAGAGGCTAGATGCTTACTTGGAGTTCCACGCTGCTAATTCTACTTTGCTTAAAAGCTGCGGTATAATTTCAGCTTTCTCTAAATTAGATTAGCTAAGATTTAACTTCACCTAACTCAAAAATTTCTGAGAAAATGTGCTTATAAAAAAAAAATTCTGGGAAAATGCTCCCTCCAATGGTCTAGGTCTTGTCCATGAAGATTGTATCTCGAAGATGCGGTTGATGTCGCTAGTGGATCTTGCCTCTGACGAATCTGGCCAGATTCCCTATGCTCTTATCAGAGATACACTTAGAGTAAATTTCTACCACCATTGTTCTTTCTGTCTTTGCTTTTGCATCTGGGTTAACTACATTGGTTTGTGTTACAGATCAATGATAATGAGGTGGAATTGTGGGTGGTTAAGGCAATCACTTTTAAGTTAGTTGATTGTAAAATGGATCAGATGAATCAAGTAGTGATTGTGAGGTATGCTCTTAGATCTCTCTTTTTTCTCATTTGGCTTTGATTATGGCAAGATCAGACTTGAGTACATAGCGGTTGATCATGATTCAAAGTCAGCTAATAACCCCCGTCAATTTCCTGTTTTCTTACTGAGTGTTGTTGACGTGCAGCCGATGTACTGAGCGTGTGTTTGGGCAACATCAGTGGGAAACGCTTCGAACAAAGCTTTCAGCTTGGCGGGTAAAGAACTTCCCCCCGTTTTCCTTGAAATAAATATACTCCCTTTATTATTTAATTGTCCAAGGAAAGAAGATTGTAGTATGTAATTATATGGTAAATGTCAATGTGATGAATGACTAAAGAAAACTAATGCTGGTCTTAGAAAAATATTGCAATTTGTCATTAAGTGGAAACATTTCCAAAGGTGTTGGGTTTGCTCTGTTCCGTCCTGATATTGACTTAGTGTTGGCGGGAGAATGGTTGGATGAAAAATCATTTTTGTTTGCATAACACACTTTACTTCCTGAGTTGTTTTCTATTTCCAGGGAAATATCTCAAATGTTATCAGCACCCTTCAAGCTAACAGGATCACTGAAGATGGACAGGCAATCCAAGGCTTGACGATCCGTTGATAGCATTTTTTTTTCTCGCTTTTCAATTTCTATTTAGTATGAGGATCTTTATCAGGAGAAAGCAGGCAGGACTGATGTGATGCTGAAATATGGGATTCCTGTCCCGCATGTCGATTTTGGAACTTTAAACCATTAATCTACCGAGAATTTTGATGGGAGTCATTTTTATTCCTTTTTTTTTTTTTGTTCTAGCTACCTATGCCAAGTGGTATATTTGTTTGATATATTCTCGTAGTTGTCTGCTGCATTTGGGAATGTTGGAGTTTGCTCCTTCCACCACGGGGTTGCAGCCAACATGGGAGGGGCCTGGAGATTGCTGCTAGTTTGCTAGTTTGCTACTTTTATTTATTTTATATTTTTTTTGGATATTTTAGTTAGTAACCGAAAATTTTGGTACGGGAAAACGAAACCTGTTTCTCTGGCTGCTAGTGTCAAAAACAATAATACATCTCAAAAATTCAAAATCGTGTTCTACACTTTTTTGCGCAATTTTATTATTTAACTGCTTTGCAAAACGTTTGTTTCTCCCCTACTCTTCAGCATAAACAAAAGGCATTTACTGGTAAAAAATCACCTGCTTACCAGCAATCTAAAATTATTTATAGAAAATAGAATCTTGTATCAAGCACGCTTCTTGGGTTGGTCAGAGAAGAAAAAGGAAAAAAAAAACACTTTTTTGGGTAATCTGGAAATTTATTTACTCCCATAACATCTGATAAGCAACAAGTATACATCTTGTAAAGATCAATTACGCGGATAACTGAAAGCAGAAACTTCATCTACGAGATCTAAACACGAATCATGCGGGAGATGCCAGCTGGGACTTTTCAACCAACTGACCTCCCTAATCATTTTGATTCACTCTAATTGTCTCGAGTTTTGTCAATTGTTTTAGCCTACACTGCAGTCCTCGGGGCTTGTAGTTGCCTCCTCACTAAAGCACTGTATATCCCATCCTGGCTGAGTAGCTCGTCGTGGGTGCCGCTTTCAGCTATCTGACCATCTGAAATAACAGCCACACTGTCCGCACTTTGGACAGTCGAAAGCCTGTGCGCTATGACGAGAACAGTCCTGCCTCTCATCAGAGAATCCATGGCATCCTATATATAACAAGAGAACCGGTTACTTTATATGTTTGATAAATGAATGGCTTCTTCTGAGTATAGGTAGACCAAACACAGACAGATATGGATATTTGAGGTAGAGACAAAGCTGTTACTTTTCATCCATGAGCAATAAATATCTGCCAGCCTCACCTGAACAAGGTATTCACTCTCAGCATCTAGAGCACTAGTGGCTTCATCTAGTAGCAAAACTCTTGGGTTCATTAATAGTGCTCTCGCAATTGCTACTCTTTGTTTCTGGCCTCCTGACAGTCTCAGTCCACGTTCTCCTACAACAGTTTGATACTTTTCTGGAAAGTTTTCTATGAACTCATGGGCGTTAGCCATTTTCTGGAAAATATACTACTTTATCAGTATGCCTAAAATTGAGGAGACAAAATGTGAAGTTGTTCATTTGTTCAGGGAAAGAAAAAGAACAGATTAAACTCACCGCTACAGTTTCTATCTCACTACAGCTAGCTCGTCCGTTGAACCCATAGGCAATGTTTTCTTCCACAGAACAATTGAAAAGAACGGGCTCCTGGCTTACTATGCTGATCTGTAATTTCAGGAAATTGAGACAATAAAGGTGTCAAAGAAAACTCAGTTCTACTGTTACCAAGCTATTGTTAGAGTCCACATAATTAAAGGGATATATTAACATTACGACACAGTTTTTCTAGGTAATAAAGGAGCAAAGCATACTGCTAAATCCTACTAAAGTTCCATGCACGACCAGAAACAGATCTAGAAGCTAAAATTACCTTTCTATGAAGGTATTCATGTGATATTTCCACTAGGGAAACCCCATTCAGAAAAATTTTCCCCTTGAGAGGGTCATAGAACCTCTCAATTAAGTTGGCTATTGTCGTCTGCAATAGACAAATAAATGGTTTTATCATTCAACAAATGTCAAATTTGCTTCCTCATTTGACAGAAAGACAAAACATAATAGAAGAGAAAAACAAAATAAAAAATGAAAAGATTAAGATAATACTATTACCTTACCACCACCACTTGGACCAACAAGAGCAACTTTTGAACCAGGCCTCAGTTTTAATGTTATACCCTGCATTTGAACCAGGGGTTATAGACAGAGTTACAAGGTTAGCATTCTCAGAAGTCCTGCATGCTTAGTAATTCCAACATCAACACAAGACGGAAATCTTAAAACACTTGTACTATGCTATGCATATCATTAGATTGGCTTAAAATGTTTATTTTGCACTGTTTCAATAACTCTATCCGAGGTAGGACTCTGGGCAACAAAGCAGAGCCAAATTGAATCTTAGAACTAATGTTCATTTCAGTTATAATTTGTTAATCTTCTTTCATTTGATTCTTTATTAATCCTAAAGCCTGAAAGGACCACGTTAGTAGAGTGAATTCCACAAACCGATGCAACCATCTTACAGATAAGAAAACAATCAACAGTATTAAACTCACAATATTCATGTTTCGCAATGAAAAAAAAAAAGTTGAAGTCCAAAACATAATTTGGTTACAAAAAACTATACCTTGAGTACCATATGACTTGGGCGGGAAGGGTAAGCAAACCAGACATCATCTAATTCCACATCTCCATCTGGATTTCTGTCATCAATACCCCAGTATTGCTGAGAAGGATATAGTTTTACTCTCAGTAAGACAATGAAAACAGGAGGTGGTGTAATTTTACTGACCCTATAGGGCACTTATCTCCTGGTTTTGGCATGGTTGATACACGATCCAGGAGCTGGAAAACTCTCCGGCTTGCTCCTGCAGCTTTCATTGCGGTCGTGTACAATCCTGATAATGAGGATACCGAGGACCCAACTGCAGGTGGAGAAGTTTTAGCAGTTTCATAAGTATATAACAGCTAAAGCTTTCATAGAGGAAATGGAAGAAAAAGACAGAGAAGAGGCAGCGAGAAGCAACCAAACAAATATATAGACAATAAGCTAGCAGTAGCTTAGAGGATTGGTCTAACATAAACCCTTTATAATCAGACAAGGTATGAACACAGCTTCAAAGCAGAGCTAACCGGAGCCGAAACTGTCAACACTAATCAATCTAGAATAGGCTATTAAAATCTTGCATTTCAAAACCATTCTTCAGTAATCCTGAAAATTGAGCCATCACATTTTGAGCACTTACAATATGCTTTTCAATAGATGATCTATCTTCTGTTCATGTCCCGTTAAAAGTTTTGCAGTTTTTTTCTCCTTAATGGTTTTATCTAAGATGAAACTTAAGTCAAACAAGATTTTCTCGTTAAAGTACAATTTTGAAGGATAAAGACAATGAGGGGAAGCACCTGTAAGGCTGTAAAGAATGAAGGAAGTAAGAGAGCCTGGGGTCATGACGCCTGTTATTGTCAAGTAAGCTCCATAAACCACCACTACGATGACAGATAATGTTGATGCTGCATTTAGTCCTCCAAAAAATAGACCAACTACTCTCTGTGGAAGAAAAAACAAACCTTAAAGGCTCAGAAAAACCTTCCAAATATATGTGCTGACAGCTTCTGAATGTGTGTGTGAGGATGAGAGAGAGAGAGAGAGAGAGAAGACATATTGGTTAAGAGACTTACAGCTTGTCTGAGACCAAGCTTCAATGTTTCATCAACTTTTTCCGAGTAATTTGAAATTGCATAAGCCTCTTGAGCAAACGATCTGACCGTTCGAATAGCCCCAAAAGATTCCTAAAAAAGTCAATATTGCTCAGGAAAAAGAATCTTTGACTGACTAACAATTTCCCTACAAATGACTTATTTGGCTGTTCTACTTGTCTTGTACTACTTAATGTCAACAAAATTGACCTAGGATAACAGAAGCACAGGGAATCCATGCAAATCAGTTTTGAACTTTCCTTTATTTTTATACCTCCAAAATGCTCATCAGTTTGTGGACCTACCACAGCTATCCTCCCTGGGGTTACTAAATTCTCCCCAATTGTCTACATGGATTGCAATAAGAATTTTATAAAAGGAGCTCCTCTATGTTTCCTCAATAGTCTTCTCTCGATAAAACTCTTTCATGCTTCCACCACTATCAGATCCTTGCTTTTTCTTTCCCTTATCTTAGCAAGCTTTCAAAGATCCTTCTCCCTATCCTTTGCCCCAGGATATGATTCACCATGATCTGGCAATTCAAAATAACTAAAATAGCAATATAAAGTTCATATCTTGCTTACAGACCTCAGCTATTGAGGCAGCCCCAGCAGCTGCAGCTTGAGTTGTGTGTGAAAGCTCGCGAAGATAGCGCCCAAATTTTCGAACAGCAACCGAAATGATTGGCACTACGGCCAAAGCCAACACTAACCAGGAAAAAGGAATACAATAAGCAAAAATAGTTACTGGACTAGTGAGCGTTGCTGCAAGTGAATAGAATCATTTACGTGTCAACTTCCATGAAGATGAGAACATGAACGCAATGCCGATAAATGCAGTTGTTAGATTTCGGAGTGCCTCAGAAAGATTAGTAGTTGCAGCATTCTTTATGATCTGTGTGTCTTCAGATAGCCTGCTCAGGAGTTCCCCCGTTCGAGTAACATCATAGAAAGCTATTTCCTGTTGAACCATGGAGGATCAAGCATGCCAAAGGTACTCAGAGTTCCACATCAGTATTTGTAGACAAGGACAAATCGTTGGTAACAATTTTTTGAGATTGATTTTCATTGTTTCTGATACTGCTTGACTTGCCATGCTTGAAACTCGCACTAAAGCAGTCATTCACAGTTTGGACAAGCATTCTGCATAATACATTTTGTAGTGGTTTTGTGTATTTCTAGCTATTTATCTCACGTATAGCTGTTCCACTTCTTACAATTTTTAGGACTAATGTGTCTAACCTGTTGGACAAGGTGACTGAATAAGTCCTTTCTCAAGCGAGCTACAACCCTTTCACTGGCAGAAGCAAACAACCATGCTCGAAGTGCTGTGCACAGAGAACTAAAAAACCCATGATCAATTAACAGCAACCAACATATCGCAAATATAGGTGTTCAAATATGATGCAAGGATAGAAATCTACCCACACAAACACATAGATATTAGATATATATATACATATATGTTCAGCTTCTCATTTAAATTTGGATGGTTCCATCTCCCATGGCTCACTATATCCTTCTCATGTCATAACTCATTCATGCAAATGTTTTTGTTATCCATCTTCTGAAGTGAAATGCATTTGATAGAAATCTTATAGAATCGATGGATCAGTGAAAACCAGTGGCTTGCAAACCAAAGTTTTGGCCATTGAGAGTTAGTGAAAAAGTGAACAGAGAGATTATTTGGATGAATTTTTTATGTTTATTGTAATGCACAGAGCTTTTTATAGAGACTGAATTTTATAATTATTATTTTTTGCTACCTAAAATGGTTTGGTGGAAGGTGGTGTCTCATTTCTAGTTGGAGTGCAGTTTCTAGCAGGCCCACGGTGAAGGCCAAATGAATTATGATCACTTGTTTTTTCGCACGGTGTCACCTCCCACAACCATGGAGTTGATATTTCTTCTGTTCTGAACTAAGCATCCTTTGTTTTATTGGACATTGTCAATAATAAGTGCTTTTACAATGCTATCTTCTGGATATATACCAGCATTTGAAGTTTCAATGAAAAGTGGATAAAAGAGAATATTGATCCTACTGAGATTTTTATGTGGTTAGGTCAAAACTTTCAGTCTTTATTCATTCTGATGGGATGTTTCACAGCAGCCAAGCGTTTCTGTAACTTATTATCATAAGAAACCATTGTTTCCCAGTTCTGTAAACACAATAGTATATCATACCCGATGACAACTATTAGCACAATATCCAATATGGTGTCCTTGATAGCATCGAGAGCTGCTCCTTGCTCTTCAGGAGTTCTGATTTCTCTTGATACAATGTCTATTATCATACCACCATACTTTGGCTGCACAACAAGAATCATGATATACCCTTAGAAAGACAAAGATTGCAATAAAACTGAAACCAGTCACATGCTGAGGTTTATTTTAAACTTTCTGGTCCGTCTCATGATCCTGTGCAGACCTATCTCTTTTGGCTCACAGAAGATCAGAGTCAGAGCAAAAACTTCGACTTGCACGTGGAATAGCAATATTATTGCCACTTACTGCTATTTAAACAGAAAAAACACAAGGTTTCAAACATCGAAACCAAGCAAAATGAAAAGTGGGATATCCACACAACAAGCTAGCTTATAGAGAAAGTAATTGAGGTTGAAATTCTTAGGCCAGTAGTGAAGAACTAGACTGGTGCCTGCGCAATCCTACAGAACACTAGGTGATCCAGTATCAAACGTAACATAATCATATCATTGAACATTTGCCATCAAGAGGATTTGAAACTAGAATCAAGATTTTCCATGTTGCATTGGAGAAAACATTCAGACAGAGAGGCCTGCCTATGCATTTCCTATGTCCAGAAAAACACATAGTTGTCTACGTTCCTTGGTACTCATCTCTCATCAGAAGCTATTTGCACGTCCACCTCATTTTCTGGTGAGAATCTTCATATTTGTTAGCTATATCAATTTTGCTTCTATTTCTGCAAAATGGATGAAAAAGAGCAGTGGAGGGGCATCTCATAGAGATGGTATACACTTCCATCTCTGACTGGAAAGCTTCTTCTTGGTGGAGTCAAGAAACATACTGTTAGACATACTGGACATAATAGTACAAGTATTGGTAGCCAATATTATGTATCGATCTGTCATCTGTGGCTGTGAGCCAGCAACAATCCAAACAGGTACTTGGCAGTTAGTTCACAATCCGTCACCATACCATTCACTTTATCAGAGTTAGATGCTAATTGAAGGAAAATCATGAAAACTAGAGAAAGAGAGCACTCTCATGTCCACCAATAGGAAAATCAACTTACAATCAGAATACTTGATGTGGATGCTATCAACAGTGCAATGGTGGCAACAACAAGCTTTCCTGCATCGGGTTTTGCCTGTATAACAAAGGATTTCCACAATTTAGACATATTCCATCATGGATACCTCATCATCAGAACCCATGGCAAATTTCACAATTACCAGTGACAGCACTCTACAAAATCCAACATTCGCTGCCTGCATTAGCCAAGACACAATTATGAATTTTTTGCCAAAAAAAAACAGAGCCTCGAATGAGGAGACGAGAAGGATTGAATGGTATGAACAGTCCTAACCTCCACTGCATCCCCGTGCTCAAGGTCTGTCGCAAGTCCATCAGCTGATTGGTCTTCCTTTGCTTTCTTCTTTGCCTGCATAAACGATGGCAAACTGACTTCCTCTTTTTTCAGGACCAATAGAAAAGGACGGTAATAGCCTTCTTCCAATCAAAGATTCAACATTTATTTGTAAAAACAAAACAAAAACAGAAGATATCAAGGCCAGACAGCGTTATGCTGATAAAAGGTAAGTTAAGTACATAGCCAAAGCATGGACCAGGAAAAACTCACCGTACTTCCCTTAAAATGGGAATCGAGAAATGCAGGACCCCCCAAACCGTTACTAATAAACCGATATGAGCACAGTAGTTGTTAATCAAGCCCAAACCAAAACAGCGGGGAACACCAAATTCAACATTATGTATATTTGCCGTTTCGGGTAGAAGAGTTTAAATAGATACTAAAGAGAACAGATGAAAACAATCATCCCCACATACAGCAATTGAAAGTAACCGAGTTCTTGATATGGCATGTTAGCGCAAGAAAGTTACCTAACAAAAACTAAGATGCCACAATTTGACAAAGCAAGACAGAGAGAAACACAGAAAATTAAAGACCAGAAGAAAGAAAGCAAACCTCCTTATTCAAAAGAGAGACTTTCTCACTTCCTGAGGAAAACATGGACTTTGAGGTCCAATCCAGGTGTTGCTTCTTGCCCATCAGAGCAGGAAACTCGTGTTTCGCGGGAAATGGGGATGGGTCACTGAGAGTAGTTAGAGCGAATGCGTCAAAACCAGGGACAGAGATATTTATCAGCCAACTCTTTTTATTCACTTTCTTTGCTGAGGAAGAGCGGTCGATGGAGAAATAAATAATCAAATTATATAATGAAATGGTTTTTTCCTTTTCCAGATGACACCGCCACCAGTTCCAGAATCCCGGATCAAAGAACCAGTACTAGGAATCCCACCATCCCTGAGTAACACCAATTGCTACCAAACTCAATGGGATTTTTTTTTATATAATTTTGCAATATTGTTATTTCCTTGTTTCCGTGTGGCTGAGGGGTTCACAGATTGATATGTCAGTCTGCGCCACATCATCATGTCTGAAGAGAGTGAAATTGTAAATAAAAAAGAAGAAAATAAATAAAAAAGAATGAAAGCTTTATTTTTTTCCATCATTACGTGATGAGTGATGTATGCGCAACATTTATTTGGAAGTCGTCTGTTCAATGAGCAAGTGGAAATATATAATTATTGACTGAAACGGAGAGAGTAAGCAAGCAGATGAAGATTGGCTTTAATAATTCAAAGTGTTATTACCCAAATAAAATAAAATAAAGCCTGAAGAATAATCAATGACTTTCCATCCTATATTCCCTGGATTGAAAGGGGAATAAAATGCCATTATTGCCGACCTCAAGCACTCTTGGTGGGTGGTAGTTTTGTGCTAGTTTAGCTACTGCCGGTGAATAATGTCCACGAGACCTGTCCCAGAAGAATCACTCATAAAAAGTGAGTGATCTTATTATCTATTATTTCATTGTCTTCTTAGCAAACAAACAAAAAACTAAGAAAACGAAGCTGACACCTAATATGAGGTGCCAGACCTAAACAACTACATCTCAAGCCAAATGATATATTTGGAACAAGTTATATATATATATATATATATATGCTCTAAAACGAATTAGACAATCAAGTCGGAGAGAAAGAATAAACAACATACACTGAAATAATATAAAGTCCGATAATTAATACAAAAAAATATTAAATAATGTAGATCTCTCGTGCTCTGTATATTTTTTTGAAATTTTATCTTCTAATTTAGACAATTAATTAACGAGCACTATCGAGCAAAGTCCAAAAAATTGGACCATGGCTTCACATCCAACAAATTGGAGAGGAGTGAGTGTATTGCCACTAAATGAACCCACTCAATAGTGTAGACTTTTCAGTTAAAAGACCAGAAAAAACTGAAAAAGCTCCGTGTATAATAAAGTATAATTTCATGGGGGCAGACAACGTGGAAATTGTCCAGCAGGACAGGAGCGTAGTACGTACCACGTGCGAACAGAAAATGGCTGGCAAGATTCGCCCCGTGATCTCCTAAACGTTTTTTCTAACCTGCTTGGCTGTTTTGGCCTCGAGGAATTGAACCCTTCACTTTCTCTTGGGAAAGAGGAAGGGCAGCGGGTTTTGGGGAGATCATCGTATTAAAAAACACCAGTAATGTATTCGGCGATATAACAATTATACTCTCCCTCGTCCTTTAAGCCTAATGCGTTCCACAGACGGTCCGAAAAATTGTACTTGCAGCTCCATATTCACTTTTTCTGTCTTGTTAGCCATAAAGACGAAGGGAAGGACGAGTTTTAGTGTATTACTGTGTCCTCACAAGATGATTTGGTATTCTGTTCTTTTTTTATTCTGATTCCGAACCATTTCGCAGCGGTTTTCTCAACTGCTGATAGAGGATCAACTCTATTACTGTGTCGGAGCCCAACAAAGCCAATTGAAGTTGTTGGCAAAAATCAGGATGAGGCTGGTCACATCGAGACCCAGTTCCACTTCTGTTGAACAATACTTTGGGCCCATTAATTTTGGGCCTAGAACCAAAACCTTTGATAGAGCCTAATGCAATTTAGACAGAGCAGACCAGCTCTTCGAAAAAGAAAGGGGCCATCAGCCATGCCATAAACAGGCTCTGAAATAGACCGATTTGCTGGAAAACAAATAGAGTTTGGCCCGCTTTGGAAAAGGAAAAACAAGAACTTGGCCCATCGAGATATTCGTTTAAGCTTGGTCATTAACTAAACCGAATGCACCGACAAAAAAAAATAAAATAAAATAAACCGAATGCAATACGGCTCAAGTTTAAAACTGAATGAACCAGTCAATTTTTTGTAAGGGGAAAAAAAAATGTTTATGATATGATTGTCCCGATCCACTTCTTGAATAGGAGCATAGCTACGCGTACATTTAATGAACCGATCTCGAATGAATGAGAAAATCTTCTCCTATATATATATATCCAAACACAAAAGTTTGGCCACATCTCATTCAGTTGGGGTTAGATGCATCACAGCCTCTGCAAATTTTTCTGTTCAAATTGTATTAATATACACTATTTAATATTATTTATATAAAATTTCTAACAATATAGACTTTATAATATGGTCCACCGTATAGGGCAAATAGAATAAGAGAAAATAATCACATAGCAAGAAGGCACAAAAAAATGTGGCGTTTGGTAACACAACAAATCGAGATATCAAAATTTTGAACAAGCTAAATACATTCTAAAATTTTAAACATCTACACAAATGCATTTTATAATTTTTTACAAATCCTAATAAGCCTTAATATCTAAAAAATTTATAAAATTTTAAAAATATTCTCTAAAAATTTTACAAATAAAATGTTAAACATTCATGCAATCAAACGGCCTATCTTTTGGTTGATGGGAGTTTTGGACATATTCGTTTGGCTAAAAATTTTAAAATTTGAATCAAATTTTTTAAATTTATACTCTTAACATTACTGTACACGCATATCAATATAATTCATTATTATTTTTTTTACACATATCAATATAACTTTAACAATTTTTATACATGTACTAATAAAACTCAAATATTACATAAATATTCACACTATTTTTTAAATTTTTTCAAAACAAACGTAATTTCTTACTCAATTTCTGTACCTAATGTCACACGTACGAAGATACTATTCGGCACCGACTCGTCTGTATGACAGTAAATAATTGTCCGACCGCGGCAGCTTTTAGGATGTGACCACCCATAAAGTTAAAGTAGATCTAACATTATCTGTTCAAGCCTTTTTTTTTTTTTTTTAAAGCTTATCTATGGGAGACTTTTATGGTCAAGCAACAAGCAAAGCATATCCCCACAAGAAAAACAAAAAATGAAGAAGCAAAGCATAGCGACTACTATACGACAAGAGCGGCGCGGATCTCACGTTAGCCACTCATTCCCATATTTTTGGCATTAGTCAGGGGAAAGGTAATGTTTTTTGGTCTGGCCGTCACTGATAGATAGTAAATAGTAATGTTGATCTTATCACTATTTAAATAACGGTCGTATGATTCTATTTGGTCAATCAGATAAAAGATTGGCTTAATTCCAAAATCTGCAAAATCTGTTTCATTACTGATTAATTTGTTCGCCTTGTTTAGTCGGATATATACATGTTAAATGGAGTTATGAGCCACCGGAAATATTCACTGAACTGATCTTTAGCGACGAGCCACCACGTGATACTGCTTTGGTGACGAATAAAGCGAACAAGAAAAAGAGAGGAAAAGAAAAATAGCGAACAAATATGGTCAGGTTGTAAAGTTAAAGGAGGTAGATAAGTCGCTTTAAATAGGGCATGGCAAGGACTTGCGTGTGACAGAAGCCCACTGCCCAACCCGCTCGAGTGTAAATAGTAAGCTACTTGAGATTTGATCAGGTCTTCTCGTATATATGATCCGATCACTTACTTTTTTAATTTGGTAATCAACGTTAATTAACTTCTTTGCCTGTTCCACAATCGTAGATCAAAGATGATTAAATCATAGGGATGGCACTATGCCCTTTTGATCATATAATTTGGATTTTCATCTTTTCCCATTTTGAGCCCAAATAAGTGTTTCAGACTTTCACTATAATAATTGGTTACAGCTAAACTACTCGGGTTGAGAAGCCTAATTAATCCTAAGTGGATCACACAAAAAGGAACAAAAAATAAAATAAAATAAAAATTCCTCATTGTGTCCTTTAATCCAGGCAACCGCAAAAGAACGATTAATGAATAATATATCTGTGATCTCGAAAAAATAAAATAGAGAAAAATACTTTTAAAAAGTTCCACCAAAGGATGACGTTTACTGAAAATAGGATCTTTGTAGGGTATTCTGGAGGAAAGTATTTTTTTTTCCCCGCACGAAAATTAGAAACCAAAGAAAAAATTACGTGTGATTTTTACTCTCCAAAGTTTGTCCTGAAGTCATAAACTATTTCCTCCTAAGAAACAAATTAATGCTTCGAATCAGAAACTTGATCATTATAACCTATTCTAGAAGGGCTTGATGTACATATATAATACGTTTTCAACTTTTTTTTTTTTTTTTAAACTTGAACTTGAGTTGGAAGAACTATATAGGAGAACATAGCAGAACATTGGATGAGAATTTATTCTTTCAATTTATAAAAACGACACACTTTTTTCGAGCAATTGGTTGGCGGTGCTAAGATACCGTATCATCAATTCACTTAACCAATTAACTGAAGCTTATACGACGACTGAAATGCGGACCTATTTGAAGCACTTTGACATTGGGAAATACTCTAAGAACTAGTTAATTGATTAAGCCTTAATTAAACTTAGACATAAGAATAGAACTCAACTTGAAGCTTGAACTAGTGATGTTCGATAACAAAGAAAGTGAAAATTTAATTTCTTTAATCAATGAAATTTAATACGTCTACTGTTAATCTGGATATGAAAAACAAATCTAAAGGAAATTTTATAAGAATTTTTACTAAAGAGATTGAATCAATCAGTGGAGACTTTATAGGGTTTTTTTAAATTAATTAAAATTAATATCTTTAAATAAGGAGATTTTATAGGTTTGAAGTAAGAATACTTTATAAATATCACAAAAAATGAAAGTTAATGCTCATTTAATAAAAAAAAATTTAATTGGAAATAAAAGTTAATACTCCTTCAATCAAGAAGATTTAATAGGCATCTTTATTCTATATACTCTTTAAATTTAGTTTTTGAGATCTTAATATTAAATTTTCTTTAAATATATCATTAAAAAAAATTTGAATTAGTACCTCCAAAATTTGAGAACCTTACGCAACGGCCTACGCTGTTTATAGTCGGAGCAGCCCCTGGCTATTGCTTTCTCCTCCGGACAAGCTCAGTGCAACATCAGGCCTTTACTTTATTCGATCCAAAAACAAAAAAAAAAAAATCTTCCGTTGATGGCACTTTTCTAGCGCAATTGGGTCCATCTCATTCTCTTGGTCATCACTCTCTTCTTTACTCGCATTATAAGTATGCCTCCCAAGTTAGGCATGCAGCAGATGTGAGCGAACTGGGGAGGGAGATCAATTGGCTGGGGTGAGTACACAGGAGTAAAAAAATGGAGGTTCATAAAAAGAAGGGAGGGATATTATTGTTGTATCATCTTGCATTCTTGGTGATGCTGATACTCCTTGATTCATATTGCTGTGGTGCTGCTGTCCTTGTCAAGAGCAACTCCAGTTTCCGGTGCGATGGCCGTCTCGACGAATGCCTCATCGAGGAGGACTTGGAGTTGGAGTTCCTGATGAATCCCTATGTCAGCCGGATTCTTGCTAAGAATGGAAAAAATCCTCAGTCCGGAAACCGTGACAATCCAGCCTTTGCTTCTTGTGGGAAGCCGAATGACTCTCCTCAATATGCGAGGTGCATTGACAAAATCAAAAAGACCAAGGGTGGAAATGACTGTAAAGGTGCTTACAAAAGAGGTTGCCCTTAAAAACTAATCAAAACCTCCCCCCTCGCGAGTCTGGGCGGTGTGTTTCCTGTTTTTTGTATCTTCTTCTTACCGATGTGTTTATTGTCACGTGTACGTTTGTTTCCTATATCCTATATATTGTTTTGGGTTTTTCTTTTCCCTTCTGTAAAAGATCGATGTCCTGTATTATTTCTTACAAGGAGTGTCATGAATCCGTGTTTGTTCTAATTACTCTAGATAATCTTTGGTTGGAATATTATCGCCACGTCCGCCGTTGTCGTAAACTGGCCCACATCAATGTAAGAAACCTTAAATCTTAATCCAAATATGGTTGAGGTGGAAGTCTGCTTTAAAGCTTCCAGAAGTGATCCTCCGTTACAAACCCTCCCCTCAATGTACCTGTAAGAAACCTTCGATCTTAATCCAAAGATGGTTGGAACATTTCTTGACCTGGGAAAAGGCTTGTTGTCTTAACGCGGCTGGACTCGCTGCCGTTCAGATGGGTACACGGCCCAAAGGGAGTCCAGCAGCCTCAAAATCAGCTATCTGACTATGACCGACCCATTTAACGGTACACTTGACCCAAAAACAGAGTATTGGCGATTCCAACTATTCCGATTTGTATACTACTTGTATTATAGAAAATTTTCAAATTTTCACATACTCGAATACAATTCTTGCACTTTTTAAAATCAAATATGAGTGTAATTGGAGGTCGAAGAAAAGAGAAAGATTCGGTAGTTTTTTTTGTTCTTTTCCGGACAGCTACGTAGTTAGTATTCCAAATATGCATGGCAGAATAAACAAAAAATTGAAGTATTCTAAACATTGGACTATATAGGAGAATATAGCGTAATTTCCAAATCATGACATCTCAATAAAAGGTGAGAATTTATGCTTTCAATTTATAATATAAACGACACACTTTTCTGGAGCAATTGGTTGGCGGTGCTAAGATACCGTATCATCAATTCACTTAACCAATTAAATGAGGTTTATTAATATAAAACGACTGAAATGCTGACCTATTTGAAGCAATTTGAAATTAGACAATACTCTAAAAACTAGTGGACTGATTAAACTTTAATTAAATAAAAAAAAGTTAGAAACGTTTGCTTTATTGGTTCTGTTTGATTATTTCTAGCTCATATGTAACAAATCGACAATGACGTCTAGTACTGCAAAAAAGAAAAACAAAGTCACGGTCCTTTATGGAGTATGACGAAATAAAGCAAAAAGCATAGAATATTAAGAAATTTTTTAATATATCAAATTTTTTTCGAATGCAAATATAAATAATTCAAAATTTTAATTAAGAAAATAATTAAAAATTAATTATCTCTCCCCTCATATCAAATCATCTATCTTCTACTACAATAAATATAAAAAACTTATTCAAATTATATATTTTCAACTTTTTTACTCACTCTTGTCAAAAATTACTTTTAAGTATTTTTTTTTTCAAAATCCAATAAAACTCTAATCATTAACAAATATTAAGTAGTTATGAAAATGAACTGCGCAAAGAATCTTTTTTGATTTTATTCCAAACTAGAATGGGCTAGAGAAATATGGAAAAATAAAAGAAGTCATGTTAAATTGCATTAGAAGAGAGGACAACTATTTAAGAATTTCCATGTAGAAAATCAATTATTAGAGTTTAGAGCACATGAGCTTCCATTAATTGGAGCCTAAAAGAATTAGTTGGTTCATCCTAATAATTGGAGCGAGAAACCCAACCCGGAATATATACAAGGACTGAAATGCAACTACTTTTGTGCCAACGATTTGATATTGGTTTCTCCTTCGGAAGAGCTCACAACATTCTATTCATCGATCCGTATATTCTAGCAGTGTCTTTACTAGCTCACTAACGGACAGATTTAGATTACTAATTCTCATATTATTATTTTATAATATTTCTGAGTTAGGTATCAAAGGCTACCCTCCGACGACCCCCAATTTTCTTTTACAAATTCGGATTCACTGATCATTCTATTAATCGGTGATTTTTGACATCATCACAGATATTTTTATTTTGATTCCGAACCATTTCGCAGCAGTTTCCTCAACTGCTGATAGAGGATCAACTCTATTACTCTGTCGCAGCCCAACAAAGCAAATTGAAGTTGTTGGCAAAAATCAGAATGAGGCTGGTCACATCGAGACCCAATTCCAGTCCTGTCTAACAATACTTTAGGCCCATTAATTTTGGGCCTAGAACCAACGCCTTTGATAGATCCGAATGCAATTCAGACGGAGCAGCTCCTCGACCAGAAAAGGGGCCATCAGCCATGCCATAAACAGGCTCTGAAATAGACGATTTTGCTGGAAAACAAATAGACGATTGGCCCGCTTAGGAAAAGGAAAAACAAGAACTCTGGTCCATCGAGATATTGGTTTAGACTAAACCGAATGCAATGCAGCTCAAGTTTAAAACTCGCTTACCGAATGAACCAATCTATTTTTTTTTGTAAAGAAAAAAATAAATTTGTTTATGATATGATTGTCCCGACCCACTTCTAGACAAGCATACCTACTTGTACATTTAATGAACCGACCTCGAATGAATGAGAAAATCTTCCCCTATATATATAATTTATATTGTTAAACATTTTATATAAATAATATTAAATAGTACAGTTAATCTATTATGTCAATCTTTTTTTGGTATTGTACTATTCAATTTGAATAGAAACTTACAAAAAGAATAATAATAATAATAATTCCGAAATATGTAAAATAGGGGATGTGGTTCCTCGATTTCTGTACTAACTGCGCACGTGTGATGTATGAAAATAATATAAAAAGACAAAAAAGAGGAAGTCGTCTATATGACAGCAAATAATTCTCCGACCGCGGCAGCTTCAGCTTTTAGAAAGTAAAAATAACGAAGAAAAGAAAGGACGTGACCAGGCGTAAAGTTAAAAGTGGATTTCTAATAATTCGGTATTTTAATATTTCGATTTTTATTAAAAATTATAAAATATTTTTTTTTTTATCAAATAATATTTTTTTAATATAATATTCACTCAAATTTTCTCTTTCTTCACCACCCTAAAATTTTAACGGACAAACACTACCGTAGCATTGCTGTAGAAGACTTTTGTTTTTGTTTTTCTGTGTCTAAGCTTATCTGCAGAAGACTTATATGGTCAAGCAACAAGCAAAGCATACCCACAAGAAAAACAAAAAAACAAGGAAAGCATAACCACTGGCCGATGCTTTACGAGAGCGGCCCGGTCTCGCGTTAGCAACCCATTCTCATGTTTTGGGGTTAATCAGGTATAGGCAACGCTCGCGATTCGCGTAATTGTACTAGACACGATTGCTTGTGTACCCAATGTTCTGCAGTGGTTTTATCCCCAAAGGAGCCATTGGAAATATACACTGAACTGATCTTTAGCGACAAGCCACCACTGCTAGTACTGCTTTGGTGACGATTAAAGCGAACAAGAAAAAGACAGGAAAGAAAGAGAGGACGAGAGCAAATAACAAATACGCTCCACCCGTAAAATTTTGGCTTACTAAAATTTTGGTAGATAAGCCACTTTAAATTGGGTTTGGCAAGGATTTGCATGTGACAGGAGCCCAACCCGCTCGACTGTAAATAGTAAGCTAGCTAGCTACTTGAGTCTCATATATATGATCAGTTACTTTTTAATTTGCTAATCACCGTTAACTTCTCTGCCTGTTCCACAATGGTAGATCAAAGAGGATTAAATAATAGGGATGACACTATGATTTTTGATCCTACAGTTTGGATTTCAACTTTTCTCATTTTGAGCCTAATTCTCAAAATCACTAGTTTAGTGTAAGGTGATGATTGATTGTTTTTTATTCATATAGGGCATAATAAAACGTTTTGAAATTTGAAGGGGACTGATTGATTTTTGTACAAAGATATATAGTATACTACAATATTTGTTTAATTAAAGGCTTAATTGGTATACTAGTCCCTGAGATATTGTCGAATCTCAAACTGGTCTCTAGGGTAAATTTCGTCTTATAATGGTCCCTGTAGAATTTTTTGTATCCTTGAGTGATCATTTCGTCAACTAGAGTGATCTCGTAAATGGAAATAATTCAACGTGGCTAACGGGGACATGTATTAACCATTTGCTAATAACCATATGTCCTCAAATTTTCAAATTACTCAGCATATCACGTATGGCTAATTTCCATTAATTTTAATTCCACTTTAAATTCTCAATTGTAAGTTGGACTAACTCAATGTTTAAGAGAGAGTTATGAGGGAGAATTTTTTTTCCTATTAGACATAAAGAATTTAAGGTAAAATTAAAATTAATGACGATGAGTCATACATGGTATGTAGGGTGATTTGGAAATTAAGGAGGATACGCAGCTTTTAGCAATTGGTTAACATGTGTCTCTGGTAGCTACGTTGGATTTTGTTTTTTTCATTTATAGGGTCACTCGAATTGATGAAATGACCATCTCAATGGGATAAAAATTTCACAGGGACTGAGACGAAACTTACCTTAGAGATTAATTTGAAATTGAGTAATATCCCAAGGACTAGTGAACTAATTCAACCTTAATTAAAGTAATTTGGACATAAGAATAGAACTCAACTCGAAGCTTGAACTCGGCTGGATGTTCGATAACAAAGAAAGTGATTAGAACTGTAATGATTACATGAAAATTTTGTTACTTACAGGACCCACTTTTTTATGTTAAAGCTGATGCAAAGTAATAGTGGGAGACCTAATAGACATTAGAAAATTAGCAAAGCAAAGTGTACCATGGGAGGGGCGTGGATCATGTGAAACGGAGATCAAGCTAATAAAGCCACCTAATAAACTACATATTATACTTACTATACTAATTAATGTATACCCAATATTTCTCAATAATTGTCTGATCACTAAAGAAACCCTGCACCGACATATTATCCACACAGTGCACCGCGGGTGGGCCACAAGTTGAGATCCCATCGAAATATTAAGTAGTTAGTATATATGCTATAAGTATTCCATGACTTCCAAAATTGGCAATCACTAGTAGTACTATAAGTCGAAAACGAACTGTGCAAAGAATCTTTTTTTGATTTTATTCCAAACTAGAATGGGCTAGAGAAATATGGAAAAATAGAAGAAGTCATGTTAGATTGCATTTGCAGAGAGGAGGACAATTATTTAAGAATTTCCATGACGAAAATCAATTATTGGAGTTTAGAGCACATGAGCTTCCATTAATTGGAGCCTAAAAGAAGTTGGACGTTTATCCTAATAATTGGGGCGAGAAAACCCAACCAGGAACAAATACAAGGACTGAAAAGCAACTACTTTTGTGCCGACGATTTGTTATTGGTTTCTCCTCGAGAAGAGCTCACAACATCCTATTCATCGATCCTTATATTATAGCAGTGCCTTCACTTTATTCGATCCAAAAATAAATAAAAAATTCTTCCGTTGATGGCACTTTTCTAGCGCAATTGCGGTCCATCTCATTCTCTTGGTCATCACTCTCTTCTTTACTCGCATTATACGTATACCTCTCTAGTTACTCAGCGGATATGAACGAACTGGGGAGGGAGTCTGGGAGATCAGTTGGCTGGGGTGAGTACACAGGAGTAAGAAAATGGAGGTTCATAAAAAGAAGGGCGGGATATTGTTGTATCATCTTGCATTCTTGGTGATGCTGATACTCCTTGATTCATATTGCTGTGGTGCTGCTGTCCTTGTCAAGAGCAACTCCAGTTTCCAGTGCGTTGGCCGCCTCGACGAATGCCTGATCGAGGATGACTTGGAGTTGGAGTTCCTGATGAATCCCTACGTGAGCCGGATTCTTGCTCATGGTGGAAAAACGCCGCCTCAGTCCAAAGATCGTAACAATCCAGCCTTTAAGACTTGTGGGCAGCTAAGTGACGACCCTCAATATCAAAAATGCATTGCCAAGTTCCAACCGAAACATAAACAGTGTGGCGGTAAAGGTACTTACAGCAGAGGATGCAAACCACCATAATCTAAACTTCTCCCCTCGTGAGTCTGGCCGGTGTGTAATTTCCTGTCTTTTTTCCTTCTTCTTACCGATGTGTTTATTGTCACGTGTACGCTTGTTTCCTATATCCTATATCTTGTTTTGGGTTTTTCCTTTTCTTCTGTAAAAGATCGATGTCCTGTATTACTTCCTACAAGGAGTGTCATGAATCCGTGTTTGTTCTAATTACTCTATCTTTAGTTGGAATATTATCGCCACGTCCGCCGTTGTCGTAAACCGGCCCACATCAACGTTAGAAACCTTAAATCTTAATCCAAAGATGGTTTGAGGTGGAAGTCTGCTTTAAAGCTTCCAGAAGTGATCCTCCGTTACAAACCCTCCCCTCAATGTACTCTTTGGAGGCCCCACCAGTAAAAAACCTTAAATCTAATCCAAAGATGGTTGGAATATTTCGTGACCTGGGACATTGCTTCTTGTCTTAACGCGGCTGGACTTGCCGCCGTTCAGATGGGTACACGGCCCAAAGGGAGTTAAGCGGCCTCAAAATTAGCTATCTGAACTATTATGACCGACCCATTTAACGGTACACTTGACCCAGAAATAGAGTACTGGCGAATGGCGATCACCACTATTCCGATTTGTACACTACTCGTATTATAGGAAATTTTCAAATTTTCACATACTCGAATACAATTCTTGCACTTTTTAAAATCAAATATGAGTGTAATTGGAGGTCGAAGAATAGAGAAAGATTCGGTAGTTTTTTTTGTTCTTTTCCGAACAGCTACGTAGTTAGTATTCCAAATATGCATAGCAGAATACGACCCTTTCTAAAAACATAATAAGACTAATTTGCTACAAAGTTCCCTGTTACCCTAACGTGTTTTCGACAAGTATTAATGCTTTTCGTATTTGGTGGCTTCTAATAGTTTAAATTCTGGGGAATTAAGTAACTTCCACAAATCCCACGAGGGAGGTTGCGTTAGTGGTAAGAACCCAAATCTCACAAATGATTTAGATGATGGAAGCGCTTGAGTCATCATGGGCTCAATCCGAAGGGCGAAGGGGATGAGACTCATGCATGATGCCTACATTTCAGTCCATCATGGGTCTGAGGTAAGTTAAGCTCAGGAGATGACTCGATCTGTCCTGATGGATAACGTATAGATCATTCCTCTCAATTTTGCTTAGCATAGTCTTCGCTGACACATTAATCACATTCCAGAAGGATCGCTTCACCTCATCCGAAACAAATATTAACTGTCAATTTTTTTTTCTATTATTTTTAGGTAAAATCACTTTTGTTACCTGAGTTTTTCTCCGATTTAAAAATAGATCCTTTTTTTAAAAAAACTTTAACTTTTTCTCCGTCAGTTTGTACTAAAAGAAAAAAAAAAAAAATTCTTCCATCAACAGACCTTTTATTCTGTTAATGGTCTATCCACAATACTAGCAAAAAAATATAGGCTTAATTGTTTCACGTGTCCCTATAATTTAACTTTTTTTGAAAAAAAGTCTCTATAATTCACTTTAGCTTGCCCTGGTTCCTTGTGTTAATAATTTTTCCAAATATGTCTTTCCGTTAATGCGGCCCCATCAAAGTAATGGATTTTTTCGACGTAGCAAACGGAGGTCAAGTAATCACCAACAAGCTATTGCCACGTGCCTTCCATTTTTCTCTCTTATTTCGATTAGGAGAGAGAAAAATTGGAAGTTTTGTTTATTTATTTATTTTTTGTTTATCTCGAGTGACGTGAGTTGTGAAAATTGCCACATGTATTAGTTCAATGCCATGCGCACATTTTACTTACGTATCAACAGTTGCCGTTAATAAGACTGATAGATGTGGGATGGATGGATTTTTTTGTCAAATTTTGATAAGTTATTGATTAAAATTTAGATGTTTAAAATCGTAGGATCAATCTATAAAAATGTGTAAAATTTAATGAATAAAACTTCCATTTCCTTTTTTTTTAGAGTGCAAACTCAAGTACAAAAAGTTTAAAATTTTGAACCTTAATGACCAATTTTTAAATTTCTATAAAATTAAAAGACCAAAAATAATTTTACTCTTATTTTTATCCATCAATACTCTTTTTTGTTAAAAAAAATAAATCTCTGAACCTATATTTCGGAAAACCGATAATTTGTTGCAATACGAATCGAGGCAAAATTTTGTGTCAACCTAGAAAAACCATAGGTTGAAAAAAGAATTGTTAAAAATCAAAGAAAAGTTTTCAAAAAGCACTGCCCACACAAGCTTTAAAGTTTTCACACTTTTTCTTTCAAGTCAAAAAGCAAAAGTGCCACCCACGAAGAAAAGAAAAGGCCAACGTGCCGAGAGGATGGAGAAAATGCAAAAAAAGATGGAATGACCGGGGCTCCGTCCGCGGTCTCCCACTTGCTTGTTCCACTTTCGTGATGCACGTTGCTCAAGTCTCTTTGAATCTGAAGGGATCAGAGAGAGACTCAGGAGCAAATTATTGCTTGGCCATCCGGCATCTACCCAAACCTTTTTTCTTTTTTTCTCGTTTCCATATGCTTTTGAAATCCTATGCTACCTAACTTCTTGGAAATCTTTTACCTACGGTTTAAAAATATTCGTTAGTGTGTTTCCTTGTCTCCTAATATTGCTGACAAGTAAGGCTGGACCTCTTTGATTAATCCCCCCTTACAAGCTGTTTTTAAAAGCGGCTTTAATTCTCCGTCGTTGGAACAAGAAGAAGCGTACGCGTTTCCATTTCTGTGATTTTTTCTTCTTGAACTCGTCACAGACTCACCGTCAATGATCTCTTGCTCCCGTGAGGAACATCTCAATGCTCACACCTATCTTCTTCGCCTTCTTAGCCTTCTCCCTCTGTCATTTCTCGATCGCTATTTCGTTACCTCCTTACGTTGCTGATGATAATATTACAGTCAACTGTGGCAGTTCTGGCAGCTCATGGGCTCAGGACAACCGCATGTGGATTGGAGACATAGACTCCAAATTCACTCCGACTGAAGAAAATATCCACAAATCTATTACCTCTACAGCCCAGAGCCAAGGTTCCTTCGATGCTGTCCCTTACATGACCGCCCGCCTCTCTTATTCCCAATTCACGTATGTGTTTCCCGTCACCTCTGGTCCAAAATTCGTTCGCTTGCACTTTTATCCGGCTCCTAATTACTCTGCTAAATTTGTTCGGTATAACGACTCTTCACTGTCAAAGCGGGTTCCTTCACCCTGCTTAGAAACTTCAGTGCTTCCATACTTGCGACTTACTTGGGCAGGGAAACTTTTTACAAAGAGTTCTGCGTCAACGTTGAACAGGACCAAAAATTGAATTTAACTTTCATCCCATCTCCAAGTGCTTCCAACGATTTCTATGCTTTCATCAACGGGATTGAGATTATTTCCATGCCAAGAAACGTATATTATCAGCTAAATGGGGAAGGTCTACCATGGATCCGACAAACTGCTCTGTTCTATATGCAGGAAAGCATGGCATTTGAGAAGGTTTTTCGGTTAAACGTTGGAGGCAGCGGTATATCACCCACACAAGACACCGGCATGTTCAGAGAATGGTCTGATGACAATAACTATGTGGTGAGTGACAGCGTGATCCCTCGTAATCCATCTTTGATTCTCAATTACGCCATAATACCAAATTACACAGCACCAGATGATATCTATCGGTCTGCAAGGTCCATGGGTCCGCACAGCAACCAGAATTTACTTAATAATTTGACGTGGAAATTACCCGTTTTGGATTCGGGATTCAATTATCTGGTGAGACTCCATTTCTGCGAACTAGAGACTGAAATAACCGGTCCCGGCCAAAGGCAATTCATTATCTACATAGATAATGAGACGGCTCTTGATAGGGCTGATGTCATGATGTGGAACGGAGGTGCTAAGGATGCGCCTGTGTACAAAGACTTCGTTGTAAGGATCCAGGCCGGTGAGCCTAACCTCTTCATTGCTCTACATCCTCGAGAAGCAACTGATGCTATCAACGATGCCATTCTAAATGGGATCGAACTATTAAAACTGAGCGACAATGGGAACCTTGCCGGGACCAATCCTCCAATTGTGCCCTCTCCGGCGCCGGATCAACAGCCCGCCTCTGCAGCCAACGTGTCCAAGATAAGCAAAACCGTATCCATAGCCATTGGAAGTGTTGCGGGCTTCACAGTCCTGCTCGCTCTAGCGTGCTGCGGGGCTCTCTGGAAGCTAAGGAGGACGAAGCACTATGGTTCTTACTACCCACTGTCGAAGTGTTGGTGCTGGCCTGACCACAGCAAGGGAAAGTCAACGAGGACAAAAGCGTCGTCACTGCCTGATGAACTATGTCGCCACTTCTCACTGGAAGAAATCAAAATCGCAACCAGCACCTTTCACGAAGAATTAATTGTCGGCCGAGGTGGGTTTGGCGACGTATACAAGGGCTTCATTGATCAGGGTACTACTACTACGATCGTGGCAATCAAGCGCTTGAACCCCGAGTCAAAACAAGGTGCACGTGAGTTTTGGAGAGAGATCGATCTGCTCTCCCAGCTTCGCCATGTCCACCTCGTCTCTCTCATCGGATACTGCGACGATGACAACGAGATGATCCTCGTCTACGACTACATGACCAACGGCACACTCCGCGACCAACTCTACGACACTGTCAACGTTTCCATTCCGTGGAAACAGAGGCTCGAGATTTGCATCGGAGCCGCGCGTGGGTTAAATTACCTGCACACGGGAGCGGAGCGCCCAATTATCCACCGTGACGTGAAGACGACGAATATTCTGTTGGACGAGAAATGGGTGGCCAAAGTTTCGGATTTCGGGTTGTCCAGAATGGGGTTGGATAATAGTGCGGTCAGTACAGCCGTGAAGGGTACGTGGGGCTATTTGGATCCAGAATATGCAAGACGTCAACAGTTGACCCAAAAATCTGACGTGTACTCGTTTGGGGTGGTGTTGTTCGAAGTTTTATGTGCCCGAAAAGCATTAAATTCTAAACTGGAGGATGAGGAAAGGAATTTGGCCAATTGGGCCCGCAAATGCATGGAGAGGGGGACTATCGGTGAAATAATTGATCCATATCTGAAAGGGAAAATTGCCCCAGAGTGTTTCAAGGTATACGTGGAGCTCGCAGAGAGTTGCGTGCGCCATGCCGGAATTCAACGGCCCACGATGAATGATGTGATGGAAAAGCTCGATTTTGCCTTGGAGCTGCAGAACAACGCGGATGCCTCGAGAGAGAAAACCACCCTCGGTGGTGAATATACATATCCGGAGATACTATCATTCCATGTTGGCGGTACTATGGGTTCTCCTATGCTCGCTAGCTTTCACAGTAGACACGTGTGGGAAGATGATAGTTGTACCGAGGTACTTACAACGACTGCTGAGATGACCAACAGAAGTCTTGATTCTGATACTAATACGCGTCAACACGTCCTCACGGGCACCACTGAGTCTAAAGTTTAGGTTTATTTTGTATTTTTCCGAAACTTTTGTTGCATCTCTTAAATAAATCTAGGTCTGATTGGGTAAAAATAAAAACTACGACACTAAAAAAAAAGAAAAAAAAAAAGAATGCGAGTGTGGTTGAAGCTGTTAGTCCCACTGGTCCCTTTTTTTTTTTTTTTTTTTACAATAAATTGGGGAATAGGGAAGGGAGATCACAGAGCGACACAAAAGGATACAGAGAGAAGAGAGCTAGTGGTGAACCTACACACCTGTCAAAAGGGTCTACCCTTTGACAGGGAAGTGTTCTCTTAAATCTCTACAAACTGTAGAGCCCCTTGCCGAAGTTTTTTACAATAAATTGGGGAATAGGGAAAGAGAGACCACAGAGCGGCACAAAAGGATACAGTCCCACCAGTCTTGCTTTTTCATATGTTGTGGTAATGTCTGGATCTTTATTTTGTACACGTCATAATAATGTATTTATTTTGGTGTAATGTATAGTGTGTTCGTATATATAATGCTCCATTCCATCTATACTAATACTAGGTTTTCGGTGGACGTTGTACTTTGCATTCAATTTTTTAATTTCTTTCGTTCTTTTCTTTTTCTGGAAAAAGGAAATATTTATAACTAATGGTTTCGAAGCCTCTTTGCTATGAAGTTGTAACAAACCTAGCTCCATAATCAATTTACCCCGAGGCTTTCGGTTACCTAAACAACCCGGCCCTCAACCAAAAATTAAAACATCGTAATAACTGCAGTAAAACATGATTCCTGAACAAATCCAAACCCTACCCCATTTTTTTTTTCAATAGTTCATGAGTCTTAAAGAAATTTTGTGTTTTGATCATTTTATAATGATAACATGCAAATTTCGTGTTTAATCTAATGTCCATTGCTGCAATGACTGATCATCGGGGTCGCCAAAAAGTACATTACTCCGATTAAAGCCGCCTGTTGCAGAAGTCGCAACCGAATTTGCAAGATTATCGTACGTGTTGTTGCATGCGAGGTAGTAGGTACAGTTTGCTGAATTTAAAAGAAAATTGAAATATATATATATATATATATATATATATATATATATATATATATATATATATTTAAAAAAGCCTTGATCAGTATAATTCAAGCATAGAGACTGGAGTGATATGAATATGATTCGCACGCATCTAGAAGCGCTTGAGATATATGTATGCAATATGCATGGCTGTTATTGAAAAGCTATAGCCATGACATATATATACATCGTCCACTTGAAGGAATATTAAATAAAAAGTAATTTTGGATGCTACATCATTTCGTTACGTTCTTTTCACCAAAAGAGAGAATACTTCATGACTAAAGCATTTGCAATCTATTTAGCCGAAGGCCAATTCTTCTGTATTTTCTTCTCTATTTGAAACTGTAATGATTTGGAAATTTTTGGAAGTTGTGAGATCCATAAAAAAAAATTCTCTTCATTTGAGTATATAAATTTTATGAGAGGAATTTTTTTATGGGTTTTTGTACTTATTTTTTAACAGAGAAAATAAGGTTATGATTAGAAGGAAAACTTTAAGGGAGATTGAAACAAATTTAGCTTAAATATTACTACAGTCACTGTAGATTTAATTCTTAATAAGTTCATGTCTTGAGCCCGAATACGTAATGAACATTGAACAGATCCAAAACCCGACGGCCAGTATTTTGATAGTGCAGTTTTAAAAAAAAATTGTGAAAGTACACTTTCTATTTTATGTTCAATTAAATTGAGATTGTTTGGCAGAGTAAATGGAATAACTAGTGAAATTACAATATCTATTTTTGTGGCTAACATCCACTAGAATGGATATAGAAATATTTCTTAACTGCAAAACCGTATCATTAATTCACTTAACCAATTAAATGAACCTGATAACTATATTTAACCTAATTTAATTAAGGGAAAACATCACACCCCGTAGGTTAGGGAAAAATTAATCAGCCCTCTCAAGTTCTAAAATGTTTTATTATGTGTCTATTTGTTTAAAAAATAATCAATTCTCTACTTCTGATTTGGCAGGTAAGTCATATGAAAGTGATGTGAATTAATATAAATGCCCCTTAAAGATAAAATTTAAAAAATAAATAAAAATTCAAGAAATAAGTTGAAAATAAATAGATTAATGAAATAGAGTTTCAATATATTTATTTTAAAAAATTAAAATTTTATTTATATATAAATTTATTTTTTAAAATATTTTTAGTTATTTTGTCTTTGAGGGGCATTTATGTTATTTTTACCCAAAGATATGAGGCCATGTTCTCCCTTTAATTAAACTTGGGGTATATTTATTTCTAAAAGTATTCTAGAATACAAATATATTTAACAAAATTTACAAAAGAAAAGTCCAAAATCTCAAAAATTTATACACAAACACTAATACCTTTTACACAATCTCCAACAGCTTTTCACACAAACTCCAATATCTTTAAAAAAAATTATAACAAATTTTCTCTATCTATACTTTTTTACCTAATTCTAATATTTTTTTATTAACAATTACATCAAATTATCTCTCTCTATACCTTTTTATAAACTCCAACAACAAAAATTAAATATCTTTAAAACTTTTCACCATCTTTTACATAAAAACCTGTAAAATTCTAATCCACATAAATATTCTATCAAAATCTTAAAAATCTTACAATTTTTTAAAAAACGAACATACTTTAGACAACTCATTTCAAGCTAAACTTGGTGGATGTTCTTTTTTTTTGGGAGGGACAAATACGGAAACTTAACATTAATACTAACAATCCATAATTACATAGAGCAAAAGACAAACAATACACAAGTCAGGGAGTCAAATCCCTCATAAATCCAAGGTAGGAACCATAATGCTCGCGGCGAAGGGGGACGTCTCATGAAAATTTAGAGGAAGCGGCCCATTGAATAATTTGGTGTAAAAACTGAATTTGGACTTCGTGGAAGATACGGTCAACTACACGAACTGAACTACTGAGCCGAAAGGCGCACGCTTTGGAGAAGAGAGTGATTACAACTGTAATGATTACACGAAAATTTTGTTACTTAAAGGAACTAGAAACATTTGCCTTATGGGTTCCATTATTTCTAGCTCAAAACCATAAAAAATCGACAGTGACTGTCCACTCCCAAAAAGAAAAACAAATCTTGTGGGCCTCAATATTAATTAATGTATACCCAATATTTCTCAATAATTGTACTCTGATCACTACTATTGTGCCGACGGTTTGCTATCGGTTTCTCCTCCAGAAAAGCTCACAACATCCTACTCATCGGTCCTTATATTTTAGCAGTGCCTTTACTTTATTCGATCCAAAAAAAAAAAAAAAAATTCTTCCGTTGATGGCACTTTTCTGATCACTACTATTGTGCCGACGGTTTGCTATCGGTTTCTCCTCCAGAAAATCTCACAACATCCTACTCATCGGTCAAAATTCTTCCGTTGATGGCACTTTTCTAGCGCAATTGGTGTCCATCTCATTCACTTGGTCATCACTTTCTTCTTTACTCGCATTATAAGTATACCTCTCAAGTTACTCAGCGGGTATGAACGAACTGGGGAGGGAGATCAGTTGGCTGGGGTGAGTACACAGGAGTAAGAAATTGGAGGTTCATAAAAAGAAAAAGAAAAAAAAAATATTTGATTGATGTAGTTGAATCGCTGAAAATCATTACCTGTTCTGTGGTCATATAACCGATAATGCATGCGAACCTCAATGTACAAGTAAAATATCGTAATAAGTGCGGTAAAACATGATCCCTCAACAAATCCAAACCCGACCCCATTTTTTTTTTTCCAATAGTTTGGTCTTAGAAAATTTTTGGGTGAAAGTACACATTCTAATTTATGTTCAATTTTTTTTTTTGCTAGTGTACTAAATGGAATAGGCTGTGAGATTACAATATGTATTTTAGTGGTTAACATGATCCCCTAACAAAGATATAAAAATTTATTTTTCTACGATTTAAAAATAGATCCTTTTGTTTTAAAACTTCAACTTTTTTCTCCTTGATTTTGTACCCAAAAAGATAAAATTGTTTGGTCAACTTACCTTCAGTCCCTTAATGGTCAAACAACCATACTAGGGAAAAAAATATAGTTTGTAGAATCAATTTTGATCCTTGAGTTTTACACTATTTAAATATACGTCCTTGAATTTTAAAATTCTAACTCTCTAATTTTCGAGTTTGTACCCCAACAAATAAGTACAAATTCAAGGACAAAAAGTAAAATTTTAGAAATTTAATGACCTATTTTTAAATCCCTATAAAATTGAAAGACCAACAATGATTTTACTCTTATTTTTATTCATCAATACTCTTTTTTTGTTTTAAAAATAAATCTGTGAACCTATATTTCCGAAAACGGATAATTTGTTGCAAAAAGAATCTAGGCCAAAATTTTATGTCAACCTAGAAAAACCTAGGTAAAAAAAAAAATCGTTAAAAATCAAAGAAAAGCTTTCAAAAAGCACTGTCCACACAAGCTTTTACACGTTTTGACACTTTTTCTTTCAAGTCGAAAAAGCAAAAATGCCACCCACAAACAAAAGAAAAGGCAAACGTGCCGAGAGGATGGAGAAAATGCAAAAAAAGATGGAATGACGGGGGCTCCGTCCGCGGTCTCCCACTCTTTTTTTTTTTTTTCCCTAAGCACCGCGGTCTTCCACTTGCTTGTTGCACTTTCGTGATGCACGTTGCTCAAGTCTCTCTGAATCTGAAGGGATCAGAGAGAGACTGAGGAGCAAATTATTGCTTGGCCATCTGGCATCTACCCAAACCTTTTTTCCCTTTTTCTTGTTTCCATATGCTTTCGAAATCCTATGGTACCTAACTTCTTGGAAATCTTTTACCTACGGTTAAAAAATATTCGTTAGTGTGTTTCCTTGTCTCCTAATATTGCTGACAAGTAAGGCTGGACCTCTTTGATTAATCCCCCCTTACAAGCTGTTTTTAAAAGCGGCTTTAATTCTGTGTCGTTGGAACAAGAAGAAGCGTACGCGTTTCCATTTCTGTGATTTTTTCTTCTTGAACTCGTCACAGACTCACGGTCAATGATCTCTTGTTCCCATGAGGAACATCTCAATGCTCACACCTATCTTCTTCGCCTTCTCCCTCTGTCATATCTCGATCGCTATTTCGTTACCTCGTTACGTTGCTGATATTAATATTACAGTCAACTGTGGCAGTTCTGGCAGCTCATGGGCTCAGGACAACCGCTTGTGGTTTGGAGACATAGACTCCAAATTGACTCCGACTGAAGAAAATATCCACAAATCTATTACCTCTACAGCCCAGAGCCATGGTTCCTTCGATGCTGTCCCTTACATGACCGCTCGCCTCTCTTATTCCCAATTCACGTATGTGTTTCGGGTCACCCCTGGTCCAAAATTCGTTCGCTTGCACTTTTACCCGGCTCCTAATTACTCTGCTAATTTTGTTCGGCATAAAGACTTCTTCACTGTCAAAGCGGGTTCCTTCACCCTGCTTAGAAACTTCAGTGCTTCCATTCTTGCGACTTACTTGAGCAGCGAAACTTTTTTCAAAGAGTTCTGCGTCAACGTTGAACAGGACCAAAAATTGAATTTAACTTTCATCCCATCTCCAAGTTCTTCCAATGATTCCTATGCTTTCATCAACGGGATTGAGATTATTTCCATGCCAAGAGACCTATATTATCAGCTAAATGGGGAAGGTCTACCATGGATCCGACAAACTGCTCTGTTCTATATGAAGGAAAGCATGGCATTTGAGAAGGTTTTTCGGTTAAACGTTGGAGGCAGCGGTATATCACCCACACAAGACACCGGCATGTTCAGAGAATGGTCTGATGACAATAACTATGTGGTGAGTGACAGCGTGATCCCTCGTAATCCATCTTTGATTCTCAATTACGCCAAAATACCAAATTACACAGCACCAGATGATATCTATCGGTCTGCAAGGTCCATGGGTCCGCACAGCAACCAAAATTTACTTAATAATTAGACGTGGAAATTACCCGTTTTGGATTCGGGATTCAATTATCTGGTGAGACTCCATTTCTGCGAACTAGAGACTGAAATAACCGGTCCCGGCCAAAGGCAATTCATTATCTACATAGATAATGAGACGGCTCTTGATAGGGCTGATGTCATGATGTGGAACGACGGTGCTAAGGATGAGCCTGTGTACAAAGACTTCGTTGTAAGGATCCAGGCCGGTGAGCCTAATCTCTTCATTGCTCTACATCCTCGAGAAGCAACTGATGCTATCAACGATGCCATTCTAAATGGGATCGAACTATTAAAACTGAGCGACAATGGGAACCTTGCTGGGACCAATCCTCCCAATGTGTCCTCTCCGGCGCCGGATCAACAGCCCGCCTCTGCAGCCAACGTGTCCAAGATAAGCAAAACCGTATCCATAGCCATTGGAAGTGTTGCGGGCTTCTCAGTCCTGCTCGCTCTAGCGTGCTGCGCGGCTCTCTGGAAGCTAAGGAAGACGAAGCACTATGGTTCTTACTACCCACTATCGAAGTGTTGGTGCTGGCCTGACCACAGCAAGGGAAAGTCAACGAGGACAAAAGCGTCGTCACTGCCTGATGAACTATGTCGCCACTTCTCACTGGAAGAAATCAAAATCGCAACCAGCACCTTTCACGAAGAATTAATTTGTCGGCCGAGGAGGGTTTGGCGACGTATACAAGGGTTTCATTGATCACAATGATCAGGGTACTTTGATCGTGGCAATCAAGCGCTTGAACCCCGAGTCAAAACAAGGTGCACGTGAGTTTTGGAGAGAGATCGATCTGCTCTCCCAGCTTCGCCATGTCCACCTCGTCTCTCTCATCGGATACTGCGACGATGACAACGAGATGATCCTCGTCTACGATTACATGACCAACGGCACGCTCCGCGACCAACTCTACGACAACGTCAACGATTCCATTCCGTGGAAACAGAGGCTCGATATTTGCATCGGAGCAGCCCGTGGGTTAAATTACCTGCATACGGGAGCGAAGCACCCAATTATCCACCGCGACGTGAAGACGACGAATATTCTGTTGGACGAGAAATGGGTGGCCAAAGTTTCGGATTTCGGGTTGTCCAAAATGGTGGATAATAGTGCGGCCATTACAGCCGTGATGGGTACGTGGGGCTATTTGGATCCAGAATATGCAAGACGTCAACAGCTGACCGAAAAATCTGACGTGTACTCGTTTGGGGTGGTGCTGTTCGAAGTTTTATGTGCCCGAAAAGCATTAAATTCTAAACTGGAGGATGATCAAAAGAATTTGGCCCATTGGGCCCGAAAATGCATAGAGAGGGGGACCATCGGTGAAATAATTGATCCATATCTGAAAGGAAAAATTTCCCCCGACTGTTTCAAGGTATACGTGGCGGTCGCGGAGAGTTGCGTTTGCGATGCCGGAATCGATCGGCCCACGATGAATGATGTGATGGAAAATCTCGAATTTTGCCTTGGAGCTCAAAACAATGCGGATGCCAGAGAGAAAACCAATCCTGGTGGTGAACATATGTATCCGGAGGTGCTATCGTTCCATGTTGGCGGTACTACAGGGGTTCCTATGTGCGCTACCTTTCAAAGTAGACACGTGTGGGAAGACGATAGTGGTACCGGGTTAACCATTACGGCTGAGACGACCAACCAAAGTCTCGATTCTGATACTCATACGCATCAAGACGTCCTCACGGACACCTCTGAGTCTAAAGTTTAGGTTTATTTTGTGTTTTTCCAAAACTATGGGTGCATCTCTTAAATAGATCAAGGTCTGATTGGGTTAAAATAGATTAAAAATAAAATATTTGTTCACTAAAAAAATGAACAAAAAAAAAGAATGCGAGTGTGATTGAAGCTGTTAGTCCACCAGTCTTGCTTTTTCATATATAATGTCGCGATCTTTATTTTGTACATGTGATAATGTATTTATTTTGGTGTAATAGTGTGGTCGTATAATGCTCCCTTCCCACTGTAATAATACTAGGTTTTCGATGGCAGTACTTTGCATTCAATTTTTTTCTTTCGTTCTTTTTTTTTTTTTTTCCTGGAGAAAGGAAACATTTATAACTAACATCAACATGCAATTGGTTTGGAAGCCAGCTGTTTACTATGAAGTTGGATAAATCGCTAGAACAAACCTAGGTACATAATCAAAACCCCAAGGCTTTTGGTTACCTAAGCAACCCGGTCCTCAGACAACAAGTAAAATATCGTAATAAGTGCGGTAAAACATGATCCCTGAACAAATCAATAGTTCAGTCTTAGAGATTTTTTGGGTGAAAGGGTGAAAGTTCAGTTTCTAGTTTCTGTTCAATTTTTTTTTTGTTAGTGTAGTAAATGGAATAGGCTGTGAGATTACAATATGTATTTTGACGGTTAACATCCCCTAATAAAGATAAAACTTTATTTTTATTTTTATTAATTTGGGAAAGCAGAATTAAGATCCACAAATTATAGAGGAAGTAATAAGTGGATTTATTGGGTTAACCCATACACTATGTCTTAAAGAGCCAAACTCTTAAAAGGGTAGAAAAATTTTATAAGTCACTCTCGAATCATTCTCGACAAGTTCATGTTACCAATTTCAACTTTTTATATATAAATATTTCTTAATTAAAAATTGTAACATGATATTTAACTTGGCTTGAAAAATTGATTACCTAAATTAGCAAATAAGAATATAACTCAACTTCAAGCTCGGAATTCGGGTATAGTTGTTTTTTAATTATTTTCTTTACTGAATTCGGGTCGAGTTCAATAACAAAGTAAGTGCATGCGTGTATTTATAACAGTTTGTGTTTTGCTCGTTTTATAATGACGACATACAAATTTTGCTCGTGACTATAGCAAATACCGATTGATGCTCTAGTCGACGCGTAGGCCTCCACCAATACTAATAATTGAGCTTACTGGGCCCGACTTCTATATTTTCTCATTCTGTCGTACGCTTGTCCCGATAAAGCTCACACGAAATTTATTAGAGACTTGAAAAGTACAGAAACGGGACCCACTTTTTTATGTTAAAGTCCTGGTAAAGCTGAGTAGTGGAACACCTAGACAAGCAAAGCAGACTGTACGATGTGTGGGGCGTGAATCACGTGAAACTGTGGAGGCCAGCTGCTCAAGCCACGTAATAAAGTCATACATATAATTTTTACCCAAAAATTCTCACTAGTTCTCTGATCACTAAAGAAACCTTTGAAACATGCCTCCGGTACGCTCCGATCGTTGAGATCCCGTCAAATTCTGAAGGGATTTATATTAAGGAATTTCCATGAAGAAAATCAAGTTTAAGAGGGCAGCTTGGCAACTTCCATTACATTATCAATTTGAACTACGTTTCGATCAACTTTTGGGATTGTATCCCAAAAATTGTTGTTTCATCGTAATTGGTTAGGGGCTAATAATTGGAGCGAGAAACATAACCCAGAATATATGTATAGAATTACAGAAATGCAACTACTTTTGTGCCCGGGATTTGTTATTGTTTTCTCCTCCCGAAAAGACCACCAGATCCTTACTAATCTTCTGTCATATACTAGCAGTGCCTTTACTTTATTCGACGCAAAAGAAAATTCTTCCATGGATGGAAAGTAATTAGATATAATAAACTACTATACTTTTCTAGCTCATTTTGGGTCCATCCTATTGTGTCGGTCATCACTGGTCTCTTCTTTACTCCCAGTATAAGTACAGCCCTCGAGTTAGGCAGCGGAAGTGGGTGAGTACACAGGAGTAAGAAAATGGAGGTTCATAAGAGGAAGGGAGGGGTATTCTTCTATCACCTTGCATTCTTCGTGATGCTGATACTCCTCGACTCATATTGCTGTGGTGCTGCTGTCCTTGTTAAGAGCAATTCCAGCTTTCGTTGTGATGGTCGCCTCGACGAATGCCTGATTGAGGAGGACTTGGAGTTGGAGTTCCTGATGAATCCCTATGTGAGCCGGATTCTTGCTAATCATAAAGAAAAACCAAACAACCTAGATCCTTATAAAGCAATCTTCAAGAAGCCTTGTGGGGAAACAAATGACCCTCAATATCAGAAGTGCATCGATGCATTCAAAGTGAAGCACCATGGGTGTAAATGTGATGGTATTTACTGCAGATGCAAGACTTAATCTAACCCCCTGCATCGCGGCAATGTGTTTTCTGTCTGCTCTACACTTGTTTTCCAATATCCTATGGTATTGGCGGTACTGTTTTTCCTTCTATAAAAGATGTCATGATGTATTACTCCCGACGAGGAGTACTACTTTAGTGTCCGTATCATGCCCGTTCGTGTTCGACGTAGTCTATGTATCTTTTGTCGGAATAAATCTTCATGTCCACGATTGTCGTAATTTCGTAAAGGGTACATGCACATGGCTGTGTGAAACCTGAATCTAAACAATATGTATGTATGTTAATGTGTATATCGTGTGTCTAAATATTAGATGAGTCCTGGTTAAGAGCATCTTCGATCTAAAAAACACAAAAGTTGCACATCCGTCTTCGTCAATTGTATAAATTTCTTTTCTTTTCGATGGATATCAATATTTTATTCAATTCCGTGCGGGGAAATCTTTAAAAGCTTGTCTAGAATGGATCGCATGGTCTGGTTGGTAGTGACTGGGGGCAAGATCAAGGAAATATAAATTGGCGAAGCGAATTGTTCAGGTCCAACTTAAGTAGCATGATGCTTAGGACGCACTTGGGATTGTATAAATAAAGTAGGTACTGTACTATATTTGTTTTTGTTCCAAATTAAAACAGAGTTCCAAGTTTCTAGATAAAGAAACTTTGGACTCGCACATCTCGATCTCACTAACAAGCTATGTTCGAAGTATTTTGTGCCCCAAACACAGGCACTGAATCAAAAGCTGAAGAAGGTGCAAGAGAATTTGGCCAACGGAACCTGGAAATGTTGTGAAAGCGGGACCTATTAGTGCAATCTTAGAACGAAAGTGAAGGACAGCTCAGGTGGACAGCTATGTTTCTAAAACGGCCCATGATGGAAAAGCTCAGCTTTGCACTGGAGCTACGTACGGAAGGAGAACGCGGACACCTTGGTGGGGAAAAGCTATCCCTGGAGGGAGACAGCATACGAGTCCGGACTCCGGCGGTGTTATCTTTCCGTGTCGCAGGTAGTGCTGTTGCCTCTCAGTGCACTGGTCTTCACAGATGACACGTGTTGGAATCGGATAGTGGAACCAGATCAACGGTGATTAAAATTGAGTTGGCCTAACTAAGCCTTCACCCTGGTGCTATTACAAGTTCAAGATGTCTTCACGGACACGACCAACTCTAGACAATACCCGATAAAAAGAGATTTTAAAAGTAGCGGTTAAATATACTTTTGGCAGATCAATTAGCATACTCTCAAATTTTGTTCTTGTTGGATCTATTTTGAACAGGTCCATCGTAACCTCCATTGGGCTAAACATCCGAGGAAACTAGACTTATAGCCCAGAGTTTGAGATGGGTTAAAAGGCTGAAATTCTCCTTTATTCCTCCTACAACCCTAAATTGGATGCTCCAACTCTACGTCCTCCTCTCAAGAGGATTTCTCCATACTAGTCTTTCTCGCTCCCTCCTCTCTTCCTTTCTCTTTGGTCCCCCACTGTTTTTCCGTTCTTCCCTTCTTTAGAAAGCCAAAAAGTCCCCCTCTTTTTCTCTGTCTCCTACTCTTATCTTCCTTTCCTCCTCTTTGGGCCCCCCCGATCTCTTGAGCCTCAGCCCTACCTTCTTCGGGCCTTACTCCCCTCGGCACTCTTTCCGTCCCATCCCCCACTTTACCCGAGATCGGCGTTGTTAGGATTGGTCTCCCTTGAGGGTGGAGCACCATGGTTGTCAGTGTAGTGGTATTTACTGCAAATGCAAGACCTTCTAACCCCCAGAATTGTTCGTGGCAGTTACGTGTTTTCGGTTGGTGTAGCTCTCTTTCCTGTATCCGATTGTGTTGGGATTTTCTTTTTCCTTTTGTCATGTATCACTGCCTACGAGGAGTACTGTGAGTCCGTATCATGCACGTGTTCTAAACTTCGATGTACTCTATGGATCTTTTGTTGGAATAAATCATGATGTCTGCGACTGTCGTAAAGGCCCCGCACATGGCTGTAAGAAACGTTAATCGATCAAAAGATGCAGGTTGGCGGTTGCGGTGGAAATCTTCCTTAAAGCTTCCAGAAGTGATCCTCATTAACAATCCCTTATCCCTCCCTCCAATATTGTACATTGGCGGCCCTCCATGACTTTAATTACTTTGGTTTTTAAGATGTGTATCAGAGCCTGTTGAATAATCACGTCACTTATGAAAGCAAACTTATTGTCCGGAGTGGGAGTTTTAGAGTTTAACCTAACACAGAAAAACCAAGAGCAGATAAAAACATTACAGTCAATTATGCGCGGGGATATACGATCGAGAATCTATTATAATTAAAGGGAGAAATCATTTTTAGCCCTCTAATTATTAGTACAATTTCAAATAGAAGTCTAAATTATCAAGTTTTACACATTGAGACATCTACCAAATTCTATCAATTTACGCTTTTAAAAAAGATCAAACGATCAAACTTGTGTCACATGTATTGTGAATGAGCCACATAGCACAATTTTGACCCTCAACTTTTATTTTAGAGCACAATTTGGTTTAGACCCTTATTTAAAATTGAATTAGTAGTTAGAAGGTTCAAAGTGATTTTTTTCTATAATTAATTACTTGCAATATTTTAATTCCAAAAATAGTTATCATCCCTACACATCTATTCGTTTTACTATGTGTCTATTTGTTTAAAAAATAATCAATCATCTACTTCAGTTTGATTTGGCAGATAAGTCATATGAAAGTGATGTGAATTAATATAAATGCTCCTTAAAGATAAAATTTAAAAAATAAATAAAAATTCAAGAAATAAGTTGAAAATAAATAGATTAATAAAATAAAGTTTCAATATATTTATTTAAAAAAATTAAATTTTATTTATATATAAATTTTATTTTTTAAAATATTTTTAGTAATTTTGTCTTTGAGGGGCATTTATGTTATTTTTACCCAAAGATATGAGGCCATGATCTCCCTTTAATTAAACTTGGGGCATGTTTATTTCTAAAAGTATTCTAGAATACAAATATATTCAACAAAATTTACAAAAGAAATCCAAAATCTCAAAAATTATACACAAACACAATACCTTTTACACAATCTCAACAACTTTTCACATAAACTCCAATATCTTAAAAAAAATTATAACAAATTTTCTCTATCTATACTTTTTTACCTAACTCCAATATTTTTTTATTAAACAATTACATAAAATTATCTCTCTTTACATCTTTTTACGAACTCCAACAACAAAAATTAAACATCTTTAAAACTTTTCACTATCCTTTATACAAAAACCTGTAAAATCTAATCTACATAAATATTCACAAATATTCTATCAAAATCTTAAAACTCTTACCATTTTTTAGAAAACTAACATACTTTAGACAACTCAATTTCAAGCTAAAACTTGGTGGATGTTCTTCTTTTTTTTTTGGGAGAGGCAAATACGGAAACTTAACATTAATACTAACAATCCATAATTACATAGAGCAAAAGACAAACAATACACAAGTCAGGGAGTCAAATCCCTCATAAATCCAAGGTAGGAACCATGATGCTCGTGGTGAAGGGGGACGTCTCATGAAAATTTAGAGGAAGCGGCCCATTGAATAATTTGGTGTAAAAACTGAATTTGGACTTCGTGGAAGATACGGTCAACAACACGAACTGAACTACCGAGCCGAAAGGCTCACGCTTTGGAGAAGAGAGTGATTACAACTGTAACGATTACATGAAACTTTTGTTACTTAAAGGAACTAGAAACATTTGCTTTATTGGTTCCATTATTTCTAGCTCAAAACCATAAAAAATCGGCAGTGACTGTCCACTCCAAAAAAGAAAAACAAATCTTGTGGGCCTCAATATTAATTAATGAATACCCAATATTTCTCCAATAATTGTACTCTGATCACTACTATTGTGCCGACGGTTTGCTATTGGTTTCACCTCCAGAAAAGCTCACAACATCCTACTCATCGGTCCTGATATTTTGGCAGTGCCTTTACTTTATTTGATGGAAAAAAAAAAAAAAAAAAAATTCTTCCATTGATGGCACTTTTCTAGCGCATTTGGGTCCATCTCATTCTCTTGGTCATCACTTCTTCTTTACTCGCATTATAAGTATACCTCTCGTTACTCAGCGATATGAACGAACTGGGGAGGGAGATCAGTTGGCTGGGGTGAGTACACAGGAGTAAGAAAAATGGAGGTTCATAAAAAGAAGGGAGGGATATTGTTGTATCATCTTGCATTCTTGGTGATGCTGATACTCCTTGATTCATATTGCTGTGGTGCTGCTGTCCTTGTCAAGAGCAACTCCAGTTTCCGGTGCGATGGCCGCCTCGACGAATGCCTGATCGAGGAGGACTTGGAGTTGGAGTTCCTGATGAATCCCTATGTCAGCCGGATTCTTGCTAAGGTCCACCAAAGCTCCAAATTTCTTTTCAACCAATCTTTAAGAAGCCTTGTGGGAATACTGACGGCCTCAATATAAACATTGCATTGACGAGTTCAAAAAGAAGCACATGGATGTGTGTAAAGGTTTTTACTGCAAATGCATTAATCTAAACTGTGTGTTTCCTGTTTTTTTTTTTTCTTTCTTCTTTCTTTCTTCTTACCGATGTGTTTTTCACGTGTACGCTTGTTTCCTATATCTATATATTGTTTTGGGTTTTTCTTTTTCTTCTGTAAAAGATCGATGTCCTGTATTACTTCCTACAAGGAGTGTCATGAATCCGTGTTTGTTCTAATTACTCTATCTATCTTTGGTTGGAATATTATCGCCACGTCCGCCGTTGTCGTAAACAGGCCCACATCAAGTAAGAAACCTTAAATCTTAATCCAAAGATGGTTGTGGAGAAAGTCTGCTTTAAAGCTTCCGGAAGTGATCCTCCGTTTCCCTCACAAATCCTCCCCGGCATAATGTACTCTCTGGAGGCCCCACCTTGAGTGACTTTTGAACGGAATCCAAAGAGAGTTCTGACTACCTTATCTTTTTTGAACCGAACACCTTCCTCTTGTTATCTCTGGTCTGTCTTATTGAGAGCGTAACACGGGAAAAAAAAAAAAAAAAAATTTGATTGATGTAGGTTGAATCGCTGAAAATCATCATCTGTTCTGTGGTCATATAACCGATAATGCATGCGAACCTAAAGGTACAAGTAAAATCTCGTAATAAGTGCGGTAAAACATGATCCCTCAACAAATCCAAACCCGACCCCATTTTTTTCAATAGTTCGGTCTTAGAGAATTTTTGGGTGAAAGTACACATTCTAGTTTATGTTCAATTTTTTTTTTTGGTAGTGTACTAAATGGAATAGGCTGTGAGATTACAATATGTATTTTGGTGGTTAACATGATCCCCTAACAAAGATATAAAAATTTATTTTTCTACGATTTAAAAATAGATCCTTTTGTTTTAAAACTTCAACTTTTTTCTCCTTGATTTTGTACCCAAAAAAATAAAATTCTTTGGTCAACTTACCTTCAGTCCCTTAATGGTCAAACAACCATACTAGGAAAAAAATATAGTTAGTGGAATCAATTTTGATCCTTGAATTTTACACTATTTAAATATACGTCCTTGAATTTTAAAATTCTAACTCTCTAATTTTCGAGTTTGTACCCCCAACAAATAAATACAAACTCAAGGGCAAAAATTAAAATTTTAGAAATTTAATGACCTATTTTAAAATCCCTATCAAATTTAAAGACAAAAAATGATTTTACTCTTATTTTTATTCATCAATACGCTTTTTTTGTTTTAAAAATAAATCTGTGAACCTATATTTCCGAAAAAGGATAATTTGTTGAAAAAGAATCTAGGCCAAAATTTTATGTCAACCTAGAAAAACCTAGGTAAAAAAAAAACGTTAAAAATCAAAGAAAAGCTTTCAAAAAGCACTGTCCACACAAGCTTTTACAAGTTTTCACACTTTTTCTTTCAAGTCGAAAAAGCAAAAGTGCCACCCACAAACAAAAGAAAAGGCAAACGTGCCGAGAGGATGGAGAAAATGCAAAAAAAGATGGAATGACGGGGCTCCGTCCGCGGTCTCCCACTTGCTTGTTGCAGTTTCGTGATGCACGTTGCTCAAGTCTCTCTGAATCTGAAGGGATCAGAGAGAGACTGAGGAGCAAATTATTGCTTGGCCATCTGGCATCTACCCAAACCTTTTTTCCCTTTTTCTTGTTTCCATATGCTTTTGAAATCCTATGCTACCTAACTTCTTGGAAATCTTTTACCTACGGTTAAAAAATATTCGTTAGTGTGTTTCCTTGTCTCCTAATATTGCTGATAAGTAAGGCTGGACCTTTTGATTAATCCCCTATCCTTAAAAGTAGATGGGTCGAACGGCTGTGAAAATCTGATTAACTTACAGTTTTTAAAAGCGGCTTTAATTCTCTGTCGTTGGAACAAGAAGAAGCGTACGCGTTTCCATTTCTGTGATTTTTTCTTCTTGAACTCGTCACAGACTCACCGTCAATGATCTCTTGCTCCCATGAGGAACATCTCAATGCTCACACCTATCTTCTTCGCCTTCTTAGCCTTCTCCCTCTGTCATTTCTCGATCGCTATTTCGTTACCTCCTTACGTTGCTGATGATAATATTACAGTCAACTGTGGCAGTTCTGGCAGCTCATGGGATCAGTACAAACGCATGTGGATTGGAGACATAGACTCCAAATTCACTCCGACTGAAGAAAATATCCACAAATCTATTACCTCTACAGCCCAGAGCCAACGTTCCTTCGATGCTGTCCCTTACATGACCGCTCGCCTCTCTTATTCCCAATTCACGTATGTGTTTCGGGTCACCCCTGGTCCAAAATTCGTTCGCTTGCACTTTTACCCGGCTCCTAATTACTCTGCTAATTTTGTTCGGCATAAAGACTTCTTCACTGTCAAAGCGGGTTCCTTCACCCTGCTTAGAAACTTCAGTGCTTCCATACTTGCGACTTACTTGAGCAGCGAAACTTTTTACAAAGAGTTCTGCGTCAACGTTGAACAGGACCAAAAATTGAATTTAACTTTCATCCCATCTCCAAGTGCTTCCAACGATTTCTATGCTTTCATCAACGGGATTGAGATTATTTCCATGCCAAGAGACCTATATTATCAGCTAAATGGGGAAGGTCTACCATGGATCCGACAAACTGCTCTGTTCTATATGAAGGAAAGCATGGCATTTGAGAACGTTTTTCGGTTAAACGTTGGAGGCAGCGGTATATCACCACACAAGACACCGGCATGTTCAGAGAATGGTCTGCTGACAATAGCTATGTGGTGAGTGGCAGCGTGATCCCTCGTAATTCATCTTTGATTCTCAATTACGCCAAAATACCAAATTACACAGCACCAGATGATATCTATCGGTCTGCAAGGTCCATGGGTCCGCACAGCAACCAGAATTTACTTAATAATTTGACGTGGAAATTACCCGTTTTGGATTCGGGATTCAATTATCTGGTGAGACTCCATTTCTGCGAACTAGAGACTGAAATAACCGGTCCCGGTCAAAGGCAATTCATTATCTACATAGATAATGCGACGGCCGATGACAAGGCTGATGTCATGATGTGGAACGGAGGTGCTAAGGATGCGCCTGTGTACAAAGACTTCGTTGTAAGGATCCAGGCCGGTGAGCCTAATCTCTTCATTGCTCTACATCCTCGAGAAGCAACTGATGCTATCAACGATGCCATTCTAAATGGGATCGAACTATTAAAACTGAGCGACAATGGGAACCTTGCCGGGACCAATCCTCCCATTGTGCCCTCTCCGGCCCCTGATCAACAGCCTGCCTCTACAGCCAACGTGTCCAAGATAAGCAAAACAGTATCCATAGCCATTGGAAGTGTTGCGGGCTTCTCAGTCCTCCTCGCTCTAGCGTGCTGCGCGGCTCTCTGGAAACTAAGGAGGACGAAGCACTATGGTTCTTACTACCCACTATCGAAGTGTTGGTGCTGGCCTGACCACAGCAAGGGAAAGTCAACGAGGACAAAAGCGTCGTCACTGCCTGATGAACTATGTCGCCACTTCTCACTGGAAGAAATCAAAATCGCAACCAGCACCTTTCACGAAGAATTAATTGTCGGCCGAGGTGGCTTTGGCGACGTATACAAGGGTTTCATTGATCACAATGATCAGGGTACTATGATCGTGGCAATCAAGCGCTTGAACCCCGAGTCAAAACAAGGTGCACGTGAGTTTTGGAGAGAGATCGATCTGCTCTCCCAGCTTCGCCATGTCCACCTCGTCTCTCTCATCGGATACTGCGACGATGACAACGAGATGATCCTCGTCTACGATTACATGACCAACGGCACGCTCCGCGACCAACTCTACGACAACGTCAACGATTCCATTCCGTGGAAACAGAGGCTCGATATTTGCATTGGAGCTGCCCGTGGGTTAAATTACCTGCATACGGGAGCGAAGCACCCAATTATCCACCGCGACGTGAAGACGACGAATATTCTGTTGGACGAGAAATGGGTGGCCAAAGTTTCGGATTTCGGGTTGTCCAGAATGGGGTTGGATAATAGTGCGGTCATACAGCCGTGATGGGTACGTGGGGCTATTTGGATCCAGAATATGCAAGACGTCAACAGCTGACCGAAAAATCTGACGTGTACTCGTTTGGGGTGGTGTTGTTTGAAGTTTTATGTGCCCGAAAGCATTAAATTCTAAACTGGTGGATGATCAAAAGAATTTGGCCCATTGGGCCCGAAAATGCATAGACAGGGGGACCATCGGCGAAATAATTGATCCATATCTGAAAGGGAAAATTTCCCCAGAGTGTTTCAAGGTATACGTGGAGGTCGCGGAGAGTTGCGTGCGCGATGCCGGAATCGATCGGCCCACGATGAATGATGTGATGGAAAAGCTCGATTTTGCCTTGGAGCTTCAAAACAATGCGGATGCCGCGAAAGAGAAAACCAATCCTGGTGGTGAACATACGTATCCGGAGGTGCTATCATTCCATGTTGGCGGTACTACAGGGGCTCCTATGTGCGCTACCTTTCAAAGTAGACACGTGTGGGAAGACGATAGTGGTACCGGGTTAACCATGACGCTGAGACGACCAACCGAAGTCTCGATTCTGATACTATACGCATCAAGACGTCCTCACGGACACCTCTGAGTCTAAAGTTTAGGTTTATTTTGTGTTTTTCCAAAACTATGGGTGCATCTCTTAAATAGATCAAGGTCTGATTGGGTTAAAATAGATTAAAAATAAAATATTATGTCACTAAAAAAACGAATGCAGTGTGATTGAAGCTGTTAGTCCACCAGTCTTGCTTTTTCATATATATGTTGTAGTAATGTCGGGATCTTTATTTTGTACATGTGATAATGTATTTATTTTGGTGTACTAGTGTGGTCGTATATAATGCTCCCTTCCCACTGTAATAATATAGGTTTTCGATGGCAGTACTTTGCATCCAATTTTTTTCTTTCATTCTTTTTTTTTTCCCCTGGAGAAAGGAAACATTTATAACTAACATCAACATGCAATTGGTCTGGAAGCCAGCTCTTTACTACGAAGTTGGATAAATCGTAGAACAAACCTAGGTACATGGTATTTTACTTCGCTTGATAAATTAATTAACTAAGTTAGCAAATAAGAATAGTACTCAACTTCAAGCTCGGAATTCGGGTATAGTTGTTTTTTAAATTATTTGCTTTACTGAATTCGTGTCGAGTTCAATAACAAAGTAAGTGCATGTGCATGCATGTATTGATAACAGTATGTGTTTTGCTCGTTTTATAATGACGACATACAAATTTTGCTCGTGACTATGGCAAATACCAATTGATGCTCTAGTCGACGTGTAGGCCTCCACCAATTATTTCAGCAATACTAATAATTGAGCTTACTGGGGCCCGACTTCTATTCTTTCTCATTCTGTCGTACGCTGTGCCGATAAAGCTCACGCGAAATTTATTAAAGACTTAAAAAGTCGAGAAACGGGACCCACTTTTTATGTTAAAGTTGGTGTAAAGCTGAGTAGTGGAACACCTAGACATGGAAAGCAGACTGAACGATGTGTGGGGGCGTGGATCACGTGAAACTGTGGAGGCCAGCTGCTCAAGCCACGTAATAAAGTCATACATATAATTTATACCCAATAATTCTCACTAGTTCTCTGATCACTAAAGAAACCTTTGAAACATGCCTCCGGTACGCTCCGATCGTTGAGATCCCGTCAAATTCTGAAGGGATTTGTATTATGGAATTTCCATGAAGAAAATCAAGTTTAAGAGGGTAGCTTCCATTACTTTATCTATTTGAACTACGTTTCCTTGATTAGCGTGCCTGATCATCCGCCCGAGATAGGGTAAAAAAAAAAAGCAGATCAGATCAACTTTTGGGATTGTATCCCAAAAATTGTTGTTTCATCCTAATTGGTTAGGGGCTAATAATTGGAGCGAGAAACACAACCCACCCACAATAAATGTATGGAATTTCAGAAATGCAACTACTTTTGTGCCCTGACTTAAAAAAAAAAAACTACTTTTGTGCCCAGGATTTGCAATTGTTTTCTCCTCCCGAAAAAGACCACCAGATCCTTACAAATCTCCTGCCATATACTAGCAGTGCCTTTACTTTATTCGACCCAAAAGAAAATTCTTCCATGGATGGAAAGTAATTAGATATAATAAACTACTATACTTTTCTAGCTCATTTTGGGTCCATCCTATTGTGTCGGTCATCACTGGTCTCTTCTTTACTCCCAGTATAAGTACAGCCCTCGAGTTAGGCAGCGGAAGTGGGTGAGTACACAGGAGTAAGAAAATGGAGGTTCATAAGAGGAAGGGAGGGGTATTCTTCTATCACCTTGCATTCTTCGTGATGCTGATACTCCTCGACTCATATTGCTGTGGTGCTGCTGTCCTTGTTAAGAGCAACTCCAGCTTTCAGTGCGATGGCCGCCTCGACGAATGCCTGATTGAGGAGGACTTGGAGTTGGAGTTCCTGATGAATCCCTATGTGAGCCGGATTCTTATTACTGGTCAAAAAAACCCAAACGCCCTAGATCCTTATAAAGCAATCTTCACGAAGCCTTGTGGGCAACCAAATGACCCTCAATATAAGACGTGCATCGATAAATTCAAAGCGGAGCACCATGGTTGTCAGTGTAGTGGTATTTACTGCAAATGCAAGACCTTCTAACCCCCAGAATCGTTCGTGGCAATTACGTGTTTTCGGTCGGTGTCGCTCTTTTTCCTGTATCCGATTGTGTTGGGCGTTTCTCTTTCCTTTTGTCATGTATCACTGCCTACGAGGAGTACTGTGAGTCCGTATCATGCACGTGTTCTAAACTTCTATGTTCTGTATGGATCTTTTGTTGGAATAAATCATCATGTCCACGATTGTCGTAAAAGCCCGCACATGGCTGTAAGAAACGTTAATCGATCAAAAGATGCAGGTTGGCGGTTGCGGCGGAAGTCTGCCTTTAAGCTTCCAGAAGTGATCCTCAGTAACAATCCCTTATCCCTCCCTCCAATATTGTCCATTGGAGGCCCTCCATGACTTTAATTACTTAGGTTTTTAAGATGCGTGTCAGAGCCTGTTGAATAATCACGTCACTTGTGAAAGCAAGCTTATTGTCCGGAGGGGGAGTTTTAGAGTTTAACCGAACACAGAAAAACCAAGAGCAGATACAGCCGTTACAATCAATTACGCCTGGGGAAGATACGATCGAGAATCTATTATAATTCAAAGAAGAAGCCATTTTGAGCCCTCTATTTATTATTACAATTTCAAATAGAGTCTAAATTACCACGCTTTATACATTGAGGCCTCTACTAAATTTTATTAATTTACGCTTTAAAAAAAAAATCAAACGATTAAACTCGTGCCACATGTGTTGAGAAAGAGCCAAATGATACAATTTTGACCTTCAAATTTTATTTTAGAACGCAATTTAGTTTAAACCTTTATTTATTGAATTAGTAGTTAGAGGGTATAAAACGATTTTTTTCCTATAATTAATTACTTGTGATATTTTAATTCTAAATACAGTTATCATCCCTACACATTTTTTTTTATAGCTTTTTAATTAACTTTTTGTTAAAATATGCATGCATTGATTGAGCAAAAATTATCCTGCCTATCTCAAGATATACTGGACGTTTAGTACGAGGGAGCTGGGTCCAGACCCAGAACCAACTGGGCTATCGTACTCCTACATAGATTTAGATTTTTTTTTTAAAAAAAATTACTCCTGCATAGGAAGAGAAAAAGATTGAAGGCGAGGGCTCAACCTCCTATGCCTCTCTTAGTTTCCTTTTATTAGTATCTTTTTAAATGAAGAATGAAAAAACTCTCCCCCTTTCCTTTCTTATGTACCCTGATAAGGCTGATCATTTCAGCTGACGATGCCCGTAAAATCGTCACCGGCATCGGTAAACGCCCAACCGGAGAATATCGGTGCCGGTACAGCGGTACTGGTAGCATTTTTTCACAAGATATGATGTTGTGAAAGCGGGGCCTATCAATGCAATCTTAGAATGAAAGTGGAGGACTGTTCCTATGGATAGGTATGTTTTGTCAGTGTCTTTTTATATTGGCAAATTTTCATGTCAAAATATGTCTCTATTTAAGTTGTAATTTGTTAGGCTTATTTGATTCAAGTGTTCAAGAGATTAGAAGCTTCTTAAGCAACATCAAACAATTTTAATAAAACCTACTTGTCAAGTGGCATCCAACGGTTGAAAAAAAAAAAAACTACCTTTCAAGCCCTATATATTAAAAAACTTAGTCAAGACCCAATAAAAGAGATTTTAAAATTAGTGGTTAAATATATTCTTTGCAAATCAATTATTGGGTTGACTCGAAAACATTATATTATAAATGATCAATTTATTCACTAAGCTATCAACCGTATATACTTTGCACCATTTTATTACTAATTTTGATAAATATAAGAATGATATTTTTCGTCATAGGACAAGTTTATCTATAATTTTTTGGTCATTATACTTAATGTGAGGTAAAGAACACTCGTCTTACTGAACAAATATCAGTTTTCTTCTAAATTAACGTCAGAGAGTGCAAAGCCTACACTATTGATATTTGAAGAGAGAAATGTAACGAAATAATTAATTCAATGTGTAAAGCGCACGAACTCTAATAGTTAATGAACAAAAAATTGTATTTCTCTTAAATAGCAACGTGAAAAAAATAAAGATTTCAAAAGAAAAGATGTTGGGGGTATGATGTAATTTTGTTGATCTTTTGGAGCGCGAAAAAAAGAAAAAGAAAAAGAAAAAAAGAGAATTAAAATGTGACGATGATTTGAAGGCCAGATTGGGGTAAAAAAAGTTGAAAACAAAAACTAAAACGAGTGAGAGAAACCATCTGCCGTTTGTCTATAACTTTTGATTTTTCAGGCAATGTCGAAGTGAGGCAAGGAACTTCATAAATAGTATGGAACAAGTATTTTTTGGAGAACTTTTTGTTAAGCGGATGATCGCCGTGAGTACTGTAGCTACTAGTTAGAATTGAAGTCCTACATTAATGAGGAGCGCAGACAAATTAAGCCTCTCCAGCTGAAAGGGGAAGACAAGAAAAATTTCTCCTAGAGCTCACTGTGCAAGCCCTTCAATTAATGTATGAGAATTGATCCATTGATATATATAACTTGGAACCATACTCCCATTCTATGGTTATCACAAGGTGGGATTCTTAAACAGTTATATAGCAAGCCAGGACGACGCCATAGCAACTCCATAGCTCAAGGATTCTACATCATGCATGCTTTGCCGAAGAGTTCCTCTTGCTTCTAAGGCCTTTCCTATTTCTCTCTCTCTCATTGGCCAGTAAGCCAACCTTTTTTTGCTTTTCTTCGTTTTCTCCATGGTTCAGCCCAAAACGACGCGTACCAGGCAATCAGTCCTAGTTCCGCGTACATTGGTAGACCGTAGATAGATAAACCGGCCAGTGTCCCACAGGGAGTGATGTTGATTGTGGAGACTCATCGCGTTCGAGGACTGGTTGGTCTACTCGGACTGCCACTGCTGATGCCAGTGGACTAAGCTTTTACAAGTCATGACTTTGACATAAAGGCACTAACACGTTGGAGCGTATTATTTCTTTACTTCTTACGTACATATTATATTATTGAAAATTATATAAACAATAAACACACAAATTATTTTAATGAGATTAAACTGAAAAAAAGGCAGAACAAAATAAACAATTGAGATGGAATCTTGTACTCGGTTCAGGTCAAAAATTTGTTTATAGGTTAGCATAAATTTACGACGTGCCTATTACTCTTAGGAAAGTGTCCCTACACTGGTTAGTCCGGCTAGACCTGAGTGTCTCAAACTTGGCGGCTTCACGTGGCCTTCCACGCGTGTCTTTTGACCTCTTTCGTCCTCTTTCCTCCTCAGTCTCCCTCGTCCCACTGTACTCACACGTTCGCTACTCGGACTCCCACTCTTTTATAGCACACGCAGCTTTGCCTGCCTCTTTCACCACACTACAGCGCCCACCATGCATAACTCATACGGATCATACGTCCCCCTCCTCTTAGTATTTTTCTTCCAGAATTATCTGACATTCATAACTGGTAAGCCCAACCTTCTCGACTCCATCATCGATAATGTGGCCCTTGACTGCGGTTCCTCTGCCATTTCCACTTACTCAGGTGGCAGGGAGTGGACCGGAGACATTGGCTCAAAATTCATCGCATCACACCAACCTAATCATATCTCAACTGTCTCAAATTCCACTTCCCTGCCTTCGACCGTCAATTCTATCCCGTATCTTACGGCGCGGATCTTTGTTTCTCAATTCACCTACACGATTCATCTTAGTCCGGGCAACAAATTTATCCGCCTCTACTTCTATCCAGATACGTACGGAGATTACGATAGGTCTAAGGCCTATTTCACTGTTACTGCCGGTCCGTTCACCCTCCTCAGAAACTTCAGCGCTTCCCTTGCTGCTGATTCATTAGGCTTGAAGTTTTTGGTCAAAGAATTCTGCATAAACGTAGAGGAGGGTCACAGAGTACTGAACATTACCTTCACTCCATCCCCGAATACTTCAGATGATGCATATGCGTTTATAAATGGGATTGAGATCGTCTCGATGCCCACCAGCCTTTATTATACTGCCTTTGGAGATAACTCTGAACTCTCGCCAATCTTGCACCGACTCCATACCGACTCCTGAATGGTCGCATTCCCTCAGATACTAGACCAGCACCAGACTATCATGCCCAAATGGCACAACCAGCTTACCTCCAATAGAAAGTAAAGACTTCGAGGTCCAGCCAGAGCTCAAAAATCATTGTCTGCCTTGCCATTTTTGGGGCTTCCCTATAGAGCATTGCTTCGAACCGTCCTTTCTTTCTTTTGCTGGACTTGAAGTCAATTTATCTCTCAAAATCCGGAGGTGTTGTAACCGTTTTCTTTCTTTTGGGCTTGACAATTTTCTGGTCCCGGAAGACAGCAAAGTCCAACAAGAACCAAACATCACCATCTCTTGAAGAGTTGTGCCGTCGTTTCACCCTGGCAGAGATTCGTGCTGCCACAAAAAACTTCAACAGGAATCTTGTGATTGGAAGAGGTGGATGTGGTCTTGTATACAAAGGTTACATCGATGCAGGACTCACACCGGTCGCAATCAAGATCTTCGCGCCCACTTCGGATCAAGGCAACCGGGAGTTCCAAACCGAGATCGCATTGCTCGCAAAACTTCGTCACCCCCACCTGGTCTCTTTGATCGGTTACTGCGATGATGAACGGGTCATGATCATCGTGTACGATTTCATGCCCCATAAAACGCTTCGTCATCATCTTTACGATACGGATAATCCTCCACTATCATGGAAGCAGAGACTCGAGATTTGCATTGGCACTGCTCGGGGGCTATTGTACCTTCATGAAGGTGCAGAACATTTGGTTATACACCGAGACGTCAAGACCAGTAATATTCTATTGGACAGGGACTGGGTGGCCAAGGTTTCGGACTTTGGGCTCTCTAGACTGGGGCCGACGAACCTCTCAAGAAGCCACGTCACCACAAATGTGAGGGGCACGTTCGGGTATATGGACCCAGAGTATATGTTGACCAATCAGCTATCGGTGAAATCTGATGTCTATGGGTTTGGGGTGGTGTTGTTTGAGGTGTTATGTGCAAGACCAGCGGTGGATACTGGCCTAGACGATGAGCAACAATGTTTGGCCCAATGGGCGCGGCAATGCTATGAAGACGGTTCGCTGGAACAGATCATTGACAGCCGTTTGATCGGTCTAATTGCGCCGGAGAGCTTGAAGGTGTATGCGAAGATCGCGTACAGATGCTTGTGTGACGATAGAAAAAGACGGCCCACAATGGCTAAAGTGTTGCGGGCCCTAGAGAAAGCAATGGAGTTGCAGGAGATTGCTGAGGGTGGGGCTCACACGGTGAAGATAGAAGATGAAGTTCCGTTGTGTGGCGGAGGGAATTCGATGCTGTCAAGACCTCGGAATAGTCCTAGCGCGGCCCATTCGTGCCCATTTTTTTGGACGAAAAGCACAAGCCCAAAGGTGCTTCTTAGGTTTTTGAGCGACAAGACGGGGCTTAAATGGATAAAACCACCAAAGCCGGGCGGTCTGCCTCGTCTCCACGTGCAAGTGCACGACTTAAGTCGCTGCGGGCCTTATACGGCACCGGGGAAGATTCTAGTTGAGACAACAAACGTTAAACGACAATAGAGAAGTGATCGCGAACACTACCAGTAATTTCGCTCCTTGTTTTTGCCCTGTTAAAGAACAATAATTTGACCACTTTTTGCTCTTCCTTTTTTCTTAAAGTGAACTTCCCCAAGGAATGGAAATGTGCAATTAGTCGCTCATAGAAAAAGCAGGTCTTCTGTAGATGTGGTCCATTTGGAACGAAGGGTTATCACGTCGAAAGAGATGTGGCATTGTGGGTCTAGATAGGGAAAAAGAGGTCACATTCCACGTGCTTTGAAAGTAGGCATTCCTAAAAAGGGCCTAATCCAAAGCCGAAGCTTGGAAAGTATTCCCTCTCACAACTGCCTCTCAGCTACGTTCGAAATGACATATTGCCTTTCATGCTCTCTCTCCTCAGCAAATATGGGACACACGGTATTAAAACCGTTAAAGAACCGCAAAACCAAAAAAGAAAATAATTGAATTTCCAAAGATTGGGGGGGGGGGGGGCGGTCATAGAAATCCCTCTGTTGATGGGGGCCTTCCTAAGGGGTCGGTCCCTCGAAGGGCTTTGTTTACTCAAGGTTGGCGTTTCGAGATACCTAGCGGGTGCTCAGTGATTCCTCGTTTAGACACTGTTCACGACCAGATTTAGGAAAGTCCATTCCACTAATTTCAACCAGACATAAGGCCACTGGCCCCGGTTGTATAGTGAAGGGCTAAAGTTAACGCAAAAACTGAAAGTCTTGGAACTTCCCCAAAGAACCGGAAATTCAAGGGTCACCCAGAAAACCCTGGAAATTAACATCAGAACCCCAACTTAAACCCTGACTAAGTTTTTTCTTTTTGAGTTCCCAACTACAAACTAAAGAAGAACTTCTTTTTCTTTAACCCTACTCCACCAAAGAGTCATTTAGCCCAAAGGCGGTCACCGCCCACCAAAGAGAAGAATTGGCAGCGAGATTCTTCGTCATTGAACCAGCAAGACAATTGTGCATCACCTGATTATCAGTTTCTCTACTGTAGACCAATGGGCCTCCACTGCCTTTAAAAAGACAAGCTTATGAAAAGCAAAAGTGAAATGGGGTCCAGTTGTCTCGTAGACAAGCGAAGCAGAATGTGCCCAACGCGGATCATGTGAAGCTTTGAAACTCAACCCCCTTAATTAATTTATACTGTGATAATGTTCATCAGAGTCGTTCTTTTAAGACTTCTTCTCCTTTTAGGCACTCCTATTTTTGGCCCTTTTATAAACTTTGAGAGCAATTGATGCAGTATTACCAGGTTTCGTGTTAAATCAGGTCACATCTTGTTAATAATTAGGGTTAAATACTCATTTCATCCCTATATTTTTGACCCATTTTAACAAATCGTTTTCTGTTTTCAACTTGGTCATAGAGTGTCCTTGAGTTTATTATTTTAGTAAAAAAAAATCATTCTCTTAAATTTTCGTTTTTAAAATTAATGGTTCACACGTTAGCATTAATTATAAATTCATATGTATCACCCAAAAGCTAAAATAATGTGATTTATAATTTTTTGGATTAAATACACTTTGCACCCCTTATATTTAGGAGTGTTGACACATTGCACCCCAATATTTTATTTTTATATATTGAGCCCATTATGTTATCTTTCCCAACGATTTGCACCCCAGAGTGAAATTAGGTATCAAATTAGACGATAACTGTTTACGCGTGTCTCTCATGTGACTTCAATTCCTGTTAGATTGTTTATATCACCCTTGAATCTTAAACAATTTTTGCCTACAAATCACCTAATATATGTACAATATCAGTATATCTCTCCGAAGACAAACTTTTATTGCGTTGGAATCATCATTCTTGAATTCCTTACCGAAAAATTTCCCTTTCAATATCATAACAATGACAAGGGCAGTGCGATTATCATTTAATTTGATAGCTAATTTCACTCTGAGGGGCAAATCATTGGGGGAGATAACATAATAGGCTCATTGTCTCAAAAATAAAATATTGGGGTACAATGTTTTAACACCCCAAATATAGGGGCTCAAAGTAAATTTAATCCTAACTTTTTAAAGTTTTTTTTTGTTTAAAAATAATTTACTTTATTTTATTAAAAAAAACAAAAAATAAGGAAAAAAATTATAAAAAAAAAGTTAAAAAAAAATTATAAGTCACATTGTTTTAGTTTTGGTTAACAAGTGTATTGGAATTGACGTATAAATAATTGGAGATGTTTGAGAATAAAAATTTTTAACTCTTAAAATTTCTACTCCAATAAAATAATTTTCTAAAATTCTCTCTTTCCATCGAATCATCACTTTTCACTCTAAATAAATATAAAAAATTCATTCAAATCATCTCTCTCTTCACTTTTTCACCAACTACAACACTCCCAAAATTTTACCACTATGAAATTTTTACAATCAAACATTACAAAATCTAAGGACCAAATAAGTATATAACCTTAATAATTATCTTAATCTTAAAAATATGGTCCAAAGTTTTGATCCTTTGTATAACTTTTTACACGAACAACCGTTTGAGATGGCTTAGTTGATCTCTGTTTACCCGTTGCAGTCCTAACTTGTAATATTAGAAACATATATACTTACGTTTCTACCGGATATTTATCGATTGATTTTCCCCAAAATTTGATCTATTTATAAAGCTAAAGTTGATAGAGGAATCACTTTGGAACAGAGAAAGTAGGTTCACGAGTAGGGGATTTGAGCTTAATTATTGGAGTGAGAAACCAGCAATTACTTTTGTGCGGACAATTTACTATTAGCCGCTCAGACGAAAAGGCCACCCTCGATTCCTTTAGTGCTTTTACTTCTCCAATTAAAAATCTTCTCCACGAAAGGAGTGTTGTTTTCATCAACTTGTCCAGCGCACCACGTTCCTTTAGTCTCTTTTTTACTAGCTCTAAGTAGCCTCTGAAGTCTGAACAGCCACAATGCGTGTCCGCGAGCTGCGAAATTCAGTGATCGGTAGGGTTCGATATAACAATTTTGGGTTTTACAGACTACAATAAATTTGGATTTTAACGAACAAATGAAATAGTAATTTAAAATCTAAATCTCATCACAATAATATATATCGCAACTAAATAAGATAATAGATGAGTGATTGAAAATACTCCGCGAATATATTTCTTATGCAACCATTTTAAGAAGTAAATTTAAAAAAGTTATAGTAAAATGGAAATGGAAATGTAGTCGGTCATAGAAAAAGCAGGTGTTTCAGTGGAGGCGTGGTCCATTTGGAGGGAGCGGTATCTTGTGGGGCTAGATAGAGAAAAAGAGGTCATGACATTCCACGTGCTTTGAATAGTCTTGCAATGTTTTGTTCCCTGTAGGCCGTCCTGGTTTGGACAGTCTCGCAAAGTTTTGTTGTTTATCGGGGCCGTAAAGAGACTGTCTCCTACTTTAGACTGGTAATGGGCCGTATTTATGTTGGATAGAATTCAAGCCCTCTAGATATACAGAGGTGTACATACTACATAGAAGCCGTGCTCCAAAAAAAAAAAGAAGAAGAAAAAAGAAGAAGAAAAGAAATTGACATTTTAATCTTAAGTTTTTTTCCTTTTGCAATTTGGTCAATCGATTTTAAATTTTAAAATTTCATTCCTTCACTTTTCAATGTTTGATAAAAGCACATTTTCGTTAAGATTTTATTTTTCTTCTTAATGGCAGCACTTGTCATGTTAGCTTCAAATCTATATGACACTAAACTGAGTCATGTCATTTGCCAACTTAGCTTTCAGAAAATGTCACGCCTCATCCTTCGTTTCGATTTCTTCACAAAATTCAATCTTATTTTTTTTCAACCATCTCATCTTCCTCGCCATCTTCTTCGGCAAATCTCCCGCTTCTATTGTCTCTTCACAACCCTCACCTTCTTCTTCAAATATCTTGGGTCCACCATATACGCTGTGGTCTCCACAGAACCGCATGTGCATAAGGTTGTCCATCCACATTTCTAAGATCCATGTACACAAGGGGGGACCCATCTAGATCAGCGTTAAGATCGATGGCTGATATATCGGTGTTGTACATAGTGTAGGATTCATTTGGATATAGCTTGATCCCATGTGGTTGAGTGTTCTCTCCCAGGCCGTAGAGCAAGGCATCTTCGGGTAACCTAGTGGAATCTCGAGGTACTGGTCCTTAAACACCAAGCTATCGAATGCGTTTGAGGCATCAGATTCAGAAGGGCTTGTCCATTTGATTTCCTTCTCACCGCGAACCCAAATGGATCCGTTGTGAAGCTGACAATAAGCTCGGACCCGAAGTCCCATGAAGACTGAAACAGTTATCAGACTCTTTCTTGACCTCCAAATGATATGCTTAAACTTAAGAGGTGGTTCTCTAGGCAAATTCTTTCGTTTCGTGGGCCGTCAATGGACTGTTGAACTAGTTATGGGCTAGGTTTGATAGGTTAGAACTCAAGCGCTCTAGATATACAGATGTGAGCATTAAGAAGTCAGGCTCTAGCCCTTTAAAAATAGTCGCATTCCTACTAATTAAGTTGACGTACCAGATACCAACAAGAAAAACACACTATTCCAAATTTCCAAGGAAGGAATTTATAGTGTAAGGGCAGTAAGGCCACTGGCCACGGGTGGTTGTTTTGGACATAAGAACCCACTTGCCACATTGAACTTCCGCTGTAAAAGTTACGTGCCATTTTAAGTTCAAGTTTGGGTTAAAGACTTAAATCTGATAACAAAGATAAAATGGAGCAAGCTTTAACATCCACATTCTCACCCACTTACAAGTTACAACCCTGACTATATGAACTTTTTTCTTTTTTTGGGGGTAACAAAGAACTACAGTAACAGGAAATAAAAAAGAAACGTTTTTTTTTTCTTTGGTATCTGATATCAATAAACCATAAAGAGTCATTCTTACCGAACAAACAAGGAGGCCCAGCTCCACGCGAGAGCCTTCGTCGTTGAACCAAAAAGACTTCCACAAATGAATGAAATAATACCGTAACTTCTTTCATTAAACAGTGAAGTATTTATATACAACAGAATGAAGTAACGTGATAGAGAAAAATATCTAACTAACTTAATAGAGTCGTAACAGCGTAACAGCTTCAGTAGCAGCTCAGTTTCTAACTCCCCTTAAGCTGGACTATGGATATTCAAAAGTCCAAGCTTGGTTACAAGAGTCATAAACCGATCAAAGGGCAAAGGTTTAGTAAGGAGATCAGCTAACTGATGCTCGGAAGAAACATAGAGAGTTTTAACAAGACCTTGCTGCACCATGTCACGAACCAAATGACAATCTATGTCAATATGTTTGGTTCTTTCATGGAATACCGGGTTTGCTGCAATGTGAAGCACAACCTTGCTGTCACAAAATAACAAAGTCGGTTGATCATGAGGAATGAGGAAGTCCTTAGCAGAGCAGTACGCCGCTTTAACTCATAACAAACTATAACCATGGATCCATAGGCGGAGCCAGGGGGCGGCCACTGGCTCCAAAAATCCTTTGCAATTTTTGTGTTGGTTATTAAGAAGTAGGCCTACCCACACTGGCCCAGGCCTGCTTCCAGGGCCAGTGGGGGCGGGATTGGGCCAGCGGGGGTGCACCCTCTGGCCCAGTCCCGTGTGGCCTGCATCAGGGGGCTATCTCTCTCTCACTCTTTGCGATCTCTCCAACTCTCCCTCAGCCTAGTAGCCCTCACGCCTCTCTCTCACTCACTGCTGTCGCTGCCATTGCCCCACCTAGCGCTTGCCCGCCATCCCCGACAGACGGACGCCGCCCAACCCAAGTAAGCCCACCTGCCCACCATCTCTCTCATTCTCTTGTTCTTTTTTTTTTTCTTTTTTTTTTTTTTATTCCCAACAATCTCACATCTTGCCTTTGCTCTCAGGTGCCGCCCACCGGCCAGCACCGCTGGTCCACCAGCCACCGGAGCTCTCTGCCGACTGCCTCTCCACTCCATGTATGTGCAGTTTAGACTATTTAGTTTAGTTTAATTTTTCAATTTAGCCATTTAGGGTTTCAAATTTTAATCATTTCATGATTAATTTCTTATTTCTCATGATTAGTTGTTTACTTTTATTTTATTTTTTCTGCTACTGCATGATTAATTTCTCATGATTTAGTTTAATTTTGTCCGAATTTCTCATGATTTATCATTTATGATTATGTGCTTATAGTTATGGACTATGGTGCTGCTGTGCTGGTTTTTTTTGTTTTTTAGGTTTGTCTTGGCTGAATGGTTGTTTCAATTATTTAATGTTAATGCTTCTGACTTGATGCTTAATTGCTTATGGCTGTTTCAATATTGGACTATGGAGCTGTTTTTGATAAAAAAGCCACGAAGCATGGAGTCATCTAATACTCATAATGTGGATACTACTTCTAATGAGGATTCTAGTTTGAAAATACATTGCCCTTTATTGAGTTCGGATAATATTATTTCTGACCCAGAGTTGCGTAAATCTATTGACTCGTATGATGCTAGGATTCAGGATCAAGTTTGTAGAGAGTACTTGACCAAATGTGCTTTTCAACCTCATGGCCATGTTTTTCCCAAGAAGAAATTTGGGAAGGATTTGAGGGATTTTAGGGAGGTGTGGTACAAAGATTATCCATGGTTAGAATATAGCGTATCAGAGGATGCAGCTTATTGTTTGTGGTGTTATCTATTTAGGCGACCTAAAGGAGCACAATCCGGGGGAGATGTGTTTATATCTAAGGGATTTGATAATTGGAAAAAGGTGCTGGAGAGATTTAATGAACATGTTGGTAGACATGATAGTGTTCACAATGAAGATAGATAAAAATGTGAAGCACTCATGAATCAGCAACAAAGTGTGTCACACATATTATCCGCACATGGGCATGAGCAAGAGAATGCTTATTGCATTCGATTAACAGCGGTTTTAGATTGCATTCGTTTTCTTTTGGGGCAAGGATTAGTTTTTCGTGGTCATGATGAGTCTGAGAGTTCATTGAGGCAGGACAATTTTCGTGAGCTTTTGAAATGGTACAGCTTACGTAAAAAAAAAATTGCTAAGACAATTAATGTAAATGCTCCTGGAAACAACCAAATAACTTATCCATTTATTCAGAAGGAAATGGTGAATGCTTGTACAACGTTGACCACACTTGCTATCATTAAAGACATTGATGATGGATTTTTTTCTCTTATGGTTGATGAGTCTCGAGATAGTTCAATGAAGGAGCAAATGACAGTGGTTTTGAGATATTTGAACAAAAATGGACAGGTGATTAAACGGTTTCTTGGTGTGGAACATGTTACTAACACATGCTCACAATCTTTAAAAACTGCTATAGACAAATTGTTTGCAAAACATGGTTATCAATATCCAGATTGAGAGGTCAAGGGTATGATGGGGCATCAAACATGCGAGGCGAGTTTAATGGATTGAAGTCGCTCATTTTGAGTGAGAATCGTTCTGCTTTCTATATCCATTGTTTTGCTCACCAACTTCAACTGACTGTTGTAGCTATTGCAAAGAATAATTTACAAGTTGGTGATTTTTTTAACTATGTTTCTATGATTGTAACTATGGTTGGAGCTTTTGTAAAAGGAAAGATATTCTTCGACAATCCCAACATGAGAAGATAGTGGAGTAGTTAGAGAATGAAGAGATTTATGGTGGAAGGGAAAAAAAAATCAAGAAACCAGTCTCGCACGACCAGGTGATACTCCTTTATTACTATATCTCATTATAATACTTTAGACTATTCAGTTTTTTTTTCTTTGTTTATATGTTTTTAATTCCCATAATATTGTAGGTGATACTCGTTGGGGTTCACACCACATAACAATATTCCGTCTCTTCAGTATGTGGTCAACAGTGTTAGAAGTGCTTGAAGGCAGAATAGAGAATGATACTTTCTCAGATCAAAGATCAAAGATCCATGACTATGAGTTTAATGGATAAGATGGAAACCTTTCAGTTTGTATTCACTATGCATTTGTTGAGGAACATAATGGGAATTACTGGTGAATTTTCACTGGCATTACAACGAAAGGATCAAGACATTGTTAATACTATGTCTTTAGTAAGAGTTGTGAAGACACGGTTGTAAGATTTGAGGGAGATGGGATGGGATGAATTTTTGGAAGAAGTGAAAACTTTTTGTGAGACTAATGCCATCGTTGAGCCCAATATGGAAGACATTGTACCAACTTGTAGTTCGAGGCGTGGAGGGCAAACAATTACTTATTGACATCATTTTCGTGTGGAAGTGTTTTGCCAAGTTATTGATTTGATTTCTCAGGATATGGATAATCGTTTCAATGAAGCAAATACGGAACTACTTCTTTGCATAGCATGTCTTGATCCAAAGAACTCATTCAAGGCATTTAATCATACTAAGTTATATCGTCTTGGTCAATTATATCCATATGATTTCTCAGCAATTGAACTTATACTACTTAGAGATCAGCTTTAGACCTACATTCAAGATGTTAGAAGCAATGATGATTTTTCTGGGATTCAAGATATTGGAGGTCTTGTTATGAAGATGGTTAAGAGTGGTAGAAATATTGTATTTCCATTGGTTTATCGTCTTATTGAGTTAGCATTGGTCTTACCGGTTGCGACTGCAACTATTAAGGGAGTGTTTTCTGCAATGAAGATTATTAAGACTGATTTGCGGAATATGATGGGAGATGAATAGATGAATGATAGCATGGTAGTATACATTAAGAGGGAAATTTTTGAACTATTGAGAACGAAGCCATTTTACAACATTTTTAGAAGATGAAGGCCCGTAGGATATAATTACCATCTCTCAATATTAGCAAATAGTTCAGTAAGTGTATTTTATTATTTTTAATGTTTTTAGTTTTAATTTGTGATATTGTAATTTTAAGACACTTTTTACATTATGTGAATTTTTTTTTTTGGTAATTTTGCCTTAGAAATTTGACTCCACTCATTTTATATCCTAGATACGCCACCGTATAGATCTGTGGTCAGCTTCAACAGAGGATCTACTTACAACACCTGCTTCTTAGATTTCCATGAAACAAGCGAATTACCAAGAAAGACGGTAAAACCAATAATTGAGCATCGAGTATCAGGGCAAGCAGCCCAATCCAAGTCACAAAAGGCCTTGAGCTGAAGAGAAGATGAACTTGAGAGAAAAAGCCTTGACCAGGACTGGACTTAAGATATTCAAGGACCTTAATGGCTGCATCATAATGGGACTGTCGAGACTGGGACATAAACTGACTCAAGGTGTTAACAGCAAAGGAGATATCTAGACAGGTGATTGTGAGATAAAGAAGACGTCCTACCAATCTTCGAAAAACACTAGGATCAGCAAGTAAAGCACCATCTGAGGCATTAAGTTTAAGATTACAGTCCATAGGTGTGCGAGCAGGTTTAGTGGCCAACAAACCAGCATCTTCAAGCAATTCCATAGTGTACTTGCGCTGACATAGAGAAATACCAGCAGCAGACCGTGCCACTTCAAGTCCAAGAAAGAATTTGAGTGGTCCTAAGTCTTTGAGCTTGAACTGGGAATCTAACCAAGACTTCAACTCAGCAATAGATGCATTAGAATTACTAGTAATCACAGCGTATCGACGTATACTAACAATGTAAGAAAAACAGAACTAGTGGTCTTGGTAAATAAAGAATAATCTGATTTCAACTGTTGAAAACCATATAAAATCAGGGTAGTGGAGAACTTATTGAACCACTGATGACTTGCTTGTTTTAAACCATATAAAGATTTTTGTAATTTGCACACTCTAGTGTCACCGGGATGCGAAAATCCTGGAGAAAGCTTCATGAAAACTTTCTCATCTAATTCACCATGCAAGAAAGCATTGTTTACATCTAATTAATGTAAACTCCAATTATGAGCTGCTGCCAAAGCCAAGAGACACCGAACAGTAGTTATTTTTGCAACAAGGGGGAAAGTGTCAAAATAGTCAATTCCCTCTTGTTGCGTATACCCCTTTGCAACAAGGCGCTCCGTATACCTTTCAAGAGTACCATGACCATGAAATTTACACGTGTAGACCCATTTACAGCCAATTGTCATCTTGTTAGGAGGTAACTCAGTCAAGGTCCAGGTATTATTAAGTTCAAGAGCTTTGATTTCAACTCTTATAGCCTCTTTCCACTCGGGGAACTTAACAGCTTCATGAAAATATTTAGGTTCAGGATGACTACTAACAGCTAAGGTAAAGGCTCGATGAAGAGGGGACAACTTGGAATATGAAATAACAAAAGACAAAGGATATAAAGGAGAGGAGGAGAGTGAACCTTTATCTAGGAGCTGATCTGAATTGCTATATGAAGTATGAGCCAGTTGGCAGTGATATTCCTGCAGATAAGGAGGCTTATGTTTGATTCTAGTTGACTTGCGAAGGGGTGGATTTAAAGGCATGAGATCTGCAGAATGTGACAAAATATCATGAGGAACAGAATCTGCGCAAATAGGTGAGAGAACAAGAGCTGTAATGGGTAATGTGGATGCAGGAAGTGTATGTGAAAAAGAGGAAGGAAGATCGGTGGATGTATGTAAGGGAGCTTTATGAGTAGTGGATGAAAAATAAGAAGAATTATCAGTAATAGGATTCGGAGGAGCTGGAGGAACAAGATGCTGAAGAACAGCAGAATCATGTGAAGGAACTGAAGTGGAGTTTTGAAATGGAAAAATGCTTTAATGAAAAACAACATGTCGAGAAATGATAATGTGGTTAGTAACAGGATCTAACAATTTATAACCTTTAATGCCAGGAGAATAGCCAAGGAAAACACAAGGGATAGCTCAGGGATCAAATTTGTCGCGAGAGTGAGAATGAGCAGAGGCATAAGCTAAGCAACTAAATATCCTAAAGTGAGAATAATCGGGTTGTTTCTGAAACAAGATTTCAAAGGGTGAACGATTTTGTAATAAAGGTGTAGGGAGTCTGTGGATTGTGTGAGTGGCAGCAAATATGCAATCACTCTAAAAATGGGCAAGTAAGTGAGCTTGAAAACATAGTGAACGTACTACATTTAAAATATGCTGATATTTTCTTTCTACAACGGAATTTTGCTGAGGTGTATAAACACAGCTTTGTTGATGTAAAATTCCTTTGAGATGGAAAAAATCACGCATATTAAATTGGAGACCCTAATCAGAATGCAAGGTCTTGACAGAAGTACTAAATTGATTTTCAACCTTGTAACAGAAATTTTGAATCAATGATCGAGTGTCTGATTTAGCTTTAAGAAGATATATTTATGTACATCGTGAAAAATCATCAACGATGGTGAGAAAATATCGAAAACCATCATAAGAAATGACTGGAAAAGGCCCCCAAATGTCGCAATGTATGAGCTGAAAAAGAGATGTAGACTAAGAAATGCTAGATTGAAATGGAAGCTTCTTTTGTTTACTCAAATGACAAATAGAACAATGAGATGGAGTCTGTAAATTGAAAGAAGAAGAATCTGGTAAGGCATGTTTTATTCATTGTAACCGAGAGTCAGAGAGATGACCCAATCTACAATGCCATAGAAAATTGGGTTTAGATTAACTCTGATTACACAAAACAGAAGAAACAGATGAACTAGAATCAAGTAAAGCATCAGATGTCTGCAGTAAATGATAGAGACCGTCAAAGATCTTAGTAACTCCAATCGTCCTCCATGGAATAAGGTCCTGAGTGTAACAACAATTATTAAGAAAAACAAACAACAAGAAATGTCAGATGTCAATCGGCTAGTAGAGATGAGGTTAACAAAAAACTAAGGTATGTACAGAACATTGTACAAAAAAATACCCGAATGAATGTGGACTGTTCCACGATGAGTAGCAAAAATATGCTGATTATGAGGTAATTTGATTTTAATATGAACTGAAGAAATATTTGTGGTTAAAAGGTGAAAAGACCCGACCATATGTTCAGTAACCTCGGTGTCAAGAATCCATGTATTGGAAGGATTTTGACACTGGGTGAGATGATAAGAATGTGAATATGAAGTAACAGAAGCGATACATGAAAAATGAGGAACAAGAGAGGATGATTGACCAAAGAAAATTGGAGCAGAAGCGTGATTGACAGATGGAGAGTTGGAGGAGCTTATGGCTGGTTGATTCTGAAGAGAAGAAATGAGAGTCTGACACTGTTCTTGAATGGTAGATAACCCGGGCAGTTGATTGTGTTCCTGATCAAGACTAACATTGTGAACAGACGCTGGTTTGCTTTTGGTAAACTTAAAACCAGAGGGAAATCCATGTAATCGGTAACATTTGTCCATCGTATGGCCAGTTTTACCATAGTGAGTGCAGACTAGTTTGAACTTTCCTCCAGAGCCCCTTGTAGCATCGGTTTTTAAAGCCATCACAGCTGAGTCTGCTGTGGAAACCAGAGTACTGAGGTGCTTTTCTTCTTGGGTGATTAGGGAGAAAACTTTGTTAATACTTGGGAGTGAATCAGATAGGAGAATCTGTCCTCTAGCAAGAGCAAACTTGTCATTTAGTCCTATTAAGAACTGGAGAATGAATTCTCATTCTTGAGCAGCAACAATAGTCTTGGTTGCCTTGCACTCAGAACCACAAACACAAACATCTATAGGGCAATTAGCCTGAAGCTCGTCCCAAAACATCTTCAGTTTTGTAAAATAGTTTTGTAAAATAGGCGTTGACAGAGGAACAATCCTGAGTACAAGTAGCAAAGTTCCTACGTTGATAAAAAAACCGAGGTCCATTCGATTGCGTGAAACTCTCACGGAGCTCATTCCAAACATGTCTAGCAGAATTAGTATACATCACAGAACAACAATTTCCTTTGAGATTGAATTTATCAACCAAGAAGTGATCATCATGTCATAGCGCATCCAAGAATAATAAGAAGGATTGTCTGGATCAGGTTTGAGAATGGATCCATTGATAAATCCTAACTTATTTTTGATTGTAAGAGCCATGATCATTGAGCGACTCCAGGTAGAGTAGTTCTGTGCTCCAAGAAGTAATTGAGATACCATAATCGCACCGGGATTCTCGGCATAGTGAAAGTATAGTGGATTGGATGAGAGTTCATCTATGTCAGATGGAGAAGGATGTTGAGGAGGTTGAGAAGATTGAGGAGGTTGAAATAAGGAAGGTTGAATCGGGGGAGAAATTTGATCAGCAGGTTCTTCAAAAGAAGACATGATCTGGGAAAGCAAATGAAGAACAGAGTTGGAAAACTTTATTCATGCGGAAGTTTCGAGAATACCTCTGATACCATTTCACAAATGAATGAAATAATACCGCAACTTCTTTCATTAAACAGTGAAGTATTTATATACAACAGAATGAAGTAACGTGATAAAGAAAAATATCTAACTAACTTAACAGAGTCGTAACAGCGTAACAGCTTCAGTAGCAGCTCAGTTTCTAACTCTATTAAAGACAATTGTGCATCACCTGATTATCTGCTTCTCCGCTATAGACCAATGGGCCTCCACTGCCTATAAAAAGACAAGCTTATGAAAAGCAAAAGTGAAATGAGGTCCAGTTGTCTCGTAGACAAGCGAAGCAGAATGTACCCAACGTGGATCATGTGAAGCTTTGAAACTTAAACCCCTTAATTAATTTATACTGCGATAATGTTCATTAGAGTCTTCAGGCATTCCTAATTTTTGGCCCCTCTCTAGACTAGTAGAGCAATTGATGCAGTATTCGCAGGGCTCCGTGTTAAATCAGGTCACATCTTTTTAAATAATTTGGGTTACGTACTTATTTGTTTTGATCATTTTTAACAAATTATACTTCCATTTTCAACGTGATTACTGAAGTCTCTAAATTTATAATTTTTGTCAAAAAAAAGTCATTCTCTTAAATTTTTAATCTCAAAATTAATAGTTTACACGTCAATACCAATCATAAGTTTACACGTGTCACCCAAAAACTAAAATAATGTAACATATAATTTTTGAAGTTTTTTTTTTTTTTTAAAATAATTTACTTTATTTTATTTTAAAAAATAAAAAACAAAAAATTAGGAAAAAAAAGTAAGTCACATGGTTTTAGTTTTGGTTAATACGTGTATTGGAACTAGCTGTGAATCATTAACTTTATAAATAAAAATTTAAAGAAAATGACTTGTTTGATAAAATTTGCAAACTCGATGTTCTTTATGATTAATTTGAAAATTCAATGATTATTTATTAAAATGGGTCAAAATCCAAGGACCAAATAGGTATATAACCATAATTATTTTAACCTTAAAAATATGGTCCAAAGTTTTTGATGCTCTATATAATCTTAAAAATATTAGTTGATCTCTGTTTACCCGTTAATAGTCCTAACTTGTAATATTAGAAACAGATATCCTTACGTTTCCACCGGATATTTATCGATTGATTTTCCCCAAAATTTGACCTATTTATAAAGCTAAAGTTTTTTTCTAAGCTTATAAAGCCAAAGTTGATAGAGGAATCACTTTGGAACAGAGAAAGTAGGTTCACGAGTAGGGGATTTGAGCTTAATTATTGGAGTGAGAAACCTGCAATTACTTTTGTGCCGACAATTTACTATTAGCTGCTCAGACAGAAAAGGCCACCCTCGACACCTTTAGTGCTTTTACTTCACCAATTAAAAATCTTCTACACGAAAGGAGTGTTGATTTCATGAACTTCTCCAGCGCACCGCGTTCCTTTAGTCTCTTTTTTACTAGCTATAAGTACGCCTCTGAAGTCTGAACGGCCACAATGCGTGTCGGCGAGCTGCGAAGGGAAATTCAGTGATCAGTAGGGTTGAGCAGAAAATGCTACCCAAAATGAAGGTTGATAACAGGAAGGGAAGGATATATCCTCTGGCATTCTTTTCGATGCTTCTGTTACTCCGGAACGCATATTGCAGTGATGCCGCTTTCCTTTTAACGAGCAACTCCAGTTTCGGGTGCAATGGTCTCCTTGACGAATGCCTGATCGAGGAGGAATTGGAGTTAGAATTCCTTTCACTGATGAACCCATATCTGAGCCGGATTCTCGGTGATGGAAAAGGCTCTCCTAACTACGAAAATCCCAATGATCCAATCTTTAAGCCTTGTGGGAAGCCTAATGACCCTCAATATGCTAAATGCATCGATGACATTAAGAAAAAGCATCACGGAGTTGAGAGCAAGGGTATTTACGGGGGGCGCACGGGCAGCGGTTCTCCTCCAAAGTAATCTCACCACCTGAATCATGCCAATGCGTTTACGTGTTCTCCTAGATGCTGCATACTGTTCTCAGGTTGTTCATTGTCTGTTTTCGCAACTTAGTTTTGTCTGTATGTGTCTGCGTGCGTGCGTGCGGGTGTGTATTTTGAAAGCTATGCCATCCTACTTCCTATGTTCATTATGTTTAAGTGATAATGTATTTAGCTTCATAAATAAGGATCGATGGGAGATCCGCTAAAACTAAGGTATTAATACCAGGGGTGAAGGCTCACCCCTCTGCGTGGTTTTCAACCCCTACTGTCAATCTAACCGAGGGATTCGGTTGCTGAAAAATGAGAGCCGACAACTGCACCAAGAGATCTCTAGACCGATTGGATCAACAACAATTAGCTTCGGTCGGCCCAATAGAGGGAGACGACGTGTGGTAGCTAGGGTTTTTAGAGAGAGGGAGACAACGTGCGATGGCTAGGATTTTTAAAGAGAGGGAGAATGTGAAGTGAAGGAAAGGGGTGAGTTGGGGAAAAAAAGATCATTTGGGAGGAGGGGGGTAGACCAGGTCATCTCACCCCCCACATACTAAAAAAAAAGTATGCGAAATTACTACATACCCCAACAGGTATGTATTACATGCTGAAATATTTGTGTTGCGTCTGTATTATGTCAGAAAGCGGATTTCAAGGATGACTTTTTTGTCAGAATAGCAGGTTAGCAGGTAAACGTTAACTTTTGTGCCGACCATAACAATTAGCATGTGACATGTGCGTGTGTTGCAATAGCCTTTAAGCCAACCTAACGCTGGTTCAACTAATTGGGTTCAAAACATGGTTGAACCCCAAAATCAGGATCTGAACCAGGACGTAAACCCACAACCAAACAAGCCCTTAGGGATTATTAGGATGATTTGTTTTTACTTGTCCAAAAGGCAAGGAGCTTATTATTATTTTTTTCTTCCCAAGGCTTTCATTCTTGTTTCTTTTTCCCCTTAAAAGTTGTTCTCGGTTTGATCCCTTCATAAATGTGAATTCCGGAGGAAAAGAAAAATAACTAATTAAAATACATATAATTGAGTCCATTGTGGACAGCGTTATACAAAGAAAAATCAAACAAATGTATATAGTTTTTCTACTGATCATCGAGATGCAATTTTGAACATGATGAGGGTGCGTTCGTCCAGTGGAGACAATGGCAAACCACAGGTCCCGGCCAATTGTGAACATTAGAATATTGTTTTGGTGGCTGATACTCACTAATAAAAGATTTTTTTAAGGATGGGTTTTCTATGTGAAAACTTTAATACCGTTAGCGGCTCTTGTGAATTGTTGAAAAATACAATTTAAGAAAATAAATCAGTTTAAATTTTTGGAAAATTGTAGATTTTGATGTTTGAATTTGGGGTAACTTTAATCCGTATGAATCATAAACAAAGTATTGAGTTGGAGACCTAACTCGTATTTCATCTACGTTTGAATTAAATATTTCATGTTATGCATACCAATTAAAGATGAGTCCAACCCACATCTGATGAGTGTGTTGAAGAATATAATTTAAATACTAAAATCTGAAACCTAAATGGAGCAAGTTTGAACAAATAATAAATGGATACTAAATAAAAGTATATCAATAAATCACCGAAGAAGTAAGACAATTAGTTGTACATTTGAACCTAAGCTGGTCATCTTTGACTCTACAGTAAACTAGTGGGCCCCCATGATCTTTAATAATTAAAGTGTACGAAGAAACGACATTGAAATGTGGCCCAGTTGTCTCGTAGACCAGCGAAGCAACGTGGATCACGTGAAACTTTGAAGCTGAAGCCCCTTTATACAAAGCCCAAATGTCTATTGGAGTTGTTTTCAAGACTTCTTTGCCTTTCAGGCAATCGAGGTCCCAAGATTTTGTTAATAATTATCTTGATCTTACCAATATACTTCAAAATTTATCCCCTGCATAATATTCTACTTATAATTTATTAAAGGGAGCGAGGAACCTGCAATTACTTTTGCGCCGATAATTTGCTATTGACTTCTCCGGCGAAAAGGCCACCTGATATGTACCCTTAAGCTGTAATTATTACGTACCCGTAGTGCTTTTACATCAGCAATGAAAAGTCTTCTCCGCAAAAGTCAGATGGATGGTTCGATGAGATTGAATCAATTATGTGCAATTATATATCAAATTACAGAAGAGGAAATCAAATTGACTGCCACTCAAGTTTTCTGAGTTGTTGTTTTGGATTAGATAAGGGTTTTCTATACACTGCTCGGCCTCATAGAGCGGATGGCAAAAAAAAAAAAATAACGACCTTTTTCTTCGTGCAGAATTACTACTTGCTACTTAGCTAGAAACTGATAAAAAAAAATGCCTAACATAGTATATATTAATTAATATATTGCTGGAAAGTGTCACACCTAAATGGTAACTATATATTATTATGGGTTAATTAGAAATTCCTCTCACAAACTATGCTATTAATCTTAAAAACTTTCCGAAATTTTAAATCGTTGCAAATTGCCTCATAATCTATGAAAACCGTTGAGAATCAGTTTTGAACCCAGGTTTACAGTTACTTTTGCTTGCTTTTTGTCACATGTGAGAAATACGTGAGCTCACTTTTTATGAATATACAAAACTGTCCCATTCGAAGAAAATAAAATGGCAAACCAGTGCGTTTTGAAACAAAACTTTCCTTCGTCTGAAACACTATTGTCTCGCATTAACTGACTCGGCGCTTTTTGTCTCTAGCCTAAACAAGTTTATGCAATCCTCGTTGATCGCAGTTTTCCTCTCGCTGTCAGCTATATTTGATAGCATCTTGTGGCCTTCATCCATGAGTCCCGGCTCTATGTCTACGACATTCTCACCCGGAAGAAACCTCACCACAGTAAGACTGATTTCGAGGTGGCTCGCCATTCTCCATGCATAAGCTAGTGCCTTGCGGTCATCAGGGCCACCAATGAAGAGCAAGGCAAAGCGACAGTGGACAATGTCATTAGGCCCACCAAGGCGCAAAGCTCTCGCTAGTTCGCGATCGATAAATATTCCCATGGAACACGGTGCATTTGCCAAGACGTTGAGGTTAATGCCTCTGTAAGCTACGTTCTTGTCCTCCATTCGACCATCTACCGTGGGGTGCTTCTGAAAAGGGAGGAGAATCAGGGCAACACGCCTATCCTTGGCCAAGCTACAAATATCCTCATGCATTGTCCTGTACGGTGACATGGCGGTGAGCGGCTGGACGATGACAAGGTGGTTGTCGTTCTCAAACGCTTCAAGGGCATTGATGATGAGGTTGGAGTCGGCTTGGGCGCGGCTAGGGTTATGAGCTCCGAATTTGCGCGTGGAGTGGACAATAAACATGGCGGAGGACCGGCCTGTGAGCCCGATGAAGTGGAGGGCGAAGATTGTCAATGGGGATATTTTGGTAGTGTGGGAGACTTTAAGGAGGTCGATTATGTCCAACACATTCCGGGTGGATGAAGGCCACGGGATACTATCAAATATAGCTGACATCGAGAGGCAAACTACGATCAATGAGGACTACATAGACTCGTTTAGACTAGAGATGAAAAGTGACGATGGTGGTTTAGACAAAGGGAAGTTTTGTTTCAAAACGCACCGGTGAAATGTTAAATGTTAAACGGTTGTTTGCTGGACAACGAACTATTATAGGAGATAAATGTTAAAGGGTTGCCAAGTGGTCAAATGATGACCTTGTTGATTTGCTTTCTTTAAGGTCCTAGTTTCAAAATTTTATAGGTACCAGTAATCTTTTAGGGTCACTCTCAACTTTCTTGATTTAGTAATTATTTGGTTTGTGTGGAACGAAATATTTCATAAGTCTCTAGATTAGTCGAGATGTACGCTAAGCAGGCTTCAATGTCCAGTTAAAAAAAAAACTATTATAGTCGATAGAGCAAAGGCAGATAGACTAAAAAGGTTGGTAAAATAAATTTTGTTCTTTACGTTTTACACCAATTTCGCAATAATGTCCTGAGAGCAGAGATATTTGGTCCGAGATAGGAGGCCCATTATGTCAAGTTGTGGGCTTCAACGCTTGGAAGCGAGGGCTGTAATTTATTGTGTTTGAAGCCCATTCGTTTGTAGTTGTGTACCCATTGGATCTGCAATTATGTAGAACTAGAACCTTATCAGCTACTGAGGGAGAGATCTGTTTTTACTCGAGGGCTTAAAAGATAAACTTATGACCTGGCTATAAGGGCATAACCGTAATAATGACCCTGGGTCCAAGCTCTTTTTTCATGATCTAACTTGTAGCTACAAAAAAACACTTCTTTTTATAATAAAGGTGTGGTCCATTTGGTGGGAAGGCATCCCAACAGAAAAGATGTCGGGTTTTTGCGATCTGGTGACATTTCATTTGCTCTTCATTTTCCTTGAAGTGGACTGCCCCAAGGAAATGGAAATGTTCATGTAGTCGCTCATAGAAAAAGCAGGTCTTCCGGTGGAGGCGTGGTCCATTTGGAGGGAGGGTTGTCCCGTCGAAAGAGATGTAGGGTTGTGGGGCTAGATAGAGAAAAGGAGGTCACATTCCATGTGCTTTGAAAGTAAGGCATTTCTAAGTGCCTAATCCAAAGCCAAAGCCTGGAAAGTATGCACTCTCACTCATAAGTGCCATACAGCTTCGTTCCAATCTTTATTTAACCTAATCTACGCATCAGTGGATTGGTGGGCTCCCCATTCAAATGACATATTGCCTTTTGTGCTCTTTTTCCTCAGCAAATATAGGAAACATGGTATTATTACTGATATAGCACCCATCGGGGAATTAAAAAGAAAAAAGAAAAAAGAAACCGATACGCAAGCGATATGTTTTGTTCATTCTATCGCGATCTCAGAAAAAGATAGGGAAGTACATGCATGGGAGGTTACTGCAAGCCACCTAATGGAGAATAAATATTTGAGAATTTCTTCGACCTAGTTTTTAATGTAACATGACAGCATTTTACTTAAACGCTTAGACCTATAACTATAAATTTACAAATAGCGATTGTAATAACGTCAATCATTCAATCTAACGACTATCATCTAATATGGACCTTCCCTCGCACATACATCCTTATCTTTGCATGAATATATAATTCCAGGCTAGATTCGAACATAAAAAACATTCACTTTAGATTTTCTTTGTTCTACTAGTCATTTTGGATTTTGCTCTAATCAAGTTCAAGACAAAGGAAATTTAAAAATCACTGTCCGAGTTTTTAAGAGATTTTAAAAAACTACCTAAGCTTCTAAAATTGACTAATCACTACTTCGATTTAGGCTTTGCTTGCAAAATCACTACCTCCGTCATATTTTTGTAAAGATTTCTAACAAATTGATGATGTGGCACTCAAGTATTAATAAATGATCATGTGTCATACTATATGTCTTACAAGTAAATAAAAATTATAATATAGTTTTATGATTTAATATTTTTAATTTAATTTATTGTTATAATTATAATTTTTGTTAAGGTTTAAGACACATGTTATACTACAAGAACATATATTAACACGTGACATACCATGTCATCGGTTCCGTTAGAAATTGGATAAATGTGTGGGAGAAAGTGATAATGATATTGCAAAGATGATCTCAACTCAGGCAGTAACTCGTCAATTTTGCTAAAATCAATTGGATGAGCGATCGGAAGGTAGTGCGACCTACAAACCTCACGACATAGCATGCGTACCGGTAAAATGCCCCTCTGCCTCGGTTCATTTAGGGCCTTTATTTCCTATAGGACGTCCTGGTTTGGATAGTCTCGCAAGGTTTTGTTGTTTATTGGGCCGCATTTATGTAGGATAGAATTCAAGCCCTCTAGATATTGGAAGCCATGCTCTAGACACCTTTAAAAATTGCCGCATTCCAACTTACTAAGCTGACGTCGATATCGAAAGGAAAACCACCATTCCAAGGAAGCAATTTGGACTGAAAGGTCAAAGAGGCCGCCTGCCGGGTGGTTGTTTTGTACATAAGAACCCACTTGCCATTATTGGCTCTTAGATAGTTAGATATCGGTTTTGATCCCCTCGTAAATAGGAAAGTCGCAGGAATAGAAAAACAACTGGGACATACAGTGGTGTGTTGCTTCATTATTTTTTGTTTGTATTGAAAGAGGGTTTGAGTCTGTTGGCATAATGCCATCATACACCCAGGGGGCTACAGACAGCGAGAAAATAGATGTGGAAGGATAACAAGTATTTCAAGAAATTAACGAGAGAACAGCTCACTTTCAAATGGAGTCTTCAAACGGCCACTTAATTCACATCCCCATCTCAGGAGCTGGAGACCGAGCAATCATACAAAAATCTTAACATCCATTAATTGGTCGCAAGCCCCTCCCCATAAAATTAATAAACTAATACCACAACCTTTATATATATCTTACTTAACCAGGGATAGAGGGATTTAACGGAGTTTTCACTTTTAGGCTTTAGTTATATATGCCTAATTGATCATGCGCCTCTTGAACTCAAACTTAAGACAGTATAGATATTACTTTCCTTGATCAGGTTAATAATTAGTTAAAAGAAATAAAGAAAAAAAAAGAGAATCAAATACTTGGTCGTTGGAGCTTCGGTTGCACGAAGATAATGATACGATAACATGTTAGTTTAGATAAAAATTTTAGAATTTGAATCTAACTTTCTAAACTTACAATCTCAACATTACTCCTACACGCATACTAATACAACTCAACATTATTTTTTTTACAAACATCAATACAACTTAACAATTTCTACACGCACGCCAATAAAACTCCAACATCACCTAAATATTCACACCATACTTAAAATTCTTAAAATTTTATCAAAGTGAATATGCCCTTAATTATTTTTCTTTTTTTTTTACTAGATAAAAAGGGGAGAAGGGGCGACAAGCTTAACAACCCTCTCTAAGCGTGATCATAGAAGCACTCTCCCGCTGTAGAATGTTCAGTTTCAGCCATAGCTATTGTCTACTGGATAAGCCTATCACCACAGTACCAGCAAGACCACTAGAGAGTCTCAAGCATGTCTACTAGGCCTAAGATTTGATTTTACTTTTGCTATCAATTTCAACTTATATCTACATTTAAACTCCAAATCTTGAATTTCAACTTATATTCACATTTAAACTCCAGACCTTGAAGCCAGTATACTATGTACGGTACCAACTAGGGGCGCTGCTAGTCTATACGAGTCTTAATTCAACGTCTCTTTCCCCCGATTCTACGCATGCAATTTGCTTGACTGGACGGTCCACTGTGTTGACATCAGCTAGCACGTCAGCAGTCTAGACTTTTCCGTTCCCCCAGCCCCATAGGAATTTCCAATTTTGTATTAGGCTTAAATGCACAACACGCCCCTGTGGTATTACTTTGTTGCAAATATGCCTTGTTGTAAGAAAAGTTGGTTTTATATCCCTGAGGTAACCTTTCGATTTAAAATATGTCTCTCTGTCAGTCTCCGTTTAAAAAATTAACGATCGTAGGTGACGTGGTCTGCTGGTCTACTGATCTGGTCTGCTGGTGCTGGTCTGGTTTGTCGATGCTGGTCTGTCATCCTTTCTTTATTATAAACAAAAGCTCTTCTTGTCCAATACCCATGTTCTTTATGCTTGAAGCCGGTATGTATACGAATGCTGAAGCCTTTGATTGTTGCGTATCGATTATACCAATCATACGCATGGTCGATGTCCTTCTACTCTATGCTCTAAACATCAACTATCTTTTCATTGTCAGCTTATACCATGTCACATGTATGTACGAATCAAATAAAAGAATTAAACAAGTTCTGATACCATTTAAATCACTCAAATAAAGGACAACCAACTCACCTTCCGGGTTAGAAGTACTACTAGACCCTCGTCTAGTTATATTGGGATTGATCCCTTCCATTTCAGCCATATTGTCCCCTTATAATCTAAATACAAATCAAACCGACAACCAAAATTTAGTCTTGCAAGCACCCACATCAAATAAGCAACATACATGAAAATTTAAGAATATTATATAGCAGCGTCCCCAGCCAATATTAAGCTTAAAGAATATTATATAGCAGTGTCCCCACCCAATATTCAGTTTAAATATGTACGTATTCAACTTAAAAATTCAAAGAATTTCATTTCCTGTTATGGTTCAGGAACTTCAACAACATGAAAATTTAATGGGAAATTGACAAAATGATCACTAGGTTTATACCACGCTGATGATTTAGTCATTTGGTTTCATTTTTTTACTTTATAGTCACTGAGTCCATACTTGTGTTACGATTAGGTTTTTCCGTCACTTTTCCATTTGCCCTTCTAACGGAATGCACGAATAGGTCAGCATTTTCGCCAGCTCACCTTCATTAATCCACGTCAATAGCCTAGTCAAGCAACTAACATTAAAACGAACAATTTTTTGACCCACTAGCCTCTCTATAACCCTTTCTCTCTCTCAAACTCTGACCCACGTAAACGAAACTGTTGGATAAGGAAGGAGGACGAAGTCTAAAGGATCAAAAGGCACCACATGCTCGAATTCTGCCAGTACGTTTCAGTGGATTCCACGCCAAAAGAACCAGTTTGCTCACCTACTGGCCAGCTTGGCGTACTCTTCATCGTAACTTTGCCTCTAGAGTAAGAACCAGTTTGCTCACCTGCTCGCCAGCTTGGCGTACTCTTCGTCGTAACTTCATCTCGGGATTATTTCAACTTACAGGTCTTACTTTTAGCCTTCTCTTTCTGAGTGTTCGCTAAGTTTAACATTGAAGACATGGCTGGCCTACTGCAGCACAGTGACATTACGATGAAGTTGGCAGTGTTATGTTTCATCACCTATTTGCTTCTTTTTGTAGACAGAGCTCTTCCGAAAAGGAAGCTTACCATTGATGGGAAAAGATTGGGTCCAAAGAAAAACAATTCAAAAATGTTAAAATGCGTGGCTGAAATTTGTTTTGACAGATAGAAAGGACACATATATGTCACATAATTTAGTGAATGACAGCAGCTTTCTATCGGTTTGGCCCAGCACACGGCTCAAATTTTTGTTCTCTCTAGTTTTTTTGTTTCTTAAATGCCTTTTCTTCTTCCTCAATCCAATCCCTTTTCTTGTTCTGCAATTTTTTTCTCTTTTGCATCAACTCCTCTCCTCTAGTGGCCGCAGTTGGTGAACATGATGTTAACAAAGTGAAGCAAGACAAAATGAAATGACAAGATCTAAAAAAATCACGTCAACTTAGATCTCTTTTTAGCACTTCCCTGTAGAACTCTTTCATCCCATTCTCCTTTTGAAAGGGAAAAAAATAGCGATTCTTCTTTTTCTAGTGATTGCAGCTTCTTTTCTAAAGATTCTTCAATTGCAGCTTCTTATCTAAAGATTGTTCAGACTTCTGGTCTTGGGTGGAAGAGGATGAAGACTCGAAAGAGGAACAACTAGAAGCTCAAATAAAAAAGCATTGTTTCTTCCATAAATCCACCTCACATTTTGCTGGAGAAGAGCTCGGTTCTGCTAGGAAATTAGGAGCAGCAGCAAAGAGGAAAAAATGGGGAAGAAGAAAAAAAGATTCAGGAAGAAGAAAATGGCTTCGGAAGAAGAGATGCATTAAAGAAACAACAAAAAATGAAAAAAAAAATTAGCCGGCTAAGTTAAGCTAGGCCAAATCGATAAGAAGCTGCTCTCATTCATTAAATTACGTGGCATGTCTGTATCCTTTAGATCTGGCAAAACATATCGCTGCCACTCTTTTTAACATCTTTGAATCCTCTCTCTTTTTCCCGAACTCCACGTCGTTTCCTATTTCTTTTGGAAGTTTTTACCTAAGAAATAGTGTTCAGATCAGAGATTTTTGTTCAAACATGATCTCCATCCAGTTTTCTCTCGCAGAGTCCATATCTCCAACCGAGTTACTGTTATTGAGCTCTCCCTTACCGACATCGAGGTCCTGTACCGCAGGCGGTTCTTTACCACGAAGTTCTTCCCTCGCGACATTTTGCTCAACAACAAACTCGCTTCTCTACCACGGAGTTCTTCCCATGCTAGCAAGAGCTTTACCAAGTTTTTATTATACTATTCTCCTATACTTTCGTCTCTCTCTCTCTCTCTCTGATTCAAGCTTACGACCTATGTCCTCTATCTAGTAATCCACCTTCTCCAACGAGCTATGATTGTATTGTAGTATCTGAGGGTGCCTCTTGCTCATAGAAACAATGTCAACACAAGAAAACCAATAACTCAAGAATAATCCAATTACCTTTTGCAAATTCTCACAGCTTATTTTGGCTACAGATCCCATTGCTGTTGCCATATCCTTTGTTCTATATTTATACCCAATCTTCACCAAAAACACAAGTTTATGACCAAGGTTCTCAAATGACAAGCCTAGAAACAAGGGGGCTTTGATCAAAAACTTGTAAATATCATCGGTTTCCAACCCACATTGCTTGAGAAACTCTACCCTAGGACACAGTTTTCTCTCTCTGTTGGCACTAACCACACTCGGGAACACACGGAAAATCTTGAAGATCTCCTGATCATTTAGGCCAACAAACAACCTCAAGAACTCTACATGGCCCTCCGTACGCTTCACTGTGTAACCCAAAATCGTAGGGAACTTTCGCAGCACATTCCCGGTGGCATCCTCATCTCCCCCACTAAGCTTCACAAGACCAATTTGATGACGTAGCGATTGGAGTTCAATTCTTGAGGCTTTACTGCACTTAAAAAGAGAGAACCATTCATGGGGATGGAATGTTGAAACTGAAGAAAGTGTATGCAAACAGTGGAGGTGGACATAGCAGCGATGGGACTAACGTCACGGACTAAAGCAAGCTGATCTTTTTAGATAAGAGAAAGCAATTTGAGTTGGAGGATTTACTCTAGGCTTCGGCTGAGATGCTAAAAAAAGGGAGCTTAGGAACAGTGTATAAGGTGGTGCTCGATGATGAGTGCATAATGGCCATAGAGGGAGTTTGAGAAGATTGTTCATGATTTGAGAAGAAAGAAGGCCTTTTGAAAACTACTGGGTCAAAGTTTGAGAGAGAGAGCAAGAGAGAAGCTAGTAGGTCAGAAAATGGTTCGTTTTAACCTTGGTTGTTTGACTGGGCTGCTGGTGTGGATTAATGAAGGTAAGCTGGCGAAAATGCTAACCTGTTCACGCATTCCTTTAGAAGGGCAAACAGAGGAGTGACGGAAGGACCCAATCGTCACACGGGTATGGGCTCAGTGATCATAAAGTAAAAAAATGAAACTTAGTGACTAAATTATCAGCGTAGTATAAACCTAGTGACCATATTGCCAATTTCCCAAATTTAATTCCTGGAGGTAATTGAGACATGAATTAGCCTGTCAATAAATTCAAAGACTTATTTTTCATCTTTAATTTGTGGATGAATAAGCCACTCGCAAGCTAATTCCCTCCCTGAATGTACAAATATCAGTAAGATGATCGCTCAGTTTATAAAATTTGTTGGATCAACGGAGAACAAATTCGGCCTATAGAGTATGCTTTATATTCAAACCCAACTGATGTTGGGGAAGTAAAATAAAAACTCAGTTGGTGACACGTATGTCCCTTTAATAATATTAATGCTCTTGCCAAACTTCTGTACATCATTGATGGAGAACTGATCTTCTATTAAATCAATTAGAAAAATCATTCACTAGAGGAAAAAATTATATACATCATTCAACGTGAACCCCATGTCTCAGGTTACAAAAAATAAAAAATAAAACATTACAATCCCAATGAGCTACTGTAAACCCCATCCCATGTCTCTATTCCTTACTTTCCACGTGAACCCCATCTTGATGATTCTTAGAAGGCCCACCCGATTAAAGAATGGGAAAAGAAGATACACTTTTAAATAGCCTATTCGAATTACCTTAGGAAACTGAGGAATAAATAAAAAATTCTCTACAAGAAGATTTTTTCGGCTTCTCCTTTGGTGTGGTTTTTCAGTATTTCCGGAGCTACTTGCTACAGTTCATAAATTTTCTAGTTAATATTGATAGAAAACAAACAGAACTCTTAGATTTTTTTGAAGAAAATGAAAATAAAAACAACAATATTAACCAATTTAAGAAAAAGGGCATACATATCAGAGAAATGGAATTACCTGGCTAACATAACCAGTGTCAAGCATCCAATCTGTGGGAATATGAAAATCTTTATATCTTTGTCGCGGATTCTCTCAATCGCGAGAAATTGTACACACTGTGCTCAAATCTGTAGAGTTTATACCAATTAACAAAAATCAAAGAATGTACATTTGAAAGAAAAACCAACCAAATAGAGATTACGATTCTTTTGATTAAATTGGAATTGTGCATACTTTTCAAGCAAAGCCTGCATTTTCTTAAGAGCTCAGGCCAATCAAAGTGCTTCAGCACCGCTCTCTTGTCCACCTAAAGACAATTACTAATCAGATCTCAAGGGAAAAAAAGAAAAGAAAGTGTTCACCTCTTTGAGAATATTAACCAATTTAATCTTCGATTTTTTATTTATCTTTCTTGTAAATAGGTCTCAGTTGGCAACCATTATTCTTCTACTGCCATTACAAGTTTCGAAGACCAGTTGCTTTCGTTGTCCAAAGATTCTAAGAGATAAAAGAAAGAACTTCCTAAATCCTCGTATTGTTTTCCCTTCTAATACACTTCCTTAGCAACCAAACAAATTATACCCCTAAATAAATTAAGAGCGAGAGTCAGAGAGAGAGAGAGGGAACCTTCTTTGGATCCAAAACAAAATCACCGATTGCTGCATTGGTATATTCAAAAATTATGGCAATAAAAGGAGTTGGGTACTTGGGTTTTTCCAATTTTTATTATTTTAAGTACTTGTTTATTTTCCCAGAAAGAAAATTTCCTTAGACATTCAAAATAAATTTTCCACAAACCTGGTAAAGAATCCAAGAAGATCGGCAACCTGGGGCACTTCCATCAAATTCGCCATGGTCAACCCCACAAACAAAACAAACCCAAGTAAATGCCTGCAAGAACATAACAAGAAAGTAAACAAGCAAGACTAACCAAATCAATAAGCAAACCCATCAAATAAATCAAAATAAAATGGTTAGTGGAAGAAATGAACAAAATTTCAAAGCTTTTAGGAATCAAAATCTTTTGATGTACGTCCAGATGTTGAGCGACAGAGTGGGTGGCGAAGGATGGTGTTGGAGCTGTGGCAAAATGGAACCTCGAATAGAGTTATGAATTTTCTACAAACCGGGTCATCTAATATGGGTTATGAGAAAACGGGTCACGTTGTAAACGGGTCACGTTGTAAACGGGTCAAATCGCGAGTCAAAATTCATTAACTAACGTGGCGTTATTTGCAGCCATTGGATCTTAAAAAATTCATCCGACTCTATTTCAATCCAGCTTCATACCCCAAGTTCGAATGCTTTAAAGCCCTCTTCGTTGTTGAAGCTGGTCATTTTATTCTACTTAGCAACTTCAACGCTTCGCTTACTGCAGATGCCGATGAGGATACTATCGACACCATATCCAGGGAATATTGTGTCAACGTTGAGCAAGATCAGAGGTTGAACATAACCTTCACACCGAGCGGTTCAAATTCCTATGCCTTTATTAACGGAATTGAAATCTTGTTGATGCCAACTAATCTCTACTACACTCCATCTGACGCTCTGGGTATTTCTTTCATTGGGCAGGCGAACGCTTACCGTATCGAAAACAACATTGCTCTCAAGATTGTATACAAATTAAATGTTGGAGGGAAGTCCATCTCACCCGCTTAAGACACAAGAATGTTCCAGCAATGGAGCGACGACTACCAGTACTTGAGAGATGAAAAACGACTTGCTCTACCTTCAAATAACACAATCGAGCTCACCTTTACCGGTATGCTTGCTTACACTGCACCAAAAGATGTCTATCTGACTGCCCGCTCTATGGGAACTAACTCAGCTATCAACCTGAGTTATAATCTCACATGGGAATTCCCCGTTGATTCTGGGTTTGCTTACCTTATTAGGCTACATTTCTGCGAGTTTCAACCGGAAATTACTGATGTCACTCAGAGAGTGTTCCTTATTTTCATAGCAAATGAAACCAATGAGCTTGCAGTCGATGTCATTCACTGGAGCGGTGGAAATGGCAAGTCCATATTTAGAGACTACGTCGTTTCAATGCTTGGAAAAGAAACAAAGAAAAAGAACCTCTTTCTCGCAATAGGAGCGAACCCAGATGTCCGGAAGACTACTTACCAGGATGCAATCTTGAACGGCCTCAAAATCTTCAAAGTAAGCCACTCCGTCGAAAATCTCGCCGGACCAAACCCTGACCTACTTCCGTGGACCCCTCCCTCCCTTGGTCTCTCCGACGCCGGATCAACAGCCCGCCTCTACAGCCAAAGCATCCAAGATAAGCAAAGCAGTATCCATAGCCATTGGAAGTGTTGCAGGCTTCTCAATCCTGCTCGCTCTAGCGTGCTGCGCGGCTCTATGGAAGCTAAGGAGGACGAATCACTATGGTTCTTACTACCCACTATCAAGGGGGTTTGGATTCAGTCCAGACCGTACGGATCCAGACGCATCCAGACCCACGATCTAGATTGAATCTCACGAAATTGACGATAGAGAGGCCGCCACGTCATTTAATGAGGCCTCTCTGTAGTCGGCTTGAATTGGCTCAGTTAGCGCGCGTGTTTTTTGTCCCCACATATGTACCGATCGGACCACTACAATTTAAGTGCGACCACACCTCCGACTACTGCGGCGTGAACACACTGCTCGGGAGCATGCTGATCGGGCTGCTCGGGATGCTCGAGAGGACGCTGCTCGGGAGCACGCTACTCGGGATTTTGAAAATGTTGAAGGATTTTGTGAAATGGGTTTTGAAAATGTCGAATGATTTTGAATTGGATTTTGAAGTAGCATTTGTATCGATCGCAGGTGTGGTCGCACGTAAATTATAGTGGTCCGACCAGTACAGATATGGAGACAAAAAAAGAGGGTTGGACGCACGCCTGACTCGCTCAGCAAAAAGCCGAGCCGACGACATAGAGACCTCATTAAATGACGTGGAGGACTCTCTGTCGTCTATTTCGTGAGATTTAATCCAGACCGCGGGTCTGGATGCGTCTGGACCCGTACGGTCTGGACTGGATCTAATCCCCGATCGAAGTGTTGGTGCTGGCTTGACCACAGTAAGGGAAAGTCAACGAGGTTAAAAGCGTCGTCACTGACTGATGAACTATGTCGCCACTTCTCCCTAGAGGAAATCAAAATCGCAACCAGCACCTTTCACGAAGAATTAATTGTCGGCCGAGGTGGCTTTGGCGACGTATACTAGGGTTTCATTGATCAGGGAACTATCAACTATGATCGTGGCAATCAAGCTCTTGAACCCCCAGTCAAAACAAGGTGCACGTGAGTTTTGGAGAGAGATCGATCTGCTCTCCCATCTTTGCCATGTTCACCTCGTCTCTCTCATCGGATACTGCAACGATGACAACGAGATGATCCTCGTCTACGACTACATGACCAACGGCACGCTCCGCGACCAACTCTACGACACTGTTAACGATTCCATTCCGCGGAAACAGAGGCTGGAGATTTGCATCGGAGCCGTGCATGGGTTAAATTACCTGCCCACGGAAGCGGAGCCCCCAATTATCCACCGTGATGTGAAGACGACGAATATTCTGTTGGACGAGAAATGGGTGGCCAAAGTTTCGGATTTTGGGTTGTCCAGAATGGGGTTGGATAATAGTCCGGTCAGTACAGCCATGATGGGTACATGGGGCTATTTGGATCCAGAATATGCAAGACGTCAACAGCTGTCCGAAAAATCTGACGTGTACTCGTTTGGGGTAGTGCTGTTCGAAGTTTTATGTGCCCAAAAAACATTAAATTCTAAACTGGAAGATGATCAAATGAATTTGGCCATTGGGCCCGAAAATGCCTAGAGCGGGGGACCATCGGTGAAATAATTGATCGATACCTGAAAGGAAAAATTGTCCCGGAGTGTTTCAAGGTATACGTGGTTGTCACGGAGAGTTGCGTGCGCGATGCCGGAATCGATCGGCCCACAATGAATGATGCGATGGAAAAGATCAATTTTGCCTCAGAGCTCCAAAACAATGCGGATGCCGTGAAAGAGAAAACCAATCCTGGTGGTGAACATACGTATCCGAAGGTGCTATCATTCCATGTTGGTAATATAGGGGCTCCTATGTGCGCTAGCTTTCACAGTAAACACGTGTGGGACGACGATAGTGGTACCAGATTAACCACGACTGCTGAGATGACCAATCGAAGTCTCAATTCTGAATTTATGATATATACTAATACGGATCAAGATGTCTTTACGGACACCACTTAGTCTAAAGTTTAGGTTTATTTTGTATTTTTCCAAAACTATGGGTGCATCTCTTAAAAGGGTAGAAAAATTTTATAAGTCACTTTCGAGTCATTCTCGACAAGTTCATGTTACTAATTTCTAAACTTTTTAGATATAAATATTTCTTAATTAAAAACTGAAACATGATATTTAACTTGGCTTGATAAATTAATTAACTTATTAGCAAATAAGAATAGATCTCAACTTCAAGCTCGGAATCCGGGTATAGTTGTTTTTTTAATTATTTTCTTTACTGAATTCGGGTCGAGTACAATAACAAAATAAATGCACGTGCATGCATGTATTTATAACACTTTGTGTTTTGCTCGTTTTATAATGACGACATGCAAATTTTGCTCCTGACTACAGTAAATACTGATTGATGCCCTAGTCGACGGGCAATTATTTAGCAATACTAATAATTGAGCTCAGTCTGTCGTACGCTGTCCCGATAAAGCTCACGCGAGATTTATTAAAGACTTGAAAAGTAGAGAAACGGGACCCACTTTTTTAATGATAAAGAAAAACCAAACAACCTAGACCTTATAAAGCAATCTTCGACGAGCCTTGTGGGGAAAAAAAATGTTCACCGGCGTGGATATCAGAGCTGCATCGATGCATTTTCAAAGTGAGGCACCATGGGTGTGATTGTGACAGTGATTACTGCAGATGCTTAATCTAACCCCCTGCATCGTGGCAATGAGTTTTCAGTCAGCTCTACCCTTGTTTTCCAATATCCTATGGTATTGGCGGTTCTGTTTTTCATTCAATAAAAGATGTCATGTATTACTTCCTACGAGGAGTACTTTTGAGTCTGTATCATGCACCTACGCAGTATATGTATCTTTTGTTGGAATAAATCTTCATGTCCACGATTGTAGTACTAAAGGGTATATGCACATGGCTGTGTGAAACCTGAATCTAAACAATACGTATGTGTTATGTGTATATCGTGTGTCTAAATATTAGATGAGTCCAGCTGGTTAAGAGCATCTTCAAACTAAAAAGCACAAAAGTTACACATCCGTCTTCGTCAATTGTATTAATTTATTTTTCTATGGATATCAATATTTTATTCAATTCCTTACGGGAAAATCTTTAAAAGCTTGCCTAGAGTGTATCGTGGTCTGGTTGCTCGAGATTGGAGCAAGATCATGGAAAATGGAAGGGAATTATAAAGTTTTTTTTCAAAAAATAAAATAAAATAAAATAAGATGAGGGAAGCAATTTGGTGATCAAGTGAATTGTTCATGTCCAACTTAAGTAGCATGATGATTAGGACGCACTTGAAATTGTATAAATAAAGTACCTACTGTACTATATTTGTTTTCGTTCCAAATTTAAACAGACTTCCAAATTTCTAAATAAAGAAACTTTGGATTCACCCATCTCGATCTCACCAACAAGCTATGTTCTTCAAAGTATTTTGTGACCCAAACACAGGCACTGAATGAAAAGCTGAAAGTGAAGGAGGTGAAAGAGAATTTGGCCAATTGAACCTGGAAATGTTGTGAGAGCGGGGTCCATCAGTGCAATCTAATTATTAGAAAGAAAGTCAGGGACTGCTCCGGTGGACAGGTATGTTTCAAAACGGCCCATAATGAAAAAGCTCAGCTTTGCAGTACTGGAGGTACGCGCGGAAGGAGAACGCGGACACCTTCGTGGGGAAAAGCTATCCCTGGAGTGAGACAGCATACGAGTCCGGACTCTGGAGGTGTGTTATCATTCCGTGTCGCCGGTAGTGCTGGTGCCTGTCAGTGCACTGGCCTTCACAAGACACGTGTTGGGGTCGGACAGTGGAACCAGATCAACGGTGATTAAAATTGAGTTGGCCTAACCAAGCCTTCATTCTAGTGCTATTACAAGTTCAAGATGTCTTCAAACACAACTAACTTTAGAACTTAGTCAAGACAAAAAAAAAAAAATTAAAAGCAGCTGTTAAATATATTTTTTGCAAATTAATTATTGCGTTGGCTCTAAAAGTTTGTACCATAAATTATCAATTTCATTATATTTTGTTACTCAACTATTAATTATATACACTTTACACCATTTTTTTGCGAATTTAGACAAAAAAAAATGATAGCTTTGATCATAGGACAAATTTAACTACACATTTTTTGGTCATTATACTTTATGTGGAGTAAAGAGCACTCATCTTATTGAAAAAAAAAATATCAGTTTTATTCTAAATTAACATCAAAGAGTGCAAAGTGTATATTATTGAAAGTTGAAAAACGAACTGTAACAAAATAACTAATTTAATGTGCAAAGCCTAAGAACTCTAATAGTGAACGGGTAAGTATTTCTCCTAATGAGTAACGCAAAAAAAAATAAAGATTTCAAATAAAAGATGTTGGAGGCATAACGTCTAAAAATGACTGAGACTAGGAGAGAAACCATCCGCCGCTTGTCTGTCACTTTTGCTTTTTCAGGCAATGTAGGAGTGAGGCTATTAGGAACTTCATTGTTAGGGAACATTTATTTTATGGAACTTTTTCTTAAGCGGATGATCACCGTGAGTACTGTAGTTACTAGTGAAAATCAAAGTCCCATATTAATGAGTAGTGATGATGTCAAGAATCACCACCAAACTAGAGCTGATCGATCCTGTAAAAATCACCGAGGGGGAGGTGGCCTCGGATCAAGTCTCCGACGGCCAAGTCAACTATGAAGGAGATATCGTGCATATGTAGTGGAATTAAACATAAGCATGGGTTTTATGAAGTGTCATACTTTGCTTTTATATGAATTTGAGAGTCATACTTCAATCGAAAGTCTGATCATAGAGTTCCATTTGGAGAGAAGGAGGTCTTCAGAACATATAGGATCCTTTGATTATCTGATGTCTACTTAGGAGTCCTCGAGGACTCCGGGGTCGAGTGGGCTGGTGATGGTGTTCGCCTTGGACTAGATCAGGGGTGGTCTGGTCTGATAGGGCCTGGTATTTATGGCCTATCAAGTAGCATAGACAAATTAGCTTGATCTCTAGATGAAAGGGGAAGACACAAAAAATTTATCTATTATCTAATATTCCCAGCCATATAATGACCCATTATTCCACTAATTAGACTAGACAATCCTAGAGCTCACTAAGCAAGCCCATCAATTAATGCTTGAGAATTGCTCCATTGATGTATATAACGTCTAACCATACTCTCATTTGTGGTTTAGTGAAGCTACATAACGATATTCTAGTTAAGTTTTAGAATATCACAAGATGGGATTCTTAACCAATTATAGAAGGCCAGGATAGACGCCATAAACAACTTCATAGTCCATAGCTCAAGGATTCTACTGTAAGAAGTATGTTTAAAAATCATTATTCTAAATAATTGTTTATTTAGATGCCACGTGTTTATATTTATTATTAAGTAATATGTTGTGACATAAGATGTTACACGGTTAATATTGAGTGACATTATAAAAAAGTCATGCCAATGATTAATGAATCAAAGGCGGGGAGTATAACTTTTCGGTTTCTTGTACACTTGATGTTTTGTTCTAGACCAAGGTACATATTTATGTACAATAGATATATACTCGTTGTGCCTCCATTAAGTAGGATGATGGATTCAATCATCCAGGTGGTGACTTTAAGCAAATGGGTGGGTGCATTGTAAGAGTACATGCACTGAACAAGATTAAATATGGATACCTTCTCAAAGTAATCATTGATGTTGAGAAGGTATTTAGCACAATTTTTTATGATATCCTTAGACCTGAGAGGTTTGTGCAAATTTGTTTATTGTGTTCTTGTACTCTGATCGAGTCATTTGGTGATGATCTTTTCGGTCAAATATTCCAGAAACATCAATTTGTGTGATGATTAGTTTGTATAAATGCTCAATAAGAAATCCACCGGTCTCTTTGTTAGATAGTATATTCAAGTAAATCTGTGTAAGGTAAAACTCTAGAAAAATAAATCTCTGGCCAAAGGAATTTTGTGAAAATATTTTTCGAAATTAATATATTATATATATATTTATTTGTGAAATTGTTTTGGAAACAATTTGAGAGTCCAACGAGTTACAGATTATAAATTAAGAATGAGCTGGGGATTTTATCAATGATAATATTCTGATCCTATTAACTCATATGGAATATAGTGTGGTGGAAGGATAATAAACAATTATAATTGTTAGCAAAAGAGATATCAAAAATCAATCTCAAATTCTCAGGGGTGAATTGTAATATGTTGATGGACATGATTACAATTAGCAGAAGCTTAAAATTCGAAAATAACAAAATATAAGGGAGTTAATGGAAAAGAGTTTTTTCATGTGATCCTACGGTCGAGAATTGAGTGTTAGGAACCCCGGTCAAGGAATCCAAAACAAGCACCAATTTCTCCTGTACTCGATCTACGCCAATACCACAGCGATCCTCCCGACCAATGTTAAGTAACACACGAGCGTAATAGATAGGATCTAACACATCAAGAATGACAAATATCTCATTGTTTATGATTAAAAAAAACGTGGTCTAAGGATTATTAGTCCTTCAAACCACAAGAAACAAGACAATCCCGATCAAGGGTTAATTAGCCCAGGTACCCAAACTAGGTTATTAGCCTAGAATGAATCCCAAGCGACAAGGTTATTAGCCCTAGACTTAGCATATACGTGCCTATGCTCGGCCAAAACACTCCAAAAGTTCAGGCTCAAAACTCTACTATTTTCAGTATGTTTATATAGACATCCTTAGTGCTTACAAGGAATAAAATCTAATCAAATCACGGGAAATCAATCAAGTATTTGATAAATAATCTTTCGGAGAAACGCCCAAATCTAGAAGATACGATTCATCGTATCTACAAAAAGGAAACCAATCGCAAAAGATATTTCCATAAAAAGCATGGTCGCTGCCTACGCTCCAAGCTGGTCTTGAGATGGTCCTGATCTTTTGCGACTGGTTGGTTGGCATGCCTGGCATAAGTATCGCTGGGCTCCTGGTCGGTCAGCACACTGGGTTGTCCTGGTCAGTTAGTATAATTTGGCTGCCCTAGTCGGTCAGTTTGCCTTTATCGGTCGACATGCTCTGGTCGGTCAGTCTTCCTGACCGGCCTTGATCGATCAGCCGGCTTTGGCTTCCCTAGTCAGTCAGCCTTCCTAGCGGGCCCCGATCGAAGGCTTTGGCTGCCTGGTCGGTCAGCCTTCCTAGCTGGCCCCGATCGAACAGCCGGCTTTGGTTGCCCTGGTTGGTCGGCCTGCTTGATCGGTTGGCAATATTTTGTTTCGGCCATGCGCGCTCGGGGCCTGTTAGGAACGCACTGATCGGTCACTGGCACCACCTCTTACCATATTCCCACTCGTGGTAATCCAAGCCGTTGTCTTCACTGGAGATCCTATCATTGAGATTCCTAACGATTTTACGCACTATCACAACTAAGGTTTTCATATATAAGGATAGCTATGAGATAATCTACTCTAAATGTTAGTTTCAGAGTTGGCCATCAAAACTCAGAAAATCCTACGACAGTTGTGAATATGGAGAGGAAGGAGACAAAATACTTGGGTTGCTATTGTAAAATTCACGAGATTGTGAGATCGACAAGAATCTGAAGATTATTGAAGAATTTTGGGACAAAAGAGAATTAGTAAGTTAATTTTCACAATTATAACTTTCATCTACAACATGCATGTTTGCCAAAGAGTTCTCTTGCTTCTAAGGTCTTTCCTATGTTTTTCTTTCTATTGGCCAGTAACCAATTTTTTTTTTCTTCGTTTTCTCCATGGGTTCAGCCCAAAACGACGCGTACCAGGCAATCAGTCCTAGTTCCGCGTATTGGAACCGTAGATAGCCGGGTGTCCCACAGGGAGTGATGTTGATTATGGAGACTCATCGCGTTCAAGGGGTGGTTGGTCTACTCGGACTGCCACTGCTGATGCCAGTGGACTAAGCTTTTACAAGTCATGACTTTGACAGAAAGGCACTAACACGTTGGAGCATATTATTTCTATACTTTTTACGTGCATATTATATTATTGAAAATTATATAAACAATAAACACACAAATTATTTTAATGAAATTAAACTGAAAAAAAAAAAGGCAGAACAAAATAAACAATTGAGATGGAATCTTGTACTCGGTTCAGGTCAAAAATATGTTTCTAGGTTAGCATAAATTAACCATGTGCCTATTACTCTTAGCAAAGTGTCCCTTCACTTGGTTAGTTGACTAGACCTGAGTGTCTCAAACGGGCGGCTTCACGTGGCCTTCCACGCGTGTCTTTTGACCACTTTCGTCCTCTTTCCACCTCAGTCTCCCTCGTCCCACTGTACTCACACGTTCGCTACTCGGACTCCCACTCTTTTATAGCACACGCATCTTTGCCTGCCCCTTCAAGTTTCACCACACCAAGTACAGCGCCCACCATGCATAACTCGTACAGATCACACGTCGTCCTCCTCTTAGTATTTTTCTTCCAGAATTATCTGACATTCATAACTGGTAAGCCCAACCTTCTCGACTCCATCATCGATAATGTGGCCCTTGACTGCGGTTCCTCTGCCATTTCCACTTACTCAGGTGGCAGGGAGTGGACCGGAGACATTGGCTCAAAATTCATCGCCTCACACCAGCCTAAGCATATCTCAACTGTCTCAAATTCCACTTCCCTGACGACCGTCAATTCTATCCCGTATCTTACGGCGCGGATCTTTGTTTCTCAATTCACCTACACGATTCATATTAGTCCGGGCAACAAATTTATCCGCCTCTACTTCTATCCAGATAAGTACGGTGATTATGATAGGTCTAAGGCCTATTTCACTGTTACTGCCGGTCCGTTCACCCTCCTCAGAAACTTCAGCGCTTCCCTTGCTGCTGATTCATTAGGCTCAAAGTTTTTGGTCAAAGAATTCTGCGTAAACGTAGAGGAGGGTCACAGAGTACTGAACATTACCTTCACTCCATCCCCGAATACTTCAGATGATGCATATGCGTTTATAAATGGGATTGAGATCGTCTCGATGCCCACCAGCCTTTAATTATACTGCCTTTGGAGATAAAGGGTACGGCTTGTTGGCTGGAACTCTCGGTTTCCTGTCCGAAACAACACCGCTCTTGAGATGGTTCACCGACTAAATGTAGGTGGAAGTTCCATTTCACCGATTGAGGACTCCGGCAAGATGTTCCGGAGATGGTTTGAGGATTCCAACTTCTTCATATCTGCAGGAGTAAATTATATAAAAAGTGGGGCCCAAATCAGATACGTAGGCATAGCCGCTTACACAGCACCAGAGAAAGTCTATCAGACGGCGCGGTCTACAAGAATATCCAGAGGAGGGAGCAAATGGCACAACCAGCTTACCTGGAGATTGCCAATAGACTCGGGCTTTAAGTACCTGGTAAGACTTCACTTCTGTGAGGTCCAGCCAGAGCTAAAGAAGGGTGGTTACAGTGGCTTTCATATTTCAATCAGAAATAAGACGGTTGAGTCTTTTGCAAATGTTTTGGCTTGGAGCGGCGGGCAAGGCATTCCGGTTTACAAGGATTACGTTGTAATGATTCCCAGGGTTAAAAGTAAGGGTAAGACCTATCTTTTTATAGAGCTTCGTCCCATTGCAAATTCGAGCGCCGGATATTCTGACGCAATCCTTAATGGTCTAGAGTTGTTCAAACTGAATAACTCTGACGCCAATCTTGCTGGACCTAACCCTGAAGTCCCATTCCCTCATAACCACCACAAACCATGCCCCCCCATATCCAAAAAGAAAGTCGAGGGCTCAAAATCATTGTTGTTGCTTGCCATTTTTGGGGCTTCCCTAGGTGTTGTAACCGTCTTCTTTCTTTGGGCTTGACAATTTTCTGGTCCCGGAAGACAGCAAAGTCCAACAAGAACCAAACATCACCATCTCTTGAAGAGTTGTGCCGTCGTTTCACCCTGGCAGAGATTCGTGCTGCCACAAAAAACTTCAACAGGAATCTTGTGATTGGAAGAGGTGGATGTGGTCTTGTATACAAAGGTTACATCGATGCAGGACTCACACCGGTCGCAATCAAGATCTTCGCGCCCACTTCGGATCAAGGCAACCGGGAGTTCCAAACCGAGATCGCATTGCTCGCAAAACTTCGTCACCCCCACCTGGTCTCTTTGATCGGTTACTGCGATGATGAACAGGTCATGATCATCGTGTACGACTTCATGCCCCATAAAACGCTTCGTCATCATCTTTACGATACGGATAGTCCTCCACTATCATGGAAGCAGAGACTCGAGATTTGCATTGGCACTGCTCGGGGGCTGTTGTACCTTCATGAAGGTGCAGAACATATGGTTATACACCGAGACGTCAAGACCAGTAATATTCTACTGGACAGGGACTGGGTGGCCAAGGTTTCGGACTTTGGGCTCTCTAGACTGGGGCCGACGAACCTCTCAAGAAGCCACGTCACCACAAATGTGAGGGGCACGTTCGGGTATATGGACCCAGAGTATATGTTGACCAATCAGCTATCGGTGAAATCTGATGTCTATGGGTTTGGGGTGGTGTTGTTTGAGGTGTTATGTGCAAGACCAGCGGTGGATACTGGCCTAGACGATGAGCAACAATGTTTGGCCCAATGGGCGCGGCAATGCTACGAAGATGGTTCGCTGGAACAGATCATTGACAGCCGTTTGATCGGTCTAATTGCGCCGGATAGCTTGCAAGGTGTATGCGAAGATCGCGTACAGATGCTTGTGTGACGATAGAAAAAGACGGCCCACAATGGCTAAAGTGTTGCGGGCCCTAGAGAAAGCAATGGAATTGCAGGAGATTGCTGAGGGTGGGGCTCACACGGTGACAATCGAAGATGAAGTTCCGTTGTGTGGCGGAGGGAATTCGATGCTGTCAAGACCTCGGAATAGTCCTGGCGTGGCCCATTCGTGCCCATTATTTTGGACGAAAAGCACAAGCCCAAAGGTGCTTCTTAGGTTTTTGAGCGACAAGACGGGGCTTAAATGGATAAAACCACCAAAGCCGGGCGGTCTGCCTCGTCTCCACGTGCAAGTGCACGACTTAAGTCGCTGCGGGCCTTATACGGCACCGGGGAAGATTCCAGTTGAGACAACAAACGTTAAACGACAATAGAGAAGTGATCGCGAACACTACCAGTAATTTCACTCCTTGTTTTTGCCCTGTTAAAGAACAATAATTTGACCACTTTTTGCTCTTCCTTTTTTCTTAAAGTGAACTTCCCCAAGGAATGGAAATGTGCAATTAGTCGCTCATAGAAAAAGCAGGTCTTCTGTAGATGTGGTCCATTTGGAACGAAGGGTTATCACGTCGAAAGAGATGTAGCATTGTGGGTCTAGATAGAGAAAAAGAGGTCACATTCCACGTGCTTTGAAAGTAGGCATTCCTATAAAGTGCCAAATCTAAAGCCAAAGCTTGGAAAGTATTCACTCTCACAACTGCCAATCAGCTACGTTCGAATCTTTATTGAACCCAATCTATGCATCAGCAGATGGGTGGGCTCCGGCTCCCCACTGAAATGACACATTGTCTTTCATGCTCTCTCTCCGTAGCAAATATGGGACACACGGTATTACAACCGTTATAGAACCGTAAAACAAAAAAGAAAATAATTGAATTTCCAAAGATGGGGGGGGGGGGGGGGGGGGGGGGGGGGGGGGTTTATAGAAATTTGTCGGCCTGGTTGAGAAAAGTGAATGCCTTCTGATTTGGATGGACTCGCAAATTCTTTCGTTTCTTGGGGCGTCAATAGACTGTTGAACTAGTTGTGGCCAGGGTTTTATAGGTTAGAATTCAAACGCTCTAGATATACAGATGTAGGCATAATGAAGCCAGGCTCTAGCCCTTTAAAAATAGTCGCATTCCTACTAATTAAGTTGACGTACCAGATACCAACAAGAAAAACACTATTCCAAATTTCCAAGGAAGGAATTTATGGAGTGTAAGGGCAGTAAGGCCACTGGCCACGGGTGGTTGTTTTGGACATAAGAACCCACTTGCCATATTGAACTTCCCCTAGAAAAGTTACGTTCCATTTTAAGTTCAAGTTTGGGTTAAATCTGATAACGAAGATAAAATGCAGCAAGCTTTAACATCCGCATTCTCACCCACTCACAAACCTGATTATAAGAACTTTTTTCTTTTTGGGGGTGACAAAGGCTGCGTTTCTTTCCGCATAAAATAAGAAAAATAAGAAAATATTTACAGGAAAATTAAACAAGTTTCAGTGTTTGGCTAAATCCTTGAAAATAAACATATAGTATTTGGTTGTCACCTGAAAATTAAAAGAATATTTTGTAAAAGTTTCAATTTATCCTTTATTTTTTTAGCTTGTTTAGTTTGATGTATCTTCTAGGTTTATAATAATAATTATATTAGAGGGATCTAGACAAATAATTCCTCCAATAATCTATTTGAGTTATAAAAGGTCAGAAAGTTGCATCTTTCTTACAAATTTGTAAATAAGCAAATAAAGAGTTGTCTATAAAGCCTTCTTGCACTTTTATCTCACCAAAAAATAAGAAGAGAGAAATGGAATATCTAAGAAAAAGAAAGAGAAATTGAACCTACCAAAAAAAAAAAAGAAATGACAAAAAAAAATAAATAGTAAACAAATCATGTACCTATTAAAAGTTTGTCTTAAGAGAAAGAGAGGAAGTTGACTAACTATAAAAGTTAGAGAAAATAACTGATTACTAAATGAGAGAGTTGTGCATAAATAAAGATTTTTTTAATTTAAACTTAAATAGACTTTTGTTACTATTGAGAAAAAATAATCTGTTATTATAAATAGAGAAAAAATAATCACCTATCAAACACATGTTGTACTTTGACCACTTTAGCTCTTTTTTTCTGCCCCTACCAAACACATGTTTTTTTTGAAAACATTCTGCATGAAAATATCTTCAGTGGAAACGGTTTTTCTTTTTCTTTGGGTATATATAATATGATATCAATAAACCATAAAGAGCCGTTCTTACCGAACAAACAAAAGTACAGTTTATTTTCTCAATATTTTAGGACATAAAAATTTTTAATAAAATAAATACATTTCAAAATTTTTAACTTTTACATATATATATATATTTTATCTTTTATAAATTCTAATAAATCTTAATAAAATAAAAATTTTTAAAATTTTAAGAATATTCTCTAAAATTTTGACAAATAAACACTCTTAACGTAGGCTCAGCTCCACGCGACGGCCTTCGTCATTGAACCAGTAAGACAATTGTGCTGCGTGCATCACCTGTTTATCTGTTTCTCCACTGTAGACCAATGGGCCTCCACTGCCTTTAAAAAGGCAAGCTTATGAAAAGCAAAAGTGAAATGTGGTCCAGCTGTCTCGTAGACTTTTTTATCGGATGTCCCCGAAGGGACCAGTTGCCTCGTAGACAAGCAAAGCAGAATGTGCCCAACGCGGATCATGTGAAGCTTGGAAACTCAACCCCCTTAGTTAATTTAGGAAAATTGATAATTTAATCCTTAAATTTTGACCTTTTTGATATTTTAGCTTTTAGATTTCAAACTTCAAATCTAAAGCCTTTATATTCCATATCTTTGACGATAAAGCCCTTCCGTCAGGCTTTTGTCCATTCTCTTAACAGAGGCCCAAAACACGTCAGCAATAAAGCTATGTGTCACGCATTTAAACCACGTCAGCAATTATTTCAATTCTATGTGGCATTGTACTAAGCAGCGTCGCATAACTCAAACATAAATCCTCCAACTAAACGGCACCGTCTAGATATTTGGTCTTCACGCGAACCTGCAAGTTGGTAACAATATTTTTGAGGGAAATTAAACAATACAGTGTCATCCAGTCAGTGAAGGATAAGGTTAGAAGTTAGGTCAGGTTCGTTCCCTTTCCGATAGACTTCTCAAATTGCTGCAAGTGGTCCCCAAATCTGGGTAAAACGAAGGTTAAGGCTTCCAATAGACTTCTTAGTGAAGGACAAGGCGTCGTCTTGTTTATTTTTGCAACACTATCAAGTCTTTGGATTTGAGCGTCGTTCTGTGGTGTACACTAAAATCTGAACGAAGCTTCCTATTATAAGCGTTGAGGATTAATAATAAGGTAAATGATGATTTTCCATTCTAAATCAAGATCCAACCATCAAGTCTTTGTATAGGCGTCGTCCCTTTTTTTGACATTAATCGCACAAAATCAGTAAGAAACTTAAAGAAAATCGTTAAAAGACAAAACGCCTCAACAAACGGTCGAAAATGAGTTAAATCGAAGGAGAAAATGAAGAGAGAGAAGTCGAACAGTCAATAAACGGCGGCCAGAAGCTGAAACTCGAGTGTTTTAGGGTTTTGGAAGAAGACGAACAAAACAACTGTTTCATTAAAAATTCAATTTGGCGAAAAAAAGTTTAAATAAAATAAAACTTCATCATAATAATTAAACGCATTATGCGCCTCAGTGGTCAAGTTGCAAGTCTCTCCTTCCAGCGCACGGGTTCGAATCTTCTTATTGCATTTTCTTTTTCGAAATAATTGTTGATATGGCTTATATGCGTGACACGTGGCTTTATTGCGGACATGTTTTAGGCCTCCATTAAGGGGATAGACGGAAGGCTGATGGAAGGGCCTTATCATCAAAGGTATGAAATACAAGGGCTTTAGATTTGAAGTTTGAAGTTTGAAGTCTAGGGACTAAAATGCAAAAAGGGTCCAAATCTAAGGACTAAATTGTCATTTTTCCATTAATTTATACTGTGATAATGTTCATTGGAGTCGTTCTTTTAAGACTTCTTCTCCCTTTAGGCATTCCTATTTTTGGCCCCTTTATAAACTTTGAGAGCAATTGATGCAGTATTACCAGGTTCCGTGTTAAATCAGGTCACATCTTGTTAATAATTAAGGTTAAATACTCATTTCAACCCTATGTTTTGACCCCTTTTAATAAATAGTCTTCGGTTTTCAACTTGATCATAGTGTCCTTAAGTTTATAATTTTTGTTAAAAAAATCCTTCTCTTAAATTTTCGTTCTTAAAATTAATGGTTTACATGTCAATACCAATTATAAATTCACATGTATCACCCAAAAATTAAAATAATGTAACTTATAATTTTTTGGGTTAAATACACTTTGCAACCATTATGTTTGGGAGTGTTGACACATTACACCCTAATGTTTTTTGTTTCATACATTGAGCCCATTATGTTATCTCTCTCAATGATTTGCACCCGGAGTAAAATTAGCGTCAAATTAGACGGTAACTGTTTATACGTGTCTCTCACCTGACTTCAGTCCCTGTTAGATTACCATATCGCTCTTGAATCTCAAACAATTTTTGCTTATAGATCACCTAAATATGTACAATATCAGCATCTCTCTCTGAAGGCAGACTTTTATTGCATTGGAATCATCATTCTTGAATTCCTTACCGAAAAATTTCCCTTTCAGTATCATAACAATGGCAAAGGCAGTACGATTATCGTCTAATTTGACAACTAATTTCACTTTGAGAGGCAAATCGTTGAGGGAGAAAATATAATGTGCTCAATATCTCAAAAATAAAACATTGGGGTGCAATGTTTCAACACCCCAAAATATAGGGGTTCAAAGTGTATTTAACCCTAACTTTTCAAAGTTTTTTTTCTTAATTTTTTGTTTTGTTTAAAAATGATTTACTTTATTTTATTTTTTTTAAAAAAATAAGGAAAAAATTATAAAATAAAAAAAGTAAGAAAAAATTATAAGTCACATTGTTTTAGTTTTGGTTAACACGTGTATTGGAATTGATGTATAAATAATCGGAGATGTTTGAGAATAAAAATTTTCCACCGTTAAAATTTCACTCTAATAAAATAACTCTTAAATTTTTTTTCTCTCTCTCTTTCCATCAAATCATCACTTTTTACTCCAATAAATATAAAAAATTCATTCAAATCATCTCTCTCTTCACTTTTTTACAACTAAACACCCCAAAATTTATACTCTAAAATTTTGGCAATCAAACATCACAAAATCTAAGGACCAAATAGGTATATAACCCTAATAATTATCTTAATCTTAAAAATATGGTACAAAGTTTTTGATCCTTTGTATAACTTTTTACACGAACAACCGGATGAGATGGCTTAGTTGATCTCTGTTTACCCGTTGTAGTCCTAACATGTAATATTAGAAACATATATCCTTTGAAGATTGAAACAGTTATCGAACTCTTTCTTGACCTCCCAATGATCTGCTTAAATTTAAGAGGTTGTTCTCTAGGCAAGAGATTAAAAGGCACCTCCCACCTCTACTTCTCTGCGTCGTTGATTTGGATCCTCAATCAGTCCCGAGTCTCATGCCTGCACAAAGTCACGAAGCAGGAAGAGCAAAATCTAAGCGACCTGTAGTACATTTAAGTATAGTAAGGAAATAGGAGTGATAGAACCAGTGACGAAGCTAGCAGTGGTTTAAGGGCTAGATATCACTGTAATATCGAATTTGAAAATACATATTATTAACAAATAGATTAACACGAAGCAAGAACAAAAGCGAAAACACAAAAGGAAAAGATACGTACAGAAATGACAAGAAACAGTAACACCCATGTATTCCAATAATTGAATATATAAAAAAATTCCTCAATTCTTTGTCGTTGTCAGTGAGGGATGGGATGCAAGGTCAAACTAGCGATATAGGAAAGATCCGAGCAATTGAGGCCTTAAGAGCCTGGTGGTAGCTAAGTGTGAGAGAAACTCTTCTATCAAGGAGCATCTACCAGTCACCAAATTTTCTTTCCATTAATTACATTTTTTGTGCTGCAAATTAATGGAGCATTTGTACTTACCCAAAAATAAAATAAAATTGGAGAATTGTTTTAATAGACAAAAAGAAATCAGCGTATTTTCATTACTGAAATGATTGTATAATGCTGGTCTTGTACAAAAAGGCATAATTGTCACATGCCTTGCCTTGTATTCATGGGCATTCGAACAAACAGATTCTGGTCATATTCTATTTTAGAAAGACTGCACTACTTTGTTGTACAATTGTGCTGTCCTAAATACAAACAATGACCAATACAATTAGAAAATAATTCAGGTGATCCCTTACGAAGGATTTCCTAAGGCCGCTCTTAAGTGAGCATCACATTTACCTCCCACACAATCGGCATGTGATGGGTGTAATTAATCTGATGGTCCGGGAAAATGGGGACTTGGAGCTTCTGGCAAGTATTTTTCTTAGTTAATGACGTGGCTTGAGTACCTAAATGAGAAGGCTGCTAAGATGCTGCTGGAGGTTGCTTATCACACATTTACTCCGAAGATTCATCACGAGATCGCTTCAATTTTTTATGTAGCTAGGTTTAAGTTATTGAGTAATAAAACGTAGGTTTATTCGTTTCTGATCCTTGTGTTTGGTAGGGGGGAGAATAATACTGAGGCAAGTACATGAATTCCATCCTCAATCGAGAAGAAATTTCAAGTATTGTCGAGTGGGGCCAAGATCTGTGTGTGCTCATAATCGTCTCGACAGGGCGAATGCGTTTTTTAATGAGGTGAGGAAAAGAGGTGTGATTGTGGAGCCCCGAGCATATATGGTGAACCCACGATATTTGAAGGAGGTGAGGGTTGCGAAGAGCGAGAAGAAGTGGGAGACTTTACCAGAGAAGATGGCGAGGAATAGGAGTCGGTCAAAGCAAATTAGATTAAGTTTTGGGAAGAAACCGAAACTAACGTTGAGGCAAGCCTTGTGATCTACAAGTTGAGTTGGTAAATGCCACTGCTTAATTTAGTGTCACGCAAAATTTAAAGGCTAAAATGCCAATTTTCAAAAGAAGAAAAAATTGCCTTGTTGCAACTAAGCTGACGTATTAGATACCGACAGGAAAACCACCATTCCATGGAAGCAATTTGGACTGTAAGGTCAAAGATGTCGGGTAGTTGTTTAACTTGTTTTGTACATAAGAACCCACATGCCAGCTTAGAAAAAAAAAACCCACTGGCCAATAATCGCCATTATTGGCTCTTTTGCCTCGTCCCTTGAGGAGCTGTGACTTCATTAGGATCACGAAAATTACTGTACATTTGCCAAAATAGCCTGCAATGGCATATAAACTGGAAGATGATCAAATGAATTTGGCCATTGGGCCCGAAAATGCATAGAGCGGGGGACCATCGGTGAAATAATTGATCCATACCTGAAAGGAAAAATTGCCCCGGAGTGTTTCAAGGTATATGTGGCGGTCACGGAGAGTTGCGTGCGCGATGCCGGAATCGATCGACCCACGATGAATGATGTGATGGAAAAGATCAATTTTGCCTTAGAGCTCCAAAACAATGCGGATGCCGTGAAAGAGAAAACCAATCCTGGTGGTGAACATACGTATCCGAAGGTGCTATCATTCCATGTTGGTACTATAGGGGCTCCTATGTGCGCTAGCTTTCACAGTAAACACGTGTGGGACGACGATAGTGGTACCGGATTAACCACGACTGCTGAGATGACCAATCGAAGTCTCAATTCTGAATTTATGATATATACTAATACGGATCAAGACGTCTTTACGGAAGCCACTAAGTCTAAAGTTTAGCTTTATTTTGTATTTTTCCAAAACTATGGGTGCATTTCTTAAAAGGGTAGAAAAATTTTATAAGTCACTTTCGAATCATTCTCGACAAGTTCATGTTACTAATTTCTAAACTTTTTAGATATAAATATTTCTTAATTAAAAACTGAAACATGATATTTAACTTGGCTTGATAAATTAATTAACTAATTAGCAAATAAGAATAGATCTCAACTTCAAGCTCGGAATCCGGGTATAGTTGTTTTTTTTTTGTTTTTTTAATTATTTTCTTTACTGAATTCGGGTCGAGTTCAATAACAAAATAAATACATGTGCATGCATGTATTTATAACAGTTTGTGTTTTGCTCGTTTTATAATGACGACATGCAAATTTTGCTCGTGACTACAGCAAATACTGCTTGATGCCCTAGTCGACGGGCAATTTTTTAGCAATACTAATCAGGGGCGGAACCAAGCCATGGCAAACCATGGGCCGCCATGGTTGGCTTCGCCCAAAATAAATTTTTATATGTGTTTTTTTTTTAAAAAATAGGTTGGCTAGGCCCGCCATGGTTGAGCCCAGGCCAAATGAAGCTTCCTCTAATTCGAATAAATAAGCTGTTCAGTCCGAATCAGGCTTTTAATTTTTGAGCCCAAACCCACAAACATTGCACAGCTCGACGGCCAAAAAAAAAAAATTAAACAGCATGCTGCATGCACCATTTTTTTTTTCTCACCCTCAGGCCTCAGAATTGTGCATCTGATCTTTCAGCCCTCTCTCTCAGATTTTCTCTCAAGCTGCTAAAGCCAGAAACACACCGTTTCAATTTTTTTTTAACCTTCTATAATTCTAATCGTGTCTCTCTCAACTCCTCTCTCTTAGATTTTCTCTCTCACAAACATACGACAGCGACGTACTAGTACCAGTGCCTCTCTCGCTTTCTCTCTCAGATTTTCAGTTTTCTCCACCATCAGACCAGCAGCACCAGCTACTGCCGCCCACCGCCCAGGTATGGCTTTCAGCCTTTCCTTCCTTTCTTCTCACTTGTCTAGTTGTCTTTCTCACTTCTCTAAATCTGATTCTCTCTATCCCTCAAGCCTCACTTCTCAGATTTTCTCCGCCCCGCCGAACTGCCACCGCTGTCCGCCGTGCCATAGACCTTCTGGCTCTTGTCCACTCCTAAGAGGTATTAAAATTATAAATTATGTTGGATTTGATAATTTTGATTTTGAAGGGTTGATCAATGTCCAATTCCAAATGAATTTTTTTTGGTGAAATTGTGAATTTAAGTGCAATTTTTTTGTGAATTAATTTATACTTATGTTTTGAAATTGTTCAGTTTATGATTATCTTGTCTTATGAAATTAATTTATATGAATGTATGAATGTATGATTGAGATTTGAGAATTTGAGATTGAGAATTTGTAATTATCTTGAATGATGTTTTGATTCCAAATTAGGGCACGTTAGGCAGAATTAATTATATATAAAATAGAATTATTGCATTTTAAATTTTTTACCAACATCTTTCTTTTTGTCATTGTCTAGGAGTAGTTGCAGGTTCTCTCTTTAATTTGAGATGGTTCGGTATACTTGATTGATTTAGCTATATATCTTAAACCAGAAAGAATATTTTGTATACACTAGTTTATCAGCTTATTAAGTTGTCATTGGTTTTACCAATTATGACTACAACCATTGAGAAAGTGTTATCTGCGATGAAGATTATCAAGACTGATTTTGCGTAATAGGATGAGAGATGACTGGATGAATGATTGCATGGTAGTGTACATCGAGCGAATTTTTTTTGAAATTATAAAGAACGAAGTCGTTTTACAACATTTTCAGAAGATGCAGAAACCCAAATCCAATTACCCTTTCTTAGTCGTAGTACATAGTACGATATGTGTATTTCAATATTTTTAAAATTTTTAGTCTTTAATTTTTGATATTGTAATTCTAAGACAGTTTTTAGCATTACGTATGAAAAAAAAATTTTAGTCATTTCGCTTTAAAAGTTCGCCATGGTTGACTTCTAATCCTGGTTCCGCCACTGATACTAATAATTGAGCTTAATGGCCCCGACTTCTATACTTTCTCATTCTGTCGTACGCTGTCCCGATAAAGCTCACGCGAGATTTATTAAAGACTTGAAAAGTGGAGAAACGGGACCCACTTTTTTAATGATAAAGAAAAACCAAACAACCTAGACCTTGTAAAGCAATCTTCGACGAGCCTCGTGGGGAAAAAAAATGTTCACCGGCATGGATATCAGAGCTGCATCGATGCATTTTCAAAGTGAGGCACCATGGGTGTGATTGTGACAGTGATTACTGCAGATGTGACAAGATTTTCAGTGAAAATTACGGCTTGGACTACTACGAGTGGAAAGATGAGGGGCAAGAGACGGCGTCAGTAATCGACCAGTGCGCTCCTGACACGTCCCGAGCGCACACGATCGAAATAGAAACATTGCCGACCGATCAGGGCAAGCCGACCGATCAGAGTAGAGCAGGCCGACCGACCAGGGGCCAGGAAGACTAACCGACCAGGAAGCCAAAGCATGCCGACCGACCAGGACATCCCAGGCATGCTGACCGACCAGGAGCCCAGCGATATTTATGCCGGCATGCCAACCACCAGTCGCAGACAGATCAGGACCAGCTCAAGACCAGTTCGGAGCGTAGCGGCAGCGCGACCACGTTTTTTATGGAAATATCTTCAGCGATTGTTTCTTTCCTTGAAGCGATACGATGAATCATATCTTCTAGATTCGGACGTTCTCCGAAAGTCTAGAATATTATCTTTCCTTTTTGAGTTCGGTTTATTAGGCATGTTATATCAAATCTACTTGATCGACAGGATTAATTCCTAAAGATCGTTGATTTGATTTAGATTTGAGTTTATTCCAGTAGGGTTTGTAAGCACCTAAGGATGTCTATATAAACACCCTTAGGTGCATTAGTGAGGATATCGAGAATAGTAGAGTCTTGGAGAGCCTGAGTGCTTTTGGAGTGTTTTGGCCAAGCATAGGCACGTATATGCTAAGTCGGTGTCAGGGCTAATAACCTTGTCGCTTGGGATTCATTCTAGGCTAATAACCTAGTTTGGGTACCCGTTCTTGGGCTAATTAACCCTTGATCGGGATTGTCTTGTTTCTTGTGGTTCGAAGGACTAATAATCCTTAGACCACGTTTTTCATAAACAGTGAGGTATTTGTCATTCTTGTGTGTTAGATCCTATCTATTACGCTCGTGTGTTACTTAACATTGGTTGGGAGGATCGTTGTGGTATTGGAGTAGATCGGGTACGGGGAAAATTGGTGCTTGTTTTGGATTCCTTGACCGGGGTTCCTAACAAGATGCTTAATCTAACCCCCTGCATCGTGGCAATGTGTTTTCAGTCTGCTCTATCCTTGTTTTCCAATATCCTATGGTATTGGCGGTTCTGTTTTTCATTCAATAAAAGATGTCATGTATTACTTCCTACGAGGAGTACTTTTGAGTCTGTATCATGCGCCTACGTAGTATATGTATCTTTTGTTGGAATAAATCTTCATGTCCACGATTGTAGTACTAAAGGGTATATGCACATGGCTGTGTGAAACCTGAATCTAAACAATATGTATGTGTTATGTGTATATCGTGTGTCTAAATATTAGATGAGTCCAGCTGGTTAAGAGCATCTTCAAACTAAAAAGCACAAAAGTTACACATCCGTCTTCGTCAATTGTATTAATTTATTTTTCTATGGATATCAATATTTTATTCAATTCCTTACGGGAAAATCTTTAAAAGCTTGCCTAGAATGTATCGTGGTCTGGTTGCTAGAGATTGGAGCAAGATCATGGAAATTGGAAGGGAATTATAAAGTTTTTTTTTAAAAAAAAAATAAAATAAGATCAGGAAAGCAATTCGGTGATCAAGTGAATTGTTCATGTCCAACTTAAGTAGCATGATGATTAGGGCGCACTTGAAATTGTATAAATAAAGTACCGACTGTACTATATTTGTTTTCGTTCCAAATTTAAACAGACTTCCAAGTTTCTAAAAAAAGAAACTTTTGATTCACCCATCTCGATCTCACCAACAAGCTTTGTTCTTCAAAGTATTTTGTGACCCAAACACAGGCACTGAATGAAAAGCTGAAAGTGAAGGAGGTGAAAGAGAATTTGGCCAATTGAACCTGGAAATGTTGTGAGAGCGGGGTCCATCAGTGCCATCTAATTATTAGAAAGAAAGTCAAGGGACTGCTCCGGTGGACTGGTATGTTTCTAAACGGCCCATAATGAAAAAGCTCAGCTTTGCAGTACTGGAGGTACGCGCGGAAGGAGAACGCGGACACCTTGGTGGGGAAAAGCTATCCCTGGAGTGAGACAGCATACGAGTCCGGACTCTGGAGGTGTGTTATCATTCCGTGTCGCCGGTAGTGCTGGTGCCTGTCAGTGCACTGGCCTTCACAAGACACGTGTTGGGGTCGGACAGTGGAACCAGATCAACGATGATTAAAATTAAGTTGGCCTAACCAAGCCTTCATTCTAGTGCTATTACAAGTTCAAGATGTCTTCAAACACAACTAAATAACTAATTTAATGTGCAAAGCCTAAGAACTCTAATAGTGAACGGGTAAGTATTTCTCCTAATGAGTAACGCAAAAAAAAAAATAAAGATTTCAAATAAAAGATGTTGGAGGTATAACATCTAAAAACGACTGACACTAGGAGAGAAACCATCCGCCGCTTGCTGTCACTTTTGCTTTTTCAGGCAATGTAGGAGTGAGGCTATTAGGAACTTCATTGTTAGGGAACATTTATTTTATGGAACTTTTTCTTAAGCGGATGATCACCGTGAGTACTGTAGTTACTAGTGAAAATCAAAGTCCCTAGTGATGATGTCAAGAATCACCACCGAACTGGAGCTGATTGATCCTGCAAAAATCACCGAGAAGGAGGTGGCCTCGGATCAACTCTCTGATGGCCAAATCAGCTATGAAGGAGATATAGTGCATATGTAGTGGAATTAAACATAAGCATGAGTTTTATGAAGTGTCATACCTTGCTTTTATATGAATTTGAGAGCCATACCTCAATCGAGAGTCTGATCATAGAGTTCCATTAGGAGAGAAGGAGGTCTTTAGAACATATAGGATCCTTTGATTATCCGATGTCCAGTTAGGAGTCTGAAGCCTCGAGGACTCCGGGGTCGAGTGGGCTGGTGATGGTGTTCGCCTTGGGCTAGATCAGGGGTGGTCTGGTCTGATGGGGCCTGGTATTTATGGCCCATCAAGTAGCATAGACAAATTAGCTTGATCTCTAGATGAAAGGGGAAGACACGAAAAATTTATCTATTATCTAATATTCCCATCCATATAATGACCCATTATTCCACTAATTAGACTAGACAATCCTAGAGCTCACTAAGCAAGCCCATCAATTAATGCTTGAGAATTGCTCCATTGATGTATATAACGTCTAACCATACTCTTATTCTATGGTTTAGTGAAGCTACATAAACACGATATTCTAGTTAAGTTTTAGAATATCACAAGGTGGGATTCTTAACCAATTATAGCAAGCCAGGACAAACGCCATAACAACTTCATAGTCCATAGCTCAAGGATTCTACTGTAAGAAGTATGCTCTAAAAATCATTATTCTAAATAATTGTTATTTAGATGCCATGTGTTTATATTTATTATATTAAGTAATATGTTGTGACATAATATGTTACACGGTTAATATTGAGTGACATTGTAAAAAAGTCATGCCAATGATTAATGAATCAAAGGCGGGGGAGTATAACTTTTCGGTTTCTCGTACACTTGATGTTTTGTTCTAGACCAAGGTACATATTTATGTATAATAGATATATGCTCGTTCTGTCTCCATTAAATAGGATGATGGACTCGATCATCAAGGTGTAACCTTAAGCAAACAAGTGGGTGCATTATAAGAGTACATGTACTGAACAAGATCAAATATGGATACCTTCTCAAAGTGATCATTGATGTTGAGAAGGTATTTAGCACAATTTCTTTATGATATCCTTAGACCTGAGAGGTTTGTGCAATTTGTTTATTGTGTACTTGTACTCTGATCGAGTCATTTGGTGATGATCTTTTCGGTCAAATATTCCAAACAACGTCGGGTGTTGTGCATGATGATTGAGTTTGTATAAATGCTCAATAAGAAATCCACCAGTCTCTTTGTTAGATAGTATATTCAAGTATATCTGTATAAGGTAAAACTCGAGAAAAATAAATCTCTGACCAGAGGAATTTTGAAAATATTTTTCGAAATTAATGTATTATATATATATATATATATATATATATATATATTATATATATATATTATTGTGAAATTATTTTGGAAAAATTTGAGAGTCCAACGAGTTACAAATTATAATTAAGAATGAGCTAGAGATTTTATCAATGATAATATTCTGATCCTATTAGCTCATATGGAATATAGTGTGGTGGAAGGATAAATAAACAATTATAATTGTTAGCAAAAGGATATCAAAAATCAATCTCAAATTCTCGGGGGTGAATTGTAATATGTTGATGGACATGATTACAATTAGTAGAAGCTTAAAATTCAGAATAAAGAATATAAGGGAGTTAATGGGAAAAGAGTTTTCCCATGTAATCCTACGGTCGAGAATTGAGATCCCTAACGATCTCATGCACTATCACAACTAGGGTTTTCATATATAAGAATAGCTATGAGATAGTCTACTCTAAGCTGTTAGTTTCAGAGTTGGCCATCAAAACTCAGAAAACTCTACAACAACTGTGAATATGAAGAGGAAGGAAACAGAATACTTGGGTTGCTATTGTGGAATTCACAAGATTATGAGATCGACAAGAATCTGAAGATTATTGAAGAATTCTCAAGATCAACAAAGAGAATTAGTAAGTTAATTTTCTACAGTTGTAACTTTCATTTACAACATGCATGTTTTGCCAAAGAGTTCTCTTGCTTCTAAGGTCTTTCGTATGTTTTTCTTTCTTATTGGCCAGTAACCAATTTTTTTTTTCTTCGTTTTCGCCATGGGTTCAGCCCAAAACGACGCGTACCAGGCAATCAGTCCTAGTTCCGCGTATTCCGGAACGGGGGGGTTTAATTTATTATTCCACATTGGTAGATAAACCCAGTGTCACACAGGGAGTGATGTTGATTATGGAGACTCATCGCGTTCAAGGGGTGGTTGGTCTACTCGGACTGCCACTGCTGATGCCAGTGGACTAAGCTTTTACAAGTCATGACTTTGACAGAAAGGCACTAACACGTTGGAGCATATTATTTCTATACTTTTTACGTGCATATTATATTATTGAAAATTATATAAACAATAAACACACAAATTATTTTAATTAAATTAAACTGAAAAAAAAGGCAGAACAAAATAAACAATTGAGATGGAATCATGTACTCGGTTCAGGTCAAAAATATGTTTCTAGGTTAGCATAAATTAACCATGTGCCTATTACTCTTAGCAAAGTGTCCCTTCACTTGGTTAGTTGACTAGACCTGAGTGTCTCAAACGGGCGGCTTCACGTGGCCTTCCACGCGTGTCTTTTGACCACTTTCGTCCTCTTTCCACCCCAGTCTCCCTCGTCCCACTATACTCACACGTTCGCTACTCGGACTCCCACTCTTTTATAGCACACGCATATCTTTGCCTGCCCCTTCAAGTTTCACCACACCAAGTACAGCGCCCACCATGCATAACTCGTACAGATCACACGTCGTCCTCCTCTTAGTATTTTTCTTCCAGAATTATCTGACATTCATAACTGGTAAGCCCAACCTTCTCGACTCCATCATCGATAATGTGGCCCTTGACTGCGGTTCCTCTGCCATTTCCACTTACTCAGGTGGCAGGGAGTGGACCGGAGACATTGGCTCAAAATTCATCGCCTCACACCAGCCTAAGCATATCTCAACTGTCTCAAATTCCACTTCCCTGCCTTCGACCGTCAATTCTATCCCGTATCTTACGGCGCGGATCTTTGTTTCTCAATTCACCTACACGATTCATATTAGTCCGGGCAACAAATTTATCCGCCTCTACTTCTATCCAGATAAGTACGGTGATTATGATAGGTCTAAGGCCTATTTCACTGTTACTGCCGGTCCCTTCACCCTCCTCAGAAACTTCAGCGCTTCCCTTGCTGCTGATTCATTAGGCTCAAAGTTTTTGGTCAAAGAATTCTGCGTAAACGTAGAGGAGGGTCACAGAGTACTGAACATTACCTTCACTCCATCCCCGAATACTTCAGATGATGCATATGCGTTTATAAATGGGATTGAGATCGTCTCGATGCCCACCAGCCTTTATTATACTGCCTTTGGAGATAAAGGGGTACGGCTTGTTGGCTGGAACTCTCGGTTTCCTGTCCGAAACAACACCGCTCTTGAGATGGTTCACCGACTAAATGTAGGTGGAAGTTCCATTTCACCGATTGAGGACTCCGGCAAGATGTTCCGGAGATGGTTTGAGGATTCCAACTTCTTCATATCTGCAGGAGTAAATCATATAAAAAGTGGGGCCCAAATCAGATACGCAGGCATAGCCGCTTACACAGCACCAGAGAAAGTCTATCAGACGGCGCGGTCTACAAGAATATCCAGAGGAGGGAGCAAATGGCACAACCAGCTTACCTGGAGATTGCCAATAGACTCGGGCTTTAAGTACCTGGTAAGACTTCACTTCTGTGAGATCCAGCCAGAGCTAAAGAAGGGTGGTTACAGTGGCTTTCATATTTCAATCAGAAATAAGACGGTTGAGTCTTTTGCAAATGTTTTGGCTTGGAGCGGCGGGCAAGGCATTCCGGTTTACAAGGATTACGTTGTAATGATTCCCAGGGTTAAAAGTAAGGGTAAGACCTATCTTTTTATAGATCTTCGTCCCATTGCAAATTCGAGCGCCGGATATTCTGACGCAATCCTCAATGGTCTAGAGTTGTTCAAACTGAATAACTCTGACGCCAATCTTGCTGGACCTAACCCTGAAGTCCCATTCCCTCATAACCACCACAAACCATGCCCCCCCATATCCAAAAAGAAAGTCGAGGGCTCAAAATCATTGTTGTTGCTTGCCATTTTTGGGGCTTCCCTAGGTGTTGTAACCGTCTTCTTTCTTTTGGGCTTGACAATTTTCTGGTCCCGGAAGACAGCAAAGTCCAACAAGAACCAAACATCATCATCTCTTGAAGGGTTGTGCCGTCGTTTCACCCTGGCAGAGATTCGTGCTGCCACAAAAAACTTCAACAGGAATCTTGTGATTGGAAGAGGTGGATGTGGTCTTGTATACCAAGGTTACATCGATGCAGGACTCACACCGGTCGCAATCAAGATCTTCGCGCCCACTTCGGATCAAGGCAACCGGGAGTTCCAAACCGAGATCGCATTGCTCGCAAAACTTCGTCACCCCCACCTGGTCTCTTTGATCGGTTACTGCGATGATGAACAGGTCATGATCATCGTGTACGACTTCATGCCCCATAAAACGCTTCGTCATCATCTTTACGATACGGATAGTCCTCCACTATCATGGAAGCAGAGACTCGAGATTTGCATTGGCACTGCTCGGGGGCTGTTGTATCTTCATGAAGGTGCAGAACATATGGTTATACACCGAGACGTCAAGACCAGTAATATTCTCCTGGACAGGGACTGGGTGGCCAAGGTTTCGGACTTTGGGCTCTCTAGACTGGGCCCGACGAACCTCTCAAGAAGCCACGTCACCACAAATGTGAGGGGCACGTTCGGGTATATGGACCCAGAGTATATGTTGACCAATCAGCTATCGGTGAAATCTGATGTCTATGGGTTTGGAGTGGTGTTGTTTGAGGTGTTATGTGCAAGACCAGCGGTGGATACTGGCCTAGACGATGAGCAACAATGTTTGGCCCAGTGGGCGCGGCAATGCTACGAAGATGGTTCGCTGGAACAGATCATTGACAGCCGTTTGATCGGTCTAATTGCGCCGGAGAGCTTGAAGGTGTATGGGAAGATCGCGTACAGATGCTTGTGTGACGAAAGAAAAAAAAGGCCCACGATGGCTAAAGTGTTGCGGGCCCTAGAGAAAGCACTGGAGCTGCAGGAGATTGCTGAGGGTGGGGCTCACAAGGTGACAATCGAAGATGAAGTTCCGTTGTGTGGCGGAGGGAATCCGATGCTGTCAAGACCTCGGAATAGTCCTGGCGTGGCCCATTCGTGCCCATTATTTTGGACAAAAAGCAGAAGCCCAAAGGTGCTTCTTAGGTTTTTCAGCGAAAAGACGGGGCCTAAATGGGTCAAACCATCAAAGCCGGGCGGTCTGCCTCGTCTCCACGTGCAAGTGCCCGACTTAAGTCGCTGCGGGCCATATACGGCACCGGGGAATATTATAGTTGAGACAACAAACGTTAAGGGACAATAGAGAAGTGATCGCGAACACAACCTGTAATTTTACTCCTTGTTTTTGCCTTGATAAAGAACAATAATTTGACCACTTTGCTCTTCCTTTATCTTAAAGTGAACTTCCAAAAGGAATGTAAATGTGCAATTACTCACTCAGAAAAAGCAGGCCTTCCAGTGTAGATGTGGTCCATTTGGAACGAAGGGTTATCACGTTGAAAGAGATGTAGCATTGTGGGTCTAGATAGAGAAAAAGAGGTCACATTCCACGTGCTTTGAAAGTAGGCATTCCTAAAATGTGCCTAATCCAAAGTCAAAGATTGGAAAGTATTCAATCTCACAGCTGTCATTCAGCTTACGTTCGAATCTTTATTGAACCCAACTATGAATAAGCGGATGGGTGGGCTTCCCACTGAAATGACACATTGCCTTTCATGCTCTCTGTCCTCAGCAAATATGGGACACACCGTATTACAACTGTTATAGAACCTTAAAACCAAAAAAGAAAATAATTGAATTTCCAAAGATGGGGGGGTTTATAGAAATTTGTCGGCCCTGGTAGCATTTGAGAAAAGTTGAATACCTTCTGATTTGGATGGTCTCGCAAATTCTTTCGTTTCGTGGGCCGTCAATGGACTGTTGAACTAGTTATGGGCTAGGTTTTATAGGTTAGAATTCAAGCACTCTAGATATACAGATGTGGGCATTAAGAAGTCAGGCTCTAGCCCTTTAAAAATAGTCGCATTCCTACTAATTAAGTTGACGTACCAGATACCAACAAGAAAAACACTATTCCAAATTTCCAAGGAAGGAATTTATAGAGTGTAAGGGCAGTAAGGCCACTGGCCACGGGTGGTTGTTTTGGACATAAGAACCCACTTGCCATATTGAACTTCCCCTAAAAAAGTTACGTTCCATTTTAAGTTCAACTTTGGGTTAAATCTGATAACAAAGATAAAATGGAGCAAGCTTTAACATCCACATTCTCACCCACTTACAACCCTGACTATAAGAACTTTTTCCTTTTTGAGGGTAACCAAGAGCTACAGTAACAGGAAATAAAAAATAAAAGTTTTTTTCTTTTTCTTTGGGTATCTGATATCAATAAACCATAAAAAGAGTCGTTCTTACCGAACAAACAAAGTAGGCCCAGCTCAACGCGAGAGGCCTTCGTCGTTGAACCAAAAAGACAATTGTGCATCACCTGATTATCTGCTTCTCCACGATAGACCAATGGGCCTCCACTGCATATAAAAAGACAAGCTTATGAAAAGCAAAAGTGAAATGAGGTCCAGTTGTCTCGTAGACAAGCGAAGCAGAATGTGCCCAACGTGGATCATGTGAAGCTTTGAAACTCAAACCCCTTAATTAATTTATACTGCGATAATGTTCATTAGAGACTTCAGGCATTCCTAATTTTTGGCCCCTTCTAGACTAGTAGAGCAATTGATGCAGTATTAGCAGGCTCCGTGTTAAATCAGGTCACATCTTTTTAAATAATTAGGGTTACGTAATCATTTGTTTTGACCATTTTTAACAAATTATCATTCTATTTTCAACTTGATTATAGGGTTCCTAAATTTATAATTTTTGTCAAAAAAATCATTCTCTTAAATTTTCAATCTCAAAATTAATGATTCACACCTCAACAACAATCATAAGTTTATATGTGTCACCTAAAAATTAAAATAATGTGACTTATAATTTTTAATTTTTTTAAAAAATAATTTATATTATTTTATTTTTAAAAAACAAAAAACAAAAAATTAGAAAAAAAAATAAGTCACATAGTTTTAGTTTTGGTTAACACGTGAATTGGAACTAGTTGTGAATCATTAATTTTATAATAAAAATTTAAAGAAAATGACTTGTTTGATAAAATTTAAAACTTAATGTCTTTATGATCAATTTGAAAATTCAAAGATTATTTATTAAAATGGGTCAAAATCTAAGGACCAAATAGGTATATAACCATAATTATTTTAATCTTAAAAATATGGTCAAAGTTTTTGATGCTCTATATAATCTTAAAAATATTAGTTGATCTCTGTTTACCCGTTAATAGTCCTAACTTGTATATTATAAATAAACATATATCTTTACGTTTCTACCGGATATTTATCGATTGATTTTCCCCAAAATTTGATCTATTTATAAAGCTAAAGTTTTTTTTTAAGCTATAAAGAAAGGATAGAGGAATCACTTTGGAACAGAGAAAGTAGGTTCACGAGTAGCGGATTTGAGCTTAATTATTGGAGTGAGAAACCTGCAATTACTTTTGTGCCGACAATTTACTATTAGCTGCTCAGACGAAAAGGCCACCCTCGACACCTTTAGTGCTTTTACTTCACCAATTAAAAATCTTCTCCACGAAAGGAGTGTTGTTTTCATGAACTTCTCCAGCGCACCACGTTCCTTTAGTCTCTTTTTTACTAGCTATAAGTACGCCTCTGAAGTCTGAACGGCCACAATGCGTGTCGGCGAGCTGCGAAGGGAAATTCAGTGATCAATAGGGTTGAGCAGAAAACGCTACCCAAAATGAAGGTTGATAACAGGAAGGGAAGGATATATCGACCTCTGGCATTCTTTTCGATGCTTCTGTTACTCCGGAACGCATATTGCAGTGATGCTGCTTTCCTTTTACGAGCAACTCCAGTTTCGGGTTCAATGGTCGCCTTGACAATTGCCTGATCGAGGAGGACTTGGAGTTGGAGTTCCTCTCACTGATGAACTCATATCTGAGCCGGATTCTTGCTAATGGAACATATTGGGAAAAGCGGCACGAAAATTAAAGAATGGAACACCAAGAATTTACGTGGTTCGGCCCCAATCCGGCCTACATCTACCCCAGAGCAATTTTATTAAGAACGCTTAAGAAAATCACTCTCCCCGCCCAATACAATAGCCACACCACGCTCTTTCTCTTTCTCTCTCTCTGCCCAATGCTCACGCACCCCTTCTCCTATAACATAAGCCACTATTTATAGGAAAAGATACAAAGAAAAAACCTAGATAAACTTGAAGTGGAGTAGCAATTAAACTTCTATTCAAAGTCTACTTCTATTTCAAGTCTATCTTATGGGTGTGGACCCCAACATATCTCCCCCTCCATACCCATAAGTGAAGAATCTGTTCCTGATATCTTTCGGTTGAGTGCATCCCGGACTCCCATCACTAGAACCTTCCTACAACTTTGGTGTATGTTGCTCCCCCTTGCTCACCACCCCTTGCATCCTTTTTCTACTGGCACTCCAACCTCATCCTTGTCACCAGACGACCAACCACACTCCCATCTGAGTGTCTGCACCCCCGCCTAGGTGCCCGCATCCCCTACTTGTACCACCGGACCCATGTAGAACAATATCTCCCCCTGCTCTTGCATCTCACCAGTTGGTACCAAGCACCTTCGCGTGCTACACGAAGTCGGAGTCATTATCACCTCTAGGCTTCTGATGATTTCCCTTTCTCTGCTTTGTACTTTGGACAATTCCACTTGATATGCTCCTTCTTGGTCACAATAGAAGTAGGCAATCTTATGACCCTCTCCTCTGGATTTACCCCGATCTCTTCCGTTATTCCAGCTACTTCCTCTGCCTCTTTCTGTGATGAGAGCTTGTGATCCACTGTGGTCATAAGTCTCCATCTACTTCCTTCGTGCCTCTTCACTGAACAGAGAATCCTTGATCAACTCCATGGTCAATTTACCATTCGATGCTGAATTTTCGAGAGAAACAAGAAGAATCTCCCAACTATCCGGTAAGGAACTCAAAGCAGTAAAGCTTGAACCTCATTGTCAAAGTCATTTTGACGCTGTTCAACTGATTGATCAGGTTTTGGAACTCATTGGTATGTTCCGCCACTGACTTCTCATTTCGCAGCTTCATATTCACGAGCCTCCTCATTAGTAGCACTTTATTCTGCAAAGTCTTTGATGATACATTGTCTCCAACTTCTCCCATAGTTCAAAAGCACTCGTCTCTTTGGCTACGTGATGAAATACCTCTAGCCCAATCCACTGACGAATCAACCCTATAACTTTTCCGGTTGATCTTCTTCCACTTTGCCTCATCAATCCCATCCGATTTCTTGCCCTCGTTCTCCAATGAATCATACATATCCTTTGCATAAAGGATATCCTCCATCCGTGGCTTCCAACTCATGTAATTCGTAGCAGACAACATCATCATACCTGTAACTATACTCTCCGCTATCTCAATTAACACTGATAGAGACGAATTTTGAAATTCTGATTGCACCAATGGATCCGGGATGGCCCAAAATCTTAAGAATCAATTTGACCTGCTAAAAAACAGGCCTAGAAGCCCCTGAACCGGCAAAAAAAACCACACTGAATAAAAATCGAAATCTTACGAAATATTCTAATTCCCGGAATATTCTCTGCTGACGTGGCAATGCTAACTGGGACCCACTGCTGACGTGGCGAACGACGTGGCAATGTTGACGTGGTACCCTGGGACCCACTGATGACGTGTCACGTGGCATAACACGTGGCAGCTACTTTGCGCGTGCGGTGCGTGACGCGAGTGAGGACCACGCGCCCTACCTTTCTTCGGCGCGTGGACGGCGTTCTCCAATTTCTGGCGGCACATGGGGCGCGTCCGGTCTCCTCCGGCGACGTGGTTTCGACCTCCGGCTTAGTCTAGACCTCCTCTACAGGCTGGTGTCCTCTAATCTTGATTGGACCACTTTTAATTTTCGGACCTTCTCTGCTTCACCCGAAAAAATGACTCCGGCCCCTCGAACCAGGCTCTAATACCACTTGTTGGGTAAAGCGGCACGAAAATTAAAGAATAGAACACCAAGAATTTACGTGGTTCGGCCCCAATTTGGCTTACGTCCACCCCAGAGTAATTTTATTAAGAACGCTTAAGAAAATCACTCTCCCTGCCCAATACAATAGCCACACCACGCTCGCCCAGATAAATTTGAAATGGAGAGCAAATAGACTTCTATTCAAAGTCTACTTCTATTCAATAGATATGGACCCCAACAGAACAGGCACTCATAACTCCGAATTAAATCCTAATAAACCAGCCATTGAGCCTTGTGGGTAGCCTAGTGACCCCCAATATGCTACCTCTATCAGTGAAATCAAGAATCATCACGGAGTTGAGAGCAAGGGTATTTACGCGCGCGGCGGCTCTCCTCCATAGTAATCTTACCACCTGAATCATGCCAATGTGTGTAGGTGTAACGTGTTCTCCTACATGATACATTCTATTCTCAGGTTGGTCATTGTCTGTTTTCGTAACTTAGTTTTGTCTGTATGTGTTTGCGTGAGTGCGTCCGGGTGTGTAAGCTATGCCATCCTACTTCCTATGATCATTATGTTTAAGTGATAATGTATTTAGCTTCAGGAATAAGGATGGGAGATCCGCTAAAACTAAGGTATTAATACAGCCTGCTTGTGTCTTTCTCTATCTTTCTATTTATTAAAGTGTTAGAAATTTTGGAAAGGATTGTCATCGAGACAATTAATAACACCTCGAAGAATCTAAAGTAACCATGTTTCATGGGAGGGCAGAGGAATTAGAGAATTTCCATGTAGTATTTATTTAGTCGTTTTCTTCTAACTGTAGATATTTAGTTCGGGTTGGTGCATATCTTATTCGATGTTTCCCTCTGAAAATTAAAATATACAATAAATAAGCGGTGTAGTACAAACATGTACTGATCAAAACTAACATGCCTTCTAAAAGCACCTCGAATCCATTACATCTGACGAAATGATCTTGCTCTCGGTCATAATCATTCGATTTGACAATGTTAATGAACGTTAAGTCAACTCCTTTTGATGTAAAACTATTATGCCCCCTTAATCTCGAATCACTTAACTACTTTTACATGTGAAATTTTGTCCCTGTTGATTTGCTCTTAATGTGCTTCGTGGAGCTTCGCCAATAACATGAGCTGGGAACGGGAATCCATGTCAAGGTTATAATCATGCTTTGCCACGAAACTTTTAAAGGGATTATTAGGCTTCATGAGTTCCCAATAACAATGGGAATCCAGCAAGGTTTTAAACGTTTAGGGATTATTAGGATGATTTGTTTTAAGTTGTCCAAAAGGCAAGGAGCTTATTATTTTTTTTTTCTTCCCAAGGCTTTCATTCTTGTTATCTTTTTCCCCTTAAAAGGAGTTCTCGGTTTGATCCCTTCATAAATGTGAATTCCGGAGGAATAGAAAAATAACTAATTAAAATACATATAATTGAGTCCATTCTGGACAACGTTATACAAAGAAAAATCAAACAAATGTATATAGTTTTTCTACTGATCATCAAGATGCAATTTTGAACATGATGAGGGTGCGTTCGTCCAGTGGAGACAATGGCAAACCACAGGTCCCGGCCAATTGTGAACATTAGAATATTGTTTTGGTGGCTGATACTCACTAATAAAAGATTTTTTTAAGGATGGGTTTTCTAAGTGAAAACTTTAATACCGTTAGCAGCTCTTGTGAATTGTTGAAAAATACAATTTAAGAAAATAAATCAGTTTAAATTTTTGGAAAGTTGTAGATTTTGATGTTTGAATTTGGGGTAACTTTAATCAGTATGATCATAAACAAAGTATTGAGTTGGAGACCTAATTCGTATTTCATCTACATTTGAATTAAATATTTCATGTTATGCATACCAATTAAAGATGAGTCCAACCCACATAGTGTGTTGAAGAATATAATTTAAATACTAAAATCTGAAACCTAAATGTAGCAAGTTTGAACAAAATAAATAAATCGATACTAAATAAAAGTATATCAATAAATCACCGAAGAAGTAAGACAATTAGTTGTACATTTGGACCTAAGCTGATCTCTTCTCTACAGTAAACTAGTGGGCCCCCATGATCTTTAATAATTAAAGTGTAAAGTTGAAATGTGGCCCAGTTGTCTCGTAGACCAGCGAAGCAACGTGGATCACGTGAAACTTTGAAGCTGAAGCCCCTTTATACAAGCCCAAATGTCTATTAGAGTTGTTTTAAAGACTTCTTTGCCTTTCAGGCAATCAAGGTCCCAAGATTTTGTTAATAATTATCTTAATCTTACCAATATACTTCAAAATTTATCCCTGCATAATATTCTACTTATAATTTATTAAAGGGAGCGGAGCGAGGACCTGCAATTACTTTTGCGCCGGCGAAAAAGGCCACCTGATACGTACCCTTAAGCTATAAGTATTACGTACCCGAAGTGCTTTTACATCAGCAAGCAATCATACAAAAATCTTAACATCCATTAATTGGTCGCAAAGCCCCTCCCCATAAAATTAATAAACTAGTACCACAACCTTTTTCTTATATATATATACTTAATAAGGGATAGAGTGATTTAACGGATTTTCACTTTTAGACTTTAGCCGTATGTATTGCATATATATATATATATATATGCCTAATTCATGCGCCTCTTGGCTCTTGAACTCAAACTTAAGACACGAGAGACATTACTTTCGTTTATAATTAGTTAAAAGAAAGAAAAAAAATTAATCAAATACTTCGCCATTGGAACTTCGGTTGCATGAAGATAATAATAAGTCTTATTCATGTCTGATGTCTCCGTCTCTTTTCCACTGACACTACGCATGCAATTATTTGCTTGACTCAATGGACGGTCCACCATGTTAACATCAGCACGTCAGCACTCTAGACTTTTCCATCCACCCAGACCCATAGGAATACCGTGTACCTTTTCCAATTTTGTATTATTATGGTTTTGGCCTTTTGCTTTTCGTACTTTTTTAAAAATACTACTTATTCCGAAGACTTTTCAAGTCGTCTGTGCCCCACATCTCATCGGCTCCGCCGGACCTTTTTCTTTCCACAACTCCAAAAGTATGTGGTTACAAATTTCCCAAGTTTTGAGTAACTGTAAAACTCCCACGACCATGTCATGAATCTGTATAGAATTAAGATACAGTCCTTCGTACAATTGGTAGCCGAAGCGCCAGTTATCACTTATCACTATAAAAAACTTCTGTTCTATATAAAGTATAAAAAAAAGTCTTGGATTCATGTTCCAAGACATGTTAAAACATTTCCTTGAATACTTGTTCCATCTGGACTGGCTTACGCTTAACTAAATAAAATTTTAATCCTTTTTTCTTTTTAGGGCACAATTAGACACTAATGCAGTGAGAGACGAGATATTTGGTCAGATTTTGGTGGTGTTATTTTCTCTAAAATTTCGTGGTATAAAAATTTCTAGCAAAATAAATACTAAAATTTTTAAATTTTACACATATACATTCTATTTTTACAAATTCAAATAAATTTTAATAAAATAACATTCTTAAAATTTTAAAATATTCTCCAAAATTTTGACAAACGAACGCTCCCTTTGTAATACAAGACCCATTATGTTAACCTGTGGGCTTCTAAGCTTGCTGTTCGTTCTCAAAGACAAGTGGGAAAAGTGAGTTTGAAATTTCGCGTGTTTGAGGATCTTTTGTTTGTTGGTCTTGTGTACTCCATTAATCCAGTACGTAAATTAATCTGAGCACCCAATTAAAAAAAGAAAGTCATTGGTGGTGTTCAGGGGTGAAAATTTTCACCTTCAAAAATTTCTACATTCATTAAAAAATAAAATATTTTCTCTCTCTTCGTCAATTTATTTTTTTTATTATAATATTTATTAAAATCTTCTCTCTTTTTTTTTTCATCAAATCTCATTAAAATATCTTTATTTTTTCACAAACCCATAACTCACAAAATTTCTAATCTTTAAAATTTTTACTCCGGAACCCCATATACCTGTTCTGTCACGTGCCAACGCGTAGAAAAGCCACTTCTTCTGATGAAGGCGCGGTCCATTTCGTGGAAAAATCTCTCCAATAGAAAAGATGTGGAAAAAAAGGAGGTGACATCCACTTGCCGTGCCTTAATTAAATCCAAACGAAAAGCTAATGAAAGCATTCACTCTCGCGGCCCGCGGGTCACTTTTTTATGGTTTCTTTTGTCCGTAAATATCGGATATTATTTAAAAATCTAATTCCAAATTATGAATTGAAACGTATGCAAGCTGCCAGGAAAGGCAATTCCCAAAGTAGTCTCGCAACTTGACAAAAAGGTCAGTGTCGGCTGCTCTGGACATAAGAAAAACCCACTAGACTTTAACGAGCACATTATTGGCTCTTCTATCTCGTGAACTATATATAGGGGGAATTTTGTTTTTCTATGGCCTCAAGAATAGGGATACTGGAAGCTCTCATTTGCAAAGCAGGAGATCTGTGCTTTAATCCTATCATAAAACTTTTTCACTAGGTTTTGTTTTTGTTCTTTTTCTTTTACTCTGTTCATGTTTATAGTAATAAAATTATCGATGTCATAAAGTTCTAACAATTTTAAGCTGAAAATAACAATCGAAATTAGATATTTCAGAATATGCTACAAATTCTCGAGCATCTTATATCCATCTTAGAAAGATAATTGACTAATAAAGTGGAGTGGCCCTACAGAGTTTTTATTTGTTTATTTGTTTTTTGTTTTCTATATAGCCCTACAGAGTTGCAATTGCAAATATTTGTCGTAAATGAAGGAGTACTTGTTTATCTTTTCTAAACTTTACTCGCGATGTCTTGTTCTGGAAAATACGGGCTCTTTACGTGCTATATATATAATAGGAAAGAATTTTAAATCATTTATCCATGAACTATCCTCCTCTTAACTTCTGTATCAATTATCCTTCAAAATTGGATACAAACATAGAAGAGAGTTTTTTCTTTTTCTTCTTGTACGAAATGAAGAATCTCTCTCTCTCTCTCATCTTCTATCAATTTCTTCCCGTCACAATATCAAATTTTTTGGTCATAGTTAGCCAGCGGGTGGGAATCATCTTTCGGTGCGGAAGATGCAACTTGTTCGAGCGTTCTTAAAAAAATAAGAAGCTCAGACAGCTGAAATACAGTAATGATAGCATATCCAAGACATTATTGTTCTTTTGGGGGCATATCCCAGACCTTATTAAGCAGATCCAGATAGACATAAATCTCACAAGTAGAAACAAATATCGACGCCTAGCAAACGCGGTTGTAAGCGCCGTCCTTACAATTTTCTGGTCTGGGTTTACCATCTCTCCCGGGAAGGCAGCATAGCCATATTTGGGTTGGAAGTGCCGTCACAGACATGGGAAAAAGATATGAGCATTCTGCTTATCAACGAATCGAACATCAGCTCCAATTCGTCCATGCGGCCGTGGGAAGGAGAGGTCCCGCTCCCGTTGACCTAGATCGAAGCACTTGCTCCCCAGTGACTGGCTAGCGGCAAAACCATCAGCATAGCCAGAATCGCCATAAGCGTACCTTTCCTTGCTGTCTCTCTCTCCCACCATTTTAGCGCCACAGTGCCAGTCCTTGCAGTAACTTCTTCTTTGCAGTAATGCGAAGACTTGCAATGAATGAGTGGTCAGGAATGGGATTGGATATAAAAGACGTCCTCGAAATACAATAGATAATATGTTTCTCTTTTATTTGTGAGATGACAAGAATGCCCCTTCAGCTCATGCCACGCTGGATGGGCAACTTGGTTGTCGGCTGGTCAAAGCCAATAAATAAGCTACTAGCTCTCAACTGTGATGGTTTGAATATCTGACTTCAGGGGAGAAATCCCTTGGTTCAAGGGTAGTCAGTCGTCCTGATCTTCTCATTCCACTCTTTTATTAAAAAACAAAACAAAAAAAAATTAAAAGGACAAAAAAAAGCACCAAGTCTTTTTTTTTTTCTTTGTAATTTTTAGCACCGAGTCTTCAAACGTCCCCTGAAAAGTGAAGTGAAAAAATTGAATGGCAATTGCTGATAAAAGCCGCTAATGGCAGGATATAATGGGAAGGAAAACAGTTCCCATGGATGGATAATATTATAAAGCAATTTCTATTATTCTTCTGTTACCTCTACCCAATCTTCACTCTGCCACGATGTGGTCCACGCTCCTACAACGTTTCACACCTCTCTATCTGGCCTTCCTGCTGCACCACCTGACTAGCACTGTTGCCGGTGACTCGCAGTCGCGTTACACGCCAGTCGACAATATTCTCCTAAACTGTGGCTCCTCTGGCAACTCAACGGCATTAGATGGCCGAACCTGGACCGGAGACGTGAATACAAAATTCCACCCCCTTGAACAAGCACAAAACCAGTCATCTCTGACCGTTACCTCAGTTCAACAATCCTCATTTGCAACCCTAGTACCCTTTGCAACTGCGAGGCTCTCTCTCTCACCGTTCACCTACCTATTCCCCGTCACCGCCGGCCAAAAATTCATACGTCTGTACTTCTACCCTGCTTCCTACTCCAACTTTGACCGCTCTAAAGGCCTCTTCTCTGTCAAAGCTGATCGTTTTACTCTTCTTATAAACTTCAACGCTTCACTTACTGCAGATGCCGATGGGGATTCCGCCGATACAATATACAGAGAATACTGTGTCAACGTTGAGGAAGATCAGAGGTTGAACATAACCTTCACTCCGTCTCCGACCGTTTCAAATTCCTATGCCTTTATCAATGGAATTGAAATCTTGTCTATGCCAACTGATCTCTATTATACTCCGGCTGATGGACAAGGGGCTTCGTTTGTCGGACGGACGAGACCGTACCTCATCCAGAACAGCACTGCTCTCGAGATGGCGTACAGATTAAATATTGGCGGGAGCTCCATTTCCACCCGTGAAGACACCGGAATGTTCCGCGAGTGGAGCCAGGACAGAAGTACTTGAAAGAATATAGGCAACCTCTTTTTTTACCTTTTAACAGGAGTATTGCACTTAGCTTCAAAAAGATCAGTCAGTACAGTGCACCAGAATACGTCTATCGGACTGCGAGAACTACGGGGAACAACAAAATTATCAACCTGAGCTACAATCTCACCTGGGAATTCCCCGTAGATTCTGGGTTTAATTACCTCGTTAGACTACACTTCTGCGAGTTTCAGCCAGAGATTACTGAAGTCGGTGACAGAGTGTTCCTTCTTTCATCGCAAATCAAACCGCGGAGAAAAAAACCGACGTAATTCAATGGGGTGGTGGAATTGGAAATGGTGTGCCCGTGTATAAGGACTACGTCATTCCCATGTTTGGTAAAGAAAGCGTGAAGAAAGTAAACCTCTTCATCGCACTAGGAGCAGAGCAACAAAATTGGATAACATCTTACAAGGATGCAATCCTGAACGGCGTCGAAATCTTTAAGCTGAGCGACGTCAACGCCAATCTCGCCGGACCCAACCCCGACCCACTTCCATCGGCCCCCCCAACAGTTTCGTCACCAAGACAATCACCGAAGTCGAAGACAAATGGAACAACAATTGCGGCCGGGGCGGCTGCCGGCTTTGTTATTATGGCGATTCTCGGTTTCTTAATTCTCCGGCGGAGCAAGAGAGTCAAGGAATCCGTCTACAGTGATGGGACAACATGGTGGGGTCCATTTTATTTCTCAGCAACCAATTCATCGAAGTGTTGGTGCTGGCCTGACCACAGGAAGGGAAAGTCAACGAGGACAAAAGCGTCGTCACTGCCGATGAACTATGTCGCCACTTCTCACTAGAAGAAATCAAAAGCGCAACCAGCACCTTTCACGAAGAATTAATTGTTGGCCGAGGTGGCTTTGGCGAAGTATACAAGGGTTTCATTGATCAGTGTACTATGATCGTGGCAATCAAGCGCTTGAACCCTAAGTCAAAACAAGGTGCACGTGAGTTTTGGAGAGAGATTGATATGCTCTCCCATCTTCGCCATGTCCACCTCGTCTCTCTCGTCGGATACTGCGACGATGACAACGAGATGATCCTCGTCTACGACTACATGACCAACGGCACGCTCCGCGACCAACTCTACGACACCGACAACGATTCCATTCCGTGGAAACAGAGGCTCGAGATTTGCATCGGAGCCGCGCGTGGTTTAAATTACCTGCACACGGGAGCGGAGCGCCCAATTATCCACCGTGACGTGAAGACGACGAATATTTGTTGGACGAAATGGGTGGCCAAAGGATTTCGGGTTGTCCAGAATGGGGTTGGATAATAGTGCGGTCAGTACAGCCGTGATGGTACGTGGGGGCTATTTGGACCCAGAATATGCAAGACGTCAACAGCTGACCGAAAAATCTGACGTGTACTCGTTTGGGGTGGTGCTGTTCGAACTTCGAAGTTTATGTGCCCGAAAAGCATTAAATTCTAAACTGGAGGATGGTCAAAAAAATTTGGCCTATTGGGCCCGAAAATGCATATACAGGGGTACCATCGGCGAAATAATTGATCCATATCTGAAAGGAAAAATTTCCCCGGAGTGTTTCAAAGTGTACGTGGCGGTCGCAGAGAGTTGCGTGCGCGATGCCAGAATCGATCGACCCACAATGAATCATGTGATGGGAATGCTCGATTTTGCCTTGGAGCTCCAAAACAATGCGGATGCCGCGAAAGAGAAAACCTGTCCTGGTGGTGAACATACGTATTTGGAGGTGCTATCATTCCATGTTGGCTGTACTACAGAGGCTCTTATGTGCTCTAGCTTTCATAGTAGACACGTGTGGGAAGATGATAGTTGTACCGGGTTAACCACGATTGTTGAAATGACCAACCAAAGTCTCGATTCTGATACTAATATCCATCGAGACGTCCTCACGGACACCAATGAGTCTAAAGTTTAGGTTTATTTTGTTTTTTTTTTCCAAAACTATGGGTGCATCTCTTAAATAGATTAATGTCTGATTGAGTTAAAATAGATTAAAAATAAAATATATTAAAAAAATGAAGAAAAAAAAATGAATGTGTGATTGAAGTTGTTAGTCCACCAGTCTTGCTTTTTCATATATATGTCGTAGTAATGTCGGGATCTTTTTTTTGTACACGGGATAATGTATTTATTTTGGTGTAATAGTGTGGTCGTATAATGCTCCATTCCCACTGTAATAATACTAGGTTTTCGATGGCAGTACTTTGCATTCAATTTTTTCTTCTTTTTTTCTTCTTCTTCTTCTTTCTTTTTTTTTTTTTTTTTCCTGAAAAAAAATGATGGTGTCAAGAATCACCACGACCTTAGAACCAATCAATCTTGCAAGAATCACAGAAGGAGGTAGCCTCGAATCAAGTCTTCGACTGCCAAGTTAGATCGGAATCAAGTGTTTTGTACTTAGAAAATAGAATTAAGCATATCAATCAAAGGAGAGTACCTTGCTTTTTATAGCCCAAGAGGAAACCCAAATCCCTTAGAATTCTAATCCCTCTCGCCAGAACGAAGGCTTCCGATCTTATAAGTCTTCATCGAGATCCGATCTTATAGGTCTTTATCGAATCTCGATCACATAGGTTCGTATCACGTGCTCGGTTAGGAGTCTAAACCCTCGAGGACTCTTCTTGGGAGACTACATGGCTAGGTGATAATCTCTGTGACGGGACAAACCAGAGGTGGTCAGGTCTGATATGAGCATGGTAATTTAGATATGAGCATGGTAATTTATGGCCCATCAGTAGTCCTCCCCTCTTCAACCACGAACGTCGAGCAAGATGGGTTGCGCGCTATTGGGCTTATTCGAAGCAGAAACGAGCCCCAACCTTAAATACTCCAAGCCCAGGCCCACGGATTTGAATGTTAAAAACAAAACGAGCGACGTGACAACCCACGTTGGTGTGTCGCACACGCTATCAGCATTCCCATTCCTCGCGGCTTTTCTTCTTCCCGCTCGTCAGTCACTTCGTATTCCCACATTTCTCTTCCCCAAAGCGCCCCCGAAATTTCCTTAAACACTTCGACAATATCTCACAGTGCCGGCTCAGAATCAGAAACGTCAGAACCCCATGAGGGCATCGCCATTGTTAAAGGCGTCTTCAACCGCACCACCATCCAATTAGCCAGACTTCGAGTCAACTAAGCCATTCCTCCGTCGGTGAGGATGAGGGTGCCAAGACCCCACAAGTGGGTGTCAACTCCTAACAACGACGACGAAATAGAGTTTTTCGACGACACCTGCAAGCAGGAATTTGGTTCCCCTTGTCTCAGGAAATTCAAGAGGCGTTGTCACTGTATTCGTTGTCTCCCACCCAAATGGTTGGCGACTAGCCTTAGGGTTTTTTCCCTTTTGGAAGAAATTGTTCGCCAACGAGAACCCTTCTCCATGGATGGGAGTTCATGTGGTGCTACAAGATTGTGAAGACCGGTGCCGACACGTATTTCTTTCAGGCCTGAGACAAACGAGGTCTGTTTCACGGTCTTTTCTCGAACAATAAAGAATGGCACGAGAAGTACTTTTTCGTCTCTGGTGAGGGATGAGAATACCCTCCCAACGAGGAAAATCTTGTCCCGGGTGATAAGCACATGGGGGCAACTCCTGAAGCGAGGTATGCGGGTTCTGCATTTTTATTATTGATGGTCGGTTGTCTTATTGGTGGTTGATTTTCATATTGGTTCTCCCTTGACAACTTTATTGTCGTGAAACTGAACAAGAATCCGAGCTCAACCCGGTGGAGGAGGTACAGGTGAAAGTGGCATCCGAGAAGGCACCGTGGCACCTGTGGGAAATGCTGCCGCCATGCTCATCCGCGAAGGATGTCACCTCTGAAACACTAACAGGTTAGGCTCTTTCCCCGAATACCCCACTACTGGTTAAGTGTTCCTGCTATGTCGTATGATGCCTGTGATCGGTGGTCTGCTACATCTCGATAATTGGCCTGCTTTGCGTCATAGTTGGTTCGATAATTGGCCTGTTCCAGTTGTACTGCTCGGATAACTGGTCGCACAACTTGTTTAGTAGTTACGACCAGTGCGGCTAAAAAGAAAGAAAAATGTTACTGATGCGCGTTTGGTCGGCTCCACAAGGAGCCCAGCCGAGCCAACGCCTCACAGGCCTCATTAAATAAGGTGGAGACCTGTGAGGCATTACATGAATTTGGATTCAATCCAGACCGTGGGTTTGGATGTGTCTGGACCCGCACGGTCTGGACTGAATCCAAACCCCTTTTATTGTCGCAAAGAATTGCCTGCTATCTTTTTTGGTCGAACTGATGCCTTTGGTAACTGGTTTTGTGCTCTGTAATGACTCCAGGTCGCCCTGTGAAACGTCGGCTACCATCCAAGGCAGGGGGACCATCGAAGAAGGAGGCTACTGCTTCAGTGAAGCACGTCGCTACACAGGCGACCGATCCATCGGGGGCCTCCCCTTCTGATCTTCTTCCAAAATACACAGGTCTTCCAGTTTATGTGGCTAGGGCCGCCGTCAAAAAACAAACAAATCGGCCTGACTTCGAAGGCAGCGACGAGGTGCAAATCCTCGAGGAGTCTTTAGCTACAGTCGTGGAGTCCCCTAAGAGGTTGACTAGCACTACACTACGCGAGTAACCATTTCTCGTTGAAGAGGAAGTGCAAGAGGAAAGTGACATCCGCCTCTCTCTCGGAAAAGGACAAAGAATCTACACGATCAAGGTGGTGGTGAGAAGCAAGAGCTACCTGAGGTATCATCCCGCTCGTCGACTGATTCACTCTCGTCCTCCTAGCTAAGGGAATTTATCGGGCCTAGAGGGTGTAAAGGCGATGGAAGAACGGCTCCGGACAACACTACCGTTGTCAGTAGAGTATCTGAGCGACTTTGAGAGAGGATTTGAGGCCCCTGCATCCTCTGCCCCGGCTCCCCCACGTCTCGGGGCCATAGGGCGATTGAGAAGACTTGTCCCCGAGCTTTCCCAAGTGATGGAGGAGCTGTCAGAGGACCTAAATAGAGTGAATATTGCTCTCTCGGCTGAACGAGCATCACAGGTGGAAGAACAGTCGCGTTGGAATCCCTGCGACAAAGGTTGGTCGAAGTTGGAGAAACGCCAATCTCTGCGGGATAAGGCACTAGTGTTGCACGAGCTGCCTGCTCAGAAATTCAAAAACTAAGACTGAGGGTGATAGAGCTATCCCGACTGCTTGGGGAGTCTTAGTGCAAAATCGATCAAGGTGCACTTCGTGAGGGGGACCTACGGTCCACTATCAGTAAGCTGACTTTGGAGGTCGACCAAGCCCAGAATGACCATGCTCAGATGGCTCTGGTGCTTCAGGGCAAAGCCGTCGAGATAACTGAGCTACAGCGGAGCTAGTCTTCGGGGTGCGCAGCTGACCGAGCTAGCTGGGGCTGTTGCCGCTGAAAATGAATCAAAGGAAGAAGCTCTGGGAAAAAACAGGCTGCCCAAATTGATGCCGAGCAAACGTGGAAGGAGCTGGAGACTGTTCAGGAGAAGCTAAAGGAGGTGAAGACCTATAGGTTATTCGGTTGTGGTGTTTTTTTTAAGAATTTCTCGTGTTCTGATAATTTTTAGGTGATGTTAATTTTATTGATCTGCGTGTTGTAGTTATTTTTACGTAGTCTTAAGAATGATGTTTGGTTGTAAAATATTTTGTATTCTGAGAATTCAAAAAAATCTCGAGGATTTTTGTATACCAAACAGCCTCCTAGCTTCGATCGACTGCGCACGAACTGAACTTCACTGCAGCTTCGATGATATCCGAGTTTTCATCTGGGTTCCAGCAACGCTTTGAGGCTTTAAGCCGGTGGCCATGGAAAAAGTTGTGCCGTCGTTTCACCCTTGCAGAAATTCGTGCTGCCACAAAAGACTTCAATAGGAATCTTGTGATTGGAAGAGGTGGATGCGGCTTTGTATACATAGGTTACATCGATGCAAGACTCACGCCGGTTGCAATCAAGATCTTCGCGCCCACCCCCCCCCCCCCCCCCCCCCCCCCCCCATACTAAAAAAAAAAAAACCATGAGCCGAACCAAGAGACACAATTCTGAAGGAAAACGAGCCGACAGGTACTGGTGTTCAAAGCTATCAGTAGAATCCAGTGGCACCGGCATTGGAACCGGTACTGAGTTCCCGGTACTCCGTACTCGGGCTAACCAGTGCCAGTACCGGTGGCTTAAAAATTGAAAATTCCGGTAGATTTACCGGTTCCCGAGTTACTTGGCACGGGATTTCCGGATACTGATAAATCGGGTTTTTTTTTTCAATTTGTTTTTATATTAACATTTAATACCCCTCTTGTCCTGGCCTCCGATTTCGTCTTCACCCCCTCCCTCAATTTCGTTTTCTTCAAGTCTTTGACAACGTTTCTCGCAATACAGTGTCTCCTAGTGATAGCTTCGAAAATGGGTACCAGAACGTCTCGAGGGAAATAGTCTGACATTCTGTTTGCTTCTCGATGTTTAGGCTATCGGACTGTGATTCTGAACTGAAGAACAACCCAATGGATAAGACCCTTGGGCACAAAGCTTTCCAAATTCTGCCTTTTGAGTTTTTTTGGCTGTTGGATCAGGCTAAACTGCAGACGAAATATTTGACCGTTGGTCTGTCAGTGGGAAGTTTGGGCACAAAGCTTTCCAAATTCGGCCTTTTGAGTTTTTTTTGCTGTTGGATCAGGCTAAACTGCAGACGAAATATCTGAGCGTTGGTCTGTCGGTGGGACGTTTGTCACTCTGTTTGATATTGACTAAGAGTGACAAGGAAGGTAGTGTTTGGGTGTGACAGTGTGAGCGAGGACTGGGTAGTGACTTTTTGGTGACTAGTAAGATTCGGATAGAATTATGATCAGTTAACTTTGAAACTTGGAACTTGTGGATTCCATTCTCTAACTTGAGTGGAGGAGAAAAAATGCTTAGATATTTTTATAATTTTTTATCTGACAGACACAATAAGCCTTAAACGCCACAGCACTAGCGTTATGCCCATATTCACATTAACCTTCAATTTTTTTGGAGCAATTTTAGTTTCATACCAGTTAATAGTAGGAGGCCTATACATTTCGCATGTCTGATTTTGGAACCTGTCAACGTTGTATTGCAAAGAGTTGAGCAAGAGGCTTTTCCTAAGGTACGCATCATGATATATAGTTAGGTAAAGTGCGTAAAATGTTAAAAAAATAGTTCAATATAAATACAGGTAAATTAGAAACTATCACCGCTAAAATTGATACCGTTAAGGACCGATTTTTGTCTTTAATGGTGTAGGTGTAAGTGGCAAATATTTGAAAATCGTCCTATCCCAAAACTAGCACTTATATCTAAGTTGAACAGTTCCATCGACAAGCGACCCGAACTGCGCCAAAATAGACTAAATTTGATCGATTTTGACCGGTTTGGGTTTGCCTGATTTATTTCGGCCTAATTTTGAACATGCCTAATTAATACAGTCTGTCTGTATTTTTCTATGTTTTTTTGATTATTAAAGTGTTAGAAATTTTGGAAAGGATTGTCTTCATGACAATTAATAACACCTCGAAGAATGTAAAGTAACCATGTTTCATGGGAGGGCGGAGGAATTACGAGAATTTCCATGTAGTATTTATTCAGTCGTTTCCTTTTAAATACGTGAAATTCTTCGACTCTCTTAAAACATATATGGAGATGATTTTGTTTTAGTATATTTTTCTAGAAACTTCAGTACAAGATGAATTGTACCTGTATATATTTAGTTCGGGTTCGTGCATATCTCATACCTTGCCTTCTAAAAGCACCTCGAATCCATTACATCTTACGAAATGATCTCGCCTCCTCGGTCATTATCATTCGATTTGACAATGTTAATAACGTTAATCACTCCTTTTGATGACTATTACCCCCTTAATCTCGCAAATACACATGTGTTGTCTTTGATTTCTCTTAATGCTTCGTGGAGTTCCCAATAACAATGGGAATCCAGCAAGGTTATAATTGCTTCCACGAAACTTTTAGGGATTATTAGGATGATTTGTTTTTAATTGTCCAAAAGGCAAGGAGCTTATTATTATTTTTTTCTTCCCAAGGCTTTCATTCTTGTTATCTTTTTCCCCTTAAAAGGAGTTCTCGGTTTGATCCCTTCATAAATGTGAATTCCGGAGGAATAGAAAAATAACTAATTAAAATACAAATAATTGAGTCCATTCTGGACAACGTTATACAAAGAAAAATCAAACAAATGTGTATAGGTTTTCTACTGATCATCAAGATGCAATTTTGAAGATGATGAGGGTGCGTTCGTCCAGTGGAGACAATGGCAAACCACAGGTCCCGGCCAATTGTGAACATTATAATATTGTTTTGGTGGCTGATACTAATAAAAGATTTTTTTTAGGATGGGTTTTCTAAGTGAAAACTTTAATACCGTTGGCAGCTCTTGTGAATTGTTGAAAATAAAATTTAAGAAAATAAATCATTTTAAATTTTTGGAAAGTTGTAGATTTTGATGTTTGAATTTGGGGTAACTTAATCAGTACGTATCATAAACAAAGTATTGAGTTGGAAACGTAATTTGCATTTCATCTGCATTTGAATTAAGTATTTCATGTTAGTCATACCAATTAAAGATGAGTCCAACCTATAAGTGTGTTGAAGAATATAATTTAAATACTAAAATCTGAAACCTAAATGTGCAAGTTTGAACAAATAAATAAATCGATACTAAATAAAAGTATATCAATAAATCTCCGAAGATGTAAGACAATTAATTGTACATTTGGACCCCGTGATCTTTGTCTCTAAAGTAAACTAGTGGGCCCCATGATCTTTAATAATTAAAGTGTAAATTGAAATGTGGTCCAGTTGTCTCGTAGACCAGCGAAGCAACGTGGATCGCGTGAGACTTTGAAGCTGAAGCCCCTTTATACAAGCCCAAATGTCTATTAGAGTTGTTTTAAAGACTTCTTTGCCTTTCAGCCAATCAAGGTCCCAAGATTTTGTTAATAATTATCTTAATCTTACCAATATACTTCTGATGGGTCATAAAATGTTAGGCCCTATAAGGACAGGCAGCTCCCGGTCTGGCTTATTGGTGGCATTCCTGATCGTCCCTTAGGAATCCTTTAGAAGTTCGAACTCCTGGTCAAATGTGTGAAAAATCAAAAATTAGATAAGAATTTACAAATTTGGAAGCCTTCTTTCTCTCATAATGGGACTTCTAACTCATCCAGATAGCAGACTCCTAGCAAGTTTGTAATACTAACACCCTTATAAAAAAATTAAGATATTCTCTTTTCAGGATTATGCTTAATCTCGTTCCCTAAATATGTAAAAACACTCTTGTACGACCGAACTTTGGCATCGAAGACTTGATCCGAAGCCTCTCCCTCGGTGATTCTTATAGGTTTTAATTGGCTCCAATTCAGTGGTGATTCCGGATATCATCAACTTTGAAATTTGTTCTCTGCATAATATTCTACTTATCAAGCTGAGGTTGGTGGAGGAATCACTTTCGAACGCAGAGAGCAGTTCACCGTTATAATTAAGGGGTTCGAGCTTAATTATTAATTGGAGCGAGGAACCTGCAATTAACTTTTGTGCCCATAATTCGCTATTGACTTCTCCGGCGAAAACGCCGAAAAAGCCACCTGATACGTACCCTTAAGCTATAATTATTACGTACCCGTAGTGCTTTTACATCAGCAATGAAAAATCTTCTCAGCAAGAATCAGATGGAAGGATCAATGAGACTGAATCAATTATGTGCAATTATATATCAAATTACAGAAAAAGAAATCAATTTGATATTCTGCACACTTTATCTATTAATGTCTTGACACTTTATATTTTATTTATTATTATTTTTTTCTCATTTTTCCTATCAGTTGAGTTTTTGTTTTGAGTATATATATATATATATTTTTACTTAATCAGGGATAGAGGGATTTAACGGGGTTTTCACTTTTAGACTTTAGCAGTATGTATACTATTACCGATATATATATGCCTAATTCATGCGACTCTGAACTCGAACTTAAGACACGAGAGATATTACTTTCGTTTATAACTAGTTAAAAGAAAGAAAAAAGAGTTAATCAAATACTTCGCCATTGGAGCTTCGGTTGCATGAAGATAATAATACCGAGTCTTATTCACGTCTGATGTCTCCGTCTCTTTTCCACCGAACTACGCATGCAATTTGCTTGACCCACTGGGCGGTCCACCATGTTACCATCAGCACGTTAGCACTCTAGACTTTTCCGTCCTCCCAGACCCATAGGAATACCGTGTACCTTTTCCAATTTTGTATTATTATGGATTTAGCCTTTTGCTTTTCGTACAATTTTTTAAAATACTTTTGGACTTATTCCGAAGATTTTTCAAGTCGTCTGTGCGGGCCCACTTCTCATCGGCTCCGCCGGACCTTTTTCTTTCCAAAAGTTTGTGGTTAAAAATTTTCTAATTTTTGAGTAACTCTAAAACTCCCACGATCATATCATGAATCCGTATAGAATTAAGATATAGTCCTTCGTACAATTGGTAGCCGAAGCGCCAGTTATCACTTATCACTATAAAAAACTTCTGTTCTATGTAAAGTACAAATAATGTCGCATACCATTGGTATGTGGTTCGTTTAAGGGCAATTATTACGCGGAGTGCTGAAGAATTGTATACTTCTGGATGATGTTGTTGCTGAGCAACGTAATTTTTGGAATTTTACTTATTGTATAGAGAAGTCTTGGATTTATGTTCCAATATATCTGAAAACATTTCCTTGAATACTTGTTCCATCTGGACTGGCTTACGCTTAACTAAAGAAAATTTTAATCCTTTCTCTGTTTAGGGCACAATGAGACACTAATGGAGCGACAGACGATATATTTGGTCTAAGATTTTGTGATACAAGGCCCAATGATGACTTGGGTCCAACTCTCCTGTTCTGTCACGTGCCAACGCGTAGAAAAGCCACTTCTTCTAGTAAAGGCCCTGTCCATTTCGTGGAAAAATCTCCCCAATAGAAAAGATGGGGGAAAAAGGAAGTGACATCCACTTGCCTTGCCTTCCTTAAATCCAAACGAAAAGCCAACGGAAGCATTAACTCTCACGGGTCATTTTTTTTCCTGGTTTCTTTTGTCCGTAAACATCGGATATTAGTTAAAAATCTTATTTAAACTTATGAATTGAAACGTATGCAAGCTGCCAAGAAAAGCAATTCCCAGCGAGAGTCTCGCAAGTTGACAATAAGGTCAGTGTCGGCTGCTCTGGACATGAGCACAACCCACTAGACTTTAACTGGCTCTTCTTTCTCATGAACTATATGTACAGGGAATTTTGTTTTTCTCTGCCTGAAGAATAGGGATACTGGAAGCTCTCATTTGCAAAGCGGGAGATCTGTGCTTTAATCCTATCATAAAACTTTTCACTAGGTTTGCTTTTGTTCTTTTTCTTTTTAACTCTGTTCATGTTTATAATAATAAAATTAGCGATATCATAAAGTTATAACAATTTTAAACTGAAAATAACAATCGAAATTAGATATTTCTGAATATGCTACAAATTCTCGATCATCTTATATCCCCATTTTAGAAAGATAATTGACCAACAAAGTGGAGTGGCCATACTGTCATTTGCCCATACAGAGTTGCAATTGCAAATATTTCTCGTAAATGAAGGAGTTGTTTATCTTCTCTAAACTTTACTCGCGATGTCTTGTTCTGGAAAATACGGGCTCTTTACGAAATGAAGAATTTTAAATCATTTATCCATGAACTATCCTCCTCTTAACTTCTGTATCAATTATCCTTCAAAATTGGATACAAACATAGAAGAGAGTCTTTTTTCTTTTTCTTCTTGACTTCTTCTACGAAATGAAGAATCTCTCTCTCTCTCTCTCTTCAATTTCTTCCCGTCACAATATCAAATTTTTTGGTCATAGTTAGCCAGCGGGTGGGAATCATCTTTCGGTGCGGAAGATGCTACTTGTTCGAGTGTTCTTAAAAAAAAGAAGAAGTTTATACAGCTGAAATACCCAACGAAAAAAATAATATATATTTCACATTGAGCTAAAGTCGCAAACAAACATACATCTGAAGTAAGATTCAAGAAAAATAGGGTCCGAAACCTACAGTACTAATAGCATATCCAAGACATTATTGTTCTTTTGGGGGCATATCCCAGACCTTATTAAGCAGATCCAGATAGATATAAATCTTACAAGTAGAAACAAATATCGACGCCTAGCAATTGCGGTTGTAAGCGCCGTCCATGCAATTTGGTGGTCTGGGTTTACCATCTCTCCCGGGAAGGCAGGATAGATACTTCGGAGGTCGGTTACAATCGGAAACTGCAGCCTTACTTGGGTTGGAAGTGCCGTCAGTGACATGGGAAAAAGAAATGAGCATTCTGCTTATCATCGAATCGAACATCGGCTCCGGTTCGTCCATGCGGCCGTGGGAAGGAGAGGTCCCGCTCCCGTTGACCCGGATCGAAGCACTTGCTCCACAGTGATTGGCTAGCGGCAAAACCATCAGCAAAGCCAGAATCGCCATAAGCGCACCTTTCTTTGCTGTCTCTCCCGCCATTTTAGCGCCTCTGTGCCAGTCCTTGCAGTAACTTCTTCTTTTGTGCGAAGACTTGCAATGAATGAGCGGTCAGGAATGGGATTGGATATAAAAGACGTCCACGAAATACAATAGATGATATGTTTCTCTTTCATTTGTGAGATGACAGGAATACCCCTTCAGTTCATGCCGTGCTGGATGGGCAACTTCTTGTCGGCTGGTCAAGACCAATAAAATAAGTTACTTGCCCTCAACTGTGATGGTTAGATTATCCGATTGTAGGGAAGAAGCCCCTTGGTTCAAGGGGTAGTCAGTCGTCTGGTCTTCTCGTTCCACTCTTTTATTAAAAAAAAAAAAAAAACGTTAAAAGGACGAAACAAAAAGCACCAAGTCTTTATTTATTTATTTTTTCTTTCTAATTTTTAGCACCGAGTCTTCGAACGTCCCCTGAAAGGTGAAGTGAAACCTGATAAAAGCCGCTAGTGGCAGGGATATAATGGGAAGGAAAACAGTTCCCATGGATGGATAATATTATAAAGCAATTTCTATTCTTCTTTCTCTTTCCTCTACCCAATCTTCACTCTGCCACGATGCGGTCCACGCTCCTACAACGTTTCACATCTCTCTATCTGGCCTTCCTGCTGCATCACCTGACTAGCACTGTTGCCGGTGACTCGCAGTCGCGTTACACGCCAGTCGACAATATTCTCCTAAACTGTGGCTCCTCTGGCAACTCAACGGCATTAGATGGCCGAACCTGGACCGGAGACGTGAATACGAAATTCCACCCCCTTGAACAAGCACAAAACCAGTCATCTCTGACCGTTACCTCAGTTCAACAATCCTCCTTTGCAACCCAAGTACCCTTTGCAACTGCGAGGCTCTCTCTCTCACCGTTCACCTACCTATTCCCCGTCACCGCCGGCCAAAAATTCATACGTCTATACTTCTACCCTGCTTCCTACCCCAACTTTGACCGCTCTAAAGGCCTCTTCTCTGTCAAAGCTGATCGTTTTACTCTTCTTAGAAACTTCAACGCTTCACTTACTGCAGATGCCGATGGGGATTCCGCCGATACAATATACAGAGAATACTGTGTCAACGTTGAGGAAGATCAGAGGTTGAACATAACCTTCACTCCATCTCCGATCGTTTCAAATTCCTATGCCTTTATCAATGGAATTGAAATCTTGTCCATGCCTACTGATCTCTATTATACTCCGGCTGATGGACAAGGGGCTTCGTTTGTCGGCCAGACGAGACCGTACCCTATCCAGAACAGCACTGCTCTCGAGATGGCGTACAGATTAAATGTTGGCGGGAGCTCCATTTCCCCCCGTGAAGACACCGGAATGTTCCGCGAGTGGAGCCAGGACACGAAGTACTTGAAAGAATATAGGCAACTTCTTGCTTTACCTTTTAACTGGACTATTGCACTTAGCTTCAAAAAGATCAGTCAGTACAGTGCACCAGAACACGTCTATCGGACTGCGAGAACTATGGGGCGCAACAAAATTATCAACCTGAGCTACAATCTCACCTGGGAATTCCCCGTAGATTCTGGGTTTAATTACCTCGTTAGACTACACTTCTGCGAGTTTCAGCCAGAGATTACTGAAGTCGGTGACAGAGTGTTCCTTATTTTCATAGCAAATCAAACCGCGGAGAAAAAAGCCGACGTAATTCAATGGGGTGGTGGAATTGGAAATGGTGTGCCCGTGTATAAGGACTACGTCATTCCCATGTTTGGTAAAGAAAGCGTGAAGAAAGTAAACCTCTTCATCGCACTAGGAGCAGAGCAACAAAATTGGATAACATCTTACAAGGATGCAATCCTGAACGGCGTCGAAATCTTTAAGCTGAGCGACGTCGACGCCAATCTCGCCGGACCCAACCCCGACCCACTTCCATCGGCCCCCCCAACAGTTTCGTCACCAAGACAATCGCCGAAGTCGAAGACAAATGGAACCAACAATTGCTGCCGCTGCTGCCGGGGGGGCTGCCGGCTTTGTTGTTATGGCGATTCTCGGTTTCTTAATTCTCCGGCGGAGCAAGAGAGTCAAGGAATCCGTCTACGGTGATGGGACAACATGGTGGGGTCCATTTTCTTTCTCAACGACCAAGTCAACGAAGACCCACAGGTCGGCTCTACCGTCGGATCTGTGTCGTTACTTTTCGTTGGTTGAGATTAAAGCAGCCACCAACAACTTCGACGAGGCTTCAATTATTGGGGTTGGAGGGTTTGGTAACGTCTACAAAGGGCACATGAACGGTGGGGCCAACCCAGTGGCCATCAAGCGATTAGCACCCGGTTCTCAACAAGGGGCCAACGAGTTTGAGACGGAGATCGAGATGCTCTCGCAGCTCCGCCACCAAAATCTCGTTTCCCTCATTGGATATTGTAATGATGGCAATGAGATGATCCTCGTTTATGAGTATATGGCCCGTGGGACCCTCCGTGATCATCTGTACAAACCGAGAATCCACCTCTTTCGTGGAAGCAGCGGCTCCACCTCTGCATCGATGCGGCGCGTGGTTTGAACTACCTTCACGCAGGCGCGAAGCACACGGTCATTCATCGAGACGTGAAGACGACGAATATCCTACTGGATGAGGAATGGGTGGCTAAGGTGTCTGATTTCGGATTGTCAAAAATGGGGCCCACTAACGTGTCCAAAGCTCACGTTAGCACAGTTGTTAAGGGTAGTTTTGGATATTTGGACCCCGAGTATTACAGGCGTCAACAGTTAACGGAGAAGTCCGACGTGTACTCATTCGGTGTCGTCTTGTGTGAAGTACTTTGTGCGAGGCCTCCGATAATGCGGACAGCAGAGAAGAAGCAAGTGAGCCTAGCGGAGTGGGCCCGGCAAAGCTATCGCAGTGGAAAGTTTGACCAGATCGTCGACCCTACTTTGAAGGGTCAACTTGCGCCGGAGTGTTTGAAAAAATTTGGAGAGGTCGCAGTGAGTTGTTTGCTTGACAGTGGAGTCGAACGGCCATCGATGAATGATGTGGTGTGGAGCCTTGAGTTCGCGTTGCAGTTACAAGAGAGCGCAGACCAAGCTGCCGGGTTTGATGTGGCTGAAAAGGAGACCAGTGGTGCCGAGGAATTAGCTTTGTGGCCCAAGTCCAAGAGCGATGATAGTGATGACTTGTTCAGTAGTAGCGGTGGGCCGGTGTCAAGTTCAGATACCAACAGTAAGGCGATGATAATAAGCAGCGGGGAGCAAAGTTTTAGCGGTACTAGTAAGAATTCGGATCAACTGATGTCCTCTCGGGCAGTCTTCTCCGAAATTATGAATCCCAGTGGACGGTAAAAGAAGCAATTGGCTGAATTTAGCGTGTTTTATTTGGAGTCAATTTGGGGACTCCGAGTAGGTTTGTAATCAAGATTGTACGTCCATGGTGTTGCATGTATCATCTGATAGAACTAACTTTAAAGGCATTGCTTGCTGGTTTCAGTTTATTGCAATGGAATTCCAATGAACCTGAAATTGAGCGTGCAAATTAATTAAGATGGGTTGATATATAACTTATAATGACTTTAATGTTAAAGTTTTTTAAAGAAGAAAATAATAAATATCTAATATTTTAGAATTGGGTATTTATGAGAAGCGTCCCACGTGAGAAATCTCACAATGTGAGAATGTATTTATTAGTGAAGGCCTTTTCACATGCATTTACTATAGTGTAATTTGTTTAAACTATAGTAAATCACATGCACGTGGGATCTTGATTATTTTACATTTTTCATCGACATTTAATCATAGTTTTCATTGTATATTTTGGAAGCGAAAAGGGATACATACTGACAACCAAATTATCCAATCTTCCGCACATAGTACAACCGATTATTTCTGGATATATTTGATGGACGTTATACAATAGAATGATGACTAGTTCTCTAGTACATGATTGACAGCATGTACTTTATATTATTTAAGACGTGTTTATATATTGCACATCTTGCGTTTTAAAACCCACGAACTTCTAGTTGTTGGCTTCCTATACGAGCGATTCACATTATTTTCACAATAGAAGAATCCTTATGAAAAAGAAAAGTGGAACTTAAAGCCCCTAAGGAAAACAAAAACAGATGGACATAATTAGATCTTAAAAAAAATAAATGAGAAAGGTCAAGAAACAGCTAAATTACTCCGATTTTGAGACGTTCTTAAAACTCTCGCTCTTTTCTTTTAGTATCAGCCTATCAGGTATCTACGAACTCAAGTTGCCGTTTTACTGATTCAAACCATCCCCCGGGGCCCAACCCACCAGAAAAAAACAGTTTCAGTTATATTCTATCTATAAAATTGATTTAATCTCCCAACAATTTCCAAATTTGATGGATTTCCGTTATTACCTTATCTGAAAAAGTAAATGCATCTAAAGCCCATGGGACATATTTGGATCGAGCCCATTACAACCCAAAAAATCCAAAGAAAATGCAGATGAGATTTGTATTTGTGTGGGGCCATGTATATTTGTTTGCATCTTTGGAAACATATCACTGCGACGACGGGTGGACATTTTGGTACCTCCTCCGAGTCCTAGTAAACAAAACAAATTGGGCTAGGCACGAGTGAATAGACAAAGAAAGGTGTGTATACCAAATCCATTACTGGTTCATCCAAATCGGCCCAAACCTATCCTTTTAGACCACCCTACCTTGTCGCTCCTAACCCAGTGACACACATTACAATCGAACAAGTTAAAAGAAAACCTGTCCTTTCAGTTTGTCTGGTTGTAGAATAAATTTTATAATTTATTTTACTTATTTTTATATATTTAGTAAAGATTAAAAATTAAATCAAAGTAAAATTTTTTTAAGTCAATCTCAATAATTCTATTATTTTTCAACAAAATAAATTAAGCTTAAAATTTTAATAAATAAACCAAATTATTTTTTTTGAAAAATAGATCACATGTAAAATGATCGAAATATTTTTTAAAAAAATTAAATTAAAATATTAAAACTCCATTTTATTAATCTAAAAAATCGAAACAATGTTGTGCTTAGGAGCAATTTCTTCGTTCTCCAACTTTTCTTCAACATGAACTCGGTGGGATCTTAAAGGTCGACTAGGTGATGTTTGAGAGTGGTGCATGGGTGGTAGGTGATTCAGTGATAGTAAAGAAAGCGATGCCGGACCTCAGATGGCAATATGGCAACGGTCCAGATTTAATCACTTGGTGATTAATGACAATTTTTGTTTTTGAATTTTTATCACTTTTAAAAATTTATTCTTAAATTTTCGCGTTTATAGTCCTTGAATTTTAAGTTATTGTCAAAATAAGTATTTCATCTACTTCTGTTAGTAAATAAAAAACATTAAGTTATAATCTCCAATCAAAGTTATATTATTTTTTATTTATTTATTTTTCTGAGGTCTGTCCTGCTATTCTTTTAAAATTGAAATATGTCCACCTTCAAATCATGTCCTTTCAGATATACACCTTTAAGTAAATGGATATTTATGGACAAATTTCACGTGGGTGCTTTTTTTTTTTTTTCCCTGTTAATTTTTGCGTGGGTAAGCAGGTAAAATATTACTTTTGAAGGCATAGGTTCGCGCAAACAAATAAATCATATTTCCATTCAGATGGGAACCTTTTATTCAATATCAACTCATTTGTATCCATTTCCGTCTGGACTTAAAAAAAAAAAAAAAAAAAAACTCTTTGTGTCCCTTCACATTAAAGCTGAGTATTCGTTGACTGACCCTATTCTATAACTGCAAATCTAGGTCCTCATCCACGAGCACTTGGCCATGCCGCCATAGCAACTAGAGTTGGTAGTGCCGTTGTTCTCGAGTAAAGAAGTAGCAGTAGCTCGGAAACGCCGCGGAGGAAATTACCTAATAGGTTCATTGGATTGATAATTAGATATTAATTATTAATTTATCTGAGATTTTTTTAATTATTATTTTGATTTTTTAAATTATTTTAATATAAATTATTAGATAAATTAATTAATATATTATCATCTATTTAATGTCTGATTACAACTCATTAGGTAATTTTCTTTTAGTAGGAAATCCGAGTCTTACATGAGGACTACGCAGTCCTTATGCCGCCAAGTGTCAAAGGAAAGGAGAAGAAACTAAACCTCTCTGTGTCGTTGCGAGCAAACCCAGCTAATTGGAAAACCGCCAAAAATGATGCTATCCTAAACGGAATTGAAATCTTCAAATTGAGCGACTTCAGCGGCAAGCTCGCTGGGCCCAATTCAGATTCGCTTCCAGGGACGCAAATAACGACTTCGCCGCCAAGTGAATTGTTCAGAAAGCCACCAAGAGGTGCAATCCCGAAAGCAACTGTTCTTGGAGGTGTACTCTCCGGTGTGGTTGTCCTATCTATTATCGATTTCTTGATTTTCAGCAAGGGAAAATCAACGAGGACAAAAGCGTTGTCATTGCCTGATCAACAAAATCGCACCAGCACCTTTCACGAAGAATTAATTGTCGGTCGAGGTGGCTTTGGCCATGTATACAAGGGTTTCATTGATCATGGTACTATGATTGTGGCAATCAAGCGCTTGAACCCTGAGTCAAAACAAGGTGCACGTGAGTTTTGGAGAGAGATCAATCTGCTCTCCCAGCTGAGCTATGTCCACCTCGTCTCTCTCATCGGATACTGTGATGATGACAACGAGATGATCCTCGTCTACGACTACATGACCGACGGCACGCTCCGCGACCAACTTTACGACACTGTCAACGATTCCATTCCATGAAACAGAGGCGCGAGATTTGCATCGGAGCCGCGCGTGGGTTAAATTACTTGCATTCGAAGAAAGGGCATGGGCGTGAAATAGAGAGAAGAGATATGCTTCGTTTGGCATCACCGTAAGAAAGAGAAAGGGGGAGAGAGAGAGAAGCTGAGAGAAAGGGAAGCATCGAGAGCTAGCAAAGGGGGAAAATGAAGAAGAAGAAGATGAGGAGGAGCAAGGAGAAATGGGTTGCTGCCGAGTAATGGGAGGTCCTGATCAAGCTTCAGAATCTAAGATGAGCATAGGTAAAGGGATTAGAAATTCTTATCTATTAATAAAGGGGACCCGTGAGCCATTTGTTGAGACACAAAGATTTCACTTGTCAAATCTTCTTGCATGTGCAATTAGATGTTAATTCTAGTTGCATGTTAGGTTTGTGAAGTTGTAATTGAAGAAAGTTAGGTTTTCAGGTGTTGGAAGTGCATAGAAGGTCAGATTATGGATTGAGGTTTGAAAGGAAAATCTTGATGTGCCTTAGGTTTTTGATGAAAAGTCCGAAAGAAAATTGGAAGCTACGCGGTTACTGTTGCACAGAAATTTTAGTGGCCTTGCTTGCTAAGATCAATGTTTGGAATCTGAATTGTAAGTTGGACATGCATGGTTAGAAGTGGGTTTATGGTTAAAGGAAAGGAAATTTAGCAATTGAATTGAAAATAGCAAAGAGTACCCGTGAGCTTTATAGGGGGCATTTACTCTTCCAAGTTTTTGTTAAAGTTTCATGTCATGTTGTAGTTGAGGAAAATGTGTTTTTTATGCTTTTGGCTTGCTGTTTGATTCTATATTCGTGTTTAGTCATTAAATGAAAGAAAGGAAACCATAGTAGTGATTTATTACATGAGAACATGAGTAAGACATGTTTGCATGTGGAAATCCTTCATTTTTGTTTTTAGACTTCTTTGCTAAAAATAGTTGATGTGCATAGTTGATATGATCAAAGGGTGTTGTAAGCCATATCAGTGGCAAAAACATGAATTTTTGGGGGATAAGAGGCGACGGGTTGGCCATGGTTGTTGCTAGAAAATTTTGCATGTATCATTCCTTACCTTGATGATGTCTGTTTCATGTCTTTGATGCAAAATAGTGCAAGATGGGAACTTTAATCACGGCCTAATGGCAAAGATGAGGTTTGGATGTACAGATGGCAAATTAAGGCAACGGAAGGGAGCTTAAAGAGCTAAAAAAATGAAGTTTACAAGTTGTATATTTTGTAAATGTCATCATATGCATGATTTTATGAGGATTGTGGAATTGGTCATGATTTATGTGCATTTTCCCTGCTATTTCTCACCATATGTGTGCTGAGATTTCACTTATAGGAGTAAGGTGAGTGGATCATGGATTTAAAGGCATACTGATGTAAGATCTATAACATGCAAATACGTTATTTAGGGATTTGTTAAGAAAGTGCTTGCTGTCCAAAACAACTCTAATATTCCTTTTAAATTTTTGCATGAAACTTTCCAAATAGGTTGTATGTGTTTTCAGGATGTCACAACAAAAATTTTAGCTCAATTAGAGGTCGGGAAAGGTCAAAACTGCACCTGGAGGTCTCTAAGGGCAGTTTCAGCATTTCACACAAAACGTTAGGTAAAAAAGTCCAAAGTCCAAAGTCCAAATGGGGAAAATGACTTTATGGCTGTGTATAGAATCAAAAATGGATGAGGAAGCCAAATGTGAGCTCAAACCAAGTAGATTTAGGGGCTCAAATCACAAAAATTCCATTTAGCGACCTAAATGTACTTTAGGCCCAATAACCCAACACAAGCCTGGTAAACTTTAAAACCTTAGAGATAGGCCCAAGAGGCCCTCACTCATAGATTTTAGTGAAGATTTGGTATTGCCCTAAACACAAGGCCTAATGTGAAAATAGAACTGGCTTATTGGGTTTAATAAGATTTTAATCCATAAATCAAAAAATGTAACTAAATAAAAGTAGATTAGCATTACTAAATCTGTAAAATGCTATTCAAATGCATGCGTAATATCAAGTGACTAAAAATAGATTAATAATATAATGGTAGTGAACTCATGACATGCAAGCTCAGGTTTTTAGATCAATAAGTTTAGATCATAAATTATAGAGTTGCTAATATTTTCTTTTAATGTTCAAATGTCATTTGCAATTTTATTTTGTTATGAGCAATTCATTGATTGTCTTTGGTGAATTGTTTATCGATGATGTCTATGATACATGTTGCATCAACATATCATGAGTATAAGGATTCTGTTCACCGAAATGAATACCCAGAGGTGGTCTTGAGATCGGGTGACGGTACCTTCACAAGCAAGCCACCACTAAAAAATAGTGGTTGGTATCCCTAGGCAATGGAATAATGCATGTCTAACCAGGTCCTTGTGTTGAGGCACGAGACAGTCCTAGAGGAAAGGAGGGAGGCATAACCAAAATGCAGTAAGGACATTTCTACTTGACCGGAAAAGAAAGAAAGTGAAATAACTGGGAAACAGATGCATTATTTATACATTACATCGATCAAACATCGTTATCCAGTTTATTATTATAGGTGCTTATGTATTGTTTACCTGCCACTATGATTGTTTCTGCTTAATTATTTCGCATGACATGTCCCCTTTCCCCCCTTTACTAAGTCAATAAGACTCACCATTTTTATTTTTGTTCGTGTTTGCCTTTCTATTGTTAAGTAGGATGTTGGACTATTTCAAGGCTGAAGAGATTATAGATGCAGGGTCTATTTTGTACTCCCCCCCCCCCCTAAAAAAAAAAAAATTCATTGTTTCTTTTATTTTCTTTTGATGGTAGTGTTTATTTTTGATCCTTTGAAAGATAGTTGTATAGGCTAGGTGGACTATAGGAAACTCACATTTTTGTATAACCTAGGCCTATTTTTTTGTAATCCTCCCACCTTTTGTACCAAACTGTGTTCTTTCAAAGGAAAGTGTGTACATGGGGCAAAATGTTATTGGTTTGTAATGTAGGTGCTGTTGGTGGAATTGGGACCACTAGAAAAGTCCTGAACAATGTGACTCATTAATGGGAGACATGGTTTGGTGCTGCAAGTGCTCTGGCATAGGAGTGGAGCAGATGCGCTTGTGTAGTGACCCAGGGACGCCAAGTTGGTAAGCTGGTCCTTTCTTTGAGAGTCCCCCTCAAGATGGGCAAAGATATTCAAAATTCTCATCTTGGACAATAAGAAGCGAAAGGTGGTAGAGGGTAAGGCCTTGGTAAAAACATCTGCCAGTTGTAATTTGGATGCAACATGAACTGGTTGAATAAGGCCAGCAAGTATCTTTTCCATGACAAAGTGGCAGTCAAGCTCAATCTGTTTTGTCCTCTCATGAAAAACATGATTCTTAGTAAGGTGAAGGGTTGATTGATTGTCATAGTAGAGGAGGGCAGACCGAGTGTACAGAAAGTCTTTCAACAAGGAGATAAGCTAGATAATCTCGCAGCTAGTTGAAACTAAAGCCCTGTATTCTACCTCTACAGATGACCTAGAAACAGTGGCTTGCTTTTTAGACTTCCAATTGATCAAAGAGTCCTAAAGAAAGACATAAAAATTTGTCACAGACCTCCTAGTATCTGGACAAGCTGCCCAATCCGAATCACTATAGGCCTTAAGTTGCATTGAAGATGCAGAGAAGAGGAAAATCCCTTGCTCGGCAGTACCCTGGATGTATTTGAGGACTCGGTGTGCTGCTATGAGGTGGATTTCTGAAGGCTTATCCATAAACTGACCTAAGATATTGACATAATAGGTAATGTCGGGTCTAGTTAGAGTGAGATAAATAAGTTTTCCATTTAGTTGCCTATAAGTTGTTGCATCAGGAAGAAACTTATTTGTAGAGTGAGAAAGCTTATGGTCGAGCTCAATGGGAGTGGAAGCAATCTTGGAACCAAGGAGGCCAGAGAGATCTAGTATCTCCAAGGCATATTTCTATTGACAGAGGGTAATTCCATTGGTTGATCTAGCTATTTCAAGGCCCAAGAAATATTTCGGCCATCCCAAGTCTTTTATCTTGAACTGTGTGTTCAAGTAAGACTTCAAATCTAAGATAGCATTCAGATTAGCACATCCAATTAAGATATCATCTACATAGACCAAGAGTGCTATTAAACCTTTCTTAGTGGGTTTGGTGAAGTGGGAGTAATTTGATTTGGATTGTTGAAAACCAATGGCTCTGAGTGAAGAGGTAAATTTGGAATTCCATTGTCTTGAAGCCTGCTTTAGACCATATAATGACTTGTGCAATTTGTAGACCAGCTTCTCCCCCTTAAGTTGAGATTTAGGTGGCAACTCCATGTAGAGCTCTTCATCCAAATCACCATTCAAGAACGCAAAGTTATTTTTGTCTGTATGTGTGTGCGCGCGTGTGTGCGGGTGTGTATTTTGAAAGCTACGCCATCCTACTTCCTTCAAAGTTCAAGGATGGTGAATCCATACTATGTTCATTGTGTCTAAGTGATTATCGTGTATTTAGCTTTAGGAATAAGGATGGGAGGTCCGCTAAATCTAATGTATTAATATAGCCTGCTTGTATCTTTCTCTGTCTTTCTATTTATTACTGTGTTAGAAATTTTGGAAAGGATTGTCATCAAGACAATTAAAAATGCCTCGAAAAATCTAAAGTAACCATGCATGTTTCATGGGAGGATAGAGGAATTACGAGAATTTCCATGTAGTATTTATTTAGTCACTCTCTCAAAATATATATGTAGATGATTTTGATTTAGTATCTTTTTTCTACAAACTTAAGTACAAGATGAAGTGCCTATATATTTAGTTAGGATGGCCAGAGAAGATGAATTTAGAACCTCGGTTAATGAAATACCACCACCCATCCCGACCCTCCACCTCAAAAGACCTATAAAAATGTAGAAATTCCTGAGGGGATAAAAAAGGATCATCGGGAAATCTCTCTCTCCAGAGATAGATAAACCCTAGGAGAAAACATTAACCATTAGAGGGCAATTGACAAGGGGCTAGAGATAAAAATTTCAGAATCCTTTTCACTTCTTCAGGAAAAGGAAAACGAAATCCTGCCACCAGGAAGTCTAGGTAAAAGGCAAACTCTTTAGGTCTGGATGATAAAACAGATTCATCCTTATCAAGAACCCGCATCCTAATTGAATCAGGTACCGAATACAGCCCACAATACTTGGCGAATTGTAAGTCGGTAACCTTAGAACGAATTTGGGTTAACAGAGAATCTGTTGAAGGTTGAAAAGAAGCCCTATCCATCGATTGTTCTCCAACAAAGGAAAGACTAAATGATGTTTTAAAGAAAAGAAAGGAAAGAAGTTGAAGTGACGAGAAAGAAATCGTAGACAAAAGTATAGTGAGTCTGAGTTTCTGACAGAGAAGGAGAAAGGAAAAGACATTCTTTCAATATATATATTTAATAATAGAGAGCGGGTGAATTAAACCTCAAAAGTCCTAGGAGGGCTGAGACATTTCCCTGTTCACTAGGGGCGTATCCAGAGAAATGGGGAGCTACTGACGGGGATAGATTTTTCAAAACCAAAAACAAAGGCCTGCAGGAGCCTTATAAAAGGAGAAGCCCAAGCTTGTCCGTGGGTATGTAAGATTCTTCTCGAACCAAAGGTAAGGCCCTACAGCAAAACTGACAGCTCTCTTAAATGAAGATCGTATCATATATGAAAAGTGAGGCTTAGAGGGGATTTAATCATCCGATTTCCCTGACACCATGGATGCAACAAAGAATAAAATCTCATCATTAAATAGATAAACAAAATTTGCCTCACTATAGACCAATAGGAGAAAAGGCAGGGAAAAAGTAGGTCCTACGTCGTTAACAAAAGGACTAATATTCAAAGAAAAAGGAATGTGGGCCCAGGCCCAAGACACCCCGGCCCGTAACGGAAAGAAAAAGAATAAATGCAGGAGGAAGGGGAAAAAGGAAAGTATGCGGTTCTTTCTCTCTAACTCTCTCAATAAAGACAAAAATTGGAGAAAATAGATAATGATGACTGATAACGGCATCGGAGAAAGCCCTATATGGGAAGGACTCTGAGTTTTAGCATGTTGTTTTTGCTTACAGGATGAAAGAATGAGATTTTGGACCTTTCAAACCTTCTCAAGTACTGGAATTCCAATCTAAATCCTTTCGACTTTTAGCCCAGTGGAGTTTTGTGATAGGCCGGTTAAAAATAGCTTCATGAGTTACAATTATAATTTTTGTTAAGGTTCAAGACATGTCATACCACCTGAACATATATTAACACGTGACATATCATGTAATCAATTCCGTTAGAAATTAGATAAATTTGACGGAGAGAGTGATATTGTAAAGATGATCTCGACTCTGGCAGTGATTCTTCAGTTTGCTAAAATCAATCGGATGAGTGATCGGAAGGTAGTGCAACCTACGAACCTCGCGACATAGCATGCATACTAGTAAAATGCCCTTTTGCCTCGATTCATTTATGGCCTTTGTTTCCTATAGGACGTCCTGGTTTGGATTGTCTCGCAATGTTTTGTTGTTTATTGGGCCGTATAGAGAATGTCTCCTACTTTAGACTGGTATTGGGCCGTATTTATGTAGGATAGAATTCAAGCCCTCTAGATATACAACGGTGTGCATAGAAGCCATGCTCCATACACCTTTAAAAATTGTTGCATTCCAACTAACTACTAAGCTGACGTATTAGATACCGACAGGAAAACCACCATTCCAAGGAAGCAATTTGGACTGTAAGGTTGAAGATGCTACCTGCTGGGTGGTTGTTTTATACATAAGATTCCACTTGCCATTATTGGCTCTTCTGTCTCGTGAAGAGCTGGGACTTCATTACGATCACAAAAATTACTGTACATTTGCCAATATAGCTGCAATGGCATAGCCTTCAGTAATGATACTGGATGCTCGCAGTTGCTTTTGTTTCTTTTCTTTCCCTCCCTTTTTTTTCCCGATGAAACAACGCTAATATTATATATGTAATGACAAAAAGGAATACAGGACAGGACACTTGAAAGAGAAATAAGAGAAACAACAAATTCAAACAGCTAAGAAACGAGGAAAACAAAGACTCAAGGGGGTTTGGTCCCATTAAATTTCCAAAATCTACGACCAAGGAAAAAAGAGGGAGGGACCTCGCCAACAAAAGAAGGGACTGCCGCCCCAGTCTGCAATCGAATGAGCCACAAAGTTATCATCATAAGGAATCTTGACAATAGACCACATAGAGCAACAATGAAGGAGTAAGAGAGCCTTCGAAACTAAAGAACTGATCTTCCAGGGCATAAGAGCCACAAAGTTATCATCATGAGGAATCTTGATAATAGACCAAATAGAGCAACAATGAAGGAGTAAGAGAGCCTTCGAAACTAAAGAACTGATCTTCCAGGGCATAAGAGCGGATAGAAGGTCTCGATGGAAACTCTCAGTTACCAAGGAGGAGTCACCGACATTAATCAAAATTGGGATGAGTAATTCTGTTGCCTTGGAAATAGCTAAAAGGACTGCTTCCACCTCACCCACTAGAGGTCCACGACCGTGGACTTGGAAGTCCTAGCGTGAATAATATCGTTATTTGAATTGAAGAGGACAGCAGCGGCCATAGAGAAAGTTAGCCTAATAGCCCCATCGAAAATAAGCTTATGGAAATTACCCAAGGCAAGGACAGATCCCGGGATTGGCTTGGACAGATTGGGGGCTCTTTTCTTTCATTCGTGTTATCTTTTTGTCCTTATAATATGGAGATATCGGTTTTAATCCTGTAATAGCCCGGACCGTTAAGACCTCAAGTGTTGTCTTGTAGTAATGGACACAATTATAAATGTTGTGACAAGAATAAATATTCAAGATCACCAAAGAGTAGAGAAATGAGAATAAAGTCAGCAATCACAAAAGACACCAAGATTTAAGTGGTTCGGCTTTGAAGCCTACGTCCACTGGCGGAAACTCAGGAAGAAATTCACTATAAGAAATGTGGAGTACATATAATGATAACACAACACTCAAGCCCAAAGCCCCAATACACCCAATTTCCTTACACACAAAAGAGATAACAATATAGCCCTTTCAATATTATGCGTCTCTTTTCTCTTGTCCCTCTCTATTGGGTTTTCTCCGCATCTTTTTTTCAAAACAACTCTTCAATCTTCCTATAATCTTCGAACAAAGTCTTCCCGTGCATTTTCATAAATGCAAAGTCACGCTCTGCAACTGTAGGACGGCTATAGCTTATAAGGGAAAGTTGAAATCCAATGCATGACATGCATTTATTGTTCATAAATGCAAAATATGTGAAGTCTTCGACAAGCTGCAATTGCAGCTTGTTGTTCACTTTAGAAAAAGTGAACTTTCACTTGTCAAGAAACAACATTCAACATTAAATACAATGTTGAAAACCAATTTCACATTTCTTTGAATAAGAATGAATGAAAGCTTTCCCTTTTGTCAACATGTGAGTGTTGACTTTTCAAAAGCCAAGCCACACAAGTAACAAATCTCCACCTTGGCTTGGATTTCGTCAAGCCCGAAAATTTCTAAGCTGTCTCCTCCAAAACCCTTAAGGGCCTTCACAAATTGTGAACTCCAATCACGTTCAAGCAATGCTTGAATTTCAACATTGGAATTGGCTTAGTCAACATATCCGCTGGATTTTCTACTGTAGCGATCTTTTTCACTATGATCGCACCTTGTGTCATAACCTCTCGAAGAAAATGATATCTGACATCAATGTGTTTGGTCCTCTCATGATACATTTGATTTTTGGTCAAATGTATTGCGCTCTGGCTATCACAAAAGACTGTGGTCACATCTTGATGTAGACCCAAGTCACTAACCAAACCCTTCAACCAAATCGCTTCTTTCATTACTTCTGCTGCTACCATGTACTTTACCTCTTTAGTGGACAAAGCAACTGTCGACTGTAATGTCGCTTTCCAACTAATGGCACACCTAGAGAGAGTGAAAACATAACTTGTCATAGGACCTTCTCTTATCCAGATCACCAGCATAATCTGAATCAACATAACCAATGATACTTGAACTGTTATCAGTACTTCTGTCATAAACCAAGCCAACATCTGTAGTGCCCTTCAAATACTAAAGTATCCATTTCACGGCCTGCCAATGAACTTTACCAGGATTGGCCATGTATCGACTGACAACACTAATGGCCTGTGAAATATCTGGACGTGTGCATACCATAGCATACATAATGCTCCTAACTGCACTCGAATAAGGAACACGTGACATGAACTGTTCCTCCTCATCACTTTGCGGTGATAGTGATGCTGAAAGTTTGAAATGAGTGGCAAGTGGAGTATTCACAGATTTAGAATTTTTCATACCAAAGCGTTCAAGCACTTTTTCGATGTACTTTTTCTGTGACAAGTACAATTTTCCCGCTTTTCTATCTCTGTGAATCTCTATTCCCAAAATCTTCTTTGCGGCGCCCAAATCTTTCATTTTAAACTCTTCATTTAACTGAACCTTTAGTCTGCTGATCTCTGACATGCTTTTAGCAGTAATAAGCATGTCATCAACATAGAGCAACAAATAAACCAAAGAACCATCTGGTGATTTTCGGTGATAGACACAACTATCATAGTTACTTCTAGAGTAACCATGACTCACCATAAATGTGTCAAACCGCTTGTACCACTGCCTCGGAGACTGCTTCAGACCGTACAATGATTTCTTCAATTGGCAAACATGATCTTCTTTTCCATCAATAATAAATCCCTCTGGTTGCTTCATGTAGATAGTCTCCTCAAGCTCACCATGTAAAAATGTCGTTTTGACATCAAGTTGCTCGAGCTCCAAATCAAATAGAGCAACCATGGCAAGCAACATGCGAATAGAGCTATGCTTTACCACAGGAGAGAATACTTCATTGAAGTTCACACCTTCTCTCTGGCTATAGCCCTTTGCAACCAAACGTGCCTTGTACCTAGCATCTTCAACCCCTAGGATTCCTTCCTTTTTCTTAAAGACCCATTTGCAACCAATAGTCTTTGCTTTCTTAGGCAGTTTCACCAACTCCCATGTTTGGTTCTTGTGAAGAGATTCAATCTCTTCCGCCATTGCAACAGCCCACTGTGCAGACTCATTACTCGTGACAGCTTTGAAATATGTGGAAGGCTCCTGGATTCCAATCTCTTCTGCCAAAGTAAGTGCGTATGATACCAAGTCTGCATGACCATATTTCTGAGGTGGCCTTATCTGTTTCCTCTATTTACCGGTTGCAATACTGTATTCTTGCTCCTCTTGTGCATCTTCCTCAAAGCTAGACTCATGCACATCTGTAATAGGCTGATTTTGAGTGTCGTCTTGCACTCTTTGTGGAGCTTCAACTTGTAACTCCACCTTCTTGTTATAATCCTGCTCCTTTCTTGTTTCCTCATAAACACTAGACTCCGTCTTCAAGTGAAGCACGGTAGATTCATCAAAGACAATATCTTTGCTGATTATAAACTTTGTTGATTTAGGATTGGTACACCAAAGTCTATATCCTTTTACCCCACTAGCATATCCAATGAATATGCACTTCTTTGCCTTAGGTTCAAGCTTACCATCATTTACATGACAATAAGCTGGACAACTGAAGATCTTCAATTTTGAGTAGTCAACAGGAATGCCAAACTATACTTCTTATGGAGTCTTTAACTCAATTGCAGTTGATGGAGAATGATTTACCAAATAGCAAGCTATATTGCTGCTTCAGCCCAAAAGGTCGTAGACAACCTAGCATTAGAAAGCATACAACGCGCTCTCTCCAAGAGAGTCCTATTCATCCGTTCGGCCACTCCATTTTGCTGTGGAGTATGTCTAACTGTACGGTGTCTGACAATGCCTTTATTCTTGCAGAATTCATCAAAGTCACCTTCGCAAAATTCCATGTCGTTGGCTGTTCTGAGACGCTTGACTTTCTTACTAGTCTGCTTCTCTATTAGAGCTTTCCATTGCTTAAAAGTGATAAAAATTTCACTTTTATTCTTCAAAAAATAAACCCAGACTTTTCGTGAGTAGTCATCGATAAATGTGAGGAGATACTGAGCACCACTTTTAGACGGAACACGAGAGGGACCCCAAAGATCAAAGTGAATATAATCCACTGTACCCTTGGTTTTGTAGATTTCTGTACTGAACTTGACTCTGCATTGCTTTCCAAAGACAATGCTCGCAAAAGTCAAGCTTCCAAGTCTTCTGATCACAAAGCAAACCTCGTTTGCTTAAAATTGCCATACCTCTCTAACTCATATGACCCAAACGCATATACCATAATTTGGTGGTGTCTGAGTCTAGATTATTTGAAAATGACACGATAACTGAATGTGTCATCGTGCTGCCTTGAAGAAAATAAAGACTATCAATCTTGTTACCCTTCATCACAATCAAAGAGCCTTTGCTAACTCTAATGACTCCACCTTCACCAGAATACCGATAGCCAAGGGAGTCCAAAGTGCCCAAAGAAATAAGATTTTTCTTCAAATCTGGTATATGTAGGACATCAGCTAGAGTTCTGATGAATGCCGTCGTGCATTCTAATTTTGATGGTACCGATACCAACAATTTTGCAAGCCATGTCGTTGCCCATCAAGACTGAACCACCATTGATTGGTTCATAGATAGTAAACCAATCTTTTATGGGACACATATGAAATGAACAAGCCGAATCAAGGATCTATCTGTCATTGAAATGACCGTCAGCAACGTTAACTGCAAGTACAAGCTCTGAACCATCAGAGGTTTCCTCCACAACACCAGCTATATTTGAGGAAGTTGTTGTGCTACTCTCCTCCTTATTCTTCAGCTTTGGACACTCGGTCTTATAATGACCGAATTTGTGACAGTAGTAACACTTCACAGTTTTCTTCTTTTTCGACTATGACCGGCCTTTGAATTTTCTTCTTCCATTATCTGAGCCTTTTTCACTAAATCTACCTCTTCCAAAAGAACTTTTGACAAATAGACCTTCAATTTGACGATCACTACCTTGTCCACCCAATTTTGTTCTTAACTCCTTAGAATTTAGAGCAGACTTTACATCTGCTAAGGAGATGGTATCTCTACCATAAAACATTAAGTTAACACAATTCTTAAACGAGTCAAGCAGTGAGCACAACATGATCAAGGCTTGATCTTCATCATCAAGCTTAGTGTCTATATTCTTCAAATCAGTGATGATTTTATTAAATTCATCAAGATGCTCAGATATAGGCATACCCTTCTTCATCTTATGGGTATATAACCGTTGCTTTAAATACAAATGGTTGGTAAGGGACTTCTTCATATAAAGGCTCCCAGCTTCTTCAAGAGTCCAACAACAGTTTCTTCATCTGTAACATCTCGTAGGACTCCATCTGAAAGAGACAACATAATTGCACTATGCGCTTTCTCTTCCAATGCTGCAAATTCTTCCTTCGCCTTAGACGAGTCTTCCTCATTGCCCCATATAGGCGCTTTGTCATCTAGAATTTCCGCCAAGCCTTGTTGTCGTAACAAAGCACGCATCTTGATGCGCCATAAACTGAAGCTATTCTCGCCATCAAATTTCTCTACTTCAAACTTTGCCATAGATATAGCTAAGAAAGAATAATCTCACCTCTGATACCAATTTGTTGTGACAAGAATAAATATTCAAGATCACCAAGGAGTAGAGAAATGAGAATAAAATCAACAATCACAAAAGACACCAAGATTTAAGTGGTTCGGCTTTGAAGCCTACGTCCACTGGCGGAAACTCAGGAAGAAATTCACTATAAGAAATGTAGAGTACATATAGTGATAACACAACACTCAAGCCCAAAGCCCCAATACACCCAATTTCCTTATAAAAAAAAAGATAAAAACAGAGCCCTTTCAATATTATGTGACTCTTTTCTCTTGTCTCTCTCTATTGGGTTTTCTCCGCATAATTTTTTCAAAACAACTCTTCAATCTTCTTATAATCTTCGAACAAAGTCTTCGTATGCATTTCCATAAATGCAAAATCACGCTCTGTGGCAGTAGGACGGCTATAGCCTATAAGGGAAAGTTGAAATCCAATGCATGACATGCATTTATTGTCATAAATGCAAAATATATGAAGTTTTCGACAAGCTACAAATTGCAGCTTTGTCGTTCACTTTAGAAAAAGTGAACTTTCACTTGTCAAGAGACAACATTCAACATTAAATGCAATGTTGAAAACCAACTTCACGCTTCTTTGAATAAGAATGCATGAAAGCTTTCCCTTTTGTCAACATGTGAGTGTTGACTTTTCAAAAGTCAAGCCACACACGTAACAATAAAGCTGAGGTTACGGCCTATGGAAAAATCGACAAAGTAACAAGATACTAAGCAAAACACACGAAGTACCTATTATTAATACTGAGGTATTACAAAAGCAGACTCAATTTCTATAATGCACATACTAAAAAAAAAAAATTGCAGCAGAAAACTAAGAAAACATTAAAACCGCAGATTTCTAATCTTCGTAGTCAGTGTTATCCAAGTCCGAGATGTTGACGTAATTATCTGAGTGCGGAGTGATCCACCTATGTCCTCGTCCCTCTATCAGGACATCTAGGTCACGTGTGACATACACACAGAAAGTTAACTCCAGAGTGACAAAGCCATGTTGAAGGGCCTTTGTGAACTCCCCCAAATAAACCTCAGACATTTGCTAAAAGAAATATTTAACAAACAACGGTGAGTCCAAATGACTCAGTAAAGCCAGCTGTTAGTACAATAAAATAAAAGGTATTGAAGAAACCCGTTCAACAATAAAATCTCAACAGAAGAAGAAATGAAAAGACTCAGTTTTCTCAAAAATGATCTTTTCTTTTTTTCATTCTTAATCACCACTACTCTCACTCCCAGAGTGAATCACTTGACCAAAGTGACGGGTTATAAGTAACCTTCCGTATCTTTGCAACAATACTTCCAGAGCAAAATACAGTCTCAAACTCCTAAAGTGAATTATCCTAACAAAGGTTCTTTCCGCGTACGACAGAGATGCCAGAATGTCACAACAAGTGAACACATCCTCTTGTGCATAGTACTGTCACGTCTTCATAGTATTACGTTAAGTATGCATGTCTCATATCAACGCCCATACATATCATTCATGATATACAACACCTTAACCATACTTGAACATCACAATATTTCTTTCTAACGTACAAGTTAAGTATGCATGTGTCATATCAATGCTCATACATCTCATTTATGATATAAAACAACTTAACTCGTTTCCCTCATCACAACATTATAAAATAATTCTCAAATGAAAATATTGTGAAGGCAAAAACAACACTTTGATTTCTCGGTTAAAAACCGGCTTAATCATCACGTAGAAAATACCAATTTTGACATAAAAAGTATTAAAATAAGAAGGAAAGAAATATGTTCAAGCTTTTAAAAATAACTTTTGGAAGAAATTTTGAAACGAAACGGATCAAAGTTGAAAAACAACTTGAAAACGAATCGAACTTTGAAAATGATATTTTTTCGAAAGGACGAGTTTGTTCTTCGTCAAGAACACGAAAAACATTAAGAAGAATAGGAAGAATAGAAAAACACTAATAACATCAAGAGATGCTAGAATAATAAAGACAAGATATTCACAATAATCATCTTGAAAACTTAAATCGAAATCAAAGATAACCAACTAAACTTTACCTCTAACGAAGCTGAATCTTCGCTAGACTTTTTCCTCCTCATTCTACCACTTCACTTTACTCTTGCTCTCAAGATTTAACTTACAAAAATTTAGATTAAATGGTGTACTCTTCAAAGGTTGAAATTCACCCCTATTTATAGGAAAACACGGCCGGTTACATTCTGACATGTGTCCAGCCTAGCTAGGCTAGCTTTGGAGAGTCACTAGGCTACATTTCTCTCTTCTTGACACCTAGCAACATACAGCACTTGCATGGCAAGGCTATGGCCGAAATTCTCCTAGGTAGACATGGTGAGTCATTATCGAAACTCCTACGGTTCGACACTTCGTGCTCTCTAGCAACATACAGCACTTGCATGGCAAGGCTATAGCCGAAATTCTCCTAGGTAGACATGGTAAGTCATTATCGAAACTCCTACAGTTTGATATTTCTAGCTTTGATTCGTCGTGCTTTTAGCTTCGATTTATCGTGCTATCTAGCCCTCATATGTGTCACTTTCTAGGGCAACCGAATTTCTTAAGTTTAATGGCAAAGTTTTGCTAATTTCTTTCCTAATCCGCCGATGATCGCAAATCAGCCTAATTGCTTTCGATTAATCGACCTACTTGCTTCCAAAAAATAAAAAGTCTCTAAATTTAAACCCTAGACTCGTGGATAATCTTCAAACATATTAAAAGAATAAAAATCATGTGGTTCGGTTTTCAAGACAAAAATGTCCTACTTACTTAAAAAATGAAATTAATCCAATACGAGCTACTTGATATTCTAAACAACTACCAAGTTGCATGCGAACTCCAAATCTCGCTAAATCATGTCCTAATCAAGGTTTTGAACTTAGTATCTCAAGTACTAATAATCTCTATTAGTCACTAAGTATCCCCTAAACGCACTACTAAACAAAAGCAATCAACATGCATGCTATGCTAAAAGCTTGGAGTATGACAGATCCCCTCATAAATATGAAAGTCGCAGGAATAGAAAAACAATTGGTACATCCAGTAGTGTTACTTCATAATTTTTTGCTTGTATTGAAAGAGCGTTTAAGACGCTATCTTTCCCAAGTACATCCTATGATTTTTCTTTTTCCATTCGACAAGAGTTTCCTCGACCTTGCCTTCATCGAACAATAATGCCTAAGTTTCATTCGTCTCTGTAAAACTAGCCCTCTCCTAAGCATTTGTAGCCCACAGGCTCTTGATTCGCTTTGAAGAAAGTATGAACTCGCCGGACAATGTTTTAACTGGAATATGATCTGTCTCAATTTCAAGGAGTTGTTTCTCCTTTTCTAAACATACTTCATGAATTCTTTTGATGAAAAGTTGGCGCAATTTTGCCGTTGAAAAGCAGATATCAAGAGAAATGAATCCGAAACACCGTATAAGAGTCCATTGACTACCCTGTGTAGCATCCGTATGAATTCTCCTAAAATATGGGCTCTCTTCTTCTTCTTTTTTATGGATACTTTTGCATAATTTTTTTTTCTAATTCTTATTTCCCAATCTCCGTCAATTTTTTCTAGACAGAATCGCAAAACCCTTATCCAACCACTAATTGACCACAGTTCCCCTCTCTCAGATCTACCTCTCTCTCTTCCCCCCAATTCCGAACTCCCCATAGTTACCACTGCGGAGAAATTTTGGCCGAACTACCTGTTACAAGTACGTTATCAACAACATGGATTTCAACACCAATAATCTCACAATACAGGGGATAATTTTGTTATTTTCGGGGCCAGACAAATCAAACTAGATGATTACAAGTCGGTAGTTCTTGATTTCTAGCAACAAATTATTATTATTATTATTATTATTATTGATATGTTTAATAAATGGGTCTTCGAGATCCGGATCTATTTTGGGGAGCAGATTGATAAAATTTTAGTAGTTCGGGATTCGAGTTTCAGGGGTACAAAGTAATTTTCTCCCTTTGCCATGAACGGACAGCCGGTCAATTGCGTGAAAGTGCATTAACTTTTTAATTGTGGATTACTATTCTATGCGGAAGTCGACTGGCGGAATTAGATCTGAAGTTTGGGCAGATTATTAGGTCCACTCTGGTAAATTATGGGTTTAACGTTTGAAACAGATATTCTTTACTAACCACAACTCAACATCGATATTTGTACTTCTTGGGAAGGTGAAATCCTCAGCAAATGCTGAAATAAGGGTAAAACTAGCACCATACCTGGTGCGGGGGCATCCCAACAGAAAAGATGTGGGGTCTTTGCGATCTGGTGACATTTCATTTGCTCTTCACTTTCCTTGAAGTGGACTGCCCCAAGGAAATGGAAATGTTCATGTAGTCGCTCATAGAAGAAGCAGGTCTTCCAGTGGAGGCGTGGTCCATTGGAGGGAGGGTTATCCCGTCGAAAGAGATGTAGGGTTGTGGGGGTAGATAGAGAAAAAGAGGTCACATTCCACGTGCTTTGAAAGTTAGGCATTTCTAAGTGCCTAATCCAAAGCCAAAGCCTGGAAAGTATTCAGTCTCCCAAGTGCCATACAGCTTCGTTCCAATCTTTATTTAACCTAATCTATGCATCAGCGGATTGGTGGGCTCCCCATTCAAATGACATATTGCCTGTCATGCTCTTTCTCCTCAGCAAATGTAGGAAACATGGTATTATAACTGATATAGAACCCATCAGGGAATTAAAAAAGAACAGAAAAGAAAAGAAAAAAGAAACCGATACGTAAGCCATATGTTTTGTTCATTCTATCACGAGCTCAGAAAAAGATAGGGAAGTCCATGCATGGGAGGTTACTGTAAGCCACATAATGGAGAATAAATATTCGAGAATTTCTTCGACGTCGTAGTTTTTAATGTAACATGACAACATTTTACTTAAAAGCTTAGACCTATAACTAGAAATTTACAAATAGCGATTGTAATAACGTTAATCATTCAATCTAATGACTATCATCTGGTATGGACCTTCCCTCGCACATACATCCTTATCTTTGCATGACTATATAATTCCAGGCTCGATCCGAATATAAAAAACATCCATTTTAGATTTTCTTTGTTCTTTTAAAGCGGATCTTGAGTTTTCTAGTCATTTTGGATCTTGTTCTAATCGAGTTCAAGACAAAGGAAATTTAAAAATCACGGCCCGAATTTCTATGAGATTTTAAAAAATTGCCAAAGCTTCTAAAATTGGCAAATCACTACTTAGGTTTAGGCCATGCTTGCAAAATTACTACCTCCGTCACATTTATGTGAAGATTTCTAATGAATTGATGAAATGGCACCCCAAGTATCAATATATGGTCATGGGAAAAGATTCGGTCCAAAGAACACTCGTTCAAAGAAAAGCAAAGACACGGCTCAGATAAACCTTCCTATATCCAACGGCCAAGATGAAGACACATTTAATGAAGTGAGACCATAAATGGCTTAGTTTTGACTCGGCTTTGGCTCAGCTTTTTTCATGAGCTGTCTTCCCCAATACGCCTCCCTCGTTTTCTTTTCCCAGATAAGATCAAGTCAGTGTCACCAGCCGTCACCAACCGTTTCCCTTTATCAACCAACCCAAGAGAGGACGAAGGAGCAATCGGCGCTGATGGAGTGGTAGGGGTTGCAGAGTAAACGAACATGTTTGAGAGATATGTTTTGTATTATATTCATTTGTATGAGAGTTACACTTTATATAGAGCATAGCATCGCGAAACACGGTAATAAGAATAACAGAGGAATATTTCTACGTAAAAGAATATGCTAACAAACTATATAGCTCAGCTATTTTAGAACTCTAGTATAAGAGGTGGGTGACATGGAGCGGTGTGGCTCTGTTGCTGAAGCTGGTGTGTTGACAGCCCCTCGCGAGTCCATCGGCAATGGGAGGACAGGTGAGACTCGTTCGAAGGGCAGCGAAGCGAGACGCAACAATAGGTTTCGTAAGCACATCAGCAAGCTGATCTTTGCTGGAGATAAAGGCCATAGACAGGGTCTTGGCAGCCACATGATCACGAACAAAGTGAAAATCAATCTCGACGTGTTTTGTGCGAGAGTGAAAAACTGGGTTAGCAGAAAGATAGGTGGCCCCAAGGTTATCACACCAAAGAGTCGGGGTAGTAGGAAGAAAAACATGCAAATCACTCAGGAGGGATTGGACCCAAAGTAGTTCAGCGGTAGTGTTGGCTAGGGAATTGTACTCGGCTTCAGTGCTGGAGCGAGCCACAGTTTGTTGTTTGCGAGAATTCCAGCAAATGAAGTTGAAGTCGAAGAAGATATAGAACCCACCAGTGGACTGGCAGTCATTAGGACAGTTGGCCCAGTCAGCATCCGAAAAGGCACTGAGAGTAGGCTAAGGCGAGCGACGAAAATGGAGACCAAATGAGGCAGTGTGCTTGAGGTACCGAAGGATCCGTTTAACCGCCTGCCAGTGAGGATCCGTGGAGCATGCATAAACTGGCAGGCCTTGTTAACAGCAAAGGAAACATCCGGTCTGGTGAAAGAGAGGTACTGCAGACGACCAACAGTGCTGCGGTACAAGGTGGGGTCAGCGAACAGGGACCCATCATAGGCAGAGAGCTTGATAGAGGAGGCCATAGGGGAGGTGACTGGCTTGGCAAGCAGCATATTAGTCTTGCGAAGAAGATCAAAAATATACTTTTGCTGAGTAAGATAGAGCCCAGTAGACGTGCAATGCACTTCAACGCCCAAAAAGTAAGAGAGCGAACTGAGGTCCTTGATAGGAAAGGCTGTGGCAAGCTACTGAATAAAGTGCTGCACCAACGGAAAAGTGGTCCCTGTAATAATAAAGTCGTCAACATAAACCAAAATATAGACAAGCTGTGGTCCCGAAGCATAGACAAATAAACTTGTGTCAGCACGAGAGGAAGTAAAGCCAAGTTCTAACAGTTTGGAGCTCAGCTTGTTTAAGGCCATACAAAGCCTTATTGAGCCGACAAATGTGATGGGGAAAGTCGGGGTGGACAAAAGTCGGGGGTTGCTGCATGTATACCTCCTCTTAAAGCTCACCGTGGAGGAAGGCATTTTGGACATCTAACTGCCGAATGGACCAACCAGCAGAAACAGCAAGTGCAAGAACCAAGCGGATGGTGGTGGTCTTAACAACCGGACTGAAAGTGTCACTATAGTCGATACCAGCCTATTGGTGGAATCCTTTAGCGACCAAACAAGCCTTGTAGCGTTCGAGAGATCCATCAGAATGGCGTTTAGTTTTAAAAATCCAACGGCAGCCAATAACATTGGAAGAGCTTGTGGGAGGGACTAAGGCCCAAGTGTTGTTGGCCAAAAGAGCTTGGAACTCAGTGTCCATGGCTCTGCGCCACTCAGGAAATTTTGAAGCCTTTGTAACACACGTGGGGTCATCAGGAATAGATGTGATGGAAGTAGAGTGGGCTTGAGGGGGTGACCAGCGAATAGATCCATCACGATACTGACTAGGTCTCAAAGAGTTAGTTTGAGAGCGGGTGACCATGGGGTGACGGGGAGGGGGAGGAGGACTCAAGGAGACAGGAGGGGTTAACGTGGGAAGAGGCAGGAGGGAAGGGACTGAGCACAGGAGGAGAGCTCGTAGGAGGGTCGGAAGAGACAGACGAAGGGAGCACAGTAGAGGGCAAAGGAAATTGAAGAGGTGGCAGAGGGTGCTAGGAATAGGGGGCACCGGTGGGGCTGAGGCAAACGGAAAAACATGTTCATCAAAGCGAACATCTCGAGAAATATAGGTGCGACCAGTAGGGCGATGGAGACATAAATATCCTTTATGGTCAGGACTATAGCCCATAAACACACAAAGAGTGGATTTGTAGTCAAGTTTGTGGCGAGTAAAAGGGCGAAGGTTTGGCCAACAAGCCGAACCAAAGACCTTAGGAATTTATAATCGGGGTTGGTCCGAAAAAGACATTCAAAAGGACTCTTGCCATGAAGAACCGGACTGGGAAGCCTGTTAATCAAATAAACAGCAGTCTAGAAGGCTTCAAGCCAGTGAACCAGAGGGACAGAAGCATGGGCAAGCAATGCAAGGCCAGTTTCAACAATATGACGATGCTTGCGTTCAACAGAGCCCATCTGTTGATGAGCATGGGGACAAGAGACACGGTGTCGAATCCCGTAGGCATGAAACAAAGAACGCAAGGCTTGAAACTCGCCCCCACCATCGGATTGAAATTGTTTAATTTTAGTGGAGAACTGACGTTCAACATAGAGTTGGAAAGTAGTAAAAATAGCTAAGACATCAGATTTGTATAACATAGGAAAAAGCCACGCGACTAAAGTCGTCCACAAAAGACACATAATAACGAAAACCAAGTTTAGAAGCCGTAGGGGAAGGACCCCATACATCGGAAAAAATTAAATCCAAAGGAGCAGTAGAACGACATGGAGCAGGAGAGTAGGGAAGCTGTGCGTCTTGGCTTGGGCACAGGCCGGACAGACAGCAGGCGGTCTGGTAGAGATTGAAGGGAGCTGCTGAGTGGACAAAATGTGATGAACAACACGGAAGGCTGGATGTCCAAGGCGAGCATGCCAAGTGGTGGTGGATGTATGGAAAACCTGAGGAGGAATGGACGGTGGAAACACGTAGAGTCCATTGCTAGTGTTGCCATGGAGAAGTGTGGTGCCCGACGCGGCATCCTTCATAAAAAACTCACGTGAGTGAAACTGGAAAAACACATTATTGTCGTCACAGAATTGTTTGACAGACACGAGATTTTTTGTAATATGGGGAACATGTAAGAGACGATGGAGAAGAAATTTGGACTAAGAAGAGGAGAGAACAGAGGACCCAATGTGACAAATAGGAAGAGTTTTACCGTCACCAACACGAAGTTGGTCATCACCAGTATAGTCAGAGGCTTGGAGATTCAAATGTGAGAAGTCAGAGGTCACATGGTTTGTAGCAACGGTGTCGGGGTACCAAGCTTGATCCGAAGGAGTAGTAGAGGAGCTGTAGTACGCCATGTGCGCAGGAGGCTCACTCTGGAAAGCTTGGTTGAAACAGGTTGTAGCAGTTTAGGGCAATGTGACCCACTTTGAAACAGACCTGGCATACAGGACGTGTTTCAGGACTATACTGAGAGTGGGAAGGTGGACCACGGCCATTGCCACGACCTCCACGAGAACTCCCATGCCTTGTCCATTTCCGCGACCACCATGGCGTCCAGGGGAACGTCCACCGCGAGCACCATTTGGAGAAGAGGACGAAGACTTGGTGGTGATGTTTGCTGATATATCAGAGGACCCAGAGGCATGATGTCGAAGACGGATCTCATGAGAGAGCAAGTGGCCATAGAGATGTTTCAAAAGAGATCGGTTCGAGTCTGGTAGTAACAGATGACACAAAAGAGTCATATTCGGGACCCAAACCAGCAAGGAGATAGGTGACGAGCTCAGTGGAGGACAAAATCTTGCCGGCAGCAGCAAGAGTATCACTGATATTTTTGAGCTTACAAAAATAGTCAGTAGCAGAATCAGTCCTTTTTTTAGAGTAGCTAGTTGGTACTGGAGATGTATCAAACGAGCTTGAGACTGAGACTGAAACAAAGTCTCAAGAGCAGTCCAAACAGCACGAGAAGTAGAGTAACCGTCAACCTGAGAGATGAGAGGCTCTGTAAGAGAGGAAATAAGGGCACTAAGGATCATCTGATCCTGTTGAACCCACTGGGTATATGCCGGGTTGAGTGATGTAGTGGTGGAGGTAGGTGTAGTGGTGGAAAGAAACTCAGTCGGCGAAAGAGAACCATCAACAAAACCATAAAGACGTTGGCCCTTGAGATATGGAATCATCTGGGCTTGCCATAGAAGGTAGTTTTCATGGGAGAGTTTGACGGTGACAAGGTGTGGAAGAGACGAGACTAGGGTAGGTACAGAGGTGGGGCTGGAAAGAGCAGAGGAGGTTGGTGGGGTGCTCATGTCGTCGTCGGTGTCTGGCATGCAGAGAAGACGTAGGTCATAAAGTGCTCTGATACCATAAAAGAACACGTTTGAGAGATATTTTTGTATTATATTCATTTGTATGAGAGTTACACTTTATATAGAGCACAGTACCGCGAAACACGGTAATAAGAATAACAGAAGAATATTTCTACGTAAAAGAATATGCTAACAAACTATACAGCTCAGCTATTCTAGAACTCTCGTAGAAGAGGTGGGTGACGTGGAGCGGTGTGGCTCTGTTGCTCTGTTGCTGAAGCTGGTGTGTTGACACTGAGAAGGCCCGTAGCAACCCGAACGGTATCATAGCCCCAGAAACCCCAGGAAGTGCACCAGTGATGGCACTAGAGGACCCAGAAGGAGTCCAAGCAGAGCCAGCCGATCCAAGGGCACAAGAAGAACCAGATGGAGTCCAAACAGACCCCGCCGAGCCAGAGAGAACACCGGGGAGTGCAAGTGCAGAACCGGGGAGGGCACTACCCGAGCCAACCGAACCAGTAGGATAAACCAGGCCTGGAGAGGGGGGCTAGCTCGTGTTCAAACAACTCTTCCAACGTTGCATCAAAGGAGGAAAGAGACCCAAGGAAATCTTGGGTAATCGGTAATGGCAAAGGCTGCTTCGGGCTTAAGGTTGCAAGGCACTCCAATGCAAATTCATGAGCTTCAGAGTCTGGGCTCATTGGGCTGTTCAGGGGAGTGGGAGAGGCTTCAGCAATTTCAAAAATACTGGAAGTGAGAGGAGGAGGAGGCAGTACTGGCACCGACGAAGGAGAGGAAATGGAAGACGGGATAGAGGAGCCCATGATGGAGAGAGGATGCGGAGAAAAGAGGTGGTGGGTTGGGAGCATGCAGATTTATAAAGTGAGGGAGAGGCGTGTTGGGGAAAGAAAACGAGAGAGGCGTGTTGGGGAAGACAGCTCATGTAAAAAGCTGAGCCAAAGCCGAGTCAAAACTAAGCCATTTCCGGTCTCAACTCATTAAATGAGGTGTCTTCATCTTGGCCATTGGATATAGGAAGGTTTATCTGAGCCATGTCTTTATTTTTCTTTGAACGAGTGTTTTTTGGACCGAATCTTTTCCCATATGGTCATAACCGTCATATGTCATAACACGTGTCTTACGAGTAAATACAAATTATAATATCTTTTTATGATTTAATATTTTTATTATTTTTAATTGAATTTATTGTTATAATTATAATTTTTGTTGATATTGCAACGATGATCTCAACGCAGGCAGTGATTCGTGAATTTGCTAAAATGCATACCGGTAAAATGCCCCTCTGCCTCGGTTCATTTATGGCCTTTGTTTCTTATAGGACGTCCTGGTTTGGATAGTCTCGCAACGTTTTGTTGTTTATTGGGCCGTATAGAGAATGTCTCCTACTTTAGACTGGTATTGGGCCGTATTTATGTAGGATAGAATTCAAGCCCTCTTGATATACAGAGGGGTGCATAGAAGCCATGCTCCAGACACCTTTAAAAATTTGCCGCATTCCAACTAACTACTGAGCCGACGTATCAGATACCGACAGGAAAACCACCATTCCAAGGAAGCAATTTGGACTGTAAGGTCAAAGATGCCGCCTGCCGGGTGGTTGTTTTATACATAAGAACCCACTTGCCATTATTGGCTCTTCTGTCTCGTGAAGAGCTGGGACTTCATTACGATCACAAAAATTACTGTACATTTGCCAAAATAGACTGCAATGGCATAGTCTCCGACTCTTCGGTAATGGTACTGGATGCTCTCAGCTGCTTTTCTTTTTCTTTTTTTGCGATCAAGCTGCTTTTCTTTCATTCGTGTTATCTTTTTGTCCTCTTATAAAATGGAGATATCGGTTTTGATCCCCTCATATTTAAATATGAAAGTCGCAGGAATAGAAAAACAATTGGGACATACAGTAGTGTGTTACTTCATAATTTTTTGTTTGTATTGAAAGAGCGTTTGAGACGCTATCTTCACTAAGTTCATCCTATGATTTTTCTTTTTCCATTCGACAAGAGTTTCCTCGACCTTGCCTTCATCGAACAATAATGCCTAAGTTTCATTCGTCTCTGTAAAACTAGCCCTATCCTAAGCATTTGTAGCCCAAAGGCTCTTGATTCGCTTTGAAGAAAGTATGAACTTGCCGGACAATGTTTTAACCGGAATATCTGTCTCAATTTCAAGGAGTTGTTTCTACTTTTCTAAACATACTTTATGAATTCTTTTGATGAAAAGTTGGAGCTTTCTACCGTTGAAAAGCAGATATCAAGAGAAATGAATCCGAAACACCGTATAAGAGTCCATTGACTACTCTGTTTAGCATCCGTATGAATTCTCCTAAAATATGGGCTCTCTCTTCTTCTTTGTGGATACTTTTGCATATATTTTTTTTTCTAATTCTTATTTCCCAATCTCCGTCAATTTTTTCTAGACAGAATCGCAAAACCCTTATCCAACCACTAATTGACCACAGTTCCCCTCTCTCTCTTCCCCCCAATTCCGAACTCCCCATAGTTACCACTGCGGAGAAATTTTGGCCGAACTACCTGATACAAGTACGTTATCGACAACATGGATTTCAAAACCAATAATCTCATAATACATCAAAACGAAAAGTTTTTAGACTTCAAACTAAGCAAAAGCGACCACAGTCGCCAGCAAAGATACATTTGAACTAGGGATTCAACGACAGGGGAAAAAAGAGAGCAAAGTGAACATTTGAAGAAAATAAAAGCATGTCCGAGACATTATTTAAGTAGATAGCTGAACTTTAAGCCTTTATTACTCAATATTAGCATCAATCAGTGGCAACCGCGTGTGTAGGTGGCACATGGTTGTCGTGGAATGTTACCGTCTTTCTGGGGAAGGCAGCTATCATACCGAGGAGGCCGCCCACAGGGATCTGTTGAGAGAAATATCGACAAACAAACAGCGGAATAAATCTTCTCTCTAGATGAAAGCAAATAGAGCGTAATCTCAACAATTATACGTACTGAAGGATAACCAATCACACCAAGCAAGAAACAACACAACAATTTTTACGTGGAAAACTTCCCCGGTGTGAGGAAGAAAAAACTAGTCCAGTCAAATCTCACTAGGTGTCAGGAGCTACTTCTTGCACCATATTTAGGCACACAAAGTCCCAATCTCACGATCACTTTGAGCTAGACTTAACGACAAACTCAGATCCAACCACAGAAAACAGTTCTTCCCGGAAAATCGACAAGTTAATTAATGCCTAAAAAAACTAGGCAAGTCCGCACTACCCGGAATAAAACTACTGAATTCTTATGAAAAGAGCCGAAAAGCTATCCTCCCAAGCATATGAAGGATAGCCTAATTCTTATTTCCCAATCTCCGTCAATTTTTTCTAGACAGAATCGCAAAACCCTTATCCAACCACTAATTGACCACAGTTCCCCTCTCTCTCTTCCCCCCAATTCCGAACTCCCCATAGTTACCACTGCGGAGAAATTTTGGCCGAACTACCTGATACAAGTACGTTATCGACAACATGGATTTCAAAACCAATAATCTCATAATACATCAAAACGAAAAGTTTTTAGACTTCAAACTAAGCAAAAGCGACCACAGTCGCCAGCAAAGATACATTTGAACTAGGGATTCAACGACAGGGGAAAAAAGAGAGCAAAGTGAACATTTGAAGAAAATAAAAGCATGTCCGAGACATTATTTAAGTAGATAGCTGAACTTTAAGCCTTTATTACTCAATATTAGCATCAATCAGTGGCAACCGCGTGTGTAGGTGGCACATGGTTGTCGTGGAATGTTACCGTCTTTCTGGGGAAGGCAGCTATCATACCGAGGAGGCCGCCCACAGGGATCTGTTGAGAGAAATATCGACAAACAAACAGCGGAATAAATCTTCTCTCTAGATGAAAGCAAATAGAGCGTAATCTCAACAATTATACGTACTGAAGAATAATCAATCACACCAAGCAAGAACAACACAAGCAATTTTTACGTGGAAAACTTCCCCGGTGTGAGGAAGAAAAAACCACGGGACCTAGTCCAGTCAAATCTCCACTATAAACCAAATAATAGGTACACAAAGTCTTCTCTAGTCACAACTAGAGGCTACAACTCAGATCTTCAAGATGATATCAATCTTGGCAAATACTACGGAAAAATAACGTAGAGAAAATACCAACAATCCGCGGTTACTGTTCACGTATACGAACAACTGTTACCGAGCTCAAAATCTGATCTTCACCGTTCAGATGATAGCCCCTTGTGTCGTGAACGTCTCCTCCAAATTTCAGCTCGATCGGACCACAGACGAAGCGGGATCTAGCCTTTGATGAAACCTGGGCGTGAAAGAGAAAAACTGCCTCTTTCTTTTCTCTCTTCTTTTAATCCGTACAACATAAACAATTCTCCTTAGGGTTATGAGTTAAAACCCTAATGGGCTTTGGGCCTTATTAAAGACCCCCATTGGGCTTTCCTCCACATAGAAGGAATAAACCCAACAAATCTCCCCCTTCCGATTATGTGGAGGAAATCGCCATCCCGGCGATCGAACAACAATCTTCAATCTTCTGCCTTGGTAGTGCTTTTGTCAACATATCAGAACCATTATCATCAGTGTGAACTTTCTCAAGTTCCAGTAATTTATCATTCAACACATCTCTGATCCAATGGTATCGAATATCAATATGCTTCGATCTTGCATGGAAACTGGAATTCTTAGCAAGATGAATAGCACTCTGACTATCACAAAACAACACATACCTTTCTTGCTTGAAACCAAGTTCTCTCATGAACTTCTTTGTCCATAGCAACTCTTTAGCAGCTTCTGTTGCTGCAATTAGTTCTGCCTCTGTCGTAGAAAGGGCAATACACTTTTGAAGTCTTGATTGCCAAGCAACAGCCCCACCTGCAAAAGTAATTAGATAACCCGAAGTAGACTTTCGAGTATCCACATCTCCTGCCATGTCTGCATCTGTGTAGCCAACTAGTAATGGTTGTCCAATTCCAAAACCAAGTCTCACACTGGAAGTGCCTCGAAGATACCTCATGATCCACTTAACTGCATTCCAATGCTCCCTTCCTGGATTTGACATGAATCGGCTAACTACACCCACTGCATGGGCTATATCTGGTCTTGTGCAAACCATTGCATACATCAAACTTCCTACTGCTGAGGCGTAAGGAACTCTTGCCATGTCTTCCTTTTCTTCATCTGTAGAAGGACATTGCTCGGTGCTCAATCTGAAGTGGGTAGCAATAGGAGAACTAACCACTTTAGCATTGTCCATATTAAACCTCTGAAAGCACTTTCTCAATGTACTCCTCTTGTGACAAATACAACTTCTTAGCATTCCTGTCACGACTGATTCTTATGCCAAGAATTTTCTTCGCTGGTCCCAAGTCTTTCATGGCAAAGGACTTATCCAACTGCTTCTTCAGTTTGTCAATCCTTAAAGCATTCCTGCCAACAATCAACATGTCATCCACATAAAGCAGTAAAATGATAAAATCATCATCAGCGAATTTTTGAACAAATACACAGTGATCAGAAGTTGTCTTCTTGTAGCCTTGCTCTACCATAACAGACTCAAACTTCTTATACCACTGTCTCGGTGCTTGCTTCAGCCATATAGACTTTTCTTCAGCTTGCACACGTAATCCTCTTTACCTTTTACTCTGAAACCCTCTGGTTGCTCCATATAAATCTCTTCCTCCAAATCACCATGAAGGAAGGCAGTTTTCACATCCATCTGCTCAACTTCTAAGTCAAGAGTAGCTGTTAGGCCAAGAATAGTACGAATTGATGACATCTTTACAACTGGAGAGAAGATCTCATCAAAGTCAATACCTTTCTCTGATGAAACCTTTGACAACCAATCTAGCCTTGTACCGTGGCCGTGAAGTGAACTCACTTTGCTTCACCTTGTAAATCCACTTTTCTTCAAAGCTCTTTTACTTTAGGTAGTTTCACCAACTCAAAGGTGTGGTTATCGTATAGTGACTGCATCTCTTCTTGCATGGCCTCAACCCAGGTCTTATGTTCATCTTCCATAACTTCTGCAAGGTCTTCATCATCTGCTGGTCATCTGTATACTCGCTGAAAGGATGTGTCTCTAGGTAGACCTCAGGGGAAGGTAGTGCGGACTGGTGGTGGGGAACTGGGCAACTGCAGTCTGAAGTCTGAACATCTGCTTGAACTGTAAGGGAACACCACCTCACTTGTACCATGGTGGTTATACTGAATATCATTATCAACCTGAGTTGGCAAATTCTTTAATGGAACTATATCCATGTCAATCAAAATATCATCTTCTGAGACATAGATTTCTCTGCTTTCTGAATATCCTGAATTGTCTGATCTTCTATAAACACGGCATCTCTGCTTCTCAAAACTTTCTTCTCAACTGGATCATAAAATTTGTATCCAAACTCATCTTGACCGTACCCAAGGAATATACACTGTCGTGTCTTCACATCAAGTTTGGACCTTTCATCTTTGGGAATATGCACAAATGCTAGACACCCAAATACATGTAAATGATCGTAGGAAACATTTTTACCTGTCCAAACTCGGTCTGGTACATCGAACTGTAGAGGAATACAAGGTGTAAGATTCAACACATGAACAACTGTGCTTAACGCCTCACCCCAAAAGATCTTGGCAAATTTGCTTGTGAAAGCAAACATCTCACTCTTTCAACCAAAGTTCTGTTTATCCTTTCAGCTATGCCATTCAACTGAGGAGTTTTCGGAGTAGTCTTTTGATGCCGAATTCCCTGTTGTCTGCAATACTCATCAAAAGTACCAGAATACTCTCCCCCGTTATCTGTACGGATGCACTTCAGCTTTTTCCCAGTCTGTCTCTCAACTAGGGCTTGAAATTGTTTGAACACAGCCAACACTTGATCTTTTGTCTTCAAGAAATATACCCATAATTTTCTTGAATGATCATCTATGAAGGTTACAAAATAGCTCGAGTCACCAAGTGTTTTCGTCTTCATAGGCCCATACATCTGAATGCACCAAATCCAGTATTTTTGTCTTTCTCAAATGAGAGGAATTCTTGAAGGAGACTCTGTTCTGCTTCCTGACAAACAATGACTGCACCTTTTCATATGTGTATTTTTCAATTCATATAGTAGACTTTTCTTCCCCAATATGGCTAATCATTTCTTACTCATGTGAGCAAGCCTTTTGTGCCATAGTTCTACTGTACCATCTGTTCCATCGCATTAACAAGGTCGTTGAAGATCTTTGCCTGCATAATGTACAATGCAGAGAGCTTCTTACCTCGAGCCACAACCATAGCACCCTTAGTAAGCTTCCACTGGCCATCACTTGAAAGTGCTGCAATACCATCATCATCAAGTTGACCTGCAGAAATCAAGTTCAAACGAATGTCAGGAATATGTTTCACATTTCTAAGAACCAATCTCGTGCCATTATTCGTCTCCAGATACACATATCCAGGACTTGCTTCTGCCTTTTTTCTCTATTCTTCGGACAACTTGTAATTGCTTTTCCCCCTCTTTTCTATAACCAAGACTTCTAACTGTGAAGAGGATCCCTATGATTTTCTTCTCATCTCTTCGTTTAACAGACAACTCTTGGTCATATCCATTGTAATTACACCATCTAGAGCAGAGTTGGACAAAGAAGTTCTGAGCGTCTCCCACGAGTCCAGTAATGAACCAAGCAACCATAACCCCTGTATCTCATCATCAAACTAATACCCATTCCAGCTAACTGATTAATAATTCCTTGGAATGTATTCAGGTGATCAGATAAGGGAGTCTCATCCTGGTATCTCAAAGCCATCATCTGCTTAATTAGAAACATCTTATTATTTCCAGTTTTTCTAGCATACAATTGTTCAAGCTTACTCCATAAGTACGTGCATGTGTCTCCCCACTAATATGGTTCAAAACATTGTCATCTACCTACTGTCTAATATACCCACACACCTGTCGATGTAACAAAGTCCATTCTACATCGGATTTGTTAGCCGGTTTTTCAGTAGCAAACACTGGTAGATAATAATTTTTACATAAAGAAGATCTTCCATTTTTCCCTTCCATATGTGATAATTTGAACCATTGAGGTTAACCATTCTACTCACATTTGCTTCCATAACTCAAATTGTTAACCAAACAACTTGGAACCTGGCTCTGATACCACTTTGTTGAGAGAAATATCGAAAACAAACAGCGGAATAAATCTTCTCTCTAGATGAAAGCAAATAGAGCGTAATCTCAACAATTATACGTACTGAAAATAATAATAATCACACCAAGCAAGAACAACACAAGCAATTTTTACGTGGAAAACTTCCCCGGTGTGAGGAAGAAAAAACCACGGGACCTAGTCCAGTCAAAATCTCCACTATAAACCAAATAATAGGGTACACAAAGTCTTCTCTAGTCACAACTAGAGGCTACAACTCAGATCTTCAAGATGATATCAATCTTGGCAAATACAAAAAAAACGTAGAGAAAATACCAACAATCCGCGGTTACTGTTCACGTATACGAACAACTGTTACCGAGCTCAAAATCTGATCTTCACCGTTCAGATGATAGCCCCTTGTGTCGTGAACGTCTCCTCCAAATTTCAGCTCAATCGGACCACAGACGAAGCGGGATCTAGCCTTTGATGAAACTGGGCGTGAAAGAGAAAAACTGCCTCTTTCTTTTCTCTCTTCTTTTAATCCGTACAACATAAACAATTCTCCTTAGGGTTATGAGTTAAAACCCTAATGGGCTTTGGGCCTTTTAAAGACCCTCATTGGGCTTTCCTCCACATAGAAGGAATAAACCCAACAGGATCAACTGCAGGCTTATTGGGGTTGTTTATGTTGGTAATCAGAGTCTGTATGTCGACGAGCATTCTGCTAATCTCCGAATCCAACATCGGCTCTGGTTCGTCCATGTGGCCTCGGTAAGGAGAGGTGCCGTTGTCCGGGATCCAAGCACTCGCTCCACAGTGACTGGTAAGCAGTAGCAAAATCATCACCATCACTGGTACTGGTAGTCCCAGGAAGGGACCCCTGTTTGCCGCTCCTCCCACCATCTCAGTGCCCTCGAGCGAGTCTTTGTGAGGAATTTGTTGTGAGGGAAGACTAGCTAGCAAGTCGATGACGAGAGTATTTAAGCAGTCTTTTTAGCGAAACGACAGGAAAGCCTCCTCACTCTGATACAGGGGGCAATTTTGTTATTTTTGGAGCCGGACAAATCAAACTAGATGATTACAAGTCGGTAGTTCTTGATTTCTAGCAACAAATTATTATTATTATTGATATGTTTAATAAATGGGTCTTTGACATCCGGATCTATTTTGGGGAGCAGATTGATAAATTTTTAGTACGGGAGTCGAGTTTCAGGGGTACGAAGTAATTTTCTCCCTTTGTCATGAACGGAGCGCCGGTCAATTGCGTTAAAGTGCATTAACTTTTAATTGTGGATTACTATTCTATGCCAAAGTCGACTGGCGGTATGAGATCTGAAGTTTGGGCAGATTACCAGGTCCACTGTGGTAAATTATGGGTTTAACGTTTGAAACAGTTATTCTTTACTAACCACAACTCAACATCGATATTTATACTTCTTGGGGAGGCGAAATCCTCAGCAAATACTGAAATAAGGGTAAAACTAGCACCATACCGGCCTCCCAAAATTTTCTACTGATTGCAGAACTTTTCTACGTTTTTTTTTTTCAAAAAAAGAAGGCAGATGGTCTTTTTTTTTTTTTTATTGTAAATACTGAAGATTAAATTATGCCCTGAAGGGAGGAAGTGGGAATTACAGTAAAAATTACGTTATAATAAATTTGGGAGGCCAAAATGCAAAAAATAAGAAGGAAACGAATTGTCAAAAAATTTGAAAATAGTTAAAATACCATAAAGGTTTTCAGTCTGCATCCCTGCTGAAAATTCAAGACACCACCATCATCACATCGACCCCTCCCACATGGCTGTCTACTCTCAATTCATGTAGCCATCACAATTGATCGGGCCACCAAAAGCTGTAGCCATCACATGGCTAAATCGTGTGTTGTCTAGTTTCTACTTTCCAATTGTGTGGTGAAGAGGCCTCTAAAGGCGATATATCTTCTTCTTCTTCTTCTTCTGTTTTTTTTTTGGGTTAAGGTTTCTAAAGGCGATATATCATCATTCATCTGCAGGTTCATAGAACATTTTAGAACCTGTCGTGAATTACCGTGAAGGACCTGCACGAACTCGAGTTGATCACGACCACGGCGGTCTCTGAGATAGCTGTGACCTTAGGTTAACTCATTAAAAAAAAACTTTTATAATAAATTATAAATTATTACATTAAAATATAAAATATCATAAAATTTTAGTTTAAAATTATTCTTCTTATTTTTAAGAAACAAAATTACTTATCTAAATTTATTTTGTATTCAAGTACTCCTATCGAGATTGAATTAATTTTTCACTTTTTGTTTATTTGAGCTTTTCATATCCATATATTATTAGATATCTCAAGATTATTTTAAATAGAAAATTGTTTACTATATGGTGCACCACCTTGCTCATTGGGCGGCCACTAACTATAGTTTGGTGAGCAATTCCCACCACCTTGTTCATTAGGCCGTCACTAGCTATAACTTGGTGAGCAATTCCCGTAGGTCTAAACTTCTCCTAGATCTTTCTCAGTTGTATGCAAAACAATTCACCTGAAGACTTTGTTTTGTATTTGTTTTTGAGTAAGAATAAAGGTAGTTTTGATTAAAAAAAAACTGGTAACTATAATGAATAAAACAAAAACTTAAAATAAAACTAAGTATTCAATTTAATCTCACGTTCTTAAAATTTTAAAGTTGAAAGTCGAGCCGTCTTTGTTAAAATTTTGAATTATTTTGTTTGATAAAGATAAAGATAGTGAATATTTCCAATTGAATCATCTTGCTTTTTTCTCTTTTAACTTTTTTCAAACTGTATTTTTCAGATTTAGTTTTGGAAAACAAAGCTTATAGTTTAAACAAGATAAAAAATTACAAAAAAAGAAAAGAAAAAGGAAATCCGCTTAGTAATACTAACAGATGTTTCCCCAACCCCAAAGTGACCTTTGCCTTTATGATAGGATCCCCAGTAAAGACGACGGGTTAGACTACCACGAGTGGGAAGATGAGGGGTAAGAGGCGGCGCTAGTGACCTACCAGGGTAGCTAAAGGCAGGCTGACGACCAAGATCGCTCAAGATACTGACCGACCAGGACAGCAAATCATGCTAACCGATTACTCAATGCACTAATCCAAGAAAGTCGGGTTGATACTACCAAACCGAGATGGGTGCCAATAATAATCAATGCTTAGTCCATGTCATTGGGCAAGTAAGAATAAGTACTTACACCTCGGGCGCACCTTGAGCCGAAGTACTTTTACTCGGCGCACCTCGGCGTTTACACTTGCAGCTGGGCGTTTACATTTTGGCTGGAATAAAAGCGGGACGTATCTAGCGAAGTCCGAGAATAGTATATTCTAGATTCGAGCGTTTTCCAAAAGTCTAGAATACTATCTTTCCTTGTTTGTGTTTGGTTTCTAAGGCATGTTATATCAAATCTACTTGATCGACGGATTGATCCTAAAGATTGGTGATTTGATTTAGATTTGATTTGTGTCCATTAGGGTTTGTAAGCACCTAAGGATGTCTATATAAACACCCTTAGGTGCATTAGTGTGGGCATCGGAGAATATCAAGAATAGTTAGTCTTGAGAGCCTGAGTGCTTTCGGAGAGTGTTTTGGCCGAGCATAGGCACGTATATGATAAGTCGGTGTCAGGGCTAATAACCTTGTCACTTGGGATTCATTCTAGATTAATAACTTAGTTTGGGTACCCGTTCTTGGGCTAATTAACCCTTGATCGAGATTGTCTTGTTTCTTGTGACTCAAAGGACTAATAATCCTTAGACCACGTTTTACTTATCATAAACAGTGAGGTATTTGTCATTCTTGGTGTGTTAGATCTATCTATTACGCTCGTGTGTTACTTAACATTGATCAGGAAGATCACTGTAGAATTGGAGTAGATCGGATACGTGGGGAAATGGATGCTTATTTTGAAATCCTCGGCCGGAGTTCGTAACACTTTGACAATGGATGGCTTCGCTTTCCTTGGAACCCCGAGATGTGCTTTGTCCCGGACGAAGAAGTGTCGGCCGTTGATCGTCCCGTTATCACCTTCGGCGCAGGTGTAATATGGCCGCACGGGGCGATACAGTGACTGAAAAAGATTCATTTAGCTGCCAATCTCACCATACACAAAAATTTAAAAGATAAAGAAAAGCCCATTGAAATTATTTAGGTTTGGCCGATACAAATATCTGAAACATTACTTAAGCAGAGCTGGAGATAAATCTCGTACAGTTCGGATACTGATCAGTGGGGGCAATCACGTTTGTAGGTGCCACAATCAGCTAGTGGGTGACCGGTTGAATCTGGAAGGCAGCTTCTATACCCCTTATGGCCGCATTTAATTACGGCGTCTTTATTGCCAGCGCCGTAAACGATAGACCCCGCGGCCAGGAGCATTCTGCTTATTTCTGAAGCAAACATCGGCTCTGGTTCTTCCATGCGGCCGTGATAATTCAGAGAGGTGCCGTTGAGCTGGATTGAAGCACTTGCTCCACAGTGGGTAGTGAGCACCAAAATCATCAGCGTCAGGAGAAGTGCGACGAACGGACCCCTCTTTGCTGTCTCTTCCGCCATCCGATCAGCGTCCGTGTGCGAGAAAGCTGTGGGCGGAGCCTGGTAGTGAATGAGTGGCTCCAGAAAGGGCAGTATGATTTTATAGGCGTCCAAGCAATAAACATTTCTTTTATATGGTTTCTCCCTTTTTCTTTCTAATTTAAAAAAACATTGCATATATTCTCTCTTTTTTAATCTAGGCAAAAACATTTCATCTATTCAATGCTAGTTAAAAAGTTGGTTAGAGTGGGTGGGCCAATTTTATTGTCGGCGGGCCGTAAACGCGCGCACAGACGACTATTGCGATCTCCGTGAAAAAATCCCCATTTACTTCTTACTTCAATCTACATAATATCGCTTTCCTTAATTATGATGGTTTTACTTTAACGTTCGAAACCACACGACGCAGCTGTATTCTCCATTTGGATTGGCATGCTGCACACACGGAATAGCCAGAATCCTTTTAGAAAGCAGACAATGCTGAAGGTCCAAAGTAGCATGGACCCTTCTGATCACATGCCCTTTGCTTTCGGCTTTCCCATCGCCGCCGTGAAGCCATCACAATAATGGTGCCTTTTGGTCTTGTGTAAAATTTGGGCTTAAATGCTAAATATACCGCTGTGGTATTTTAATTTTGTAAATATGTTCCTGAGATAAGAAAAGTTGATTTTATATCTCTGAGGTAACCTTTCGATTTAAAATATGCCCTTCCGTCAGACTCCGTTTAAAAAATTAACGATAGTAGGTCTGGTGGTCTGATGGTATGGTCTGCTGACCGTTAATTTTTTAAACGGAGACTGACGGAAGGGCATTACACACTAGGTAATTTCCCTGTGAGGGAATCCGAGTTCGTATTGACCTAGAGTGCAAGCAACTGTTGACTAAACGTTAATGCCACACGTCGCGCCACATATCCTGTCCGACCAATACGCCGCTGATCATCAGGGCAGGCCGACCGACCGACCGACCATGAATATTGACCTAGCAGGAGCAAGGAAGACTGACCGACCAGGACAGCCTAGCCATGCAGACCGAATTAAGCAAGACAGGACATGTGGTGCGACGTGATAGGCTTGACGTGAGATTGCCATTAACGTGTTAGGACGGAAATAGACGAATGGGCTTGTTTTTTAAAAAGACCAATATCTCAAGGAGTCAAATGTCTAAATCGTTACCTCAGGGGCTTAATTGCAACTTTGTAATACCACAGGGCCCCTCGGTGCAATTTCTTCTAAAATTTGTGCTGCATAAATTATCTCTCTGGCCTGTTTTGGTAAAATTTTAAAAATTTTTAATTATAGTGTGAATATTTAGTTAATATTTATATAAAATTTATTGAGTTGTATTGATATTTGTAAAAAAAATAATATTGAGTTGAATTGATATTTGTGTAAAAATAATATTAAAATTGTAATTTTAGAAAATTGAAATAAAATAAGGTGTCTCGACAAGCATACAAAAATCTTAACATCCTCTAATTGGTCGCAAGCCCCTCCCCATAAAATTAATAAACTAAAACCACAACCTTTTATATATATATCGGTAATACATACAGCTAAACCCTAAAAGTGAAAACTCACTTAAATCCCTCTATCGCTGGTTAAGTAAAATATATATATATATAATATCGGTAATACATACGGCTAAAGCCCAAAAGTGAAAACTCCGTTATCCGTAATACATACGGCAAAAGCCTAAAAGCCTAATTCTTGCGCCTCTCGAACTCAAATACTTGGCCATAGGAGCTTCGGTTGCACGAAGGTAATAATACCGAGTCTTAATTCAACGTCTCTTTCCACCGATACTACGAATGCAATTTGCTTGACTGGACGGTCCACCATGGTAACATCAGCACGTCAGCACTCTAGACTTTTCCGTCCCCCCGGCCCCACAGTAATGCCTTCCAATTTTCCAATGTTGTATTATTATGGATTTAGCCTTTTGCTTGTCGTACATTTTAAAAATACTTTTGGATTTATTCCGAAGACTTTACAAGTCGTCTGTGCCCCACTTCTCATTGGCTCCGCCGGACCTTTTTGTTTCTACAGTTCCAACTGTCTCAAGTATAGAGAATTATCATCGGCTCTTCCCCACCCGGAGCGAAGGAAAAATCGGAGTGTGGACTCTATGATCTGTTCGTACTCCGTTCTCTTGCCTACGATGTGGATCACCCTCCCACAGCGTTTTACACCTCACTACCTCGCCTTCTTGCTGATCGTCCTGACCAGCACCGCGGCTGGTGAATCGCCATCTTTTTACACCCCAGTGGACAATATTCTCGTCAATTGTGGCTCCTCTGAAGATTCGAATGCACTAGATGGTCGGAGCTGGAGTGGTGACGCGAACCCCAAATACCTCACCATCGAACAATCACAAAACCAGGCATCGCTTACTGCTAGCGCAGTTAAACGATCCCCCTCAGCCCCCGAAGTACCATTTGCAACTGCCCGGCTCTCTCTCTCCCCGTTCACCTACAGCTTCCCCGTCACTGCAGGCCAAAAATTCATCCGACTCTATTTCAATCCAGCTTCGTACCCCAACTTCGACCGCTCTAATGCCCTCTTCGCTGTCAAAGCTGGTCATTTTATTCTGCTTAGCAACTTCAACGCTTCGCTTACTGCAGATGCCGATGAGGATACCGCCGACACCATATCCAAGGAATATTGTGTCAACGTTGAGCAAGATCAGAGGTTGAACATAACCTTCACACCGAGCGGTTCAAATTCCTATGCCTTTATCAACGGAATTGAAATCTTGTTGATGCCAACTAATCTCTACTACACTCCATCTGAAGATCCGGGGTTTTCTTTCATTGGGCAGGCGAGCGGTTACCGTATCGAAAACAGCACTGCTCTCGAGATGGTATACAGATTAAATGTTGGAGGGAAGTCCATCTCACCCGCTGAAGACACAGGAATGTTCCGGCAATGGAGCGACGACTACCAGTACTTGAGAGATGAAAAACGACTTGCTCAACCTTCAAACAACACAATCGAGCTCACCTTTAGCAGTACTGTACCTGCTTACACTGCACCAAAAGATGTCTATCTGACTGCCCGCTCTATGGGAACTAACTCAGCTATCAACCTGAGTTACAATCTCACCTGGGAATTCCCCGTTGATTCTGGGTTTACTTACCTTATTAGGCTACATTTCTGTGAGTTTCAACCGGAAATTACTGATGTTAGTCAGAGAGTGTTCCTTATTTTCATAGCAAATGAAACCGCTGAGCGTGCAGCCGATGTCATTCTCTGGAGCGGTGGAAATGGCAAGCCAACATTTAGAGACTACGCCGTTTCAATGCTTGGAAAAGAAACAAAGAAAAAGAGCCTCTTTCTTGCACTAGGAGCGAACCCAGATGTCCGGAAGACTGCTTTCCAGGATGCAATCTTGAACGGCCTCGAAATCTTCAAACTAAGCGACTCTGACAGAAATCTCGCCGGACAAAACCCCGACCCACTTCCGTGGACCCCTCCCACGGTTTCACCACCAAGACAATTGAAGAAGTCGAATAATAGAATAACAATTGCTGCCGTAACTGGAGGCGCAGCTGCCGGTTTTGTTATGGTGTCGATACTCGGATTCTTGATTTTCCGGCGGGGCAAGAATACGAAGGAAACAGGCTCTGGTGATGGGTCAACATGGTGGGGTCCATTTTCTTTCTCAACGACCAAGTCAACGAAGACCCATAAGTCGGCTCTACCGTCTTATCTGTGCCGTTACTTCTCGTTGGTTGACATTAAAGCAGCTACCAACAACTTCGACGAGGTTTCCATTATTGGGGTTGGAGGGTTTGGTAACGTCTACAAAGGGCATATCGACAGTGGGGCCAACCCAGTGGCCATCAAGCGGTTAGCACCCGGTTCTCAACAAGGGGCCAACGAGTTTGAGACGGAGATCAGGATGCTCTCGCAGCTCCGCCATCAAAATCTCGTTTCCCTAATTGGATATTGTAACGATGGCAATGAGATGATCCTCGTTTATGAATATATGGCCCGTGGGACCCTCCGTGATCATCTGTACAAGACCGAGAATCGACCTCTTTCGTGGAAGCAGCGGCTCCACCTCTGCATCGATGCGGCGCGAGGTTTGAACTACCTTCATGCGGGCGCGAAGCACACGGTCATTCATCGAGACGTGAAGACGACGAATATCCTACTGGATGAGGAATGGGTGGCTAAGGTGTCTGATTTCGGATTGTCAAAAATGGGGCCCACTAACGTGTCCAAGGCTCACGTTAGCACAGTTGTTAAGGGTAGTTTTGGGTATTTGGACCCCGAGTATTACAGGCGTCAACGATTAACGGATAAATCCGACGTGTACTCATTCGGTGTCGTCTTGTGTGAAGTACTCTGTGCAAGGCCTCCGATAATGCGGACAGCAGAGAAGAAGCAAGTGAGCCTAGCGGAGTGGGCCCGGCAAAGCTATCGCAGTGGAAAGTTACACCAGATCGTCGACCCAACTTTGAAGGGTCAAATTGCGCCGGGGTGTTTGAAAAAATTTGGAGAGGTGGCAGTGAGTTGTTTGCTTGACAGTGGAGTCGAACGGCCATCGATGAATGATGTGGTGTGGAGCCTTGAGTTCGCGTTGCAGTTACAAGAGAGCGCAGACCAAGCTGCTGGGTTTGATGTGGCTGAAAAGGAGACCAGGGATGCCGAGGAATTAGCTTTGTGGCCCAAGTCCAAGAGCGATGATAGTGATGACTTGTTCAGTAGAAGCGGTGGGCTGGTGTCAAGTTCAGATACCAACAGTAAGGTGATGATAATAAGCAGCGGGGAGCAAAGTTTTAGCGGTACTAGTAAGGATTCGGATCAACTGATGTCCTCTCGGGCAGTCTTCTCCGAAATTATGAATCCCAATGGACGGTAAAAGAAGCAACTGGCTGAATTTAGCGTGTTTTATTTGGAGTCAATTTGGGGACTCCGAGTAGGTTTTATAAGTTTTGATAAAAGAACGTGAAAGGAAAATGGCAGAGGAAGACGAAGGTTGGACGAGATAATTCTCGTATGTGTTGTATATTCCTTCAAAAAAACTTTACAAAGAGTATATATATACACTTACAAAGAATAAGAGGAAAGAAGAAAAAAAACACCACTACTGTAAGAATAGCAAAACCAAAATAACTAACTCTGCTACGTAAGGCAAAGAGAATAAGCAGAGGGAGAGCTGTCCTGAGGCGTTCACGTACATCGTCACAGAAAGAGAGAGAGGGCAGAAAAGATGAGGTAGCTAACAGAAAATATTCTGTTCTACGAAGGACAACTCAGCTGGTGACTTATGTAAAATGACGTGGTTACCCCAAGTGACCAGCAAATTCAACATTCTTCAATATCCCCCCGCAAGATGGAGCATAGATGTCAACAATGCCCATCTTGGAGAGATGCCCGTGGAGAGCATAGGAAGGCAGTGCCTTCGTAAATATGTCCGCAAGCTGCGAGTGGGTGTCAACGTGGGCAGTGGAGATGAGACCAGACTGGATGAGGTCTCGAATAAGATGGCAATCCATTTCAATGTGTTTCGTGCGTTCATGAAACACTGGGTGCATATTGAGAATTTATATCACATACTTGCCATGGCACAATTGCTAATTTTCCAACTCTGGTCAGATCTGAGTGCAGTTCCTGGAGCAGCAGTAGCGTAACACCTTGTGGGCTGCATCCAAATGCATAGTAGTGGGTTTATCCATATATTGACTCAGCACTTGCAAACTGTAGGATAAATCTGGCCTGGTAATTGTGAGATAGAGGAGTCTCCCGATTAGTCTTCGGTAGTGGGTAGGATCAGATAATGGTGTTCCAGAAGTCTTGCTCAGTTTACAATTCTGATCGAGAGGAAGCCGTAAAGGCTTAGCACCTATTTTACCCGAATCTGTAAGAATATCTAATGTGTATTTTCGTTGACAAATATGAATTCCTTTGTCATTTCTGGCCACTTCAATACCCAAGAAATATCTCAAAACACCTAAGTCTTTGATTTTGAAGGTTGTTCAGGAATTCAATTGTTACAATTGGATAACAGCACTGAAAGCTATAATCGTAAAAAGAAATGGAAGCTGACATACCATTGACTATACAAGAGAGACTTGATTAAAGATGCAGCGTTATTGAGTTGGAATTGAAAGGAAACACTTATCTTCTGGAGAATGTGATAATTGTTGGCAACTAAACGTGTTGTAACCATGTTCCATCAGATCATTTGAGCATACTTGCAGCTAACGTCAGTGAGTGAAGTGTCAACTCTGTCTCCATAGCCCGGATCTGAGCTGGGTAAGTGCAGATTCAATGTCAATGGCAGCACTGAAAGCTCTTCTATGAGAAGATAAAGATGCAGCTAAGGGAAAAGCCTTACCTGAATTGTTGTTGGACTTGTCATGAAGCAAGCATGAGAGTGAGTGAGTGGACCCGGTCTGATGGCATTGGTAATCTTGGAGATAGGCCGGTGGTTTTCTTTCTCGAGTAGACCTCCTAGGAGGTAAGTTGGAAGGGATGGTGGTGGCTGGAGACGTGGGAATGTCTGGAGTGTCAGTAGAATTGGTGGAATTAGGAGAAGGAGGAGGTGAAGTAATATTTGGGGTAGGAGAGTTCTGTATAGGTTCTAAAAGCATAGGAAAAGAATGTGCGGTTTCAGATGTATTGGAGGGTTCATGTACGGAAATGGGATAAAAAATATCATCACTAGCATCAGAAGTGGTAATGGGCTGCAAGGAATGGAAAGGAAAAATTCCTTCATGGAAAACTACATCTCTGGACAAGAAAATGCTACCAGTGGCAAGATCCACTAACTTATACCCCTTAACACCAAAAGGATAGCCTAGAAAAACACATTTTCTCCCCCTTGGATCAAATTTCAGCCGACCATGAGAGAGAGTTGCAGCATAGGCCAAACATCCGAAAACTCTAAGGTGATTGTATTTGGGTTTGGTTTGGAACAAAAGCTCGAAAGGAGTTTTGTTCTTGAGCAAGGGAGTGGGTGTTCTATTTATTAGATAAACAGCAGTTAAAATACAATCAGACCAATATGATAAAGGGATGTTGGATTGAAATTTCAGGGCCCTGGCTACATTTAGAAGGTGTTGGTGCTTTCTCTCAACAATTCCATTTTGTTGTGGACACTCTACACAAGTTTTCTGATGTATTATGCCATGATCATTATAAAAGTCCACCATCCTAAACTCGGCACCATTGTCACTTCTCAAAAACTTTATATTCACTTCAAATTGGGTTGCCACCAGATTATAGAAAGCCTCTAAACAAGTTCGAACTTCAGATTTGGCCTTGAGGAGATACACCCATGTACTCCTAGAAAAGTCATCAACTATAGTTAAGAAAAAACGGGATCCATCGTGGGCAGTAACTGAGAGAGGGCCCCATATATCACAGTGGATAAGTTCAAAAATGCGAGAAGATTTATGCTGACTTTCAGTAAAAGGAAGCTTGTGCAATTTTGACAAAGGGCAAACAGAACAGGGTACTTCATTGTCATGAGAAAGAGTGTCTATTACAATAGGATCATCAATTAATTGTAATCTAGACTCAGAGGCATGTCCTAGGCGGCAATGCCACAGATTTGAGGAACTAACAGCATAAGTAGCAGCAGAAGTAGCTAAACTAGAACAGTTGGTAAAGGTGGTGAGTTTGCTGGTCAAGGCAGTGGAAGGAACATCAGTTTTTTGGAGCTGGTACAGTCCATGGTGCACTCTACCCATCCCAATCGTGCTCCACGACGAAAGGTCCTGTACAAAACAACAATCAGAAAAGAAAACCACACAGCAAGTGAGATTTTCTGCTAACTTCTTTGCCGAAATTAAATTGAATGAAAAATTTGGAACACAAAGTGCATTCTGCAGCACCAAGGAATTTGTTAATTTGACCGAACCAATGTGAGTGGCTGGCACATCAGTACCATTGGGAAGCTTCACCTTGCAATTGACGTGGGATGGTGGTGTAGTAAAAAATGAGGTGCTGCAGATCATGTGATCTGTAGCACCGGTATCTATGATCCAAGGCACATTGGAGTTGCAGAACATCATACCAGACATCTTGGAGGCCTTGAGCGTGCTAGGTGAAGGCTTGAATGCTTGAGCTTGGTTCACAGAATGCATGTTATCACTGAGAGTATCTTTCTTCTGAATCAATGCAAGTATCTGATGATATTGCCCTTTGGTAAAAGCAACAGGTTCTTCTTCAATGTCTTCTGATTCTATCATAACAGAGTTTGCACTGCCTTTTGATTTTCCATACAGTTTATGTCCAGGAGGGTAGCCATGGAGCTTGTAACATTTCTCCACAACGTGACCAGTCATATGACAGTGGGTGCAAGTCGGTGGATCTGCGTTTCCAGCCTTAAAGCAAGTCCCAAATGTGTGTCCAGGTATACGACAGTGTGTACAAAAGAGGTTGCTGTCCTTGTAGTTCCCTTGAAATTTCCCTCTTGGTTTGGTGTCACGGAAGCCCTTACGAGTAGCTAATGCCATAGAATCGGTGGTTGGGCAAGTAGAATACATCTTATGTTGGATTTCTTGTTGCTGGATTAAGGAGAAAATTCGATTCACAGCAGGCAAGGGGTCTAATAACATGATTTGGTCTCGAATGTTAGAATAAGTTTCATTAAGGCCCATTAGGAACTGAATCACATAATCCCTTTGTTGACGCTCTATCAGAATTTTCAGCTTCCCACAAGAACACTCTGGTAATGGGTCATAAATAGAAAACTCATCCCAAAGAACTTTGAGCTTACCATAATATGAGCTTACCGTGTCCTTTCCTTGAACCAGTCCAGCCAACTCCTTCTTTAACTGAAAAATCCTGGGTCCATTCAGTTGCGAATGTCGTTCCCGTAACTCATCCCATATATCCTTTGCACTATCAACAAATATAAGGCTGGACTTGACAGTGGAATGGACAGAATTTTGAATCCAAGACACAACGAGGTCGTTACAACGCACCCAAGCATCATGGAGAGGGTCATTCGGGTCATTAGGCTTCAAGAACTCACCAGTAACGAAGCCCATTTTGTTCTTTGCTCTAAGAGCTCGCTACATAGCTCTAGACCAGGGGATGTAGTTCTCACTGGTGAGGAGGTCAGAGACCAGTATAGTGGCTGGGTTGTCGCCATTATCAAGGCGATACGGGTTGGAAAGATCGTTAAAGTTGAGGTAGCGAGATTTGGGTTCAGCAAAAGGGTTCTCGGTGTCATGGGTCACTACTTCATCGGCCATTTTCTTTCACACTCGCTCTGATACCATATAAGTTTTGATAAAAGAACGTGAAAGGAAAATGGCAGAGGAAGACGAAGGTTGGACGAGATAATTCTCGTATGTGTTGTATATTCCTTCAAAAAAACTTTACAAAGAGGATATATATACACTTACAAAGAATAAGAGGAAAGAAGAAAAAAAACACCACTACTGTAAGAATAGCAAAACCAAAATAACTAACTCTGCTACGTAAGGCAAAGAGAATAAGCAGAGGGAGAGCTGTCCTGAGGCGTTCACGTACATCGTCACAGAAAGAGAGAGAGGGCAGAAAAGATGCGGTAGCTAACAGAAAATATTCTGTTCTACGAAGGACAACTCAGCTGGTGACTTATGTAAAATGACGTGGTTACCCCAAGTGACCAGCAAATTCAACATTCTTCAATAGGTTTGGAAGCAAGTAATTGTACGTCCATGGTGTTTGCATGTATCATCTGATAGACCTACCTTTAAAGGCGTTAATTGCTGGGTTTCAGTTTATTGCAATGGAATTCCAATGAACCTGAAATTGAGCGTGCAAATTAATTAAGATGGGTTGATATATAACTTATAATGATTTTAATGTTAAATTTTTTTAAAAAGTAAATAATAAATATCTAATTTTTTAGAATTGAGTATTCATGAGAAGCATCTCATAATGTGAGAATATATTTATTAGTAAAGGTCCTTTCACATGTATTTGCTATAATTGAATTAATTTCAAATTATAATAAATCATGTGCACGAGATCTGCGCGATGGTCAAATTTTGATTGTTTTAACTTCGACAAAGATCCAATGGTTAATTTGACTTATAGTTTAACACATATTACAACCGATTATTTCTGGATATACCTTGATGGGCGTCGTACAATAGAATGATGACTAGTTCTCTAGTTCATGATTGACAGCATGTACTTTATATTATTTAAGATGTGTTTATATATTACACATCTTGCGTTTTAAAACCTACGAACCTGTAGTTGATGGCTTCCTATACAAGCGATTCACATTATTTTCACAATAGAGGAATCCTTATTAAAAGGAAAAGTGGAGCTTAAAGCTCCTAAGGAAAACAAAAATAGATGGACATTATTAGATCTAAAAAAAATAAATGAGAAAGCTCAAAAAATAATTAAATTTATTCCGATTTTAAGACGTTCTTAAAACTCTCGCTCTTTTCTTTAGTACCAGCCTATCAGGTATCTATGAACTCAAGTTGCCGTTTTTCACATCCCCCCAAACCAGAAAAAAACAGTTTCAGTTATATTCTACCTGTAAAATTGATTGAATCTCCCAACAATTTCCAAATTTGATGGATTTCCGTTATTACCTTATCTGAAAAAGCACATGCGCCTAAAGCCCATGGGACATATTTGGATAGAGCCCATTAGAACCCAAAAAATTCCAAAGAAAATGCAGATGAGATTTGTATTTGTGTGTGGCCATATATATTTGTTTGCATCTTTGGAAACATATTATTGCGACGACAGGTGGACATATTGGTACCTCCTCCGAGTCTGAGTAAACAGAACCAATTGGGCTAGGTACGAGTGAATAGACAAATAAAGGTATGTGTACCAAATCCGTTACTGGTTCATCCAATTCGGCCCAAACCTGTCCTTTTAGACCCCCTACCTTGTTGCTCCTAACCCAGTGACACACATTAGAATCGATCAAGTAAAAAGAAAAAAAGAAGGATTAAAAAAAAAGAAAAAGGAACAAGTAAAAAAAAAACCTGTCCTTTCAGTTTGTTTGGTTGTAGAATAAATTTTATAATTTATTTTACTTGTTTTTATATATTTAGTAAACAGTTGAAAATTTAATCAAAATAAAATTTTTTTAAGTCAATTCTAATAACTCTATTATTTTTCAACAAAATGAATTAAGTAAAAAATTTTAATAAATAAACCAAATAATTTTTTTTGAAAAATCATAATAGGTCATATGTAAAATGAGCGAAATATCTTTCAAAGATAAAATTATAAAAGAATTTAAAAAATTATTAAATAATAATAATAATAAATAAATAAATAAAAAGTAATATTTTTGTAAATAAAAATATTAAAACTCCGTTTCATTAATCTAAAAAATCGAAACAATGTTGTGGTTAGAAGCAATTTCTTCGTTCTCCAACTTTTCTTTAACATGAACTCGGTGGGATCTTAATGATCAACTTGGTGGGTCTAGAATCCGCGGCCCTGGCAGTGTGGCACAATTTGGAAGGTCCATCGTCCATGTCTGATGAAGTGTGAAAAATATCGTCTATATTCAATGAATCAATCTGTGTACAGTAGCATGTATTTATACAGAAAGTTATAACAACTTTTTCTATAATTGCGGTAAATATTATATACTTAATATCAGTACATGTGCGTTCGGTTATAGCAGAAGAATCTTTTACATAGGCTATAGAGTAGTGCGTTGGTGTTGGTGATGTAGAGTGCAAAGGTGTCTTCTGCGTGACAGCTGCAGGTGATTCAACAACTTTTCAATTCAAGCAAAACATTGTTATAACAAGAGTGGTGTAACGATACTGATATTTACCCAAAAAAAAAAAAAGAGTGGTGTAACGAAACGAAATTCACAGTTATTTATCGCGTTTAATTGCTGACATATATCGTAATATCAGATTAGTCTGAGTTTGAATTCGGGAGATCAAGAATGTTATAAGAAGAATATATAATCAAAACAATTAAATTCTCTCATGGATGGAGGGTATTTTTCCAATCAACAAAAAAACAAATTTGCCACCTTTTTTGTATCTACATTAATATATATTAAAAGATGGACGGGGATAAAATGAATAATATATCCATCCCATTATTTCAAAATTGATGCGATGGGGCGGGTAATATTCGTGGGGACTGATCAAGATTCAACAGCAGCCAAGCAAAAATTCTACCACAAAGTCGTTATCTTATGATGAATGCACGACCAGGTTTTCCACGCCCTCCTCCCCCACTATATATCGCCATGCACTCAAAACTCCAATCCACTACTAGTGCCTCAACTCTAAACCCACTAAGTGCATCCTTCGATTTGATTCCATTAGCTCTTCACAAAAGAGACGGATCAGACTGGAGGGGAAAGAATGCCCACTTCCCCTGATGACTCCACAAATATTGGTCCAGGGGCGCGTTCAGCCAACTACTATTTTTTTTTCTATGCAAAAAAACTTTTATTCAACAATAAAGAGCAAAACAAAAACAGCCACCTCAAGTTCTGTTTCAGCAAAAAAAACCTGGTATTAACTTGGTTACATGCATGCTTGATAAAAGGACTAATGACCATTTTCGTTTTTAAATTTTGATTACTTTGAAAAATTCATTCCTAGTTTTTACGTTTATAACACGTAGTCCTTAGGTTTTAAGATGTTATCAAAATGATCGTTCCGTCCACTTCTATTAGTAAATGAAAAACACTACATTATAGTCTCTGATTGAGATATAATTTTGTTATTTTTTTTTTCTGAGGTTTGTTCTGCTATTTTTTTTTTAAATTGAAATATGTCCACCTTCAAATAATGTACTTTCAGATATGCACCTTTAAGTAAATGGGTATTTATGGACAAATTTTACGTGGGTGCTTTTTTTTTTTTCTCTCTTAAATAATTATGACAGAAATTCCAATTAAGTTTTGATATTCTGAAAAGAAAAAAACTAAATGCTGAAAAAGCGTCATCCAACAACATTGACACGTTAGTATAGTACAGTCAACTGTGAGTAAAAATCGAGACTGCCGATTGTTTTCTTTTTGTTGGGCTACCTAGTGATTGTTTCCTTCGCTTGATCAATATAAGAAAAGTTCACGTGGCATAATCTTACCCATCAACTTATAACAGGAGGGTTAAAGTATAAATTTATTAGTAGTTTGGAAATTGAAAAAATTGGCAGTTAAACATTGCAAAGAATAATTTGTCAATAAAATAAAAGATCAAAAGGGGAAATATCACTTTTAATCCTTAAACTTATATGAAAATATAAAAAAAGGTCTAAACTACTAAAATAGCCACATGGGAGTGTTTCGTTTTGTAAAAAATTATAAGATTTCGATAAAATTATGAATATTTATGTAGATTAGAGTTTTATAGGTTTTTGTATAAAGGTAAGTGAAAAGTTTTAAAAATATTTAATTTTTGTTAGAGTTGGTAAAAAAGTATAAAGAAAGATGATTTGATGTAATTGTTTACTAAAAAAGTATTGAAGTTAGATAAAAAAATATAGAAAGAGAAAATTTATTGTAATTTTTTTTAGAAAGCATTAGAATTTTTGTGTAAGATTTTAGATATTATTTTTACAAATTTTATTAAATATATTTATACTCTAAAATAATTTTAAAAACGAATATGCCCTTAACCCAAAAAATTATCAAAATTTATCAACTTCGATGGCTTGGTGATGCAATCACAGGTCGAAATATGCCATTTCCGTCTGGCCTAAAAAAAAAAAAAATAGTCATTTGTATCCCTTCACATTAATGCCGAGTATTCGTTGACTGACCCTATTCTATAACTGCTTTTGCGATGACAAGATGGTTTCGTTGACTAATGACAATATTCTACACATCCGGATTAATAATTAATGACCAATCAGAAGAATCTTAAAATAATTATGACGGAAATCCCAATTAAGTTTTGACAGCCACATTTAATGGCCAAAAAACTATCAAAATATATCAACTTCGATGGCCCTGTCATACAATCACAGGTTGAAATATGCAGGAAATAAATTTCATGGTATAATATTACAGATAAAGGTTTTGAATTTTAATAATTTTGAGACTAAATGTAACTATTTTAATAATTTCAACCTCTTTTCCACATTTTTGAGGTAGCGTAAGTTCTAAAGTGAAATCTCCTGAGAAAAAGAACAAAATTGGGAGATTCACGTGAAACCAACCAGTTACCAGTAGCATAAGAGATACCAGACGAACCTAAATTACAGATCAACTTGATCGTCATAGCAAACAAACTAGACACGTCGTCGTATCTTTCAAGTGCATCCAGCGCGCTTATATACTCCACAAGACTCGGGGATCTTGGGTTTATGATCGTTGCCTGCGCAGCTGTGATACGATTGACCCTTTCCGCGGTCACATGGTACCACGGATGCAGATTTGGTGCCCGCTGTTTTATAAGGGTCCTTCCCAGCGAGCATTCTGCTTATTCCGAAACCCGTCATAATCTTCAAATCTAGGTCCTCGTCCACGATAAGGAACTTGGCCATGCCGCCATAGCAACTAGAGTTGGTAGCGCCGTTGTTCTCGAGTAAAGAAGTAGCCGTAGCTCGGAAAGGCCTTGCACGCGGAGCCAGAGCCACAAACATTACAAGGAACGCTAGTGAGGTAACCCTCTTTACGGTGAGTTCCATGCTATCTTTTTCGGTTTATCTTCCTCCCCCGATCTGTATTGAGCTCAGCGTTACAGCTCGTGAGTAGTGGTAGTCCATGGTGGTTTATTATAGTTGATAGAGGTCAAGTGATGAGTATTGGCATGCATGTGGTACAATTAATGATATAAACATGGCAATAAATATAATGGATAAGGGTGAATCCAATTCCACCACTAACTCGCTTATGATGAATGTGCCACCAGGTCTTCTAGTGCGACCAGTGGCACTCAATTGTCCTGCCATGATCCCGTCCACTACTAGTGCCCCAACTCCAAACCCACTCGAGAAAATGGTTACTTATTAGATTCGATCCCACTAACTTGACAAAAGATCAGTGGGATCGAAGAAAGAGATCATAAAGAAAGCATACCTACCTGCGCTAGCTGATTATGCGCCGGGAGAGCGTTCCGCGGATTAATTGGATTTAGTTTATAAAGTTTATGCACCAGTTACATGTTTTATGGTATGTCTGCTGTGTGCATATACTATACACCTGAGAAATACCCATTTGTTTCTTCAAGAGTGAAGTTTTTCTTACAAAGTTTATATTACACAAAAGAAAACTACGACAACGTGCTAGACTAATATGCGGACTCATATGATTAAGATAATACCATGTCTTTTGTTGTTGTAATGAAAAAATTGCTTGCACTATCAGGTTGAGTAATGATCACATCCCAATTAACGATGGTTCCAATCAACAAAAATACTATTTCGTCAATCAGAAGATGTAGCCAGATACTTTTGACCAAACTAAACCTAGATAATACCTAAAAGTTTGCTAGTCTGGAAGAGAAAAGAAAATTGCCGACAAAGCATGCGTCTTACCTACTGGGGTAGCAGAGTCAAGCGGCGGGACACATGACCATTACGCCTAATTACTTAACAATATCATATGCGGCTTCTCCTCTTCGTTCCCTTTATCAAATCTGCCTGTCTCTCTCTCTCTCTCTGCTAGAATGAGCAATCCTGGCAACAAATATCGCTGCAAGATAACCCTCTCAAATCTGTCTTCTCCGTTTCCCATATTCTACCTTCACTTCCTCGTCATCGTCATCCCCAGCGCTACTGACTCGGCACCTCCCTATTCTCTATAGAAAATATCACCCTCTCTTGTGGCTTCTCCGGCAACTCTATTACAGCATTAGATAAACGGACATGGATTGGAGACATCAACTCAATATTCTTCCCCCTCGAAAAATTCCAGAACAACGCTTCAGTGATCTCTAAGGCTGCTCAACAAACACTCTCGCCACTGTACCTTACGCCACAGCACGTCTCTCTCGATCCGAGTTCACCTACGTCTTCAGAGTCACCTCTGGCAAGAAATTCATCCGACTATATTTCTTCCCCGCTAGGTACCAAGCCTTTGAGCGCTCTAATGCCCTTTTCTCTGTCAAAGTTGGTCCCTACACACTTCTTCACAAATTTAATGCATCGCTTACTGCTGATGCCGATGCTGATCCTTCGGACACGATATACAGAGAATTCTGCATCGATGTCGAAGATGAGCAGGGGTACTTAAACATAACTTTCATTCCAAGCCCTGATAAGACAGATGCATACGCATTCGTCAACGGCATAGAGATCGTCTCAATGCCACCATATCTCTATTATTCTGAACCCGATGACCAAGACCAGGGGGCTAAGATTATCGGCCAACCATCCCAGCTGCAACACATCGAAAACAAAACTGCTCTCGAGATGGTATACCGAATAAACGTTGGTGGACGTGAAATCTCACCCGCCGAAGATACGGGTATGTATCGGATGGTGGTCAACTGATAACGACTACTTGACGGTGCCTGGTCCAAGAGTTTTTCCGGTTAACTTGACTCTTCGCCTCCAGTTTCACGGAATCGCTGATTATACCGCGCCAGAAGAAGTCTATCTAACCGCCCGGTCTATGGGACCGAATAGTACGATAAACAAGAACTATAGTCTCACCTGGGAGTTTCCTGTGCATTACGGCTTCATGTACCTAGTTAGGTTACATTTTTGCGAGATTGAGTCCGTCATAAATGCTACTGGAGAGAGAGTGTTCCTAATTTTTATAGATAATCAACCCGCAGAAGAAGGATTCGACGTGATCGCCCAAAGTGGCGGAAATGGTTTTCCGATATATAAGGACTACACAGTCCTTAAGCCAACTGCCAAAGGAAAGGAGAAAAAACTAAACCTCTCTGTGTCGTTGCGAGCAAACCCAGCTGATTGGAAAACCGCCAGAAATGATGCTATCTTGAACGGAATTGAAATCTTCAAATTGAGCGACTTCAGCGGCAATCTCGCTGGACCCAATCCGGATCCGCTTCCACGGACGCAATCAACGACTTCGCCGCCGAGTGAATTATTCGGAAAGCCACCAAGAGGTGCGATCCCGAAAGCAACTGTTCTTGGAGGTGTACTTTCAGGTGTGGTTGTCCTATCTATTATCGGTTTCTTGATTTTCAGGCGAGTCAAAAGAGTCGAGCACGAGGGTTCTAATATTGATGGGACAAGTTGGTGGTATCCATTTTCTCGTTCCATGATCAAGTCCAGCAAGACTGGGGAGTCATCTCTACCGTCAGACTTGTGTCGTTGCTTTTCGCTGACAGATATCAGAGCAGCTATCAACAACTTCGACAATGCTTTCGTCATTGGCGTTGGTGGATTTGGAAACGTCTACAAAGGATATATCGACGATGGGGCAACCCCAGTGGCCATCAAACGATTGAAACCAGGGTCGCAACAGGGGGCCGAGAGTTTCGGACAGAGATAGAAATGCTCTCCCATCTCCGCCATCTAAATCTGGTTTCTCTGATTGGCTATTGCAACGAAGGCAACGAGATGATCCTCGTCTACGACTACATGGCCCGTGGGACCCTCCGGGATCATCTCTACAACTCCGATGATCCACCTCTTTCGTGGGAGCAACGGCTGCGGATATGTGTCGGGGCCGCGCGGGGGCTGCATTACCTGCATAGGGGGGCAAAGCAGACCATCATTCACCGCGACGTGAAAACAACAAATATTTTGCTAGACGAGAAGTGGGTGGCCAAGGTCTCGGATTTTGGGCTGTCCAAAACGGGTCCTACCGGTGTGTCCATGACTCATGTGAGTACAGATGTTAAGGGTAGTTTCGGGTACTTGGACCCGGAGTACTTCCGACGTCAGCAGTTGACGGAGAAGTCTGACGTGTACTCGTTCGGCGTGGTGCTGTGCGAAGTAATATGTGCGAGGCCACCGCTGATTCGCAATGCAGAGACAGAGCAAGTGAGCCTAGCAGAGTGGGTCCGGAAGTGCTATCACAGTGGAACGCTTGGATCAATCGTTGATCCGTTTTTGACGGGAAAAATTGCACCCGAATGCTTGAAGAAATTTGGTGAGATCGCAGTGAATTGTTTGCGTGATGATGGAATCGAGCGGCCAACGATGGAGGGCGTGGTTGGGGACCTTGAATTCGCGTTACAGCTGCAGGAGAGCAGAAACGAGCGAAAGTCCGCAATTGGCGGTACTGGTGATGACGCCCTGACTTGTAGCAGTGGACGCTGGACGAATGGAAAGAGCAGCAGCGGAGAGCTGAGTTTTAGTAATAAGGATACAGATACCTTGTCATCGGGGGCAGGGATAGCGTTCTCCGAGCTCATGGATCCGAAAGGACGGTAGCTAAGTTAAATACATGATCTAGCAGCATGATAATAAACAAGAACGGAATAGAAAGGGGTTGAGTTTTCCTTACAAATCGCTATATATATATATAAACAGGGGGACATTAGAACCGTTGTATGTTCATCTTTTCTTATTGAATTATTACAAGATCCGTGTTTCCATAAGAAAAATATAAGTATTAATTAACTAGAAAGGCCCGTAATAGAAAATAGAATGTAATGTTTTGGGTAAACTGGTACAGAATATTGAAGTCAAGTGACTCGATTCTCTAAGCTAATATTCAGTAGTAATGAATAGAGATTACCAATTTAACATATCTCCACGACTCTCCCCTATTGATCCACACCAATACAGTTCCAAGCGGTGCTGGTAAAATTGTATGTACCCAGAACACAGGACGTTGCATGCATGCGAGCGTTAGCCTAGAGAGTTTCCATTTTGGTTTATGAGATCAATTTTGTACGGACGAGTGGAACAGTACCGACTATTTACTTGTTGCACTATTATATTACATTTAATTGGTTTTATGCGTGTAAATGGTATCTTTCTTATTACAGAAGAAAGAAGTCGAATTGTTTATGTTACCAAATAAAGCATTCCATAACAACCTTGTAATTATTCTGGAAAATTTTGAAAATGTCCTGAAACAACGCAAACCAAGTAGCCGTATAGTGGGGTGGGCGTTGACGACGACGAGGAAGCTTTTCTTCGAAACTAAGGTCAAATCGAAGTACTCCTTATACCTTGAGTTTTCTGTATTTTTTAAGTATTCTATACATCTTGGAATACTGCTTGGTGGGCGTTGATGATGAGGGTCATGGATCTGGGATGAATGGTAATTGTTAATTATCTGAAATTGTGTTGCCAGTACTACGTACTACTACTTCGAACTTGAAGGGGTCCTATTCTAGCAAGCCTTAGATTTAGAAGGAAAGTTTTGTGAAGTGGGTAATGTTCTTTGATAAAGAGATATAAATAGAAGGCGGAAATAAACTGCACGTGTATGGTTCTTTGATACAAAGAAATTATGAAAACGGTATACTGCTGCCACTTTTGAATGTGTCAAAATTTTGGGTACGAAAGTTGGTAAAAAAGTGAAAATAGTTTATAAGAGTTAATGAAAAAGTGAAGAAATAAAAAATTTAAATAATATTATAGTGAAAAAGAATAATTTGATTAGTAAGAGAGATATTATTTTTCAATTTTTTTTTAATTATGTATACTTTAAAATTTTGACACTCAAACACAACTAGTAGACTTGTCTAAAATATGAGTAAAACTATCCGCAGTAAAAGTAAGACTTAGTTGCACCCAGGGTCTCTGAGGTATACAAAGGTTGCAAATGATCCCTTGAGGTAATGTTTTCAACAAATAGACTCCTGAGGTAGAGTTTAAGTCAAATCGATGCCCCTCCGTCCATTTTTCTTTACTCCCATTAATGCCATTACTGACAGGACTTTAAAATCTACGTTATAACCAATTATAAAGCCTCACCTATCCAATTAAAACACCCATGCCACATCTATGCCAGGTGCCTACCAGCTCACAACGCCTGGTAAAAATAAAAAATAACTTAAGGAGACGACGTCGTCTCCCCATTGCAGACACTTGGCACAAATGTGGCATGATATTTTAGTTGGACAGATGACGCTTTCTAATTTATTATGACATGGGTTTTAAAACTCTGTCAGCAATGACTGTTAACGAGGTTGAAAAAAAATTAACGAACGGATTTTGATTTGACTTAAACTTTACCTTAGGAGTCTATTTGTTGAAAACGTTACCTCAGTGACTCATTTGCAACATTTACTTACCTCAGGACTCTGGGTACAATTAAGCCTAAAAGTAAATAGTTTTTTACTCAGTTGATTTGAACATAGAGAATTATGAGAATACGAGCTGGAAAAGAAGAAAGAAAATAACCGTCCTTTAAAATAAAGGTTTACGGTCGCAAACCAATGTACAGCTGGCCTGCCGGAAGTTTAAAATGTTTTATTAAAAGGTTATAATATAGCAATTTGGTCTCTGATTTTTTTTTTTTATCTATTTTAATAAATAATTCTTAAATTTTCAAATTAAGTCTAAAGGTCCTCAAATTTGCTATTTTTTTTTATCAAACAAATCTTTTAGTTAAACTTATATTTACAAAATTAACAATTCACACACAAATTTTCAATATAAGTGTCAACGAAAACTAAAATCACGTGGCTTATAATTTTTTAAATTTTATTTCATAATTTATTGTTTTTGTTTTTAAATAAAACAAAGTAACTAATTTAAATTATTTAAAAAAAAATTAAGAAAAAAATCTTTAAAAAAATTATAAGTCACATTATTTTAATTTGTGGATGATACGTATCAATTTATGATTAGAACCGACATGTGAAATATTAATTTTGATAATAAAATTATAAGCGAAGGAATGAGTGTGTAATCCAAGCCTAAATTTTGACATTGGCATTATTTCCCAAGCGCTCCCTCTAGTTTTAGATTACAACTTTAAGGGACAAGTGGACTGGATGTTCTCCCGCCATAATGTCTCCGGTATGCGCCTCTATATACAATTTTCTTTAGAGAACCTTGAAATACTGACAAACAATGCACTCAGCAGCCAAATCTAAAGAGAAGTATAAAAACGTTATATATATCTTTTGGGCCTAAATATCACGCGCGCCCTTAGTTTAATGTTTTCTCAGAAAGACTTTTAAGGCAAATTATGCCGTCCCACTACTCTGTGATATACTTTTTTTTCTTGTTTTATTCCTCCGATAATATTCTATTTATTTCTTGACAGAATTTAATGATATGATCAAGTGACCATATTACTCTCAATTAAAAGGAGACACGTGTTTTGACTTGGCTTACCAGACTAATTTAATTTTCTACTTTCATCGCCACATCCTTCACAGCCAATGCAATTTACTGAAAATGCCCACCGTTCCACATCATCTAAAATTACCTAAATCTCCTACGCATACCCATGAACGAATGTGACCCGATAGACCTTCTTTCCTAACTTTTCTCCCAAATCATTCTTAGAACCCTAATTCCAACAGAAACAAAAGTACCTCGAAGAATAGCACCACAACCACCGCACTGGTAAATAGAGTAATCGACAACCTCTGGGAGAATATTTTCACACTTTGGGCACCGAACTAGACGCACTTTCAATGAATCCGTCATTGTAAGCAACCAAAGAAAGCCAGACAGAAGACGACAAAGAACCAAACAAGAACAACAAAACCTTTAGGCAGACCCATGAACATTTGCGACCTAAAACATCTTTTCCCAACTTTTTCCCTCAAATCATTTCTAGAATCCTAGTTGGTTCAAGATCTCATTGTTGCTTTCACTGCTCTTTTTGCTACCATTTTGTCCGTGTTATGTTTGTGGATTTATAACAAGAAGTTTTCACACAAATCCCGTAGAAGAAATGCTCAGAGCTCAGGTAGCTCCGTTTGCGACAAAACCCAATTCTTTTTTCATTTTAGCCATCGTTCAGAGCTTGCTCAATTTTGCATATGGTGGTTTGAGATTCGTTTTGTTCTGTTCTATTGGGTTTCAAATCCGAAGATGCTGAGAAAGGACTTGCTTTATCTCCATTTTTGACTAAATTCAACTCTGTAAAAATGGTTGATAAGAAAGTATCTCTGCCAGTAATTGAGAATAAGCAACTGGAAAAAGGAATGGACAATTTTCGGGCAAGTAATATCTTGGGTTTGGGTGGATTTTGTCCGTGTTATGTTTGTGGATTTCTAGAAATGATTTGGGGGAAAAGTTGGGGAATGAGGTTTCTATCCGATCGCAAATGTTTGTAAGTTTGCGATCTTGTTTTAGTTCATTTTAAATGATGTGGAATGGTGGATATTTCGATAAATTGCTATGGCTTTGAGTGACGTAGTGATGGAGGTCGAAAGTGAAATGAGTTCAGTCAGCAAGTCAGAACACATGTTTCTTTTTAACTGGATATAACGTGATCATTTAGTTCACATCATTAATTTCCGTTAAGAAATAGACAGAATATTACTGGAGAGATAAAACGAAGAAAATGGGTATACCACAGGGATGGCAGGACAACAAAAATGGTATCTTTGAAAAAACATTAAACTCTAAGACACACGTGTTATTTAAGCCTATCTTTTTTCCTAATTTTCTCTCGACTTTTTCTCTTTCGATTTGCTGATATTGGATCTAAAGCCCACCTTATTCAAAAACTATGCGCATCCCATAAAGCCTATATATAAAGGCCCGATTCATAAACTCGGGTGAAAATTAGCCCATAAAATAAATCAACACCCAGTCAAACGCATGAGTCAAGGTTAGTGGACAACCCACGAAGAGAAAGCATCTCACGACAAATTGAACAGGATAGAGAAAAACCACCCAGTAAAGTCGTGGCGAAGACAGAAACCCAAAAGAGAAAAGTAGTGGGAGAACAAGAATAAATGGGAGAACAAGTATCATAGGAAGGAAGAGAAGAGTAAGAGGTATGCAATGAATAAGAGTGAATTTTATTGGAATGAGATATATTTGTGAGAGTGAACCAACTTAATTATCGGAGGACTTAAATCCCCGATGGAGGAATTCTCTTGTTTGTATTGCAGAGGCGAAAAAGAAAGGAATGATAGATGTTGTTCCGAATAGTCACTGTAAACCATCGGATTGACCTTAACTAATTCATCACTTTTTTTCCTTCTCTGCTTTGTCCATTTAGGACCGTTTGGATGCGAACTACTGTATCTTATATATTTAGTTAGAACTAATCGGTCAATCGAGATGGTTAGGTTAAAAATTTCGTTCAATGATAGAGGGGCTGTTAGGAAAATGTCTTAATCAGTATTCGATGGATCGACCTGGACAAAGGTTGGACATGTACACGTACGTTAGCCCCACTCGTGATTTTTGGATCATGTGAAGGCCTTTGAAATTTCAATGTGTCGTTTGTAACATGTGAATGTAGTCTGCCCACTTGGGAATCGATTATTGGAATCATCTGATTGGAAAAAATTCTATCCCGTGAAATAATTCCTGCATTTTGTGGAAATAAATTTGCTCCAACATTTACGGCCAATTAGCTAGAGATCAGAATATATATGCTGGTGATATATGGGAATTAATTACTTGTTTCTCATTGAAAAACTAAACAAATAGACAACGACTACAGACGTTAAAGCAATGGAAAGGACCATGGAGGACAGAGACGAAGCTAAGGGGCCCAAGGTCCCCCAAAAAATTTCAATTTTGTTTTTAATTTGAAGTAAAAATTATATTTATCCTCTAGAAGGAAATCCTAATTTCGTCCCTGATAAAGGACTGCGATTCGTCAGTGGTGCAGGACCCAGGGAATCTCGTTTGCAGTCATGAAGCATAACCACAATAAGAGCTCAAATAAGGCCCCTAAAAGAAAATTCCAGCACTAGAGCCGTTGATTATTTATCTCTTGAATTTCGCTTTTACGTCCCAGCCTTGCTTTTCTGCTTATATAATGTCACTTGACAAGTAGTATTCGAACATAAGAAACAAAGAAATGGGAACTCAACTAAATAAGAAAATGTTCTTTATTTCTTGCATGGTACCAGAAATATGTCTTACGCACTCTTCTAAAAAGCAACGGGAGGTTTATCTCTCGATGGCGAAGGTCAGGTTCGGTAAGTACCAAGTTCATCTGTGATTTTATGCTCGTTGAATTGAACTCGTTTAGATCAGAAAACAGTACCCCTCATATCCTATTCTTGTTACGTAGTCCGTTAGCGTATTTTACCTTATTAATCATCAAGGGTGGTGGCTTAGTGGCACGTGGGCTATGTCCAGGATTTAGAGTTTGCTCTCAACAAAGATTTTAATCACAATAGTGCCATTTTATTTTGGTGATTCTTGGGATATGTAAAATTTTCGAGTTTAAATAGCGGTGAACTTCAACTTAATTTCATAATAGTCAATTCCTTAAGTACCTTTTTTATTCAGCAAAAAAAAAAAAGATTAGATTTCAGGCGAGGACTTTTATGTATTAATACCAAATTAAAGAATCATTTTGTCCAAAATTCCCAGGTCTTTTGACAGAAGGCTGTAATTAAGGAAGAATGCATGTGCTGTGCCTGTATTATTAAGCTGTAGATGCTGCGTGTGTCCGATGTTATAAGGGACAACTCGCTAATTCCATAGTGTCATTTTCTTAGCTTGGCTTTCTTATTTGGGTGAATCTTACAACCTTATATTCTTGTTTCAAGAAAGATCATAATATCTTGATGTTTTTCTAACGGTTTTGTCTCTTTACCTTAGCGAGCACGCGAGTGTACCGAAACTATTTGTATCATTGAGTTCGTGGAAAACAAAACAGACGGAATGGCCCACAAAAAAGTTGAAGGCATATATATTGTCCAGTTGGGACTAATCAGTGAATGATCCGGTTGGAATTTTCTTTCAATCATAGAGGGGCTGTTAGGAAAATGTCCATATCAATAGTAAATTACAACGTCGTCTGCGTTGATTTGGACTTGGGTCCAGCGTGTGGACGACAGCCCCACTGAATTTGAATCGCGTAAAGGCCTTTGAAATTTCAATGGGTATTAGAATCATGTGAAGGTGTCTGTCCAATTATTCGGACTCGAATTTTTGTAATGATCCGATCGGAACGAATTCTGAGCCCCGGAAATTCTCCGTTACAAAAACTGGAGCACACTCCATCCTCTCTTTGTGGAACTATACTGGTTGCGAGTCTCGGTTCATGCAGCTTTTACAGCCAATTAGAGAGGCGCATCACCTAGCTCTGTTGACTCTAAGATATTGTCTCGAACCATCCCAATGTTTGTGAGTATTTTCCTAACCTTGTATGGACTTATGCAGGATGGACCCCCATATAGCTTTGTGTTTCATTTTTTGGTTAATAAAGAATGAAACTTCTTTTGATAGAGAGAGGGAGGATATTTCTGTTTTCGGAATTGTCTATTTTGCATTGAAAAACCGAGGACAAGGAACAAGCTAAAGTAATGAAACGCAGCTTGTGGGATTGGATTGTGATCATCTTCAATTTCGGTCCAGATTAATAGAAGGCCTAACTTAAAGAGAGACAGAGCCCATAAATATTGTAGAACTCTCATGGTCGAGACTTCATACAAATAGCATTAAATTAATGCTTTATATATAGTTCACATTCTACAATGGACAAAATATTAATGAAGCAAATTTCAATACACACAGGAGATGAGGCTCCTAGACAACTTCAAATATCATGGTTGAGTCTGTTACGTACGTAAATAAATATCTAGGGATGTTAAAGTAGATAAAAATTTCACAAGAGTTCGCTAATAACCGAGAAAACACGTGCCCACTTTCGTCCAGACCAAGGACACATATTAGAACACGATGTCATGTTTCGAGTGGTTCCGTAATTGTTGCAGGTACAATTCGATCGGACAATCATGAACCCATTTGATAGTTCAATAATTAAATTGTAGACTGTAGAGGACTGTTAAGAAAATATCTTTATCAATTGTAACTTATGGATTTGGATTCAGGTTTCAGCACGTGGACGTCCGCTCCCACTGAATTTGGATCGTGCGAAGGTGCTTGAAATTTCAAACAATTGTTAGATCGGACGAAGGTATATTGTCCAACTAGGACTTGATTTTGAGGCCACATCTCATGATTAGAAAGGTTATCTATGTAGAACAAATCGGGGAATGACCATGTTTGAATGCTTTCTAAACATTGAGCCATGAACTTATAATTGAACATGCTTTCTTGTTTCGATCCATCACAGCGTTCGAACCTATATATCCGGTATCATCTGTGAGCATTCTGCTAATACCCAGACCCATCATAAACCCGGAGTTCAAGTACTCATCCGCCAGAAGGCACTCTTCCAAGCGGCCATTGCAAAGGGTGGTGCCGTTATTCATGTGTAAATTAGTAGCCGCAGCTCCACCAGGCCTGGAGGACGGAAACAGAACCACTCAACCACCGGCATTATTATTAGGAATTCTAGCGACGTAAGTTTCTTAACAGTTGCTTTCATGCTTAATCTTTGTTTTCCTGCTCTCTCTCCCTTCTTCTTCATCTGTGCTAAAATTGGAGGGATCCTAATGGTTGACTTATACTCGGTGGTGACTGAGAGAGTGGTGGGTGGTAGGTGATACAGTGATGGTAAAGACAGCGATGCTGGAGCTTGACATGGCAATATAGCAACGGTCACTTAGTGATTAAGTGGGCACAGTACAGAATCCGTGGCACTAGCATTGTGGCACAGTTTGAGAGGTCCATGTCTATCTCGGACCGCTGCTTCATTCAGTGCTTGGTAGTCGGTGCAAAAGTCATCTTTCTTCCTCACAAGGAGATGAAAAGGACAATCAGACCATTGGCCAATCTCCATTTGCTTTCGATCTCTCCCTTTTGAAAATGAGCATACTGGTAGGGTGGCACATTCTTTCTTTCAACCGGCGAAGGAAAAGTGGATAAAAATCAGACCTGGAACATCCTCAAAGGCCTCGGCATCTTGATCTAAGACCAATGTCCGCATCTCCAAGGAACATACCACATTCACCGACTTGCCCACATCTTTCAACACAATGCGGTGATCGAACTCTCTCCTTGGAGGCAACGTGGTCGGGACCTCTAATACTCCTTGTGTCTTTCCAAAACCGACCGCACACCTGGGTAGCTCCTCCGTTCCGTCGCTATGCTTCTCTTCGGCTCGCAATCACTATGGCAAGCAATGAGCCCACCCTTGCATAGCTTCTCGAACATATTGGCCTCGCAAGGCCTCGGCTCTTTTGATGCTAAAACTTCCACGTCCTCTTCTTCCCTCCGAGCTTGAACTCCATAGTCATCTTTTCGTAGTCTGTGACAACCTTGCCGATGCCTCTTAGCCATGCATTGCCCAAGACCACATCTAGCCCGACCAAAGAGAGTACATGAAGATCTGCCACTATATGGACGCCTTGGACATTTATCTTCACGGCTCTTACCACCAGTTCGCATCTTAACTTTTCACCATTTGCCACCTTTACATCGAATGGTTCCACTTCTTCTCTCCATGCAATCCCACCTTAGAAAGGATGCGGGAATTGATGAAGTTGTGGGTAGACCCACTATCCACCAACAACGTTACTTCATGCTTACTGACCCAAGCCATAAGTCGCATGGTCGAGGGCTTTTGTACCCCGAACATGGCATTGAGGCTCAACTCGGCCTCATCACCTTCCTCATCGCTAGAGGATTCCACCTGCTCGGGCTCCTCTTCACTGGTCTCCCCCACATGCTCCTCCTCTTCATCGATCATAAACATGACCTTGGCCTTTTTGCATTGGTGGTCCCGACTCCATTTCTCCCCACACTTGAAGCATAAGCCCTTCTTAATGTATTCATCAAGCTCCTCCCGACTAAGCTTCTTGACTTCCTTCCCTTTGCTCCTTGCTCTCCCATAGCCACCTTCTTTCCCTTCCAAGACCCTGTGGAATACAAGGGCTTAGAAGCCTTGTTAGCCACTTGGTCTTTGACATGCCTTTTCTCGAAATGGTGACTATCTTCAAGAATTTCAGCCATCCTCATTGCCTCTTGTAGCCTAGTGGGCTGCTTCAACTTGAGCTCCTTGGTGATCCATGGCTTTAGCCCATCCACAAAGGTGCCGATCAGTGCCTCCTCGGACCAACCCCTCACTAAAGTTTGGAGTTGTCGAAACTCCTCCACATAAGCATGCACCTTGCCCTCTTGCTTAAGCTTGGCTAGTTGGCCATGATGGTTGATAATGGGCGAGGGCCGAACTGCATAAGCAGCTTGTTCTTGAATGCCGTCCACCCGAGCCTTCTTCCTTCCTTCTCATATTGGGCCTGAATCCATCTCACCATTTGCTTGCCTTCCCATCAAGGAAGAAGCATGCCCTGGCTATTCTCTCCGCCCTTGGGACTTCATAGACATGGAAATAGTGGTCGGCCTTATCGAGCCACTCATGCGGGTCACCACCATTGAACTTAGGAAAGTCAATCTTTGGTCTCTTGGTCCTCGGTTGTTAAACCGATTTCCATCATCCTTCTCATAGTCCTTCCACGTAAATGTGGCCTTCTAGGTCCTTGGTGGTTAACTGATTCCCTTCCTCTTCATCATAGTTTGTGGCCTCTCGGCGGTATCTCATGTCTTCTAGCATCTCGGCCATAGGGCATCTCCTCCTGTACCGACTCCCTCCAAATCCTTCCTCCATTCTTGCATGGTCATCCGCTCATGGTTGGACTCCTCCTCACGCAGCCACCTCTCGACCACCTCCGCTCGTTCTCCACACGTCCAGCCAATCTAAGGAGTTGTCGGGGTCTAGGCTCTCCTCTTGTGGACTCAGAAACTTGAGTTTCTCTCCATCCTCGAGATGAACATCTTCTCTCCTATTCTCTTCTATCCTTGCGACATGGTTGCCTCCTCTTGGCTCTCCACCAAGTCTAGCCAACACCGCTTGTAAGTCTTGCCGCATCCCTTCCACCGCTCTCCTATTCTCTCAGTTGCCCTGTTAACCGTGTCTATGGCTCATTGCATGTGAGCCATGGTTGTGGTGGTCTCCTCCATCTTGTCTTTCATCCAAAGAGAGGACGACTCCAAAGCTTCAAAACGATCTCGGTTGGATGGCAACGTACTTGATCTGGCCTCCATTGGAATATGGCTGCAACAACACGTCTGACCTTGGGTTCTCTCCCAAAAGAAGATCGAACCCCTCATGACAACAACTTGGCACGAACAACTTCGACCTTGGGTTCTCTCTAAAAGAAGATCGAACCCCTCCTCAACTAAATGCTTGTGTTTACTTCTCGTATTCAACTCTCAATGAAAGCACCAAATTGTTAGGAACCTCGGTCAAGGAATCCAAAACAAGCACCAATTTCTCCGTACCCGATCTACTCCAATACCACAACAATCCTCCTGACCAATGTTAAGTAACACACGAGTTTAATAGATAGGATCTAACACACCAGAATAACAAATACCTCACTGTTTTGATAAAAGGAACGTGGTCTAAGGATTATCAGTCCTTCGAACCACAAGAAACAAGAACAATCCCGATCAAGGTTAATTAGCCCAAGAATGGGTACCAAACTAGGTTATTAGCCTAGAATGAATCCCAAGCGACAAGGTTATTAGCCTGACACCGACTTAGCATATACGTGCCTATGCTCGGCCAAAACACTCCCCAAAGCACTCAGGCTCTCCAAGACTCAACTATTCTCGATATTCTGAATGCCCACATTAATGCACCTAAGGGTGTTTATATAGACATCCTTAGGTGCTTACAAACCCTACTGGAATCAAATCAAATCTAAATCAAATCACCGATCTTTAGGAATTAATCCCGTCAATCAAGTAGATTTGATATAACATGCCTAATAAACCGAACTCAAAAGGAAAGATAATATTCTAGACTTTCGGAGAACGTCCGAATCTAGAAGATATGATTCATCGTATCGCTTCAAGGAAGGAAACCAATCGCCGAAGATCTTTCCATAAAAGCGTGGTCGCAACTACAACTGGTCTTGAGCTGGTCCTGATCACTGGCTGGTTGGCATGCCGGCATAAGTATCACTGGATGAAAAAAATAATGGTCGGTCAGTAAAAATAGTCACTTTACTATGCCTTATGACTCGGAAAAGGATGATTCACTAGGGCCTCTGGTTATCTCCTGTCTGATCCAAAAGCACCGGGGATCAGGTAGGTGATACAGGGCTGGTAGCAGCGCGGGAGACGGCAATATAGCAAGCAACGGTCAGTTGGCGATTATGGGATACAGTACAGAATCTGTGGCACTAGCAATGTGGTTTTGAGAGGCTCCATGGTCCTACGTCTTCAATCAAGCAAAACATTGTTATAACAAGACTAGTGGTCATGGTAAGGCTGTGGTCTTCACTGGGGATCCAATCAGGTAGGTGATACAGGGATGGTAAAGACAGCGACCCTGGAGCCTGACATGGCAATATAGCAAGCAACGGTCAGTTGGCGATTATGTGGATACAGTACAGAATCTGTGGCACTAGCAATGTGGCACAGTTTGAGAGGTCCATGTCTACGTTTCAATTCAAGCAAAACATTGTTATAACAAAGTGGTGTAACGATACTGACATTCCCTCCCCAAAAAAAAGAGAGTTGTGTAACGAAATTCACAGTTATATATCGATTTTACTTGTTGACATAAACCGTAATATCAGATTAGTCTGAGTTTGAATTCGAGAGATCAAGAATGCTAGAAGAATAATCAAAACAATTAAAATTCTTAGGATTTATATATCATGGATGGAGGGTATTTTTCCAATCAACCAAAAAACAATTTTGCCACCTATTTGTATCTACAAAATTAAAAAGATGGATGGGGATAAAGAAGAATTGGAAGTGAAGAGGCAAAATGAAGATTCAAGAGCAGCCAAGCAAAATTGATGAATGCACGACCAGGTTTTCTTATGATGAATGCAAAAATTCTACCACTAAGTCGTTATCTTATGATAAATGCACGAACAGGTTTTCCACGCCCTCCTTCCCCATTTTATATCGGAACTCAAAACTCCAATACACTACTAGTGCCTCAACTCCAAACCCAGCAAGTGCATCATTCGATTTGATTCCACTAGCTTTTCCCAAAAGAGATATTAGACTCGAGGGGAAAGAAGGCCTCCTTCCCTTGATGGCTCCGCAAATATTGGTCCAGGATTGCGTTCAGCCAACTACTTGGTTACATGCTTGATAAAATACCCTTCTATATATCTAAAGATAAAGAGTTAAATATACTTTGCAGCCTCCAATTTTGGAAGTCTTGATACTTTGCACTCCGATCTATTATTTTTGTCACATTACATCCATCAACTATTGATATCAGACACTTTGCACTCTCTATTAAAATTTTCCATCAATTTTGACGGAAATTTATATTTTGGTCCCGAAAATTTCAATTTTACCTTTATAAAATGGTCATTGCCAAAAAAAAAAAAAGATATGGGAACAAAATTGTCATTTTGTACGTCAGAGAATCATTTTCCGTCTAAATTAACCAAAGATTTTAAGGAATGGTGCAACGTGTTTGAAATCAATAGTTGGTGGGTGTAATATGACAAAAATAATAGATCGGGGTGCAAAGTATCAATATCCCCAAAATTAGAGGGTGTAAGGTATATTTAACCCAAAAATAAAAATTTTGAGCATTTATGTGCAAATGAAAAACACTACATTATAGTCTCGGATCAAAGTGATATTATTTTTTAATTTTTTACCTGAGGTTTGACCCGCTATTCTTTCAAAATTGGAATATGTATGTCTGTCATTTCAGATATGCACCTTCAAGTAAATGGAAATTTATGGAGAAATTTCACATGGGTGCTTTTTTTTGTTTGTTTGTTTTTTTCCTTTCTCTTTTTGGGTGGGCCGGGTAAGCAGGTAAAGTATTTCTTTTGAAGGCATAGGTTCGCGCAAACAAATTAATCATATTTCTATTCAGATGGTCACGTTTTATTAATATCAACTCATTTGTAATTTTGCAGTGAGCTATATCTCAGTTGGCCCCTCCTCCCCAAAGGGAGGGTTTCCTCAGGAGATCGAATCCCTTTTGGCCCCTTTCCCACAGGCTTAGTCCTACTTTACCTAGAAAAAAAAAACTCATTTGTAATTTTGTATCCATTTCCGTTTGGACTAAAAATAAATAAATAAAAAAATCTAATTGGTATCCATTCACATGAATGCTGAGTATTCATTGACTGACCCTATTCTATAACTGCTTTTGTGATGAAAAGATGGTTTCATTGAGTAATGACCATATTTTATGTAAGTCCTAGATTAAGGCAACTCAAGAGGGGGGTGAATTGAGTTTCAAAACTTTTTCGAAACTCACCTTTAGAAAGTGTTTGCTAGCTACAAGTTCCACAAAGAGAAATGATTTCAATAAAAGATTAACCACAAGAATATATATTGCAACTCAAATAGAGAAATAAAACTTAGAACAAGAAACTAATAGCATAATGTAATGAGATAAGGTAAGAGAACAAACACAAGATTTTTAGGTGGTTCGGCAAACCCGCCTACATCCACCCCTCAAGCTCCTTTACCGAGCCTTGAGGTTTCTCCACTATGCTCCCTTCAACCAAGGGAAAGGTTTCCTTACACTTGAGCTTGAGAAACACCTCTTCAAGCCTCAAGAACGAGTTTGAGAACAAACCTCTCCAAACTCCTTCTTTTGATGAACAACCTCACCAAAAGGAAACAAGAGAATCACTCTCTTAGTAGTGTATAGGGATGAACGAAAATGCTCACTAAAACTCCCTTGATGGAGTATATGTTACAATGAGAAATTTCTATCTCTTAGGCTTCACACAATAACAAGGATGTGAAAGTGTTGATTATGTGTAAATGGTGTTTGATCAAGGATTGAAAGGTTTATAATCACTCTTGGCCTTGGTAAAATGATTTTTGGTCGTTCAACTTTTTTTAAAGGCATAGGAATGGCTTTATATAGGCCTCAAAAGAAAAATAATCGTTGGAAGTCTAGCTGCCAAATATTCACGATGAGCCGGTCGACCGCTACATGACCGGTCGACCGTTGCAGGTTTACGTTACCCAATGGTCATAAAATCAAATGTCAGAACAGCTCTTTTTCAAAATCTTTAAAGACTAACTTCCCATAAGTATATAAAAGGTTTGAGAGTTTAATTGGGATATTTTAAGCCATTTAAAACATTTTTAAATCTTCAAAACGAGAGGTAAAACGGCTCATGCAAGTTTTGAAGAAATATGCAAGTGTGGTTCAAATCCTTGTTAAAGATGAAGTCTTAGAGTTACAAAGATTACCCTAGCATCTTGAGTCTTCACTTTAAGAGCACTTCCATTGAAAGGGATGTTGCTTGATCGGTTTGTGCTCATTTTGGATCCGTTTTGCTTCACATCTCAATTAATTCTATTGTTATCATCAAAACATTGATTGTGACTAAAAGCCAACAGTCTCTACTCAAATTGTGTGACCACTGGATGTAAATGAAAATTTTAGTCATTTTTGAAGACCAACGACTTCCTGCTTTTCTTTCTTTTCTTGTATTTTATTTTTCTTTTCAATAATTCTCAATTGCCTATAGGCTGAGGCAGAGAAGTCATGAGGTAACAAAGGTGTCTCAGACAAGCAAATTTGTCTGAAGATTTTTTCACGAAATGTTTTTGATGTCACACTTGTGGTTCTATTGGTATAACAAATGTTACAATGTGTCTATTTCTCCTTCACCTCTTTGATGGTTGGTGATGCTTGTGATTCTTTCAGGAATCCACAAGTTGATCTGCAAGCCCAGGACTATGCACACAGGATTGGTTTTTTGTTCCAAGGACAGTACAATTACAAATGATGGTTGGTGTCGTTTAGCTCCCACAAATATCCCTTTTGCTTTATGAGAACCTTGTGCATGCATAGTTTTGTCAAAAGTTTAATTATGCATATTTTTATTGACATTCTGTTTTGTTGGCTTTTGTGCACAATCGAGATTTTGATGATTTCAATAAATGGATCAAGTTTATAAAACGGACATCTTCAAAGACAAAGACGTTTTGATGAAAGAGCCAAAGACTTGAAGAAAGAAGATCAAGAAGATGCAAGGAGCTCAAAAGTGAAGTTTCAAGACTTAGGGTATAAACCTTGTAACTCTTAGTTTCACTTTTGACAAGGATTATGAATCACACTTGCATATCTTTCAAAACATGCATAAACCGTTTTACCTTTTGTTTGAAAGATTAAAATGTTTTTAAAGGTTTCAAAACACCCAATCAAACTCTCAAACCTTTCATATACTTATAGGAAGTAAGTCTTTAAAATTGGGTGTTTCAAAATGGTCAAAATCGTGGTTTTAATTGAACCGGATCATGTGCTTAAGTTGAGGAGGTCGACCAGCTGGTGAAGCGGTCGACCGGTCTTCGACCGCTTGGTATAGCGGTCGACCGGTTGTTTTTGAAATAGATCCGTTGAGCTTCTGACAATATGACCGTTGGGTAATGGTAACTTGAAGCGGTCGACCGGTTCATGTAGCGGTCGATCGGCTCGTTTTAACAGACAACTCCCAACGATTATAAACGGCTAGTTTTCATTTGTGGCCTATAAATACACCTTCATAACGTTCCAAAATAATACACAACGACCACATATCATTTAGATCACTTGAGAAATATTCAAAACCTTCATATTCTATATTTCTCATTCATTCACACAAAACACACTTTTATATCCTTGTCTTTGTGTGAATCAAGAGATAGAGCTTTCCAATTTCATATCTACTATTTGAGAGAGTTTATTCTTCAATCTTTATATCCAAAAGAGGTGATTCCTTTAGTGAGGTTGTTCACTAAAGAAGAAGCTTAGAGAGGGTATATCTCAAGCTTGTTAGGTTGTGAGTGGTGAGCCCGAAAAACCACTTGGGTGGGTTTGAGTGTTAAGCCCGGGAAAACACTTGTACGGTTCTCTAGCACCCGGAAGCTAGTGTGTACACTATTTGAAGATAGTGGGAAAACCTCAAGGCTCGGTAAGGAGCTTGAGGGGTGGATGTAGGCGGGTTTGCCGAACCACCTAAAAATCACGTGTTTGCTTCTCTATCCCTACTTTTTACATTTAGCACTTATTTACTTATCACTTTAATATACTTGTGCTAAATTATCCTTTACTTTGTAAACACAGTTTTGGGCGTTAAAAGCAAAAAAGTTTGGAAACCCAATAACCCCTCTCTTGGTCCCTAGGAATTACATATTTAGCAATAATTTATGCATAATTCATCTATTATGTCGATTTCACCTCATCAAACAGTTGAAAGACACAATAGATGTCGATGGGCCGGAAGGTATTTTGAGTATCTTCCATAGGAATCAATTCCTTTACTGACTCAATTTTTTCAATTAAATCACCCTGACTGTGTATTTTACATTTAGAGATGGGAGATCCATTGACTGCTGGAGCGGCTGAAAGAGGAGCGGCTGTTTGAGGATGTGAGTGGATTTTTTTTACTTCACATGACAATTTGGTTGGGTTTTAGAATTAATGGTTGATGTAGTGTAAACTATAAATTGATAGCTATAGCTTCCATATGATTTTCACAGTAGAGTTCTTTTACAATAGTCCCAATTGTTAAGTCTAAATATGTCTCCTTCAGATTATGATAGGATCATTATTTATCAAAAAAAAGATTATGATAGGATCATTAAGAACATTGAAAGAGGGGAGGCTAGAATTTCATGCAAAGATGAGATCATGAAAGCTATTGGGAAGAAGTTGGACAGGTACAAGAATCCATGGCTGGAGCTTAAGATACAATATGGTCAGAACAAGGGGAAATTGTACAACGAAGAATGCTTATTGTGTTGTATTTGAATATTTTAGTTGGTCCTTGCTTATTGTTATTTTATATTAGAAATTTGTTACTTTTTAGATTACTCGTAGAGATTCTTGTGTTTGTTGTAAAACATTATTAATCAATGATGAAGTATATTTTTTTTATTATCCTTGTTCTTTAAGTTTTTATATCCAATGAATTATGGTTATTAAAATAAATTTGAATTACCGATTAAAAAAGCGTGTATAGGAAAAAATTAGTGGTGTTTTAAAAATACTAGCAAATACCGAAAAAAAACAAAAAACGATTGGCATAGACTTTTAGCAGCGGTCACGTGACCGCTACTATAGATTAGTCTTTAGCGGCGTTTGTATGCTAAAGACCTGGCAAAAAAAATCACACGAGTCTATAGCGGCAGTCGTGACAGCCGCTAGCCGACCGTCGATATAGACCAACAGTCTTCACTAGCGGTCGCGAAAACCGCCGCTATAGACAATAGCAACGGTTCAATAGCAGCAGTCACGATGGTTTTGGCACCTTTAAAGGCCTTTTTTTTTTGTAGTGTTGGCCCAAACAAATTAATCATTTTGTATGGATAAAACCCCCTAAATTTTCCTATTATTTTATTCAGATGGTTACTTATAATCATATCAACTTTTTTGTATTCACAATAATACCGATCATTCGTTTTTTATTTTTGGTAAGGAGAAAACTTTTGTTTCACCTAATAGATATGGTTTGTCGAGAAACAAAAATTCATCCTTATAATCATTACATTATCATCCTTAAGACGTACATGTGAGGTAGCAAACAAGCTAAATTACACATCAACAATAAAGTTACGGGGAAATTCACATGAAACCAACCAATTACCAGTGGCATGAGAGAGACCAGAAGAACCTAAATTACACATCAACTTGATTGTCAGAGCAAACGGGCTAGACATGGAGTTCATCGTCCTTTCTTTTAAGGCACGGATTATTGCGGTTATAAATTGAACAAGGCTGGGGTGTCTTGCTTGAATGAGCATTGGCTGCGCAGCTGTATACCACTTCCTCGGCCACCGTAGCTCAGAAAGGCCTTGCACGCGGAGCCAGAGCCACCAACATTACAAGGAACGCTAGTGAGGAAACCCTCTTTACAGTGAGTTCCATGCTATCTTTTTCGGTTTATCTTCCTCCTCCGATATGTATTGAGCTCATTTACTCGTGAGTCCTGGTAGTCCATAGTGGTTTATTTATGGGGAAAAGTCATTGTTCGTCCTATAAGTTTGCGTCAATTACATATCACTTTTTATAACTTTCGAAACTGCGATTTACGTCCCTTAAGTATGAAACATTTGCATTAATGTTCGTCCACCTTTAAAATTTCCGTTAAAGTTGATAGAATTCGGCATTAAAATGACCGAAAAGCCCTCAAAGACAATTTTCAAAACATAAATAAATATTGGATAAATAAATTCACAAAATATATAGATTACTGAAATAGAGTTTCAATAGTTTTATTTAAAAAATATTACCTTTTTTTAATATCATTTTTATTTATTTTTAATGAATTTTTTAAATATTTTTGGTAATTTTGTTTTGGAGGGTTATTTTGGTCATTTTAATGCCGAACTCCATCAATTATAACGGAAATTTTGACTGTGGACGAACATTGCAAATGTTTCATACTTATAGGACGTAAATCGCAGTTTTGAAAGTTAGGGGAAGTGAATGCAATTGACGCATACTTATGGGGCGAACAATGACTCTTCCCCTTTATTTATAGTTGGCAGAGGTCCATTGATGTGTGTTGGCATGTGGTACAATTATGATATAAACATGGCAATAAATATAATGTATAAGGGTGAATCCAATTCCACCACTAACTCGCCATCTTATGATGAATGTACCCCCAGGTCTTCTAGTGCGACTAGTGGCACTCAACAGTCCTGCCGTGATCCCATCTACTACTGGTGCCCCACCTCCAAACCCACTTGAGAAAATGGTTACTTATTGGATTCGATCCCACTAACTTGATAGAAGATCAGTGGGATCAGACTGAAGAAAGATATCATAAAACAAGCATACCTACCTAAGCTGATTATGCCAAGAGAGCGTTCCGCGGACTAATTGGATAAAGTTGATAAAGTTTATGCGCCAGATACATGTTTTATGGTATGTTTGTTGTGTGCATATAATATACACCTAAGAAATACCCATTTTTTTCTTCAAGAGTGAAGTTTTTCTTACAACGTTTATATTACACAAGAAAAATACGACAACGTCCTAGACTAATATGTGGACTCATATAATTAAGATAATACCATTTCTTTTGTTTTTATAATGAAAAAATTGTTTGCACTATTAGGTTGAGTAACGCTCACGTCCCAATTAACGACGATGCAATCGCCAAATGCTCTTTCGTCAATCAGAAGATGATCTCCAGATACTTTTGACAAAACTAAACCTAGATAATACCTAAAAGTTTGCTAGTCTAGAAGAGAGAAGAAAATTGCTGACAAAGCATGCGTCTTCCCTACTTGGGTAGCAGAGTCAAGCGGTGGGACACATGACCATTACGCCTAATTACGTAACAATATCATATGCGGCTTCTCCTCTTCGTTCCCTTTATCAAATCTGCCTGTCTCTCTCTGCTAGAATGAGCAATCCTGGCAACAAATATCTTTGCAAGATAACCCTCTCAAATCTGTCTTCTCCGTTTCTCATATTCTTCCTTCACTTCCTCGTCATCGTCATCCCCATCGCTACTAACTCGGCACCTCCCTATTCTCCTATAGAAAATATCACCCTTGATGGGCCATAAAATACCAGGTCCTATCAGACCTGACCACCCTTGGCCCAGTCCAGTGCAAACATCATCGCCCGACTACCCAGTTTAAGAGTCCTTGAGACCGCAAACTCCCAACTGAGCATCCGATAAAGTAAAGGGTCCTAAACATTTGGAGGACCTCTCCCTCTCCTAATGAAACTCTACTACCTTAAGAGGTAGTCTCTTAACAGGACTACGACGCCGGCACAGGTATAAAAACCCAAGCATTCTCCTCATTAGACGGACGCTTAATTCCATTCTCAAAAATACTTCTCTGTAGTCTGACTTCGGCATCGGAGACTCGATCCGAGGCCATCCCCTCGGTAATTTTTGCAGGATTATCTGGCTTCCGAGCACCTTGGTGATTCTTGACATCATCAGTTGGCGCCGTTTGTGGGAGCTTCCTTTCAAAAAAAAAAAAGCCACCTCTCCGCTGACCCAGCCTTATGTTCCCGCCCCATTCACCAATGACTTCCACGCTTGACAATCAAAACGGTGTCGTGCAATCTGGTGCTGTCACCGGCACCCCCCAGTCAACGATACTCTGTTGGTCTCCGTGGCCAAGAATGTGGAGAGTCTTGTCCGTAAGCTCATTAGGCCCCCCCAGTCCTCGAAACCACCTCCAAATCCGCGTCTCTTCGCCACAATCCCTATCAAGGTCTTAAGCTTTAGCCACTCATTGCGAGGGATTAGGCGAGACTCATCCGGCCTCCTGCTCGCCTACTTGATCCCCTCCTAGATGGCCTCGTGGTGAAGGCTGGCTTGCTACTCTTCGTGAACAGATGTTGGCCCAAGCTGAGCAAGTCCGGTTGCTTGAGCAGAAGTTGGTAACCGTGGAGACCTTGGCGACTGGTGGCCCCACCACTAGGTCTCAACTGGGCAGTTCCCCGTTCGCCCTCAAAGTGCTTGCCTATCCGCTGCCCCTGTGATTTCGACAGCCAGTGATCGCCTTTTTCGATGGCTTGGGCGACCCCTGTGACCACATAGAAATCTTTCGCCATCAAATGGATGTCCAAACTTATGCAAACCCAATCCTTTGTCGTGCATTCTCCCTCACTCTCAAGGCGCCGGCACAGCAGTGGTTCTCTAGCTTGCCACTAGGCTCCATCGCCGACTTTGACACCCTCAACGCCCTATTCGTGAGTCATTATGTCTCTAACAGACGGCTCAATAAGCCTTCTTCGTACCTCTTCAGCATCAAGCAAGCCCCTAAGGAGAATCTATGTGCCTACCTGGCGCGGTTCAATCGAGAAGCTATCAACATCTCGTGTGCCACCGACGAGATGAAACTTATGGCCCTAACCACCGGCCTCCAGCCTTGTGACTTCCTGAGATACCTCCTCAGAAAAAATCCTACTAGCTTCGAGGATGCCATGCGGGAAGCCCAATAGCACATGGACTATGAAGAATTGTTAGCAGCACAAGCCAATCATCCCTCGCCCGAGCAACCGAGGCATGCAAAGCGCGATCGGGATCTTGACCATTCGCCTGAGTCAGGCAATGTATGGAAAATTAGAAGAAATTTGTTCAACTAGTGCTGTTATTGAGCCACAATTGGCAGACCCCAGTGCGAATACCATCACCCGACTACCCGGTTTAAGAGTCCTTAAGATCCCAGACTCCCAACTAACCATCTGATAAAGCAAAGGGTCCTAAATATTCAAAGGACCTCTCCCTCTCCTAATGAAACTCTACTACCTTATGAGGTAGTCTCCTAACGGAACTACGATGCCGATACAAGTATAAAAATCTAGGTATTCCCCTCATTAGACAGATGCTTAATTCCATTCTCAAAAATACTTCTTGTAGTCTGACTTCGGCATCGGAGACTTGATCTGAGGCCACCCCCTTGGTGATTTTTGTAGGATTATCTGGCTTCCCGTGGTGATTATTAAAATCATCAACCCTCTCTTGTGGCTTCTCCGGCAACTCTATTACAGCATTAGATGAACGGACCTGGATTGGAGACATCAACTCAACATTCTTCCCCCTCGAAAAATTCCAGAACAACGCTTTAGTGATCTCTAAGGCTGCTCAACAGACACTCTCGCCAGCTGTACCTTACGCCACAGCACGTCTCTCTGGATCCGAGTTCACCTACGTCTTCAGTGTCACCTTTGGCGAGAAATTCATCTGACTTTATTTCTTCCCAGTTAGGTACCAAGCCTTTGAGCGCTCTAATGCCCTTTTCTCTGTCAAAGTTGGTCCCTACACACTTCTTCACAAATTTAATGCATCACTTACTGCTGATGCCGATGCTGATCATTTGGACACGATATACAGAGAATTCTGCATTGATGTCGAAGATGAGTAGGGGTACTTAAACATAACTTTCATTCCAAGCCCTGATAAGACAGATGCATACGCATTCGTCAACGGCATAGAGATCGTATCGATGCCACCATATCTCTATTATGCTAAACCCGATGACCAAGACCAGGGGGCTAAGATTATCGGCCAACCATCCCAGCTGCAACACATCGAAAACAAAACTGGTCTTGAGATGGTATACCGAATAAACGTTTGTGGACATGAAATCTCACCCACTAAAGATACGGGTATGTATCGGATGTGGTCAACTGAGAACGACTACCTGACAGTGCCTGGTTCAAGTGTTTTGTCGGTTAACTTGACTCTTTGCCTCCAATTTCACCGAATCGCTGCTTATACTGCGCCAGAAGAAGTCTATCGAACCGCCCGGTCTATGGGACTGAATAGTACGATAAACAAGTACTATAGTCTCACCTGGGAGTTTCCTGTGCATTACTGCTTCATGTACCTAGTTAGGTTACATTTTTGCGAGATTGAGTCCATCATAAATGCTACTGGAGAGAGAGTGTTCCTAATTTTTATAGATAATCAACCCGCAGAAGAAGGATTCGACGTGATCCCCCAAAGTGGCGGAAATGGTTTTCCGATATATAAGGACTACGCAGTCCTGATGCAACTGCCAAAGGAAAGGAAAAGAAACTAAACCTCTCTGTGTCGTTGCGAGCAAACCCAGCTGATTGGAAAACCGCCAGAAATGATGCTATCCTGAACGGAATTGAAATCTTCAAATTGAGCGACTTCACTGGCAATCTCACTGGACCCAATCCGAATCCGCTTCCACAGACGCAAACAACGACTTTCGCCGTCCAGTGAATCATTCAGAAAGCCACCAAGAGGTGCGATCCCAAAAGCAACTGTTCTTGGAGGTGTACTTTCCGGTGTGGTTGTCTTATCTATTATCGGTTTCTTGATTTTCAAGCAAGTCAAAAGAGTCAAGCATGAGGGCTCTAATATTGATGGGACAAGTTGGTGGAATCCATTTTCTTGCTCCATGATCAAGTCCAGCTAGACTGGGGAGTCATCTCTACTGTCGGACTTGTGTCGTTGCTTTTCGCTGATGGATATCAGAGCTGCTATCAACAACTTCGACAATGCTTTCGTCATTGGGGCTGGTGGATTTGGAAACGTCTACAAAGGGTATATCAACGATGGGGCAACCCCAGTGGCCATCAAACGATTGAAACCAGGGTCCCAACAGGGTGCCTAAGAGTTTCAGACAGAGATAGAAATGCTCTCCCAGCTCTGCCATCTAAATTTGCTCTCTCTTATGGTTAAGATTTAGACGTTTTATTTCATATTTATTAATATATATTGGAGGCACTAGTAATGTGATAGGTTTGTCCGAGTCTTTAGGTATTTGGTTATTTGATTTCGTGGCTAAGAACATGTCTTATGTGTGATCCTATTTTATAGGAGTTGTAGTTAGTGCTAGGATGAAGTGTTCTGATGTAAAGCCTATTTATAGGCCTCGTTTTACTTTATCAATAGAATGGACAGAGCTTTACCATTCCAGCACGTCTCTTTTGTTTTTCGTAAGTTTGTATCAATGGTATCAGAGCCAAAAAAACGTGTGAGAGAAAGCAAGAGAGACAGAGTTCCCAAACAGAATCAATGGCTTTAGATTTAAATTTTGTACAGGCGCGATCCCACGCTTTGATGGTCACTATGACCATTGGAGTATGCTAATGGAGAATTTTCTCGGTCAAAAGAGTATTGGCCGATTGTTGAAATTGGATTTGAAGAACCAACAACAAATACAGCCTTGACGAATGCCCAAAAAACAGAGTTGGAAGGGAGAAAGCTAAAAGATTTTCAGGCAAAAAATTACCTTTTTCAGGCAATTAATCGTCCCATCTTGGAATAAGTGCCAGCCGTTTATAGTCGCTAAAGGTCGTCTGTTAAAACGAGCCGGCCGACCGCTACATGAACCGATCGATTGCTTAAGGTTACCGTTACCAACGGTCATAATGTTAGAAATCAGAACGACTCTTTTCTTTCTTTTTAAAACCAACCGGTCGACCGCTATACCAAGCAGTCGAAGACTGATCGATCGCTTCACCAACCGATCGACCTCCTCAACTTAAGTACATGATCCAGTTGAATTGAAACCATGATTTTGACCAACTTAAAACACCCAATTTTAAAGACAAACTTTTCATAAGTGTATAAAGGTTTTGGAGTTGATTTGGGAAGTTTTGAAACCATTTAAAAACATTTGATCTTTCAAACAAGAGGTAAAACGGTTCATGCATGTTTTGAAAGATATGCAAGTGTGTGATTCAAATCCTTGTCAAAAGTGAAACTAAGAGTTACAAGGTTATATGGTCTTGAATCTTCACTTTTGAGCTTTTGCATCTTCTTGATCTTCAATCTTCTTGTCTTTGGATCTTTGATAAAATGTCTTTATCTTTGAAGATGTCCATTTCGTAAACTTAATTCATTTATTGAAATCATCAAAATATTGATTCTGAACAAAAGCCAACAAAAATTTCCTTACCCCTGCGAGAACTTTCTAACACCGAATCCCTAATTGAAGAGCTTGAAAATTTTGTCCATTAAGAAGAAATTTACAAGCTGGTGTTTAGGAGAAACATTTAGTCAAAATTTACGTGCCACACCTTATTGCTGTTTTTGTTGTTTATTCGGTGGCCATTAGACAAACCCACGTCGCCCATAATAGTTTATACAGGTTATTGGTGCCCATTTACACCTTTAAATTTAACCGGACAGTATTATAGTGTTATACATGGTTATTGGAGCCCCATTATTTGTGTCCCCCTCCCCCCTCCCGAGCTGAACCTTTTTTGCTCTTCTATTTCTAATTTTACTTCGGATTTTGGAGAGGCTTTCGGATTTTTAAATTTTCTATTGGTTCGGCTTGATCGGTACATGATCCAGTTGACCATGATTTTGACTTGGCCATTTAAAATTTGATCTTCTTTTGCCCAAATAGTGAAACTAAGAGTTACTTATACCTAAGGTCTTGAATCTGAAAGTCCCTTGAAGAAGTAAGTCATCAAAATAAAACATTGTTTCTAACACCGAATCCCTAATTGAAGAGCTTTTTTGTCCATTAAGCAAGCTGGTGTTTAGGAGAAACATATTAGTCAAAATTTACGTGCCACACCTCTATTGCTGTTTTTGTTGTTTATTCGGTGGCCATTAGACAAACCCACGTCGCCCATAATAGTTTATACAGGTTATTGGTGCCCATTAGACGTACACCTTTATTGTTGTTTTTGTTGTTTATTCCTTTGTTTTTCTTTGTTTTTGTTATTTATTCGGTGCCCATAATAGTTTATACAGGTTATGGAGAAGGTGCCCATATTCTTTATTCTTTTTGTATTTTATTCGAGAGTGGATGGATCCGTTTCTCTTTAGTATTTCGGTTTGTAGGGACAAGTGGGTTTGTCTTATAGTGTTTCCATACATGGTAGGGACATTGGGTTTTGATTGGATTCTCTACATTCAATTTCTGCAAGTGGGTTTGGCTTACTATTGTTTGTTTAGATGCTCCCCTCGTGGTCCCGGCTTCCTGTTTTGTTGCTGCTCACATGAAATTTATTGCTGCATCACCAGGTGCAACTAGTTTTTTTAATGGGGATTGACGGAAAGGTATAAGTTTAACGAGTAGCTTACAACAGGGATTTAAAATCAATTTTTCTTACCTCAGGGACGTATTTATAACAATCTCATACCGACTTTGGGTGCATTTAAGCCTTTTAGTTTTTTAAACATAGTCATCTTATCAACCAGGAAGTCCCAAAAAGTAATTTGCCTAAACATTAATCCTAATTGCTTTTTGTTCAATTTGACCATTAAATCAGACTAAAAATGATGTTCATTAACTAAAATATCCCTCCAAAAAATTAGAAAATTTTTAAAAATGAATAACAATTGAAAATAAAATAAAATATCTATATATGTATTTTAAAAATATAACTTTTTATTTTTTCAGATTTGTCAATATTTTAATATTTTATCTATAATAGTATTTGATCATTTTTAGTCTGATTAAATGGCAAAATTGAATGGATTAAAATTTATGTGATGTAAAAAATTAAATTAAAAATCATGGAGGCTAACTTGATTTTTTGTCGTCGCCGGCCCCCAAATAATTTAATACAAATGACGTCAAACTTCTATAATTGACATGACAAAAAAAAGGAACTCACCGCGCGCTATCTTTGACTCGATCGACCATTCCTGGAAAGACGCTTTATTAGGCCTAGCGGCGGGTTCCATTGACAACTGAGGCATGTTAGATTTGACGAGTCTTTTAAAATTTGAAGTGTTATATTAGTATTTGTATTAAAATTATTGATGCATAAAAAAAGTAATGATAATTTTTAATATTATTATTTGTAGATTATTTTTATTGAAATAATAAAAAAAAAAAATATAAAAAATATTTAAATTTATATTTATTTATAATATTTATTGTAATTTCGATTTTTTTAAAAAAAATTTGATACAAATTTATAATATTTAATTTGATGGTTATTTATTTTTTATTGTGATACTATCTGAAAATTTTTGAAATAGGAAAAAAAAAAGAGGACAAATGGGTGGACGTATGCGTACTTTTTTTTTTTTACTAGGCTTTTTTTATTGGGCGGACGTCTGCGTACTTGACAGAAAAACAAGGGAGAAATTTGAAAAGTATTAAATAGGAAAAAAAAAATACTTCTGAGTTCTTCTGAAAATAAATTTAATGATTTAAAATTTTTAAATACGTAAAATTCACTTCTAAAATTAACCATAATCGTTACCTTCTTTCCATAAAAACACCAAACATTAGTATGAAAAAATGAGTGGACGTCTGCGTACAGTTGACAGAGGGGAGAAATCGAAGCAACTGTTGATGTCAGATTTGGTGTGGTGAAATTTCAAAATGGGCCTCTACAACTCAACGTGTATAAAGAGAAATGAGGGCTATTTTGTCCATTCGCATGTCCTATAATTAATATCGTCTGAACCAGTGGGGTCATATGTTTTTTAAAATTCAGTTTGTCATTCCTTATTTATATCTCGCACGATTTAACAGAGGATATGTTGATAATTTATAAATCTGAATGGCAGGGCAAAATTGAAAAAGCATTTTTTATAGTTGAGACTCAAACATGTTCGGTTTGTAAAATCAGAACGTAGGATTCAAATTCTCGAAATTTCGGGAAAACGAACGTGCCTAGTATAGTATTGGAGTAATATCGAAACTGCCGGTTGTTTTCTTTTTGTTGGGCAAGTTATAATTTGTTTCTTTCGATCGGTTGCACGGATGCTGTAATTAAGAGGTCCGGATAGCGTTTCATAGGCACGATAACCTGACTTGTCCAGCTTTATTGGACTCTCATAAATACTCAAAAGCGAAGAATAAAAAAGTATAAAATAATTGAAATTTTATTTTGGTAACGAGAATTTTTTTTTCAGTACCTAACAGATATGGCTTGTCGAGAAAAAAAAAATTCCATCCTTGTAATCATTAAATTATCATTCTTACGACGTACATCTCAGATAGCAAACAATCTAAATTACACATAAACAATAAAGTTGGGGATTCACATGAAACCAACCACTTACCAGTAGCGCTACTTGAGCAAACAAGCTAGACACGGAGTTGATGGTCCTTTTTTTCAGGGCACGGATTTTTGCGCTTATAAGTTCCACAACTTTCAGACATCGGGATGTTATGACCGTTAGCTGTGCAGTCGAAATACCTTGTCGTACCAGGTTCTCGGCCACATGGTGTCTTGTACGGACCTAGGGCGTCGGGGGTTCTAGGTCCGTTCCCTTCAGCGAGCATTCTGCTTATTCCTAAAGCCGTTGTAAACTCCCAATCTCGGTCCTCATCCACAATAACGTCGATAAGGCACTTGGCCATGCCGCCATCGATATTGCATGAACTAGAGTTGGTGGCGCCGTTGTTCTCTAGTAAACTAGTAGCCGTAGCTCGGAAAGGCCTTGCACGCGGAGCCAGAGCTACCAACATTACTAGGAACGCTAGTGAGGAAACCCTCTTTACAGTGAGTTCCATGCTATCTTTTTCGGTTTATCTTCCTCCCCCGATCAGTATGGAGCTCAGTTACTCGTGAGTCCTGGTAGTTCACGGTGGTTTATTTATAGTCGGGAGAGGCCTTAATTGATGTGTACTGGCATGTGGTACAATTATTATATAATTTAGAAACATAGCAATAAATATAATGTTTTGATGAATGTACCACCAGGTCTTCTAGTGTGATTTTTACCTGGTTACTAATAACCAAGAAAACAACAAAGTTTTTGGCCACCTTCATTTCATTTCAATACAAAACAACTGTCCCGAACACAACATATCCTACCGAATTTTTTTTAAAGAGCTGTATTAATGATTTGGCCATAGGTTCCACATGTGGACGTGAGCCATACTGAATTTGGTCCATCCCGAGTGATGGTATTAGGAATTAATTCCAACATATTATTGGATCGTGTGAGCTGGCATTTTGTCCAATTAGGACCGTTTTGATGACAAGTACGATATCTTCATTATAGATTTAGTTAGAACGTACGAATTATGGGCCGATCGATCTAGATAGTCAGGTTGGAATTTTCGTTCAATGATAGAGGAGCTGTTAGGAAAATGTCTTTATCAGTATTTAAAACTACCATGGTTCAATCTGGACAAAGGACGTGGGACATGTACTACAACGTTAGCGGTTAGCCTGTTAGGGTCCCCAGTCAAGGACTTCAAAATAAGTACCAACTTTCCCCCTGTAAGTGATCCGATTCAATACCACATGATCCTCCCGACTAGTGGTACCCGATCAACTCCAATTCCACATGATCCTCCTGACCAATGAAAGTAACACACGAGCGCAATAAATAGGATCTAACACTCCAAGAATGAAAAATACCTCACTGTTATAATAAAAGGAATGTGGTCTAAGGATTATTAGTCATTTGAACCACAAGAACAAAAACAATCCCGATCAAGGGTTAGTTAGCCCAAGAACGGGTACCCAGACTAGGTTATTAGCCTAAAATGAATCCCAAGCGCTAAGGTTATTAGCCCTGACCCGACTTAGCATATACGTGCCTATGCTCGGCCAAAACACTCCCCAAAAGCACTCAAGCTCCCAAGACTATACTATTCTTAGATATTCTCTCGATGCCCCAACTACTGCACCTAAGGGTGTTTATATAGACATCCTTAGGTGCTTACAAACCCTAATGTATTCAATCGCAAATCTAAATCAAATCACCGCTCTCTAGAAATTAATCCTGTCAATCATGTAGATTTGATATAACATGTCTAAAAGACCAAACTCAAAAAGGAAAGACAATATTCTAGACTTTCGGAAAACGTCCAAATCTAGAAGATATGATTCTTCGTATCGCTTCTGGAAAGGAAAGCAATCGTCGTAGATCTTTCCATATCAAGCGTGGTCGCGCTGCATGTTCGCTCTGAACTGGTCTGGAGCTTGTCCTGATAACTGCTTGTCCTGATCGGTCTTGCGGCATAACCTTAGTATTGCTGGGCTCTCCTTGTGGGTCAGCACGCCTGGGCTATCCTGGTCGGTCAGTCTACCTGGCCCCTGATCGGTCAGTCTTCCTAGCCCCTGATCGGTCAATCTTCCTGATCGGTCGATCGGCCTGCCCTGATGATCGGGAGCGCACTGGTCGGTCACTAGCACTGCCTCTTGCCCCTCATCTTCCCACTCATGGTAGTCCAGGCCGTGGTCTTCACCAGGGATCTTGTCATAGCCACTGATGAATCAGTTGATTTATGGTTAATATGTTAGAGTAAATGCAGCTCGATCATTAGCTTCTCTTTTTGTAGCGTTTTTTCCCACGTTCCCCTCTTTTCCTCTAGCCAGGATTTTAGCGGGAGTTCTTGTCCCTGTTAAGTCGTGCTCTGTGATCTTTTCCTCACGTTTTTTGTCACTGTTATTCGTATCTGCTACGGGTATGGTGAAAACGTGGTGCCGTGGATTATCGTAGGCTGTTAGGTAACTATTTGCGACATATATAGCGATTTTCCCTCTTGAGAAATATGCGACATAAGTTTGGTTGTAACCGTTGGACTTTTAAAAGATGTAATCATATTTTTCGGCCTAAATTAGTTTAAGTTGGATGTGATTTAGTATTGACACTATCAGCCCCACTCGTGAATTTTGGATCATGCGAAGACCTTTGAAATTTCAATGTGTGGTTAGGACCATGGGAGTGTATCTGCCCACTTGGAGGACTGCGATTCTTCTGCTGTGCAGGACCCAGGGAATGTCGTTTGCAATAATGGAGCATAACCACATTAATAAGAGCTCAAATAAGCTGGCCCACTAAAAGAAAATTCCAGCAGAGCTATATACTGCCGTGAATAGGAAAGGAAAAAGCGAGGCTAGCCATTGATTATTTATCTCTTGAATTTTAGTTTTTACGTCCCAGCCTTGCTTTTCTGCTTATATAATGTCACTTGACAAGTAGTACTTGAGCATTTGAAACAAATACATGGGAACTCAACTAAAGAAAAATAAGACAACGTCCTAGACTTAATAGGCTCGCAGGCAAATCGTTTTCTTTTTTTATTCAGAATATATTACATGACAATATCCTCTTGTTCCTCAAAAAATAATAACTAATAAAACAATATAATGATCCAAAAGGAATATCCTTTTGTTCGTAAAATACAAATCATCTAATTATCATCATCCATTATTATTATTCTTATTGTTATTATAGCATGATAATTGGTCTTGTTCCAACTATATCAACACTTGACCTATTAGAGACTTTGTACCAAGAAGCATTATTGGATCGGTTCAAAGACAGCATCTTCATGGCGGTAATAACACTACTGGGGCTTATATATATAATAGTATAGTAAGCATCTGATACTCGTTTGGCTCTTGACAATTTTTACATTTCGAATATTATACTGTTTACCGATATATATTTATATATCCAGTGCTATTGGGGCACTAAATTTAGTTCCAAAATATAAGTAAATGATTTCACTTGATAACTTTAGAAAAACGCATCTGGAAATTTAGAACCATACCCAATTTCCTACATCTATATATATATCTATAGATGTATTTATTCCTTTATCTTTCTATACGGATATTCATCTTATTCAATGCGTGACCTAAATGTGTTGCCTATAGTGTACTACCTCACAGCGAAACGTACGTACAGTTGACTCTCAAAGTGATGTCCAATAGGAAATATCTAAGTGTGCTCATCAGTGGTATGGTATCCGTGGTATGGTATCCATGAGTTGGAAACTTTTCAATTAGACTGGTATACACTCCTCACTCTAGGCCTTGCACCTAGAACTATACTCGTTCACTACAAGAAAAAAAAAATTGAAAGCCCCATACAAAAGGGATAATGGAAGAATTGGTATAAGGACCTAAAGTAGATATATAGAGAAAAACAAATATTGATTTTTGTCCTTTGTGAAAAATAAATTGAATTATAAGTAAGCAAAATGATAACCGTCTACCATATATTTTTACCCCATGTATAGTAGAATCGGCCCAACTTCTTTTGTGAGCCCTTCTCTCAGAACCTATACAGAGCAGCCTTTGAGTTTTAGCCCAGTTCATGACCAAGGTCAAATTCTTTTCTGTGACCATTGTGAGGCAATGACCAGAAATTTCCAGAGATTATATAGTGAGGTAGATAGAATGTACCATGAGAGACAAGAACACCTTTGGAAGATAGCAGAACTTGAAAGACAAATAATTTCTTCCAAATTAGAAAAATATGTCGTTAACAAAGAATCAACGGTTTCCCGCAAAACCAAGGTGAGATGGGTATGACATCATTGGAGAACCAAGGTGAGATGAGTACGACATCCCCAATGATGTCAGCTGTTCCAATATCAGGTGTACTGTCATTTTCATTTTGAAAAAATTTTAAAAATTTTAAATATAGTGTTAATATTTAGTTAATTTTTAAGTTTTATTAGTATGTATTTAGATATTATTAAATTGTATTGATATTTATAAAAAAATTAATATTAAATTATATTGATACGTGTATACAAATAGTGTTAAGATTATAAATTTAGAAGATTAGATTAAAATTCTAAATTTTTTAACCGAGCATGACCTAAATCCTGTGGCTACCCCTGATCAAACGGCTTCAGGTAAATGGTTATCAAGTCCGTTGATGGGTGTGGCTTTTCCCAAAAGCCAATTAGAACCAGAATTCATTCAAGGAGAATTTGTCAAAGGAGAATCCAGTAGAAACAGGCAAGGATCTAGACCTGACGAAACAAAGATGAAAGTTTTAGAAAAAGAATTCCAGACAGCTGTAGCCAGAAGACGACAGAGTAAGAGAAAGCAAAAAAGACAGCTCAGTAAGATCCAGCTAAGCAGATAGAAACAGATCAAGGAGAATTATTAAAGGCAGCAGTACGACAGATCATGACAGAACTAATGGGGACCAGCGTTAAAGAAGAGATTCCTCTACCACCAGAAAAATAAATTCCAATAATTGAGAATCCCACTTCAGAAAAAATACATAGAAATGTTACTGTATCAAAAATTTTATTTTTTAAAATTTTATTATCGTTATAAAGACAAAAATTATTTTTTTAACTTTTTGATCAATTTTTTTAATCCTCTGATCTCACTCTTTCACCAACTTACCTATTCAAAATTTTATCACTGAAACGCAATCGCAGTAGAGATTACTTTATTCCCACTGGACCAGAAGATATAGACGGCAGAGTCTCTGACCCCCTCCCATCAGAAGTCGGCAGTGAAGATAACATTACGCAAGATGGTTATTATTCGAATGACAGCATAGCAAGGCACAATATGGATACCTAATTGGCGTCAACATGTAGATACCATGTGAATCTGTCCTTTAGTAAGCTTCAATTTTTAGCAACTAATAGCATTTCTTGTACATAACTAATAGCATTAAAATTGTAAGAATTTTACCAGTGACCGCGTGCTTATATCCTAGTACATAAGAAGTTATTGTGGAAATTTGAACAAGTTAAATGTGATGCTTATAGCAAGTCTGTCATTCCAAATCCTGAGCTGTACTGTATCTTAGTATGAGAAGAATGTATTTTTCCTTCACAAATGGATGTCCTCTTTGAGCGGTACGATCATCATGCATGAGACGGCACGGTTATAACACATTGCACCTAGCAGGTTCTAGACCTTCGGTGCACACAATGTATTTGTTAAAATGCCAGTGATAGCATGATAGGATAGTATAGGTCACAGTCCAAATGTAGAGAATTATGCTCATACTTATACTCGGTTATTCAATTCAAAAAAAATCTAATTTATTGAGAATTCCATTAAGGCATTAATGTGGATCCCATCTACAAATTGGAGACTAATTAATCACGTTGCAAGCAAGTTTTCCTCCCAACTGTCGTCCACCTATAAAAGAGATGACAAACAAAGAATGAGGTATGTTATATATCTTCATGCTAGATCCAACTAGACGACCACCACTACCTGTCGATGTACCATGTATTAGTTGCCAATATACTCGAGCACGACAGCAATCGACATTTCGAATGATCCACGGAACCACGATGGCTGAACTCGATCGTTAATAAACGATTTTTACGCTCCTTTCAAATAGAAGCAGTGGTTAAATAAGCGATTTTTACCTGGACGTTACTAATAACCAAGAAAACGACAAAGGTTTTGGGCCACCTTCATTTCATTTCAATGCAAAACAACTGTCCCGCACACCACATATCCTACCAAAAACAAAATTTTAAACAGCTGTATTGATTTGGCCATAGGTTCCACATGTGGACGCGAGCCATACTGATGAATTCGATCGATCCTCATCCCAGTGACGGTATTAGGAATTCCAGCATATTATTGGATCGTGTGAGCTGGGCGTTTTGTCAAATTAGGACCGTTTAGAACTAATCGGCCGATCGATCGAGATGGTCAGGTTCGAATTTTCATTCAATGATAGAGGAGCTGTTAGCTAGGAATATGTCTTTATCAGAATTTAAAACAACCATGGTTCGATCTGAGCAAATGTTGGACATGTACACGTTAGCGGTTAACCCAACTCGTAAATTTTGGATCATGTGAAGGCCTCCGAAATTTCAAAGTGTTGTTAGAACCATGTGAGTGTATCTGCCCACTAGGAGGAGGATTGCGATTCTTCTGCGGTGCATACTGGACCCAAGGAATGTCGTTTGCAATAATGGAGCATAACCACATTAATAAGAGCTCGAATAAGGCCCACTAAAAGAAAATTCCAGCAGAGCTATATGTTGCCGTTAACAGGAAAGGAAAAAGCGAGGATAGCCATTTGATGATGTCAAGAATCACCCCAGATGCCGAATAATTTTGCAAGAATCACCGAGAGGTGGCCTCATATCAAGTCTCCGACGGTCAAGTTAGATTTACGAGAGGACGTTTAAGTGTTTAGAGAATGGAATTAAGCATAAGTCTAATGACGAGAATACTTGGATTTTTATACCTGTATCGACATCGTAATCCTGATAAGAGACTACCTCTTTAAGGTAATAGAGTTTCATTAGAAAAGTGAGAGATCCTCCAAATATTTAGGATCTTTTTGCTTTATCGGTTGCTTGGTTAGGAGTTTGTGGTTCCAATGACTCTTAAATCAGGCAGTCGGATGATGGTGCTCGTTCTGGGCTGGGTAGAGGGTGGTCGAACCTGATAGGGCTGGTATTTTATGGCCCATTACCATTGATTATTTATCTCGTGAATTTTAACTTTTTATTATCCCAACCTAATTGCTTTTCTGCTTATTATATAATGTCACTTGACAAGTAGTACTTGAACATGAATTGAAATAGACGGGAACTCAACTAAAGGAAAATACGGCAACGTCCTAGACTCAGGCGTATCCTTTTTTTTCATATTAATTCAGAATATTACACAATATTTTTCTTTCTTTTTCCAAATAGAGATGGTAACTCCGAATTTTATTGACTTATGACGGAGAAATATAATAATTACAAGAGAAAAATTATCCAAATCACAAATAAAACTCACAAAAAAGAAAAAATTAAAAAATAATAAATTACCTCAAATCCAAAATAAGGTGAATTAAGTTTGTCTGTAGTAGGTAACAAATCTCGAAGTTTCCAAGGGACTATCACGATGGAAATTAGTGAGTTGTGTTACACAATATTGTCTTGTTACTAAAAAAAATAGTAACTACTAAAACAATACAAGGAACGCTAGTGAGGTACATCAATGTTTTTCAAGTAGATTTATATACGCTTCCTACAGGTTTGATGGGCCATAAAATACCAGGTCCTATTAGGTTCGACCATCCTTGGCTCAACCCAGTTTAAGAGTCCTTGGTACCGCAGACGCCCAACCGAGCATCTGATAAAATAAAAGGATCCTAAATATTCGGAGGACCTCTCCCGCTCCTAATGAAACTCTACTACCTTAAAGAGGTAGTCTCCTAACAGGACTACAACGCCGGTACAGATATAAAAATCCAGGTATTCTCTTAATTAGACTTACATTTAATTCCATTCTCAAAAATACTTTTATGTAGTTTGATTTCGGCATCAGAGACTTGATCCGAGGCCACCCTCCTCGGTGATTCTTGCAGGATTATTTGGCTTCCGAGCACTGTGGTGATTCTTGACATCATCAAGGTTAATAAATGATCTTTACTCTCCTTTCAATTAGAAACAATGGTTAAATAAGCGATTTTTACCTGGTTACTAATAATCAAGAAAACAACCAAGGTTTTGGCCACCACCATTTCGTTTGAATACAAAACAACTGTCCCGAACACTACATATCCTACCGAAAACAAAATTTTAAACAGCTGTATTGATTTGGCCGTAGGTTATACATGTGGACGTGAGCCATAATGAATTTGGTCCATCCCTGTGACGGTATTAGGAATTTCCTACATATTATTGGATCGCATGAGCTGGGCATTTTTTCCAATTAGGACCGTTTTGATGCCAACTAGTACGGTATCTTAACTATACATTTAGTTAGAAGTAATCGGCCGATCGATCGAGATGGTGAGGTTGGAATTTTCGTTCAATGATAGAGGAGCTGGTAGGAAAATGTCTTTATCAGTATTTAAAACAACCATGGTTCGATCTGGACAAATGTTGGACACGTACACGTTAGCCCCACTCGTAAATTCTAGATCATGTGAAGGCCTTTGAAATTTCAAAGTGTCATTAGAACCCTGTGAGTGTATCTGCCCACTTGGAGGAGGATTGCGATTCTTCTGCGGTGCATACTGGACCCAAGGAATGTCGTTTGCAATAATGGAGCATAACCACATTAATAAGAGCTCAAATAAGTAAGAGACTAAAAGAAAATTCCAGCAGACATAGAAATTCTGAGTTGTGCAAACGATATCGTCTTGTTCCTCAAAAAATAATAAGTACTAAAACAATACAAGGAACGCTAATGAGGTAACCCTCTTTAGAGTGACTTCCATGCTATATATCTTTTCGGTTTATCTTCCTCCCCCGATCTGTATTGAGCTCAGACGTTACAGCTCGTGAGTAGTACTGGTAGTCCATGGTGGATTATTTATAGCCGGTAGAGGTCAATTGATGTGTACTGGCATGCGGTACAATTATGATAGAATTTAGAAACATGGCGATAAATCCAATTCTACAACTAACTCGCCATCTTATGATGAATCTACCACCAGGTCTTCTACTGCGACTAGTAGAAGCACTCAACCGTACGTCCTGCCGCGATCCTATTCACTATATATTAGTGCCCTAACTCCAAACCCACTCCAGAAAATGGTTACTTAGATTCGATCCAACTAACTAATTGCCAAATATCAAATGCGGCCCTCAAATCTATCTTCTCTGTTTCTCATATTCTTCCTTCATCTGTATTGAGCTCTTACAGCTCGTGAGTCAGTCCATGGTCCAGAGGTCGATGTGTACTGGCATGCTACAATTATGATAGCATGGTAAATCCAATTCTACAACTAACTCGCCATCTATGATGAATCTACCACCAGGTCTTCTACTGCGACTAGTAGAAGCACTCAACCGTCTCCTGCCGCGATCCTATTCACTATATATTAGTGCCCTAACTCCAAACCCACTCCAGAAAATGGTTACTTAGATTCGATCCAACTAACTAATTGCCAGAATATCAAATGCGGCCCTCAAATCTATCTTCTCTGTTTCTCATATTCTTCCTTCACTTCCTCGTCATCGTTACTGACTCGGCAGGTACCTATTCATCTATAGAAAATATCACCCTCTCTGTGGCTTCTCCGGCAACTCTATTACAGCATTAGATAAACGGACATGGATTGGAGACATCAACTCAACGTTCTTCCCCCTCGAAAAATTCCAGAACAGCGCTTCAGTGACCTCTAAGGCTGCTCAACAAACACTCTCGGCCACTGTACCTTACGCCACTGCTCGTCTCTCTCGATCCGAGTTCACCTACGTCTTCAGAGTCACCCCTGGCAAGAAATTCATCCGACTATATTTCTTCCCCGCTAGGTACCAAACCTTTGAGCGCTCTAATGCCCTTTTCTCTGTCAAAGTTGGTCCCTACACACTTCTTCACAAATTTAATGCATCGCTTACTGCTGATGCCGATGCTGATCCTTCGGACACGATATACAGAGAATTCTGCATCGATGTCGAAGATGAGCAGGGGTACTTAAACATAACTTTCATTCCAAGCCCTGATAAGACAGATGCATACGCATTCGTCAACGGCATAGAGATCGTCTCAATGCCACCATATCTCTATTATTCTGAACCCGATGACCAAGACCAGGGGGCTAAGATTATCGGCCAACCATCCCAGCTGCAACACATCGAAAGCAAAACTGCTCTCGAGATGGTATACCGAATAAACGTTGGTGGACGTGAAATCTCACCCGCCGAAGATACGGGTATGTATCGGAGGTGGTCAACTGATAACGACTACTTGACGGTGCCTGGTCCAAGAGTTTTTCCGGTTAACTTGACTCTTCGCCTCCAGTTTCACGGAATCGCTGATTATACCGCGCCAGAAGAAGTCTATCTAACCGCCCGGTCTATGGGACCGAATAGTACGATAAACAAGAACTATAGTCTCACCTGGGAGTTTCCTGTGCATTACGGCTTCATGTACCTAGTTAGGTTACATTTTTGCGAGATTGAGTCCGTCATAAATGCTACTGGAGAGAGAGTGTTCCTAATTTTTATAGATAATCAACCCGCAGAAGAAGGATTCGACGTGATCGCCCAGAGTGGAGGAAATGGTTTTCCGATATATAAGGACTACACAGTCCTTAAGCCAACTGCCAAAGGAAAGGAGAAAAAACTAAACCTCTCTGTGTCGTTGCGAGCAAACCCAGCGATTGGAAAACCGCCAGAAATGATGCTATCTTGAACGGAATTGAAATCTTCAAATTGAGCGACTTCAGCGGCAATCTCGCTGGACCCAATCCGGATCCGCTTCCACGGACGCAATCAACGACTTCGCCGCCGAGTGAATTATTCGGAAAGCCACCAAGAGGTGCGATCCCGAAAGCAACTGTTCTTGGAGGTGTACTTTCAGGTGTGGTTGTCCTATCTATTATCGGTTTCTTGATTTTCAGGCGAGTCAAAAGAGTCGAGCACGAGGGTTCTAATATTGATGGGACAAGTTGGTGGTATCCATTTTCTCGTTCCATGATCGAGTCCAGCAAGACTGGGGAGTCATCTCTACCGTCAGACTTGTGTCGTTGCTTTTCGCTGACAGATATCAGAGCAGCTATCAACAACTTCGACAATGCTTTCGTCATTGGCGTTGGTGGATTTGGAAACGTCTACAAAGGATATATCGACGATGGGGCAACCCCAGTGGCCATCAAACGATTGAAACCAGGGTCGCAACAGGGGGCCCGAGAGTTTCGGACAGAGATAGAAATGCTCTCCCATCTCCGCCATCTAAATCTGGTTTCTCTGATTGGCTATTGCAACGAAGGCAACGAGATGATCCTCGTCTACGACTACATGGCCCGTGGGACCCTCCGGGATCATCTCTACAACTCCGATGATCCACCTCTTTCGTGGGAGCAACGGCTGCGGATATGTGTCGGGGCCGCGCGGGGGCTGCATTACCTGCATAGGGGGGCAAAGCAGACCATCATTCACCGCGACGTGAAAACAACAAATATTTTGCTAGACGAGAAGTGGGTGGCCAAGGTCTCGGATTTTGGGCTGTCCAAAACGGGTCCTACCGGTGTGTCCATGACTCATGTGAGTACAGATGTTAAGGGTAGTTTCGGGTACTTGGACCCGGAGTACTTCCGACGTCAGCAGTTGACGGAGAAGTCTGACGTGTACTCGTTCGGCGTGGTGCTGTGCGAAGTAATATGTGCGAGGCCACCGCTGATTCGCAATGCAGAGACAGAGCAAGTGAGCCTAGCAGAGTGGGTCCGGAAGTGCTATCACAGTGGAACGCTTGGATCAATCGTTGATCCGTTTTTGACGGGAAAAATTGCACCCGAATGCTTGAAGAAATTTGGTGAGATCGCAGTGAATTGTTTGCGTGATGATGGAATCGAGCGGCCAACGATGGAGGGCGTGGTTGGGGACCTTGAATTCGCGTTACAGCTGCAGGAGAGCAGAAACGAGCGAAAGTCCGCAATTGGCGGTACTGGTGATGACGCCCTGACTTGTAGCAGTGGACGCTGGACGAATGGAAAGAGCAGCAGCGGAGAGCTGAGTTTTAGTAATAAGGATACAGATACCTTGTCATCGGGGGCAGGGATAGCGTTCTCCGAGCTCATGGATCCGAAAGGACGGTAGCTAAGTTAAATACATGATCTAGCATGATAATAAACAAGAACGGAATAGAAAGGGGTTGAGTTTTCCTTACAAATCGCTAATATATATATATATAAACAGGGGGACATTAGAACCGTTGTATGTTCATCTTTTCTTATTGAATTATTACAAGATCCGTGCTTCCAGAAGAAAAATATAAGTATTAACTAGAGAGGCCCGTAATAGAAAATGGAATGTAGTGTTTTGGGTGAACCGGTACAGAATGAACACAGATTACCATTACTTTAGCAAATCTTCACGACTTTCCTATTGATCCAGTACTGTCCATATTAAAGCTATTGATTAGCTTCTGATATTTTGGAACCGTGTATAGTCACTAACGTGATTCTCGGAATCACTTGATTTACCATAAAGAGTCTAGATAATTGTATGAAATCAAGATAAATATTTCATTAACAGAGCATGCTTAATATAGATACAGAGGAAGGGTACAGATAGAATTCTGCAGATAGTTAGGCCATACAAAGCACGGCGTGATCCTAGTGAGCTAGAATCAAGGTCATGAAATCAAAAGATTCCTAGAATCACGTTAGTGACTATACACGGTTCCAAATTATCAGCAGCTAATCAATAGCTTTAATAGTCCACACCAATACAGTTCCAAGCGTTGCAGGTAAAATAAGCAAATTTGTAGGTACCTAACACACAGGACGTAGCATGCATGCAAGGAGAACGCAAATGTAAAAGCATCCGAAACTTCGCACATATTAAATAGGGTTATATAATTATTTAGTCCCTTCATTTTGACTCATTTTAATAAATCTTGGGTTAATCATAAAAGTCTTTGTGTTTGCAATTTTTATCATACAAGTCATTTCATTAAACTTCAATCTATAAAGTTAATGATGACATGTTAATTCGAATCATAAGTTGACAAGCATGTTACCCAAAACTAAAATCATGCACATATGTCACCCAAAACTAAACTATTTAAACTATTTTAAAAAATAAAAAATTAAGAAAAAACTTAAAAAATTACAAGTCACATTATTTTAGTTTTGGGTGATACGTGTCGACTTATGATTGGAATTGACTTGTGAACCATAACTTTGAGAATGAAATTTTAAAAGAATGAATTTTTCGACAAAAATTATAAATTTAAGAATCTTTATAATCAATTTGAAAACCTAACGACAATTTGTTAAAATGGATCAAAATCTAAAACGAAATGTGTAGTTAACCCTATTAAATAAGGTGGACAAACACTTTTGTTGCTTGATCGTCTTAAGGATGTGAATACTAGTACTGTTTACTTGATCTCACAACATAAAATAATAATGGAGTCTAAGAAGCAAAAATTTTAAAAAATTTTGAGTTTGTAAATGGTTGGTGAAAAAGTTTAATAATTTTTATTGGAGTTTGTTAAAAAGTAAAGAGAGAGAAGATTTGATAGAATTTGTTAATGAAAAAGTAATGGTATTGGTTAAAAAGTATGGAAAGGGAAGATTTGATGTAATTTATTTTTTTTTTGTAAAAAATATTGAAGTTGGTTCTAAATGTATTGAATTTGTGTGAAAATTTTGATATTTTAATGTTTTGGGGTAAAATTTTTGACTTTTGATTTCCTAACCAAACATCACCCTAAATTTTGTTCGAACTATGTGACAGTTTTGGCGAAGGAAGAAAACCACGCATGAGGACGGAAAACGACCTGGGGTCATAAGGTTCACAAAAAAGTGGCAGCCACAATGTCGCAGTGAGAACAGAGGAAGTGTGAACCGGAGAAAAAGAAAAGAAAAGAAAAAAAAATTTTACCAAGAGAGGGAAACAAGAGAGTTCCGACTTTATCGGCTAGCTTATCCGGAGATTTTTCTCTTTGGTAAAAGTTGTGAGGCCACTATTGGAATTTGGATTGAGATTGAGATTGAGTTTTAGATTTCAAATTTTTAATTTTTAACTCTCGGCTCCAAATCTTGTTTCGCGATTAGTTTTAGATTCATTTAAATTAATTTTACTTAAAAAATATGATTATTATTTAGTTATTATGATATTTTAAAAATAATAAAATAATTTATAAAAAAATATCAAAATATTTAGAAAATTATAAAATGTCTAGTAAACGTTTACAAAATTAAAAAAAAAAAAACCGTAGTTTTGGAAATTAAATAAAATAATAAAGTGAAAATTAATGTACAAAAATTTGATTTTTTTTTAATAAAAATATAGAAGATTAAAACTAAAATTTAGGCCACTCTGCCTGCATAGCCACACTAATGCGGTGGCACAACCACGAAAGGTTGAGCTTAGATCTAGGCTCCCTCTCCGTGTTGGAGCTTAGCTCACATGGGGTGGCTAAATTTTTATTTTTTAAATATTTTCTCGATATTTAATATATTTTAAATATTTTGGTAGGTTTTTATATTTTCTCTATATTTTAAAGTTATTTTCGCTACGTTATTTTTTATTATGTTTACAGATTAAATTTTCTTTTAAATTTTTCATAATAATTTTGATAAAGAATTAATATTTTCTAAATATGTTTAATTTCTTAAAACTATAATGTATTTTTTTAAATTTATATCTTTTTATTTTTATTTTTTGAATTTTACTAATTTTTTTTGCTATATCGATATTTTATAAATACTTTTTATATTTTTATATTCATTTAAATACTTTCAAGTTATTTTTTTGAGTTTTTTTATACTTTTTCTATAATTTATTTTATTTTATTTTTAAACATCATGATAATTAAATAATTATAATATTGTTGAATAAAAGTAATTTAAATGATCCAAAACTAACAACTAAACAAGAAATTAGTTGACGTCTCTGTAAACTGGTCTGAACATCCGATCATAAATTACTATGAATTTTAGTCTTTTACATATCGTCATTTGGTCAATAGTAGTCAAGCCCCCAAAAACTAATTTAATACAAATGACTTCGTCAAACTTCTATTCCAAACCTGGACGTTCAGGATAGCTCAAATGGAAAAATCCTAATCGTTCTTTCTACAAAAGAACGGATTGGATTTGCTATATACCCTCTCTACAGTTGCCTAGTGGATTCGGACCCCTTTGTATAATTCACTTGTCACCCCGGCAGGGACTATTAAAAGCGCTCTATGATTCTTCAAACACATAAAATCACATTATGAACCACAGATACAAAATCTAGCTCGACTCACAATATTCGTGACATCAAATATACATTTTCACATATATCGAATTAAACGCATGCAGCATATATATACACCATAAATATTATTTCTTGTATAATTTGACAAAAGTCAGTTAATCAAATTCACTTAGCTCACACGGTTGCCAAATGTTGATATGATATTATGGTTATTATGATATCGAAGATTTTGATATGACTACAGATATTCAAATTTCAAATATAAATATTAAAATATTTTTTCGACTTTGTATTGTCTCTATAAATAAAGACATTCAATTTATATTTTCTATACAAATAGACATTTTTCTTCTCCAAAAACCCCGCGCAAGGATTTTTTTTTTTCTCTATAAATTTTACCTCGGCTCCTCTTTCCCCTCGGCTCCTCTTTCCTCTCTTTCTTTTCTTCTTCTTCATTTTCTTTCTTTCTCTCCTTTAGCTCTCGGCTCTCTTGGCCTCTCTTTCCTTTATTCTTTTCTTTTATTTCTTGCTTTTATTTATTTATTTCTTTCTTTCTTTCTTTCGCTTGACTCTCATTCTGTTCTCTTTCGAGCTGATAACTCAAAGTAATTTTTGTGATTTTTCTTCTAAAGGTGAGTCAAAAATTTTCAATATTTTTAACAAATCTCTTCTCTATGTATGACTACAGTTTGTTTTATCTTTCCGTAGCTTATTTCGTTGATTTTGTTTGTTATTTTTCCGTAGCATATATAGGTTGCGACAGCGAAACATGGACGTACATTTCTTCTCCCTTGGTGATTGATGGAAGGCCCCATTGCACTATTGCAGACTCCAACGTTTGTGGAAATAAATGGATGGGAAAATTTGTAAGAATCTTATTCCGAAAACGACGACCAGACAGGGACTCTTGAATGAGATGAAAAGCTGGAAGAGTCTTCTTGGTGCTAGAATATTATAGAGTCCTCTCAGTGCTTTGCGACAATACTTTCCAGGTCTTTTGCCCCACTTCTCACGCGTTTCAGATTTTTGTGCTGCCACCTTTCCAGGTCTAGAAGTCATCTCTGCCCATTTCTCGCGGGGTAAGCTACCGCAGAAAATATATAAAATAGACATCAAGAAAAGGTAGTAAGGTACAGTCGCGTGACTCTCATGAGCTAATATCGGTGACGACCCAGTTATGCTTATAAACTGCGAAGGCCCATCGTAGCTGTATTATAACCAAATTATCAGCTATCCTTTTAAACAAAATTAACCATTCATTATTACTTAATGGAGATACTGTTTATCCTTGAATACTAATACAGGCTTAGGCGCTCAATTTTTACTTTCGAGTCTCCTAAAAGATTAGCAGGATTAGTTTCTTTCATAATCTCTTAGAATCAAGGAGAACTGATAAAATTAATCGACTAACCAGCATAAGATCGATCATGATCATGTTGACAGCCTCTTACTGATCATCATCATATTAGAATTATATTTTTTTTCCAATTATCAGCTGTCCGGAAATAAAAGCATTGGTCTCGGAATAAAATTTTATCTTTCGGTAGCTTATATTGTTGATTTTGTTTGTTATTTTTCAGATCTAGATATTTGGTAGTTTTAGAACATATTCTGAAACTCTCTTTGTGTTTTTTTTTTAATTGGGGATGAACACCTATTCACTTGTATGTTGTTTGAGTCTATACCGTAATTTTTCATAATTCATGAACTATTTTTTAGAATGTCATATCAGCTCCCAAGATAAGATAAGTAAAGTAGGGACATCACGTAAACCCCACGCATAGAACATTGAGAGGCCGAACATGGATGCAGTGTAGATCAAAAGCTGAGGAAGGTGCATGACCGATGAGGTCCTCTGAACGGGCGCAAATCTGAGATTCCACTCAGTACAGGAACGAAATGAACGCGGTGGTCAAGGGGACCAGAAGCTCAATATTTTATCAAGACAAGTGATTAAACGCGTTAATTAATCACTTGTTTTATATTGATATTTTCTTTGACAATATGTAACTCATTATAGTATCTCTGTGTCTGGTTCGCTGTACTATTTCTAAACGAAGACAAAAGGCCTTTTCAAATAATTGCCCCAACCTCCTAAGCGTGACAGTTATCAACCTATTTCGTAGGAAAAAAAAAAAACCAACTGGGTGCTTAATTATGTTTACTATGGGGGCCGTTCATGCCTAGATCAACCCGAAAGATCACTTGCCTTTAAAATAAAATAAAAAATAATAAAGAACTTTGATAATGAAGCCGTGAGTCAACGGTGATCACTTTAATTAATGGCATGGCATCGCCAGTCACCGATATTTATGTTGATGTCTATACAAATATCTACGTACTAGTCTTGTAGCGGGCCTGGACTATGGCTAACGAAACAAACAATAGAGATAAGGTCTGACAATAAGGACAAGGGAAAATGAAGACCCTATGCTATGTTGCTACCAAATTAATTCTTGAATTGGTTCGTCTTTTTTTTTTTTTTTCTCCCCCTCAGCCATGGATTAATGGTTCGGCTGATTTACGGAAAAGCTAATTAAGCACTCTCTCTCTTCAAGAGTATTAATTGATCAGATCTCATAAATACCCAACCATTCCTGCAAAGAAAAATCAAACAATTGGCATTGCACTAATGCTGACTCCAACGTTTGTGGAAATAAATGGATGGGAACATTTGTATGAGAATCTTATAGCAAAAAAGACGATCAGACAAAGACAGTACTACGTGAAAAGATGAAAAGCTGGAAGAGTCTTCTTGGTGCTAGAATATTATAGAGTCCTCTCAGTGCTCTGCGACAATACTCTACAGGTCTTTTGCCCCACTTCTCACGCGTTTCGGATTTTTGTGCTGTCACCTAAAGTCATCTCTGCCCATTTCTCACCGGTGTAAGCTACCACAGAAAATAAATAAATAAAATAGACATCAAGAAAAGGTACGTAAAGTCGCATGACTCTCTTGAGCTAATATCGGTGACGACCCAGTTATGCTTATAAACTGCGAAGGCCCACCGTAGCTGTATTATATCCAAATTATCAGCTATTCTTTTAAACAAAAGCATTCATTATTTCTTACCGGAGATAGTACTGTTTATCCTTCAATACAGGATTAGGCACTCAATTTTTACTTTCGAGTCTCCTAAAAAATTAATAGGATTAGTTTCTCTCATAATCTCTTAGAATCAAGGAGATCTCTGATAAAATTAATCGACTAACTAACATGAGATCGATCATGATCATGTCGATAGCCTCTTACTGATCATCATCATATATACTAGAATTATATATTTTCCAATTATCAGCTGTCCCGGAATAAAAGCATTGGTCCAAGATTCCTTTATTTAGTTTCAAAATTTTAGCTTCCTTAATTAGGTATTTCTAAGTTTCCGCCAAAATATGGTTTACTCTCGGCTAACGAATTTATTGATTCTCGAATATCTTATACCGTCTAATCTCACGGAGACGTGTCCTTCATACTTTTTCTAGTATATATCCAGGAAAGCGAATATGTTCTGTTTGTCTAGTTGTCGCTTCGAGCGCAATCAACAAAAGCATTAAAAAAAAAGTTGTACATGTGGATTAACTTCAACCGTAGCTTTTGAACGGTACTTAGTTGTATTAATTAACATTTTATCCGAAACTTGGATAAAGATTCCCAAAAATTCTTAGCCAACATAACATTCGTGGAGTTCGCTGAGCTCAATCAACGCGTTCCTCGCAGTTCGTCCTGAGTAAAATATCACGGGCAAAAGGGGTACCAACAGTGCCACTTCAGCTTTATTTTTGTTCATCTCCAAGAAGGTTGGCTATTGGAATTGGAATCTATTCTAGCTTTTCCTTTTTCTTTTATAAAGTAGAGTGTCGAGCTATAAATTAAGACATGTTAGTGCGGATAAAAAGTAAGTACCGACAACAAAAACGTGAAAAAGTTAAAGGTCTATAAAATTGCTTTTGAATACATGCGCTTAAACAGTACTCCCAATTCTTTAAGGAAGTGGAAAACCTAGGAACAGGATATTAATCAGCTGGAAGGGAAAAACAAAGGGATCTGCGTTGCAAGGAGTGATTGTGAAAGGATCTCAAGTGAAGATCATGGCCTATATGACCACGATTGAGAGGATAAGTTGTGAGATGTGGCTCCAGTGACACCCATGGGAGCTCCTGACATGCCCATAACGCGCGCGGCAGAAGCACATGACGCGCCTATAGCACGCGCGGCCGAAGCACCACAGTCATGTCATGGCATAAGCGTGCGCTCACAAGCGAGGCGCACCAGCACCCTTGACAAACCATGACAGCCCAGTAATGCCCATGCTTGGCAGACTTGCCAGCCAGCTGCAAATATGCCATAGCAAGCCCATGGCCAGCACCAAGACTTGCCTTGACATAGTGCCACAACAAGACTTTGGCCACCAACCAAGCCAACCAGTAGAGATGATCAAGAGTGGCTACCCACAGCAGTCTCCTCCGGCGGAGGAGCACCACCACTCTTAGCAGTGACCGAGCGGGATGTAACGAGCATGGCCTGGGGAGTCGAAGGAGCATCACCACCTATGGAGGAGAATGGCGGCGGCGCCACCGTGTAAGGTGGCGAGATCAAGTGCATTATGGAGATATCTTCAGAGATTGATTTCCTTGTGGTGAGTGATTGAATAAATCATATTTTCTAGATTTAAGATATTTCTCCTAAACTCTAGACCATTAGTTTCCTTTTCAGTTAAGTTGTTTTATGCATGTATCGTCAAATCTCCTTGATTCTAGGAATTGTTTCCTTAGAATCTTGAAGATTTGATTTGATTGAATTGGTAGGATTTTGTAAGCTCCTGAGGATGCTTATATAAGCAACCCTCAGGAGCATTAGTATTCATTTATTCAGAGAGTTGTGTTTGTAAGCTTAGAGAGCTTGAGAGTGTTGGCCAGGCATAGGCACGTTTATGCCAGTAGACTTGGGGGCTAATAACCTCTTAAGTTTGGGCGTGCTTGGACTAATAACCCTAGTACGAGTGTTCTTGCGGTTCAAAGGACTAATAATCCTGAGACCACGTTCTTCGTAATAATAGTGAGGAATTCTTCATTTGTTATGTGTTAGATCTTATTTACCACGCTCGTGTGTTACTGAAAACGGTTCGGGAGGATCGATTGTGGTGTTGGAGTGGATCGCGTGGAGGAGTTGGTGATTGTTTTGGAGTCCTTGACCGGGGACCTTAACACATTGGCCTTTGTTTAAGTTTGAAAAATTGGTATTTTAGTCCTTAGGTTTGGGACACTTTTTCAATTTAATCCTTCATTTTCAACTTTCAAAATTTTAGTCCTTCCGTATTCTTTGTTTTATAAAAATACCTTTCCGTCACTCCTCTGTTTAACTTTTTAACGGTGCTCTCCACCACGTCAGCAACGATGATATGTGGCATCACTTCAGCGCCAAGTCACAGGGACAACTCACATGAGCAAAACGTAATCGTCTCTTTTATTAATAGAAATGCAGCATGAAATTACCCTTTTGCCCTAACACCCAAAACGCAATGCAGCACTCATTTGAACCCACTAACTTAAATGGTGTCTGTCATTTGATATACAATCCTTCAAGAGGTCCAAGAATAGCAACGGCTCAACCTCCGCTGCAAAGGTCTTTGTCGAGGTAGTGGAGGTCACGCAACCTGATCTCTTCAACAATGGCCTTGTTGTCGTTCACGGCCTCCAAAGCTTCGTCTCTCCTCTCTCGTCATTTTCTTACTACTTCGATAGGATGACCTCGCTCTCTTTCCCATTCCATCCTGATCACACAGCTACACACAAGATGTAGCCCCCTTTCATGCGCCTGATGCTCGTGAAGGCCATGCTTAGGCTCCGCAGCAACGGCTTTAGCATCTTAGCGCTAGCCATAAAGGTCAAGTACACTGAGCTCGTCAGCCTCACCAACATGACGGCTTCAACTAAAATTTGTAGGAGTCAAATTAGGTCTCTGTTAATACCGCGAAGCTTCCATTTCCAAGCTATCCTAGAGAAGTGGCAAGTATTTTAGGCAATAACCAAATGCCTATACATTACTATCTCGTCCCTTTTACTGTCTCCTACATGACAAAAGGATACTGGCTCCACTGACCTGCTAGAAGGGAAGACACCTCTTCTCTCTCTCTCTCTCTCTCTCTCTCTCTCTCTATGTCACACACGGATGCACGTGGGATTAACCCTCTTCTTAGTCAAGGATGGGAAGGAGGCACACCGAGGACAACTATGTCTGATGGCCTTCATCTTGAGCTATTCCTTGTTTCTTCAAGCTCCATGTAAGATTCTTATGCGTGAACAAACTTAATCTGGTTTTCCCCTTAATATAAAATTGTGTTTGGTTTAAACCCCATGGATATACGCAGGCTGGCTCAAAGATTCTTAGTTCAAGATGAACATTGCTCCTGTGATGTTGGTATCAGTCTGTAACTGTTATGTCTCAAAGACCGTGTATGATTTCATATAATAACCTCTTTTATGTCAGTTTAACACTTCTTTATCTTTTCCTTCCATGTTTTTTTCCTTTTACATACACTGAGCACTAAAGCTCTTCACTGCCGTGTTTCCTGGCTTAATTTCTTTCACTTGGAAGCCAAGACTGATGAATCAGATCTTCATTGTAGTCTTTGATTTGGATATACTCTTTTTCTAAGTTTTTGTTGAAAGACAGGTACGCCATTATAAAATGGAAGTCGGATTGATAACTAAATGCAATTAAGTTCTTTTACTGTGTACTTTCTTAATCGGAATAATATTTCAATTTATGTGCTGCTGTTTTCCTTTAATCTCTTCGACATCCTCATAGCTGCTTAGGAATACAGGGGACCTTTCGGGGAACGTCTTTGGAACAAAGTTGAGTGCCTGCAATGTCAATCGCTATTGAGAGTTAACCAGTGAGACACAAAAAGAACAATAGAAAATGGGTTACAAGCACGTTCAATGAAGAAATGACTCTGGTCTTGTTGAAGAGCAAAAATTCAATTTTTAAGAAAGATTACCTCATCAAGCTTAAGCAGAGGATAGAGCAGTGTGGCCCGTTGGCCATTGCTCGGGTTGTATAGAGCTGTGCGTCCGTGTTGATTCGACCTCCCTATTCATCACACACAAAGAAACTCGTTTATGAAAAGCTACAGATGGGAACTAGAACCAAGCAAAGAAAAGCAAAGAAATGGACAAACAGAACTTGCCTACGATGTCGACGATTGTTCTTTCATTGGTGTATCTTCCTTTTGGCTCTCTGAGATCGTATCCCATGGGAAGATAATTAACCTGGGAGCAACTCTCAAAGTTCAGCGGAGACATTAACCTGGGAGCAACTCTCAAAGTTCAGCGGAGACATTTGAGCAACTCTCAAAGTTCAGAGAAGAGCATGAGTGGCGGGAGCAGGAACAAAGAGTGAAATTTATAAAGTGTGAACAATGGGTGGGGGTGAGTTGAGTCGTTGGCCCACGTTAATCCTTTAGCGATAAGAGGGCATTTTTTTTTTCTTTTTTCTTTTAGCTTTGTACTTTATGTTTTATATTCTTTGTCGTTTTATGATTCTCTTTAAAAAATATGGGTTAGTTAGTATTTGCAACCAATAGGCAGAATAAGCTAAAGAAGGGAATAATGTACAAACAACTCGAGTTGTTAATACAGAATCTAATATCATTTAACAATTTTTTTATTACTTCAATATATTATTTTATTTTTGAAATATCAAAATTAGTAATAATAGTATATATATGAATTTTATAAACTATATTTAATAACATAATATATGACCACCACTTGGCAATCACCTTTCAAAATAACATCTGTCAATTGCAGTAAAGTGGCTAACTTCAAACTAAACAGAGCCATTTCATCCACAACACAGAAGGTTTCTGCACTTTTTTGCCATTCCTTCTCCCCTCCTCCCTCTCAATCATGTTAAGGCCAGCGATATTACAAAAGAAGTGAATGAAGAAAATGTATCCGGTTTTTCATTGAACAACGTCTGTACAATAAACCTTTTTATACACAGTTGTGGTTCTATCACCTACTTACACTTGGCCTATTATAATTGGGCAATATGACAAACACTTCACGCGTATAGCTATTCTCTCACAGTCTCAGTACTACCTAAAAACGCTTCACGTCTTGAATACAACCAAATTCACAACTGGGTAATTTCTAAAGAATCAGTGTTGTGGAATTTTGTTGTAGTGCGCTTGAGATGTGCAGAATTTGTCGTATCCTTGACATTGGCTGTATTCTGTGGGGGCTGGTCTGCAACGTTGTGATGCAAGAATGCGCTCTATGAAGGTTGCAGAGGAAGTGCTCTGTGAACGTTGCTTAACAAGGCCCATTAGATTAGACATTCAAATCGGCAACAAGGTAAGGCGTAGGGCACTGAAATTTATTCAGAAAACTTGATGTGTTATAGGCACTGTTGCATAGGAGAAAATAATTCATGAAGGTAGAGGAGACAAAAAAACACCAAAACCAGAAATTCGTAGTGCTTGTGTCATCTCCAGCTCAAGGTATCCCACCAGTTGAGGAAGTCTTGCCAGTCACAGATACCTGTCTGATCAGAATTGTCCTGCACTTTATTAAGTGAAGAAGCGTATAAAGTATGAGAGGCAGGATGGCTAAAGAACATAAAAATAAGCTATAGAAATATTTCTAACCACTGGCTATAATAGACAATATCAAAAGCACTAATGCGAAAGCAACAAATGTAACTTGTACTAGCATTTTGATTGTTGTAAAATGTGATACTGCATATGACCCTCGTGTAGTGTAGCTCAAGCATAGCATAATAACACTTAGATCAGTATACTATAAGGAGGATAAATTGGGGATGGTCATACGTATGTCATGCCCTACTAAGTATATAGTTGAAGAAATGACTTAAACATCCAGCATGTTTTGCAACAAGTTTACTAGAATTTATAATATCATTTCCACCAGCACGAGTTCCACTAGTATGTGAAGTGCATGAAAATAAGGTTTCCATGTCAATTCTGGGATCAAAATGGATTATGAACAGAGGGTACTCTGATGACTGATCCGCTGGTTGCGCTCATTGACTTGAGAAGCACTTGACATGGGCCTGCACTCAACAACCAGACAGAAATGCAGATCATTTAAAGTAGACATACGCAATCAATTAGTGTCATTCATTCTCCAACAGACGATCACATTGGAAAGGAAGCTCTGTTGACAACCAGATTGAATTAATATGGTCCAATGTCAAAAAACAGCATCCAACTTCAAAATTTTCTTCAAACTATTTTCAAGAGGCTCGGATGCCTTGAACCAGTTTTTCAATCAACTGTCTATTTTCTTTTCTTCATCGTCCTGATGGTCTATTCGCCATCTCCATAGTCCAGAGATCCAAGAGTGGTAGTTTGTGTATCTAACTATTGAGCTATCATTCTCAGGGGCATATTCATGCTTCTACACAATGCAGATTGTTATTTTTAATAGGATCAATTGTTTGTTTCTAACTGACAAAAGCTGCATTCAAGATAAGATAGGCTATTTGAAAAAACTCTACTCTTTGTCAATCCGGTTTCGCAGGAGAAGCTAAAAGAAATAGATTAATTATCCTTAGAACACATAGTTTAATATTTCTTATCAAATCGCCAACATTGATTATATCATGTTTGTCTATCCATTTTAAAGTTACAATTTAGTTTTTATTGTTATAGGTCTTTTATTTCCAAAATCTATATCTAATTTTGTATTTTTCTACGGGTAAGAAAATATCATCATCAATTGAATCTTTTAAAGGCACACACCGTGCATAAAAAGTGCTCTACTGAGTGGAGTTATACTGCTGGACAGTTGCACTTTGCACTTTATTTCACATTATTGCTGGAACAGAAAAATTGTGTGAGAACAGAGAGGTTTATACTTATAACAAATGAAAGCATACTATACTTGAAGAGAAACGGTAGTGCAGCGAACTCTCAAACACTCCGGCCAGATATTGGTGGTAATAAAAAAATGTGTTCGTGCTAAGCCATGGACAGTCTGTGTGTCATTCTCACAAACAGCAGATGCACAAAAAACTCTCAGAAATGACAAGCTAGCAGGTGGAAATATGCTCACCCAAAATTCGAAAACTTGCTAAGGACGAGCGAAGGTAGGCGAAGGGAGAGCTATGCCCATGCGAGGAATGTTATTCCTTTGATGTAATGTGGACGCTAAATGCCAAGGTCACCTATGGAATCTGGAGGGGACAAATCGCGAAAAGAAGTGTTGAGACTCTCATTGTCGAATAGAGTACCAACACCGAAAGCAAAATGGGGGAATTTTAATTTCCCCCCAATTCCCGGGCCTTTAACCCGATTATTGGATGCAAACGGTAACCTGGTTATTGTGAGAAGTTTGCCTTCGAGCTGAGTTATGACTCCACATAATCTCTGTCGACGGGCTTCCTCAATGAGCAAGAAGGAGGAGGTCGAAGAATGGATGGCCTTCACTAGGATCAGTTCGTCAGTCTCAACATTTTCCTAGAAACCTATTGGCGACGATGACTTGCGCCGATTCTGCAATAATTCTTGACGTCATTGCTGCCGTCGAGGCCTTTTAAAGTCATTGTTGACGGATATCTTTCAGCCGTGGACAAAGATAGCGCTTTACTGACGGTAAGCTGCCGGCCCCGACGTTTTTGTTGCCGTCGAGGTCTTCTAAGTCATCGTTGACGGATATCCCTCAGCAGTAGATAAAGCTGGTGCTTTACTGACGGCAAGCCGCTGACCGCGCCCTATCTCGTGGCTGTACCGCACTTTTCTTGTAGTGCCTGGACGTTCAGGATAGCTCACATGGAAAAATCCTAATCGTTCTTTCTACAAAAGAACATATTGGATTTGCTATATACCCTCTCCACAGTTGCCTAGAGGATTCGGACCCCTTTGTATAATTCACTTGTCACCCCGGCAGGGACTATTAAAAGCGCTCTATGATTCTTCATACACATAAAATCACATTATGAACCACAGATACAAAATCTAGCTCGACTCACAATATTCGTGACATCAAATATACATTTTCACATATATCGAATTAAACGCATGCAGCATATATACACCATAATATTGTTTCTTGGATAATTTGACAAAAGTCAATTAATCAAATTCACTTAACTCACATGGTTTGCCAAATATTGATATGATATTATGGTTATCACGATATTAAAAATTTTGATATTGTTATAAAGATTTAAATTTTAAATATAAATATTTAAATTTAAATATAAGAATATTTTTCCTACTTTATATTCTCTCTATTTGTATTTTCTATGTAAATAGATCTTTTTCTTCTCCAAAAACCCCGCATAAGGATTTTTTTTTTCTCTCTAAATTTTACCTCGATTCCTCTTTCCTCTCTTTCTTTCTTTCTTTCTCTCCTTTAGCTCTCAGCTCTCTTGGCCTCTCTTTCCTTTATTCTTTTCTTTTATTTCTTGCTTTTTTTTATTATTTCTTTCTTTCTTTCTTTCGCTTGACTCTCATTCTGTTCTCTTTCGTGCTGATAACTCAAAGTAATTTTTGTGATTTTTCTTTTAAAGGTGCGTCAAAAATTTTCAATATTTTCAACAAATCTCTTCTCTATGTATGACTAGAGTTTGTTTTATCTTTCCGTAGCTTATCTCGTTGATTTTGTTTGTTATTTTTCCGTAGCATATGTAGGTTGCGACAGCGAAACATGGACGTACATTTCTTCCCCCTTGGTGATTGGTGGAAGGCCCCATTGCACTATTGCAGACTCCAACGTTTGTGGAAATAAATGGATGGGAACATTTGTAAGAATCTTATTCCGAAAACGACGACCAGACAAAGACTCTTGAATAAGATGAAAAGCTGGAAGAGTCTTCTTGGTGATAGAATATTATAGAGTCCTCTCAGTGCTTTGCGACAATACTTTCCAGGTCTTTTGCCCCACTTCTCACGCGTTTCAGATTTTTGTGCTGCCATCTTTCCAGGTCTAGAAGTCATCTCTGCCCATTTCTCACGGTGTAAGCTACCGCAGAAAATAAATAAGTAAATAAATAAATAAAATAGACATCAAGGAAAGGTAAAGTCGCATGACTCTCTTGAGCTCATATCGGTGACGACCCAGTTATGCTATAAACTGCGAAGGCCCATCGTAGCTGTATTATAACCAAATTATCAGCTATCCTTTTACACAAAATTAACCTTTCATTATTACTTACCGGAGATACTGTTTATCCTTGAATACTAATACAGGCTTAGGCACTCAATTTTTACTTTTGAGTCTCCTAAAAGATTAGCAGGATTAGTTTCTTTCATAATCTCTTAGAATCAAGGAGAACTGATAAATTTAATCGACTAACCAGCATGAGATCGATCATGATCGTGTCGACAGCCTCTTACTGATCATCATCATATTAGAATTAAATTTTTTTCCAATTATCAGCTGTCCGGGAATAAAAGCATTGGTCCCGGAATAAAATTTTATCTTTCGGTAGCTTATTTTGTTTGTTATTTTTCAGATCTAGATATTTGGTAGTTTTAGAACATATTCTGAAACTGTCTTTGTTTTTTTTTTTTTTTTATTGGGGATGAACACCTATTCACTTGTGTTGTTTGAGTCTATACCGTAATTTTTCATAATTCATGCACTATTTCTTAGAATGTCATATCAGCTCCCAAGATAAGATAAGTAAATTAGGGACATCACGTAACCCCACGCATAGAACATCGAGAGGCCGAACATGGATGCAGTGTAGATCAAAAGCTGAGGTCCTCTGAACGGGCGCAAATCTGAGATTTCACTCAGTACAGGAACGAAATGAAGGCGGGGTCAAGGGGACCAGAAGCTCAATATTTTATCAAGACAAGTGATTAAACGCGTTAATTAATCACTTGTTTTATATTTATATTTTCTTTGACAATGATATATGTGTCTCCTCCACTATACGATTAAACTGCGTGTACGTCGAACATTCTGCATAATTTCAAAGGCCGACTGTTTAGATATCTTGGATCAATTTAATGAGAATCTTATTTATGGTCCCTATGAAAATTTAATCGAGAAGAAAACTAACAGAAAGTTCACAAAAAGCTCTCAATTATTACGTGTAAACGGAAGTATTTGAAAATTTTTTGTTGCTGAAAAAAATTCTGGTTAAGGGGTTTGCAAAGTAAGGAGAAGTATTTAGACATTATCTTCACCGACATAAAAAAAACTTGTATAAATATGCCGTGAGTTGGGCGTATTACGTGTGTTAAAGAGATGGAGAGAGAGAGAGAGATGGAGAGAGAGAGAGAGTTAGAGCCACAAGGGAAAAGAAAAAGTGTGCAGTTGGCGTAAGTGTGTGAAATGAGTGAGGGAGTGAAATGTGTGGTGCATATTGTGTACTGGGTGCGTGTCCGTCTACTTTAATATAGTACGTGTCTACACGTTGGTGAAACTCTCTTTTTTTAATTTTTTTTAGGGGAAAATTTTTCACACTTATCACCCTAAACTACCAATTTTGACACATTGCACTCTTTAACTACCAATTTTTAACACTTTGCACCCTTTATCAAATTTTCAAACTAAAATGACGATAATGCCCTTAGATATTGTTGTCAATTCATTAATTTTTCAAGGGTATTATTGTCAAATGGAGGGTGCAAAGTGTTTAATATTAGTAGTTGGAGGGTGTAATGTGTCAAAGTGGGTAGTTTAGGGTGCAAAATATATAACATTGGTAGTTTGAGGGTGCAATGTCTTAAAGAAGGTAGTTTGGGGTGCAATGTGTCACTACTCCGATAGTTTGTGGGTGAAAAGTGTATTTTCCTCTTTTTTTTATCTCTTTTTTTAATTTGAGAGTGTGTTTTTATTCTCAGAAGTTAATTTCAGTCTCTAAGTCTTTCAGTCACTTTTTGTCATCAGTCCCATGAACACCATTGCCCTCTATCTCTCCTTCCTCCATCTCCTTCGAATCCACGCCGCCGCTGAAAGCCTGCCTCCATACACCGCCACTGACTATTTTCTCCTCGACTGTGGCTCGTCCTCCGACTCCACCTCAATTGATGGCCGTCACTGGGAGGGCGATTCCCACTCAAAGTTCTCTCCCCCCGATATACAAACCACAACGATTGCATCCACAGCCTCCGTACAAAACTCAATCGTTACCCAAGTACCTTACATGACTGCACGCATCTTTCATGAAAAGTTCTCCTACTCTTTCCCCGTCTCGGGTGGCTTGAAGTTCCTGCGTCTCTACTTTTACCCCGCCACGTACTCCGGCATCCATAAATCCAAGTACTTGTACACCGTCACCGCCAATAACTTCACCCTCTTAAGCAACTTCAGTGCCTTCCATAGGGCAGAATCCTTTAACAAGGAATTCGTAATCCCCGAGTTGCACTCTCAATGTCTCTACATAACCTTTATCCCATCACCGCGCTCTTACGCATTCATTAACGGTATAGAGGTTGTTTCTATGCCAAATAATCTCTACATGGCAAATAAAGAAACAGATGGAATCACCTTCGTAGATTCTAACATTCGCTTTTATTTCGATGCCACCACCGCTCTTGAAACTATGTATAGGCTAAACGTTGGGGGAAGGGAAGTCTCGGGCGTAGACGACACTGGAATGTTCCGGACTTGGCGCCAGGACTTGGAATATATGTTTGGCCAGAATAATGGGGTCACACCATACGGACCCTCGAATGTCACCATAAAATACACGGCAGACACACCGGCCTACACTGCACCGGATATTGTGTACGAAACTTCTCGCGCGGTGGGTACAAATCCTCTTAAGAACATGAATTTTAACATCACGTGGAAGTTCCCGATTGATGTTGGGTTCAATTATCTTTTTAGGCTTCATTTCTGCGAAACTCGGCCAGAGATAGTAGAGCTGAACCAACGTGTTTTTTCTATATTTATCAATAATCTGACGGCAGAGACAGAAGCAGATGTGATTAGATGGAGCGGAGGTAACGGAATTCCTGTATACAAAGAGTACGTTGTGTTGGTCCCAGACAGAAGCCGGGGGAAACAAGAATATTTGTGGCTGGCGCTACACCCTAGGATTGAGGCAAACTCCAAATACCTCGATGCAATCTTGAACGGAGTGGAAATATTCAAGTTGAATCGTTCAGACGGTAGTCTTGCTGGGCTCTACCAGGAAGCAGTCGTCGTTTCCACAGGCCTGGAGCCTAACAACAAATTAACGGAGAGGAAAAACAGTTTGATGCTGGTGTTCATTATTACTGGTGGTCTTCTTGGCGGCGTAATAGCTATTTCCATGATCTGTTTCTTTGTTTTACGGCGAAGTAAGAGGGTGAAGGCCTCCGGTTCTGGCACTAGCGACCCCCGGTCCAAGTGGATCTCATTCCCCAAGACCAAGTCAACGCAGATGCAGGGCTCATCCCTTCCGTCGAATCTCTGTCGTCACGTTTCATTTGCTGAGATCAAAGCCGCCACAAAAAATTTCGACGACGTTTTAATCATAGGCGTCGGAGGATTTGGCAACGTCTATAAAGGGTACATTGATGGTGCTACTACCGCAGTTGCAATCAAACGGCTGAAATCTGGGTCACAACAGGGGGCCCAGGAGTTCATGACCGAGATTGTGATGCTCTCCCAGCTAAGGCACCGCAATCTTGTGTCGTTGATTGGTTATTGTAACGACGGCAGCGAAATGATACTCGTATACGAGTATATGGCACATGGGACCCTACGTGATCATCTCTATAACTCAGCAAATTCTCCGCTTTCGTGGAAGCAACGGCTGGAGATTTGTATTGGTGCGGCCCGTGGGTTGCAATACCTACACTCCGGTGCGAGTCACATGATCATTCACCGTGACGTGAAGACAACAAATATTCTTTTGGACGACAAATGGGTGGCCAAGTTTTCGGATTTCGGTCTGTCCAAACTCGGACCCACTAGCGGGTCCCAGACCCACGCAACCACTGTAGTCAAAGGTAGCTTCGGGTATCTGGATCCGGAGTACTATCGACGTCAGCAGCTTACTGCAAAGTCGGATGTCTACTCCTTTGGCGTTGTGCTGTGGGAAGTACTGTGCGCAAGGCCTCCGTTGCTTCGTTCTGCTGAGAAGGAGCGTGTGAGCCTGGCGGAGTGGGCCCGAGAATGCTATCGCAACGAAATGCTTGATAAGATCGTTGACCCGTTTCTTAAGGGAAAGATCACGCCGGAGTGTCTGAATAAGTTCGGGGAGGTGGCGGTGAATTGTTTGCTCGATGAGGGAATCAAACGTCCAACAATGGACGACGTCGTGGGGGGCCTTGAGTTTGCGTTACAGTTGCAGGAGAGCGCGAAGGATCCCAGTCTTGGTGGGGTTACAAAAGGAACCCTCTTCCAGAAGTTCACTACAGGAGATAGTAACGGAATTTTCACAGCTAGCTGTGAATTAGGCGTATCTGTCTTCTCCGAACTGATGGATGCCAAGGGGAGATAAAAGAATGTACTATTTATAATTCCTCAAGCATAAATAGTTGCCTTAAAT